>JAJTUO010000001.1:2096421-2795228 GCA_021399455.1 Flagelloscypha sp. PMI_526 | reverse complement strand
CACAAACGCTTGGGAAGCGTTGATCCAACAGGCACAAGGTCGACCTCTCGTCCCTCTACACCTATGCCTTTCCCAAATAGGGAACAACCACCCCCATCATTACCTCCCACACAACATACAGAGGATTTCCTTGCGAGTCTCACCTTATCTTCTACACCAGTCTTCACGAGACCGCCTGTATTTGGAGTCCCTTCCATGACTTCCGCCATTCAACCACAGTCTTCTGAACCAGATGCAATGGACTGGAGTCCTACAAATGGAACAGACAGAAATCACAGAGGACGCGATCCAACATCATATATCCGTCCTCAGACTTACTTCCCACCCGAAGAACCTACGGGACTGGAAGACTTGTTCAATCGAGCTACATCATTAGTGGACGATAGTCCTGTAAGAGATGTACAGATGTCAGAGTCTAGCAGGAGTAGAAGCAATCAAGGAACTCGAAGAGACTGGCAGCAGAAATTGAGGTTATTGGGGATTGGAGCCTTTGGAGTTGCGTTATTAGGAGTGCTGGTGAGGTTATGGCTTGTGAGACGGTGGGCTGCGACCGACAATGTTGTGACGGTGGGGCCGACGTCGACTGCCGTCTCTTACTACTACCCGAGTGATGAGGAATTATATTGATTTTACCTCAGCAACTGCCATTTAAATGCCTTCATTCCGGAAAGGGATGGTCTGTACGATAGTTTTCGAGAGCTCGGACGTTTTATTGTGTACTAATTGATTTCTTTGTGTTTACGATAGAAATGACAATAAGAAGTCGCAATGTATTCGCGCCCTACTATATTAAAGAGACATTATAAGGCTATGGGATGGGTTGAGAAAATCTATGCTACATTGATGGTAGGAGGAGGACTGAAAGAGATGAAGGCAGCGTGGAGGTCGTTATCAGGAAAAATTGTATGCTACAAAGGTCTTGGAAGAATCGTATGAGAGAGTAAAACGCAATGAAGGAGAGAGCATTATGCGACAGAAAAAAAAGGAGATGATGAAGGAGCGTCGCCATAAACAATCATAACGAGCCTGCCGACGAGGAAGGAGCGGGTGAGCCCTTCAGGACTCGTCTTTCGGCCCATGCGTCAACACCAGCACCGAGGTAGGCTGTCTGTACCAAGTCGTCAAAGAGCTCGTCTGACCAATCTTCCGTGTCGCAAATCCTAACCGCGCCGAGTCGTAGACGCAGGTTTTCACCCGTGATAGTCAGGTGTTCCTGGAGAGAAGCAGGAGTAACCTTATTCTTTTGTCGTTCATTCGAGAACCAGTTTTTAATTTGACGGTATGATCTGAGAGATAAATATGATTAATGCACAGAACAAAGATCTGAAATGGATGTGCAAAACTTACCGAGCGAGGACAACTGCGAGAATGTTCATGTAAGGTTCTGGAGGATATGGAGTGATGGTGTCGTAAACCATCCTGAGAACGGCGTATTGGATTTCGTTGACGGGTGAATTCATGACAGTTTCCATCTTGGCCGCCTTCTCCGCCAGCTCCTCTCTGCGTGAGCGCATCTTCCCACGGTTCAAAATGGCGCGTGTTTCTGAAACACTGGGATGCGGGGTCGTACGCTTCTTTGTGTGAACGTCCGGTTCGGGAGAAAGTTGGCACGGGGAGGTACGATTGGAATAGAGCTTAGATTTGGGGCCTGCCTTGGTCTTTCCTTTCTTCATTGTCTTCTTGGGTCGCTCACTAGAGCTGCTGCCATACCCAGAGTCAGGAAGAGAGGCGTTTGAAGGGGATGGAGAAGCAAGCGGCGAGAGGGTGTGGGAGCTTTCTTCCATTGAGCGCTGGATGCAGACATTGGCAAGAAAGTCGAGCGGACACTGGGGAGCAGGGGCCACTGAATACGACATGGTGGTAGGTGTTTAGGTGGCAAGGTGGTATGGAGGGAAAGAAGACGGCTGGCGTCAACAGGAGGGAGGGGGGCGTGATCTTGTTAGGGGAAGGAGAAAAGGTGGTATGCGTGAGGGAGGCATACCGGCAAAAGCTTTATATGGGGATTGTGGAGTGTGCTCTTTCACACGATAACAATAACTTTGCGATTGTACTTTTGGTCGCCGTGGGAGCAAGCGGCCGTCCAAAGACAAAGACATGCCTTGTTCTTTTGTGTCGAGCCGTCAACAGGCGCCGGGTTAACGCCGCACGCCGTCCACATCTCTTTGAGGCAAGTGGAACGTGTTCGGGCACGCACAAAGAAACTTATCGGAAATATACACGTGGTGGATATCGATCGCGTATACATTGCACCACGGAATTTTTTAGTTGTCGAGGATCATTTGCATCTCGTTCACCTCACCCTCTTTCTCAGAAGACGAGGTGAAAACGTCGGCTCCAGACGCAAGAGAATCAATAAGCAGAGAGAGCTTTGACGTAGTTAGGTTCGGCTCCTAAAAAGAGAGAAAAATATCAATCTTATGCTGTGCTGCCTCGAGCCAGTATTATGAAATGCAGCCTCACCTTGCGGATAGTCTCGAGATCATCTTGGAAAGCTTCCGCCACGGAGGTCATCCAAAACGTGCGAAACTTGTCTCGAAGCTCTTTCTCCTTTTCTTGACTCTGAGCGGTGTCAGGGGTGGGAAGAAAGGTTGGCAGTGGGACGTCTTTGGGTGGAGATGGGGACCGAGAGGGTGGTGCACGTTTAGCTGGAGCAGCTGTTGATGTAGACGCTTTCATAGGAACATCTGAATCACTATCAGAGTCGCTCGATGACGAATCGGACGATGAGCTTGAGCTGGCGCTCGAAGCGTCTGAATCCGATTCGCCTTGCGCCTTGTGCTGAACTTTTACAGTTACAGTCTGTGTCCTAACATCCTCCTCTGAGCTCGACGAGTCCGACGAAGACGACGAAGATTCTGAAGACGAAATAGCTCTCCGCTTGCGTTTCCGCGTGCGCTTTTTCGCTGGGGCGACTGAGGTAGGAGGAGCCATGAAGTTTTATCGGGGTTTAGTGGGTCGCAAACCTGAACCTTTGTTTTTTTGGGCACATTCGCTCCCCACGGAATTTCTTCTATCCAATAATCTTCATGCTTTTTTATATAATATCATTTCCTCGGATCTACTCGTTATCCTTATCTTTTATGGACAAATTAATAACATCTTCTTTGCTGCCACCTATCCAATCTCTACCTAATCATAACCATATGGCCACCTGAGAATGTCTGTGGAAGGTATAGACAACAGCACACTTCTTGTCAACATTCAACCATAGTACTTGCATGGCAAATGCTGCCATAACTATACCCAGGCCGAGAGGAGAAGTAATGAGGACTGACCTGGAGTACGGTGAACAATAACCCTCCGCGGGTATGTACATATAAGACCACACATGACAGAGGACAAGCCAAGGTAACAGCTGTAATAAGAATTTACCGTACAGTTTAACAAGAAAAGGTTCGATTTGACGAGATAGATCATCATGAAGCGAATATTGTGGTGGAGGTCAGAGCCTGTCAACTACTGGCGCTTACACTGGGTTCCTTAGTTCCGGCCCAACACTTCACCCTACGTGCGTGTGAAGACGGCCTTATCGTTCTACTTTGGAATTCATACCAGCAAGACAAATTTGCAGTCATATTTATGCTCAACTCGTTCTATTGTCACTAAAACAGTTTTTGGTCTCACGTACTACTAACAGGTACCGTTTACTGTAGTGGGACCAACTCTTGACTGAACATCCAGAGCCCTTAAATTCTCAGGCATTCCTCTTTTTTCTATTTTTTTTATTAGGTAAAACACCCTTACATACCTTTACATTGCA
Source organism: Flagelloscypha sp. PMI_526 (assembly GCA_021399455.1). Lineage (NCBI taxonomy): Eukaryota > Fungi > Basidiomycota > Agaricomycetes > Agaricales > Niaceae > Flagelloscypha > Flagelloscypha sp. PMI_526. The sequence goes on along the minus strand of JAJTUO010000001.1, from coordinate 2,791,468 downwards.
CCGCATGCCTTTGTTGGTGAGGTCAAAACAAGGCTTCGTCCAACAGAGCAGCACACTGCTTTGCTCTGGTACACACTGTCCACTGGCTGAGATGACGTGAGTGACCGACTGGATAGCATCAATGCCGGACTATTTATCTTCAATGCTTGACTCATCCTTGAAAATGAGAAGAATTTACTGGTGATAGTATGTTCTCTGGTCACAAGGTGACTCAATCTTGCCCCTAACTCCCGTCTGTTGTTGCCATGGCCTCGAACATCCATGTTTCTGCCCCCTCCAAACCGTCCTTGCAGGACATTGTTAGTCCAGTGACATCGCCAAGCTGCATCGAATCTCCTGCTTCGTTCGATTCGGACTGCGAGGCTTCTACTCAGCCAGGTTCGTTTGTGTATTCTCCTCCTCTTCCATTGCTTTTACAATCCTAATTTCGGATAAGGTGTGTGCAATGGGGAGCTTTCCGAAGAAAACGATTGTTCTGGAAGCAGCTTTTCAGCAAGCAGCTCAGTAGATAGCCCATTCGCGCCCATGAACTCCTCAGCCTATGGTTCCTCGCTGACTCCATCTAAATGTACCACACTTGATCTTTATCCTGCAATCTCAGGCCCTGTTCACAAATATGGTCATGGACCTGTTGTGGTAGTTCCTCATCCTGAAGTGCCCACTCTTATTCTGACATGATAATAGCGCGTTCCTTATGCCTACGAAAATTTTGACGATCATTCCACGACCCACGGTGTTCCCTTTGTAGACAAAACTCCATCTCTCGATGCCTTGACCTCGGTTCTAGGATTTGGAAAAATGGTATTTTTCCGACGACCTCCCAGCTTCGGGTTGACACATTTCCTCTTTATGATATATGCCTATCTCGACGCCAGCTACGAACCTACTCAAGATCCTTTCCCTTCTCTTGCATACAGTCGCTGGTCACTTCATTCTTCTCTTATTTTTTGCCTTGACATGGCAAAGGTTCAAGGACCGGATGTAGGACAATCACTGCTCCACCACGTGAAAGCGTGCGCTGCTCAATTCTTCTACCGCTATGATATTCTCCCGTCGGATGTACCCTTATTCGAGAAAGAGGATCGGCCCGAGTGGATCATTCCATACCTAGCTGTTCGTGTTCATATCGCCCCGCCTTGTTTCCATCTAATAGACCTTCTAGCTTCAACTAATATACGGTCCTTTCCGGCGCAAAGGCCAACGCCCCATGTTTGTTATTGTCGAGAATTATGAACGAGCTGATCACACCACATCATTACCTACGGCTCCTGAGGCAATGCATAGATTCTTTAGGAACCTGAGTCGAGCTGTGGACGACAGAAACGTGTACGGCGTACTTTTGGTTTCAACTATGGACGCGACAGAAGCCGACAGTCATATTCTTCCTGCAACCGGCGTCCTCCCTACACAACGCATAGAGTCATTGGTCTTCGTGGACCAGAGAGCGATCTTAGACATTACCCATCACCCTGCTTTCCAGTCTGCAGTTGGGTTTACGCGGCGCGAGATCCAGGCATTGGACGACTCTACACGAAATTTGCACGCTCCTTTCTCACGCCCGCTCCTTGAGCTCGTCGACGAAGCCGGACTTTCTTCCTATGTATTCACTCGCGACCCTAGAAACTTGGATCAATCTCTTTTATTTATCGAGGGAAAATTAGATAATGCCCCAGTGTACCCCGCCGACCCGATTCTGGATTTGTTAGGACAAAAATGTGGAATGCCGAATCGGTCGGTTTCGCCTCCACCACTTCCTCTTGTGTTCAACGGCAGTGGCGACAACTTGGACAAGACCCCCAAAGCTCCTTGATACTACAATCTATCCGCAGTAAAATTGTTTCACAAACCAACTTTTCGGGGGGATTTTTCCAATATTGCCGTCTCTGCGTAGAGCGATTGTACTTGACTGAATTTGGACAGTTGCCATAGCCGTTGTATATAACATTCGATATGGTCTTTGAATTTATGGTATCGTGTTAGTAGCAACGCCGATCCTCAGAGTTTGAGACCTTCTACCGAACATGAAGGCATAGGTGTTGCAGTGCTATCACATAAAAGACTATTCGAACGTACAAGCCATTTGGCAAATGTTTTGATTCAATATGTAGCAAAGTAGATTGCCTTATACGGGTAGGATACGAAATACGACCCTCATCCAAACAAACTCCCACACGTCCGTGCTAAATTGTACAATGTTATCCACGGGTCTATCCGAAAAGGCCGAAGAAGGACTTCTCTGGAACTTAGAGACCAAGTGGTTATCACTTCAAATGTATAACGTGTATGCACTTACATGTGTTAAGAGACGTCGGAATGATAAGATATGCGGCGACAAATCTGGGAACCACTCCAGTTTAGGGCTGGTTGCATGCCATGCGTGCTTCGCTCTGACCTCCATCTGCTACCTTCCACCCTCCAAGGGATTCCCCTTCCATTCAACGCTGCCGCTGCGTAGTCCTCCACCACAGTCTTTATTTTCACTCCAACATTACTCCACCACTCCACGCAACTATCAGCCACAGGAACCGCAAAGATGGCGTCCCGAACCACCCGGATATCCATTCTCTTAACGATGGATGTCGTTTTCTTTCTGGTTGAGCTTATCGTTGGATACGCTGTAGGCTCACTTGCTCTCGTAGCAGACAGTTTTCATATGCTGAAGTACCTTTTTTGTTTTTCGACCCTGCCGCACGAAACTTATCCACCCCAATAGCGATGTAATCAGCTTGGTCATTGCATTATATGCGATCAAAGTATGTCGCTTTGTTATGATTTCTATGGGCTTGCACATCGACTGACGCTATGAAGTTAACCGCAAGGGATTCCAAGGTGAATTGATTTTGTGATGGAGCATTCCTTTGGATGACACTAACCTGACCTTAATTTGTAGGGCCGAGACGAGAGATATTCATACGGGTTTCATAGAGCAGAGATTCTCGCTGCGTTAGTAAATGGAGTCTTCCTTCTCGCTTTGTGCTTTTCGATTTCACTGGAAGCACTGGAACGGTTCTTCTCCACACCAGGTCAGTGTCCGCAGCCAGCGCCTCTTCGCGATTGGTTATTCATTATTTATTTTTCTTTAGAAATTTCCAGTCCAAAGCTAGTCGTGATTGTGGGTTCCTTAGGATTAGCCTCGAATATTGTCGGATTGTTCCTTTTCCATGGTTAGTTCTAGATTCTGCCCTTGTTGACCAAAGACACTCAACTTTCACTAATAGAACATGGCCATTCTCATGGACCCAGTCATTCTCATTCATCTCCGGCCACTCCACTCCGTATCGAATCACCGATCGGGTCAGGAACTGTGACACCCACGCCAATACACATCCGCAAACAGAGTTCTCCAGAACGCGAACGTCGCTCTTTTAGTCGTTCTTCAGTGTCTTTCTCCGGGCTATCAGATCATCCAGCGGCAACAAGGGCGACGATGGTCCAGACGGCAAAAGACATGGCTATTGCAAGCTCTCCGCCACCAAGCGCTCGTCCTTCTCTCGACCTAAGACCTTCACCCATCGAAATCTCTCCACCATCACCTAACCCTGATGAAGATACTTCCGAAACCTCTCCTCTCGTAGCACACCATCATAACCATGACCACAACGCTAACAATAGTGACGAAGATCATGGCCACTCTCATTCTCATGGTCATGGACATGGGCACAGCCATGGTTCCATGAACATGCGCGCTGTCCTGCTACATGTATTCGGAGATGCTCTCGGAAACATAGGTGTCATTGCCACTGGCCTTATTATGTGGCTCACAGAATGGTCATTCAAGTATTACTGCGATCCTGTCATATCTCTTCTCATTACCGTGATCATATTTTGCTCTGCCCTACCTCTAGGTGAAATATTTCATTTCTCACCCTACACACAAGTGCTCAATCTGTTTAGTGAGAAGCACATCATTTATCCTCCTTCAAGGTGTGCCTCTGGGTATCGACTTGCAGGAACTTGGGGACGAGCTTCGGAATGTTGAAGGTATATTGTTTCCAATCGTTGCGAAAGATCCCTGTCTGACTGTTTTTCATCAAACTAGGTGTACTCAGTATCCATGAACTGCACGTTTGGACCTTGTCCGAGACTAAAATCATCGCCTCCGTCCACGTTTGTGTTTCCAATGAGCATGACTTCATGCCGGTAGCTGCAAAACTTAATGAACATTTACACCGCTTTGGCATTCATTCAAGTACAATACAGCCAGAATGGCCAGAATATGTAGACAAGAGCGGGGCCTCTGTTCGCTCACAACCTTCAGTAAGTCTTCTTGAGCTTTACCTTTTATTCTTCGTGTAAATGATATTCCCCCGTAGCCTATAATGGAGTCTGCGTGTCTTATCGCCTGTCCTAATGATCAGGGTTGTGACCCCTTTGAAAATTCTTGTTGTCGTAAGTCAAGCTTCGCTTCTAGCAACACCACTCCCTCACATTTCGCGTCTTTCAGCACCACCAAGGGCAGATGCATAAGCATGATTGACAGTTGGATGTTGTGTTAGAATGTTGTTTGACTATTGTTTGACTTTCTTAGGATATTGTTTCATAATTTGGCCGTTCGTTCCTATGCATTCTCCGCGATCATATTTTTAACACCTCATTACTCTACCGAGGACCAATAAACTAAACAACACTATCAGGTGGATGGTTTTGAATCCGTGTCGATGAATGCGGGAAATGACGCAATGAACGGCTGAGACTGGTTTAGTTGGCGAAGCAGCTCGGCTGAAGCATTGCTCGTCCGTTTGTGAGACCTCAACGTGCTTGCAAGTTTGCGAGCAAGGGTGGCAACGGGTTCACCTAAAGCCAATCGCGAGCTGCCTCCTGGTGTTGCCGCGGCGGCAGGCGTAGTATTAGAGCTTGCTGGGAGTGCTCTGAGTGCAATTTCAAGTTGTAAATTTCCCATCAAGGCGGATAATGTGATCCCAGCAATTGTTGTCATTTGCACCATATTCATGGGTGAATTCCGGTCCACTGCATTCAACATTGATGGCAAATAGACATGTGCAAAAGCAGGTAGAAGAGGCAGTTGGTTGGATGAACGAGGATGGGTAAGGACGAATGTCCACATTCTCTTTGCGATCTCTGTTTCCGTTGAGCTGTTTGTGTTTGTCGTGCTGCCCGCTCCAACCGTGTCTGAGGAACAGAGTTCTGTCCAGAGTATTTGGAAAAGTTCAATGGGTGTACAGAGGATAAGACATCGGTCGATGTCAAGTGAAGGTGCTTTTCCAGCTTTTGCAGTGCTAAATGCGTGCCGAACTATTAGGCGTGGTTGGTGAGATTGAGTATGCCATGGGATCGGAGCTTGCTTGGCTTTTGATGGACCTGTGCATTTAGAAGAGAGATATTAGATTTAAAAGGGATTCAGGATATGAAGCCTTACCCTGCAATCCAAGGATAGGAGTCAATCGTTCATACAGCTGCGTGGTTGTTTCATTCATAGGATGTTGAGCAGGTTGGCTGCGTAAAAGCCTCAGTGCGTTCAAGAGCTCGAATCGGGACATCAGTATAGCCTGTTTAGGGCACTCCGAAGAGTTGCAAAGCGTGCGAAGAATGATAAAGTAGATTCCGGAAGATGGGCTGCCCAATGATTTTAACTTCGTCTCTCAACAATTTTGTGGATAGAATGACGCACTTTCCACGAGTAATCTCACTAGAGACACATTTCAAGATCACCGGGATCAACCAACTCAATAAAGGGTTCAAAAACCATGAAACCCCATTGCTGATGGACTCCGAATCTCGCCCTTTGGAAATGGATTTGGTGAGAATAGTGGGGAGCATTCGCAGGAGCGTTTGAGGGGTTGTAGCTCTAGAAAAGTGAAGAAGATGAATCGAGACTATGACGAAATCAGGGCAGCGGCTATCATTACCTGAGGATGCTATCCGCGATACCCTCATTGCTGGTATCGAAAAGGACCTTCTGCCAAGCTTGTATTGTAGCCCTTCCTTCAGCATTCAATTCGTTTTCGTGATATGATACTGCAGGTCGGATGACACTCGAAGAACTGAGAGCTCCTCGCGGGGATGGAAACGACGTCTCTCGAATCTGTCACTGGAATCAAGTCATGAAAGGGTGTGGGTAGAGCTGAGGTACATGACACCTGTGAACAACAACCTGAATGAACATGACGATTTGGCCCATCTGAGTGAACGCGGTTTGGGGGTCACCTAAATGGAGGGTAGAATATCAAAGAGATCAAAACAGAATCAACATACCGACGGTCTCACAATTGGTCTCGTCAAGTAACAATAAAGCGGACCCAACCAACTCCTGAAGAGGAAGGTGCAAAGCTAATAAATCCAACAAAAAATCGTTTTGAATTAGCCCGGTACAAACGTGGCTCAGAGCCTCCACTTCATGTGCTTGCGAAATCCGTTCGAAATACTGTCAAGCGCACAAATCAGAAGTAGAGTTGGGGATCAAGTGGAAGAATGAACTTTCTGAACGGCATCTGCAAAAGTGCTATGGGACGAAAGCTCACGATACCAAAGCCTCTTTGCCCAGATGGCAAAATCGTGGTGCGAGGTCTCTGGGGAGAGTTTCGCTTCAATATATGAATCTAGGTCGAGTCCAGATTCTTGGGCTTCGCGTTGTAAACCTGGCGAACTTTCGTTCGTTGCACCCGAATCAACCGCAGTGACAAAGGACTGCTCGACAAGGCCAAGTCTGTAGAATCGACGAAGGAGGGTCTGGTGGAGTGGAATGATAGGTCTGAAATTTTTTTCAGGGAACGTTGGAGAAAAACAAAATGATCTTCACTGTTCGTCGTCACCCGCTTCTCGAGTGATAATCTCGGATATGGAGTTGCACCGCTGTATGAGGTCACTTCCTCTGGTTACTGGGGAGAAAGCAAGCTGCATCGCATTTCTCTAACCATAATAGATAAATTAAGCACAGAAAATGTCAGAGCGAACATACCCAATCAATTCCGTGAGGACCATCTGTTCCTTGCATTTGTTCGAAGCAGAGAAGGATGTCGGGAAGCTAATAAGTCTCTTCAGTTCTGAATACTGATGGAAGCAAACTTGTTACCCTACTGCAAACAAATGAACGCCAGAGCGGTGCCGCAATTTTTGGTGCCTCTGCAAGGCAGGTTAAACTTGAAACAATGAGTTGAGTGTAGAACACGGCAGGTGTCCAGCTGCTGTTCCAACGAAAGAGGGCAAGAAGAGTAGCTGCTGCTCCCTGTATTCTTCCCGCACCATAAGGAGCTGTCCTGTGTTGGACCTGACATTCTATGAGCACGCCAGGAAAATATATTATATGACCCCCAGCTCACCATCTCATGCAACAACAGGCTGAACGATACAATATCTGCAGAAGAAGAGGGTATAAATGTTTCACTTCTACTGAGGCCCATCTGCATCTGGTGCATCATCTGGACTTCCTGCTCGACCTTTGCGTCGTCCCCCAACACGAGTCCAAGGGCCATTAAAAAGCCTTCAACTGCGTTGGTCATTTTGTAGTTCTGGCGGAAGAGAGGGTGGAGTTCGGCTCCCAACGCGTAAGCTGTCAGAGCCTGAGAGGTTGGGACTTGTGATAAGTCAGACACACATGAGAGAAGAAGGATGAGGAGTTCAGAGGTGCTTGCGATCACAGGCGTAGAAGGAGATTCGGCAAGAGTGTATGCGACGCGAACCATGGATAAAGCATCTTGGATGACTGTAAGAAGGTCTGATTGGGAGTCCGTGAATGAGACGAGGGAGCCTAAAGGTGGAAGATGGCTGTTATAGTGGGTTTCGAGAACCATAGTTGTGAGCAAATGGAGGTTTGTGGCAGAGTGAAGCTCTTGTGAACGAGTAGCTTGAAGAAAGAGGGAGGTGAAGCGGCTGAGGGGCATTGTGTGAATAAGAAGGGTGAAATATGCTTGAAGATCGGGATGCCCGCCAAAGGCATTGCAAAGTGTAAACGCGGAGTCTATATGCGGGAAGGTTGAGCCAAAAGTTAACAGAGATCACGCTAGAGAGGAATAATTACTGAGAATGCTAGCTAAATTCTCATCTTCAGATGCGTCAGGAAATTCCTTCGTGCTCTGGAGTTTACACAACTTTAGCCACTAGAATTGAAACTCTAAGGATCTTGGAGGGAAAAACAAGAAGCATTAAGCACCTTAGACGCGGGATAGCCATTTAGGAAACAATTTCTTGTCACGTCTACCAGGGACATAAGTAGGTGAGCGTGAAGGTTAGAGGCAAGCCAAGCCCAAGCTTAAGGTCCGTTCTCGCGTGTGTGCACATGACGATCGAGCACCTAATTGAGCTCTCAATATAACTCTGACCCAACCATGACCGCTCTGCAAGGCGTCACCATCTTGGACATCGAAGAGCGCTCAGAACCGAAACCTCACTCTGTCTATAAGATTCAGGTTAAAGCTGGCGTCCGGTCTTGGCTTGTCTGGCGCCGGTACTCTGAATTCGATGATCTCGATGAGGAGCTGACTCGTGCGACCAATGAGGCACCTCCTACTCAGCTACCTCCCAAACACGTGCTCTCCATTTTCCGTTCTCATTCAGACCCCAAGCTCCTCGAAGAGCGAAAAGCTGGATTGGAGGCATACCTCCGTGCCATCGTCTCCTCGAAAGACCCGCGGTGGCGTGACTGCTATGCGTTCCAGCAGTTTCTAAGCATTCCTTCCACTAAACCAGGTATCTCTCATACATCTACCAACCCTGGAGACTTTACTGCAGCAACATGGTTAGACGAGCACGCTGCTGTTCACGATGGCATTCGGGATATTCGCGCGGACATAAGCAAGCGTGATGCTCTCCTCGACCGGTCTGATGGACCAGCCGCTCATCGAGCCAACCTTGACGCAAAAAAGAAACTGGCTGCTCTCATACCTCGTACTGTGAACTTAACCAAAGGTCTACAGCAATTGGGTTTGGGTGGACTGAGCGAAGGAGAGCTTCAACGTCGGACCGACATGGTTCTGCGCATCAAGAACGACTGTGAGGGTCTTACGACGATGGTTCATGCTGCTAAATTTGCTGCTCGTGGGATAGCGGGACCTACCTCTGTTGCTACGAGAAGAGAAGCCTCGGAAGCAGACCGACAAGAACTTCTAGCAGGCTCACCCACTTCATCCAAGCCATTCAGGATCTTTGGTCGATCAAGCGAACCTCAGGAAACGGAAGAAACTCGTCGTTTGGATAACCAGGGTCTCCTGCAGCTGCAGAGACAGGAGATGTCTCAACAGGACTCTCAGCTTTCTGACCTAACCACCATCCTGCAGCGACAGAAACAACTAGGCGTGGCAATTTACAACGAGATCGAACAGCAGAATGAGACCATTGACGACTTGACTCGCGCGTAGACCATACATCAGACAAACTGCGTAGCACTGACAAGCAAATGAGGAGATTGGGTTAGGCGAAGTTCCGTCGATTTAAGTGAGGATCTAGACTATATTACTATATATTTTTTCCTTAATGTTCTCCATGGCCTTAATGCCTAAATGAAACCGTCTATGCACGCGACAAGTATGAGCCGACACCCTAAAAATCTATTAGTCATGAGGTAAGACGGCGAAGAAACAAACTAACCTCGTAGCAGGCAATCATGATTCCACAAGCCGGTGCAATTTTAGCCATACGAGGAAGAATCCCAGCGTAGAGTGCCGAATATCCCTCCGTTCTCCAAATAGTCTTGAGCAAAGGTATTGTTCGTGATACTCCGCGAGAGGATGAAGACATGAGCAACGCTTGTCTCCGGGTTTTGAGAACATCGAACGGTGACGTTATTAATGCAGCCAATATGCCACTGGCAGCACCACTAACGAAAGCGACAGAGGGTCCGTGAAAATTTTGCCGTGCCAAAGCGTCTTTGCAAGTTTGATAGCTTGCCCAATACAATCCCGAGAAAGGAACATCTCTCCATAGTGTTGGGCCAAGACCACGCCATAAGGACAAAGAACCATTCTTACGTACATGTTTGCGCAAAGAACGGATGACCGATGGGAGAGAATGTGTCGTGCCGGCTGGAGGCGTGGACTGAAGATTTGTCCGAAGTAGCTCGAGAGGAGAGGCTACTGTGGTTATTGCCGTTCTTGCTATTACGCCAGCATAAAGGGGAACTAGAGATGAAGTTGGTATTAATGGTGGGAGAGCTTCGTTGAGTAGCCAGTCGTATGTCATCATGTATGCGGTCGAAGACGGCACACCAATAAGCCTGGGGAATTGATCGGGGTGAGCTCCGAAAGTTCTCGAGACGTTTTGAAATGACTCACAGCGTCGTGCCAGCACCTTTCCATAGTCCGGGAAATCCTTCAGCTCGCCATACATGTCGGATGGCGTCAGAGAAACCGTTGACTCGCTCTGTCCGGAAGACTCCATGGTCCCAGATACATACAACGTCACTAGATACGCTGACATGGGCTAATGAGGACATTTTGCGGACACAAGCGACATTGGGAGGTTGGCAGCACGTAATAGGGGCTTTTGGAAACAAGGATCGAGGTTGTGAGTGGGCAGGAGGTTGAGTCTGCAGTCGTGTTTTGACAACATCGAAAGGCGTCACTGAAAAGAAAGTAAATGTTAACAAGGGGAAGATGCACTGAATAATAATAATAATAATATAAACTTACTCGTCAAAGCCGTAACCGTTGAGCCAGTTGCAGCAGCAACCAACTTAGCCTGATAAGGCTGCATGGAGGTGAGAGTGAGAAAGAAAGTTCGCCTCGACCGGCGCTTCGCATATTTCCTTTGACCTGACCCATCACCATAACCTGCGACCCTTTTTCTTTGTTTGCATTTGAACGATTTGAGAAATGGCTTCATCTGCGCAGGCCGCAAATGTCCTCGAGGCCTCAATCGCTGAGAATCCGCTTCCGGAATCGACGGAGGAGCCCGGTGAAATTCAGGAAGTGAACATGGAGGCTCAGGCAGATACCATCCGCACTGTCTTCAACGATCCCACCAACTTCAACGTTAAGGTATTACTTCTCTACGTTCCTTTTTCTATTGAGAAAGAGCTTACATGTGTTTTTTAGCATCCCCTCTACTCGCCTTGGACCCTCTGGTTTGACTCGCCAGCCACCAAGGGTCGAAATCTTCCCCAGACACCTATGACTGCCTACCCTCAAACCCCCCTTCCACAAACCCCCAACGTAGCTGCAGCTCAAGGCTGGATGGAAGATATCAAGCGTGTAATCAGCTTCGACAGTGTTGAAGAGTTCTGGGGGTGAGTCACCATCTTGCTTCACCCAGCGCGTCGAACACGACCCTGATTAACCTCGCTTACTCAGCTTGTACAATAACATTGTGCCGCCTTCCCAACTACCTCAGAAGGCTAACTATTATCTCTTTAAAGTTGTTTTTTTGCCCACCGCGCTCGCGTGCTTGAATTGCTTACGTTGTCTCTTAGGAGGGAATTATTCCTGCATGGGAGGATGAGGCTAACAAACTCGGAGGAAAATGGAGCATCCAGCTCCCAAAAGATAAAAACCGTGCTGGAGTGGACAAAATGTGGTTATACACTGTGAGTCCAAAAGGTCTATGATCGTCATGATCGTCTGGGAACAACGCGCGGTTTACTTTGTTTTCAATCCAGATGCTTGCTGCTATTGGAGAAACTTTTGACCCCGCACACGCTTCGGAGCAGGAAAAACCAGGCCAGTCACTGATCACAGGCGTCATTGTCTCAACCAGGCCGCAGTTCTACCGCATATCGATCTGGACCAGGCTAGCTCCGGCAAGCGCTGACGACGATGGCTTGAGGACAAGGATTGAGAGTGTTGGGAGGCACTTCAAAACTAGCGTTCTTGGGTTTAATGAGTCCCAAAAGCTTGCTGGTCCCTTGGCTACTGAAGTCAGTCATCTTCTATTTCCACCTTTTACTAACTTACTAACGTCATTATGTCTCAAGGTTGAATATCTTTCACATAAGGATTCTGAAAAGAAAGGAAAAGCAGCGAAGAAGATCATCGTATGAGGTTTGCTTTTGCTGTGGACCTGGTTTTTGGGTTATAGAATTCTTTTTTACTGTGGACCTTCGGCGAGTAGGAGCTGTATCTTTGCTGAGTCCTAATCTCAAGCCCTTTGGGCGCCATAAAACTCAAGTCAACATCTGGTGTGGGTCTTTAAATCTGAGTTTTGATTGCCCCATTCGCCAGTACAGTGTACTCTCTACCTCTCCATGTCACCGTGTTCTTCCCAACGATTGCATAGAGGAAAATGGGAAACGCCAAAAGCTCTCTTCCAATCCACCCTGCAAAAAAGTTCCATCTTGTTTCCGCAGGTAGAGGATGTCCAGCCAAACTCGCATAAACGTCTAAATCCACCCATATCCATGGCACAAAGTGTAATATTATTGAGAGAAGCACTGGCACGCCAAAGAGGTGCTTCAATGACGCACTCGCAATGGCACAGAGCATCACACTTTCAGTGAACGGCTCCATTAAGGTGGCAGTCAATACCATATGCTTCCGAACGCGTATCCAACGAACGCGACGCATGATGTAGTCTCGAAGAGACATATTACCTACGACGTTTCGAGCAATATCGCATGAAAGGTCGTGCCGAAGTCCGAGTTCGTGCCAAAGCGCAGCTCCAATCATGTTGTCTTCTGCAAGGTAATTGACAAAAGACGCCAGGCCATATTCACCGGGTGCCGCATTGGAAGGTCGTGGAGGATGTGGTTTCATGGATCCGTTGACTTGTTCCAGGTCTGAACGGCGGTATAGATTAGACTTGCCCATGACACAAGATTCGATGGCGAAAGTATTGATCGCAAGATACATTTTAGCGTGGTTTGTGTTGAGGAATGCTTCCTCGACTTGTGTTCCTATGCCTGGTTCCGCCGCAATGGCGAAGGGGACGTGATGTACGAGTCCTATTCGGTGTTTTGGACTTGGAGCAGAAGGAGGAGGATTTAAAATATCGACTGCTCTTGCAAGCGCACCTCGTTCAATAATGACGTTCGAATCGAGTATCCATAGTATATCGTGGGCTGCTTCGTTATAGGAACGAAGAAGGTTGTTGACTTTTGGGTTGACGCCTGCGACATTCGCACCTATTTTACTTGTCAGTGAAGATACTTCTCTTTGAAAGCAATATTCTCAACTGATAATAATTCGTGCATTTGCTCGAGGATATTTCACGATCAGCTGTCTCACCACGTCAAAAGCCTGGTCGTGTTCAGAGTCGAGGGAGAACAGAATTTCATAATTTGGATAGTCTAGCTGAAAAGTTGACTCCAAATTTTCATAAAGATTCGCATCTAATCCTTTGAGCGGTCGAAGTATCGACACTCCAGGAACTTGAGATGCAGGCATATTTGAAAGTGGAGACCTTGGTCGTAAACGGTATCGAGTTCGTCTGCGTTCAATTATTTGTCAACTCAGAGTTCGGGGGCCAATGAGGAATAGCGTACGCAGTCCCAGCATCCAGTTAGACCTATTGCCCACAAAGCAGAATACCAGACAAGTCCGCAACGGAGAAAATGTTCCCGAGACCCCCACCAAGAAGAGTCGACATGGTGGTCGAAGGCAAGGCAAGCCACCACAATTCCAGGATAGCTTAATACGAACCTGACGCGTGAACCTTGCCTCGTTTTGCTCTAACTATCTCCCAATTTGTCTAGTCGAAGGTTATACACGAGAATATTCTGAAGATACCTAGGCACAGGCTCTATCCTAATGAAACTACACGCCTTTTATCAAGTAGAGAGATTGCTCCTTAGCCATTCCAGTTCGACAAGTAGTTCCAGACTTGTCCTAAACCACCACGATCCTGAACCTTATTCTGGCAGCACCACGCTTATAACTGGTGGCCCAGCTTGCCCTCTCTCACCTCCAGAGCGTCGTTGCGAACATCAGCACCCGCACACCACCGTTCAAAGGCAAGTAGGATGCCAAAAGATAGAAGAGCTTACTTTTGTGAATACCGTAAAAGGTATGTTTCCCTCTCTCCTGCATCAGAATGATTGTCCGACGAGATCAAATAAGGAATCAGGATATGCTTCGGCAAAGACAGAAGATCCATCGCGCCGAGTATTTCATTAAACTGACGCGTCGACTTCAAGACAACTGACATATGTTTTCCAGGAAGAAAAGGCATCGTACAGCAGAAGAGGCAGAGATGGATCGTATAAAGGACAGGGAATATCAGCGACGGTACCGTGAGCGACTGAAAGCTCGCGAACGTTCTGAAGGTCACGGTTCCAACGACTTGCACAACGATACTACCTCTTCAAAGTTTCATTGCTTGTCATGTAACGGCCCTCTCACGCAAATTTGCGTCTCTTGCAGCTACAACTCCAATCACACCCGTCTTCCACCAATCCACCAGATTTTGCCGCCAGCGATAGAAGAGTTCAATCCTTGGATTTATGATCCATATCGGGTTTAAACTGAGGTTATACATTACGGTCATTAGAGTAAAAAAAAACAATCAAGTGCTCGCGCCGGTACTAGTATCTGGTGTGGTCAATCCCATTCCAAACACGCGCACTGTATTCTCAAAAGCAGCATCAACAACCTCCTGAAGCTCGACGCCTTTCAACTGAGCTATAACCCAAGCAACACCTCCAGTTGTACAAGGTTCATTCCTTCCTTTCACAGTTTTTCCGGCCTCAAATCTCTCAGGTTGCCTTGACGGAGGGAAATAAAGGTCACGGAGGGCGGAAGGGAGCGTATTGACGTGAACGCGAGACGCGTGTCCCTCCCGTCATGGAACACCATGGTGCATCTGAAATCATATATAAGTGCTAATAGAAGGTATTGGATGAGAAGCAACGTGCCTGTCTCCAGCATAAGACGGTCAAGCGGAATCTTGGCTGTAACAGCAAGGTTCTGCTTCCGTCTTGAGCCCGCATCCGTTGATGCTAATATAGAAACCCATGGATATCTTGAACAGAGAGGTGAATAGCTGGTCTTCAAGAACCAAAGAATGCCTCACAAGTTCTTCTGCCTCCTCCCAGCTGCCTGTATGGCTATGAACGACACCACCTCGACCACCAACTGCCAATCCGCCATCAACACCGAAGCCTTCTTCCTTCAGGATTGCACTAAAATCCCCAGCAGTATTTCGAGAATGAAGAAACAATGGTAAACTGTGCTTTTTGGCCAATTGAAGTTGCGATCCTAGTTTACATTTTGAGCCCCTAAAGTTGGGTAAACTTCATATATAGGCAACTCACGGAAAGCTTTCTTTTGAACCTCTTTCGAAGCGAAATGCAACCTATCGTAATCTAAGAAAAGCTGAGCCAAAGGATATCATAGCATCGACCGTCAATGGAACACACCCAAACCGCATTCTCCGATGGCGACAAGTCTTCCAGGAAGCACGAGAGGTTTGGATGAATTGATCAAGATCTTTGAGATAACCTTCATGGCCACCTCTATGCTTATCGAATTCTGACGAGCGAGTGGGGATGACATCCTCCAGTGGAATAAAAATCTTGGGGACTAAAATTAGAGGCAGGGAAATTGAAGCGAGTGGTACGCGTACTGTATGTCTTTGCCAAATTTAATGCTTGCTGAGAAGGTTTAGTTGGAGGGTTACCTGGTATTTGCGTACAAAGAACAGACCTTAGATTCCTTCAATGAACCTCCCGTAATGAGCTGAGAAACAACGCCTGCACGAGCAGCACGGTCGAGAACAGGCTTGAAAGTCATCTGCTCCGCATGACTATGAGTATGTCTCTTAGAGTTGAAGAAATATAATGCCTTCGTGCTTTCTCTTGCCACGATGAATGCCCTTGAAGACTGGGTCCGTGAGGTTCACACCAATATCTGTGGTCACAATGAGAATGTAAACGCGTTCACAAATGACTTTGCCTGGACATACCAATGTATCTAAGCTGAGGAGCTGTCCATGTTGGACAAATAGCGTTGTAGGAGATGGAAGTTTGTGCAGCGTGAACCAAAGTGACTCGCTCTTGACAAGCCTATATACGCGTTCATGGAAAGCCGTGGGCGCATCATTACCTCGTCCTTCAAACGGTCCCTTCGGTCAACGTCTGGGAAGCTGGTGGAAAGGAGATAAAGTTATTCGAACTGGGATTCAGCGCTCATTCCGTAACTACGACCACGAATTTTTTGCTTTCTTAAGTTGTGATTCGTCTATCTTTTCTCCATCGTATAGCTATTGGGTATCACGTCTAGTCTATTGCAAAATATATAAATCGATATTAAAAACGAAACCTTACCAATTCCTCTACGATCACATAGCAGGGTAGTGGCGAACGTCCCGACTGTGTGACTCCCTCTTTGACCGCCTTATTTATATAGGGGTATAGGAGAATGAAGTGCGGGGAAGTGGGATGAAGAAAGGTTTTGGCTGAACGTTTTAGACAAGAGCCGTTCTGATCAGCCAAGGAATCACGGAGTCTTCGGTTACTTTGAACCTTGACACAAACTCCCATCTCGCCACTCATGGAACGCGTTAAACAACTTGCAGCTTCATTTACTGGTAATACCGTTGCTTCCCTTGAGGTAAAACGCCCCGAGGACGTCGTTATTACGTTGGCCATTCGTTCGCCACTCTGCAAGGTCCGGTTCGCCCTTCTCGACTCTCTACAGTCTAAGATTTATGATTTCCAGGCAGAGAAAGGAGGATTCAAAGATGCAAAGTTTGTCTTCTTTCAATTGAGGATCAGGACAATTTACAGAACTAAATAGAACCGACGAACTCCTTGTTCAAATGTTTAGCACTGCCGTAGAAAAGTCAGGCATAAACCCAGCACTTATTGGAGATATATGTGTTGGAACGGTTGGCACGACTTCTAGTCTACCTTGCCTGCACTTACATTTACCAAGGTCCTCACACCTGGTGCTCCTTACCAAGCCCGAAGTGCCGCCCTGGCAGCCGGCATTCCAGGTACTTTTCTCTAATCTTTCTCTGTAAACTCTTGTAATTTATGCGCTTCTAGAAACTGTCCCTGTTCCAAACAATCAACAGGTTTTGCTCGTCGGGGTTGATGGCGGTCACAACGATCTCGAACCAGATCCGAGCAGGCCAAATAGATATTGGTCTTGCTTTAGGTGTCGAGAGCATGTCAGAAAAGTATGATAATTTTCTCTCAGGATACTAAACGGTCATGTTTATGCTTCTCTAGTCCAGACAACGGAGGTCCTAAGCCGAGTGACGAGATTTTGACCAACCAAGCAGCGGCTGACTCTCAGCAACCCATGGGCTGGACTGCTGAAAACGTCGCCTCTGATTTTGGTGTCTCTCGCTGCTGACCAAGATGCCTTTGCAGGCTACTTCATTTCAACGTGCGGAGGCTGCTCAGAAAGCAGGATACTTCGAGAAGGAAATTGTACCATTTCACTGTCTTCCAAAAGGATGCGACAGGAGAAAAGCACAAAGTTGTTGTTTCGAAGGACGATGGTATTCGCTATGGGACAACTAAAGAAGCCCTTGGGAAAATTCGCAGTGCTTTCCCTCAAGTGGGGTAATGGTACAGTAACTGGCGGTAACTGCTAGTCAGATCACAGACGGCGCTGGTGAGTTCCATTTATGACAGAAAAATTCCTTCTTGCTTGTGTGATAACATCGCCTATTAGCTGCTGTGCTCCTTATGACGAGGAAAAAAGCTGAGGAACTTAGCCTTCCTATTCTCGCGAAACATATTTCGACTTCTGTTTGTGGTGCGTGTCTATTCCACCTCCTTACTGAATATCGTTTGACTCTTCAATTCGAAGGTGTCCCTCCACGCATTATGGGTGTTGGTCCTGAGGTCGCCATTCCTAAACTTCTCGATAATGTTGGACTCAAGGCGGACGATATTGATTTATATGAAGTTCGGCGGGCCATTTTCTCTAAATTCCTCCGCTGAGCGTAGATTTGCTGTAGATAAATGAGGCTTTTGCTTCACAGGCTCTGTACTGTGTTCGCAAACTTGGATTGTCACTGTGAGTACTTTTTTCTTAGAATTTCTAGCAGTATACTTATCAATTTTAGTCAGTGACAAGGTAAGTTTCTAGGCAGGCTGACATTGAACTCACTTGATGCGCCAGTCAAAGGTTAATGTGAATGGTGGGGCAATTGCTCTAGGGACATCCTCTTGGTCAGAGGCCTTCGTCCTTGGGCACGTTTAGCAAGCTCAAGCATTACGTAGGTACCACTGGAGCGAGGCTAATCGCCACTGGGCTGAATGAACTGCACCGACGACAAGGAAAGGTGAGACACTTCCGTCGACGATGTCACGCCGAGATTGACCTGTGCATAGTCCAGCTTTTGGTTACATCCATGTGCATCGGAACTGGTAAGGACCGTTTCTTTTTAGATTCGGACGGTTCACCTAATTTTGTAGGTATGGGCGCTGCCGGGCTGTTTGTCAGGGAATGAATGTGAAAGAAAATCTGGACCCGGCTGAGGCTCTGCATCAGGACATGACGTTGCGCACGAGGAAAATCCAGTTTTATTCCAGGTGCGCCCTGGGAAGTTCCATTTCAATGAATTTCCAGCGACTGTTCTATGAGAGGGATTCACCCTGTACTCTATTTAGTGACAAAAATGAAGAGAGGAGATTGTGATCTAAAAATGTCTGAAGGCGTGGGAAAAGGCATCTGATGATGGTTGTTTCCCCGACTAGCCCACAAGCACCAGTCTCTTCTGTACTATCACCACCCGCATTTTCTCTTCTCCCTTCCAACCCAGTCTCTCCTTCTTCCCTCTTTGCCACTCGCAGAGATGGCGAGCTATAGCGCCGTCAACCACCCCTACCAGGACACTGGCTATAATGAATCACAAGCAGGCTTTATCACGCCTGGTCCTCTGCTAAGAAGCGAGGGGTCAGTCCGTGGATCAAGTTTGGCATCCCTGTCGCCATTCTTGTCATCGCTGGTGCCGTCGTCGGCGCCATCTTTGGTGTCAAGGCTTCTAAGAATAACAGCAGTGGTGGCTCCGGGGGAGCTGCTGCTGCTGCCAGTGCAAAACTTGAAGTTGGTCGTTTCGCGACGGCTACTGCACAAGAATTCATGATGCCCATTTACCCTTCTGCTGTATGTTTTATTCATTTATGTCTTTTTATTTTATTCATTTTCTAAACTTTGCTTTTTTAGACAAACGCTGCTGCGTACTCAACTCCCACTTACACTAATGACGCCAACTTGGCATGGCCACAAGATTCTTTCAAGCCATCTAACCCTTCTGCTACTTCCGTCCGTCAGGACAGACCCCGATTAATTGCGCCTGCCTACATGTGGGCAGCACTTCCCTCTCGTATCGCTGCCGACCCCTACCTCAAGGGCTGGAACGATACCATCTTCCAAAATGCCTCCGACTATGCCAACCGACCTGCAGTGGCGTACTTCATGGACGGTGATAGCGGTATCCTCGATAATGCACGTGAGATCAAGATGCGTGTGAAGGCCTTTGCCTATGTTACAGAATGACGAATAATACCAAGTGGGCGGATCTTGCATGGCGTGAACTCGCTGTGAGTCTTGTCCATGCATCGCTTATCTAGTATTCTTATATGTTTCTAGAATGCTGCTAGCTCTGATTTTGGCCCCGACACGGACGACAAGTGGAACCCAACTCATTTCCTTGACGTTGCTGAGTTCTCTGCCGCCTATGCCATCGGATATGACTGGCTTCATGACCAGTGGAGCGATGACCAGAAGGCCACTCTTAGGGCTAACCTCATCAAATATGGTCTCAATCTCGGCGTTGCTGCTTACACCGATGCTACCCGCGGTCCTGCCATCGGCTGGTGGAAGACCAACATTCAAGGCAACGTACGTATTTCGAGATCTTCTTCCAAAATTATATCCATTCATATTTTCGTAGTGGAACTGTGTCTGCAATGGAGGTCTTACATTGGCCTCATTAGCCATCCTTGGCGACGACAACAGTGGTATTGCAGAGCAGCTCTTGGGCCTGACGGTTGACAATGCCAAAACCAACTGTGCCAATGCTGTGACCAGCGACGGCACTTGGACTGAGACACCTAACTACTGGTACTTCGGCACCACCGGCCACGCCGAAATGGCTGCCTCATTGATCTCCGCCACTGGTTCTGACTATGGTCTTTTGGATGCCAACAAGAACTTCGTCAAGACCGGCGATTTCCACATGCACGTCTCTGGTCCTGGCTCACTCTTCGACTGGGGTGACCACGGTCCAAACAAGTTCTCCACCACGGCCAACGGCATGTTCCTGTATGCCGCTCACTACAAGAAGCCCGCCTACTCTCTGTATCAACGTGATCAGCACGATGCTGCCGAACCCTGGAGCATGTTCTGGTATGATGCTAGCATTACTGGCGCATTCTGGGACGGCAAAGAGCTCGACATGTTCTTCGACGACCCTTCAACCCAGTGGGCTGCCATGAGGAGCAGCTGGACAGACCAGAATGCACTCTACGTCGGCATGAAGGCCTGCTAATCTCACTGGACATCAGACCCACGGTGATTTAGATGCTGGTGACTTTGTGCTTGACGCCTTAGGAACTCGCTGGGCTGGTGAATTTGGTAGCGCCGATTACAGGTATGAGATCTTGTGGTCTAATGTTTTGCTTGCTTAAATTTCTCCTAAGATCTCCTAACTACTTCTCAAACGAAACTCAAGATTCCGACCGCTGGAAGTACTACAGAAAAATGACTGAGGGTCAGAACACGCTTACAGTCAACAACGCCAACCAACTCGTCGTCGGTGCCCCCAACGTCCTCAAGAAAGAATCATCTGGAACTCAGCAAGGCTCTAGCACTGTCTTTACTGTTCCTGATGACTCCACTGCCTACTATACATTCGACATGACGAGTGCTTACAGCGGCGCGTAAGTGAGATAAATTATCCGAGTCGTCTGGTCCTGATTTGGCTCTGGCAGAACCTCGATGAAGCGTGGAGTGCGCATGCTCAATAAGCGTCGTCAAGTGCTCATCCAGGACGATATCAACGCATCCCAGACCATTCAATGGAGAATGCACACTAACGCCACTATCTCTGTAGATTCGTCTGGCCAAACCGCGACTCTAACACGAGACGGCAAAACGATGCAAGTACAGATTATCAACCCTCCTTCTGGCGATGTCAAGTTCACGGTTGGAGAGGCTAAGCGACTTTCAACCGATGTGACGCCGCCTGCGCCAGACCAAGAAAACCCAGGCATCTCAGTGTTGACGATCGAGCTGGCTGCTGGGCAATACAGTCTCCAAGTGTTATTCAACCCGCAGTGGGATGGCATGTCCGCCAGCGATTTCAAGACGCCTTCTGCAGTTGCCCTGGACTCGTGGACCTTGACAAGCCACAACTAAGTCGAGGATGGTTTGGTTGAGTGCACGATTTGACGATTTAGTTACGCGTGGAGGGATCTTTTTTCTTCTTTTACTACTACTACTTGCTCTGCATGGACCTTTTCAGGACTATTTTATGTTCGAATAACAAGTAAATGCGATTGTGTTTGCTTACTTAGAACAAGATCGGTGCTCGGCGCTAGAAAAAGGGGCAGCTTGGCAAATGTCAGTGATGCAGGTGATGGTTGGCAAGCCGAAATAGGTGGGTGGGCAAGTGGAGCCGGGCGCTACCATTTGTTTGCTTCCTCCCTGCACGACGTCCGCGACAGCTTTTGCTCTAATACTTGGCTGGCCACTAGCTTTGTATACTGACGAAACGTAAACCTGCCGCTATGCACACCTCCCGCCCCACTACCCTCACGCTCCTTATCACCTTTGCCCTCGCCCTCCTCCTCGTTGCCCCCAACGTTGAGGCCAACCAGAACGCCGCTCACCATCGTATCCTCCGCAAGCGCGCTCCCCAGACAGATGCCGACTCCAAAAGCCTACAGCCTTTAATTGGTTTGTCGCTGAGAACCACTTTTCCTTCACTAATTCAAGCTGACTCCTGAACACAGGTGCTGGTATCGGCGGCGGAAACACGGATACTGCAACCACAACCACTGGGCTTCCTACAACCACAACCTCGTCTACCTCTACCACCACAACCGGTGGTACTGGCATTCTTGACGGAATCACTGGCCTCCTACCCGTGTGTTCCCAGCCGCTTACACACATCATCGATGTTTTATTGATTACTTTTTCGCTAGGGTACTACCTCCAACTCGACTACGTCTACTTCGACCACCTCCTCGAGTTCCACGACCTCGTCAATTCCTACGACCTTGTCAACTACCTCCGAATCATCATCTACCGAGACCTCCATAACTGCTGCCCCCTCGACAAGCGTCGTAAGGAACATTGCGACTGTCACTGCCACCAGCTCCGAAGCTGCTTTCACGACAGCTTCTGCTGAGAGTCAGAACACCGCCAAGAATAGTTCCATTGCTGTCACCGTCCTCATCGGTGTTGGTGCTTCCATCGGTGGTATTGTTATCATCTGGATTCTCTACCGCGGATACCAGCGTGCTCGTGCTGACAAGGTTGACTCCCGCATGCAGCCCATTGACTTCACCCCGACTGGATATGATGATGAGGGTCTCCCTGGCCAGCACAGACGCCACTCTGGTGCTTCGTTCAATTCGTACTCTCACCACGGTCATCAAGCAGGCTCAGACCATGGTCACAGCGTTGCTCCACTTCCTGAACACGATTTCACTGCAGGAAACTCTAACCTTGCCCCCGTCGGTGGTTACGCAGATCTTGCTCGTGGCAGCTCTCCCCAACCTCCTCAGATGCACGAGATGGGTCATGGTGTCTCGCATAATGCGTATAGCACCCAAGTTCCCCTGCACCATCAAGGCGGAGGTTATGACCAGGGTGTCACTCCCTTGAACTTCAAGTACTAAACAGCGGTGGCCTCGTAGGAGGAGGTAGCGAGTGTTCTGTGTTTTTCTATGGCATCGGTTTTTCGCGAGTGGAAATCATCACTCCTTCCCAGACTTTACAGTCTTTTCCTGCCCACCTAGTCCCCTCCTTTCCTCCATCCCCTGTTTGCCGCTGGTTCATTTTACTCGGCTTCCCCCTTCCCGGCTCCTCCTTTTTTCTCTCCCGTTACGTATACCTTATTTCCTTTAGTGCCCGCATTTTTATCCCGGCAGAAAAGGATGATCTTGTCACCCTGTTGAAGTCGTTTTGAATGGACAATCGCTCTGCATAGATACTCCTTGTCTGTGTACTACTTCATACGAGAATATCTTTTTCTATCCTTTCACACCCTCCTTCAGGCGACGATTTTCTTTCTTTCCTTTATATGTTATGGGGTTTTTTGCGGACACTTTGATTTGTGCTCTCTAGATACGCATGTGTGTGCCTCCGATTATCCTTGAAGTAGATTCTCTTGGAAATGCTTGATGCTGATTTTATGAATGTTTTGTGTGTTGAAGTCCAGTTGGTTTAGTTTGAGACTCGATGCCAAGAGCTTGTGCCAAGACCTTTCTCCTTTTACCACGATGTTGTAGAGCCATGCTACATAGATCTTGAATTTTCTTCCTCACATAGACTTACCTCTTGTGACTGTCGCTTTGTCAATCAGCCAAGCGAATTCTCTAAGCTTACTTCTGCTCTTGACGGTGCCATCCCCTGCGTTCACGCGGGTTCGGATTGGTCAAGACTGGTCAACTGTGCCTTTCGCAGAGTTCCTCTTACATTATGGTACGTACTTCTCGATTTCACTTTCAATCTGTGTGTAGGAACGCTCATCTTTTCGCCTCAGACCCTGTTCTGAGCTATTCCTGAGCCGCTGTTAAAGTCACTGCGAGATGAATACACGTGCGCATAACACCATCATCCTCGTCCTTGTACCTTCCTACCGCCATGGCTTCTTTGGATGCTCAAGCTAACTTGTCCTCGAACTCTGAAGATAACCCCCTTGTCGATGCGCCCACAGCGCTGGACACTGGGGCTACCATCTTACAGGATGCAGCGGCGATAACACAGGATGTGGGGGAGATATTACAGAATATACCCTATGTGAAGGCTGCTGCAGGAATCGTGGTTACAATTTTGAAGATGAGAGATGTGTGTATCATCATTCTTTTTTTTTTGGTCGCACGGCCTCGTTTCTCATATTCGTATTCATATAGGACGTATCTTCGAACAAGGACCGTTGTCGCGAGATCATTGACGTTGTGAAGGAACAACATGACCGGTTGCAGCAAGCCATGACACATCTTGCCATGTACAACCACTTGGCCATCGACTCATTGGAGCAGGACTTCCAGGAATATTCAAGGTGGATAGCTTCCTGCATATGTCCCTCTTCGCTTTTCCTAAAACGAATCAACAGGATCTTAGACAATATTGTCAAAGCTCTGAAACATTTTTGCGAGAAAGGCTTTATAGCTTCAGCTGAGCGATTAGTTCATCGAGAGAAGATTGCTGGCGACCTTGAGAGACTGGAACGAGCCATAAGAGATTTCCATCAAGGCTTCACTGTATGTTGCTCTCTCCCACACCACCCCTTCCCTCTCATGGATATTTGGAAACTGACATTATGTTCAGTTTACTCGTTTGGTCTCTCTCCACAAAGAGGCGTTGAACAATCGTATACATTGGTTACTGCGTCGCCTCGAACCGGCAGGTCTTGACATAGTGGCTACTTCAGTCCCACTGCCTACTGGTTGCTTGCCTAATACGCGTCGTGATGTTATTGACAAGATTAAGACTTGGGTTCTTAGCCAGAACGGACACCAAATTTCTCTCCTACATGCTCATCCTGGCGCTGGCAAGACCGCCATCTCTCGAACCCTTGCCAATGAACTGGCTGACGAACAAGACGGTACACTGGGCGCTGTCCTCTTCTGTCGAAGGCAACATCACTCGGCTTCCTTGCTCTGGAGACACGTTGCGGCACATATAATGTGCGGAAATCCTTCGATCGCGCAAGCATATGCCGAAGCTTACCCTAATACAGAGTCTCTCGACTTTGATAATATCTCTGTCGAGGTTCTCTTTGATTCCATCCTCACGAAACCAATCGAACAAGGTCATGACCCTAACAAACCTCTTGTCGTGATCATTGATGCTCTCGATGAATTCGGTGGACCTGAAGATGGCCGGCGCTGTTGGCGAGAGCTTATAGATACGCTTGCTTTGTGGCGGCGTCTGCCGCCCAGTTGCCGACTGTTTCTGACGAGTCGAACAGAAGACTCCTTAGGAGACAAACTTGAGTTGCACCCAGACAGCGTCTTCGTCATTCCTGTCGGAAAGGAGGCATCTTCACAGTCAAATGCCGATATCAGGGCTTTCTTTGAGTCCGAGTTCGAGTTAATCTCGAAGTCCTATTCATCTCTACCAACACCATGGCCGTCCCCGGCGGACGTGGATCTTCTTGTTGAGGCTGCTCAAGGGCTTTTCATTTGGGCAAGAACTGTAATTGAGAATGCGAGACTGAAGCCTGAGTGGCTTGAATCTAACGTTCTCAAACCGCTCAGAGAGAATGCTGAGACAGTGACTATCGTCAATTTGTACGAGACCACATTGTCGTCAATATCGACTGAAGACGCAGACGAATTCAAGCTTTTCACTGGTGCTGTCATCACAGCTAAAGTTCCATTTACTCGAAATGGGCTCGCTCAGTTTTCTCAACTGAGCGAGATAGCTCTGGAACGGCTTTGCAAGGCTCTTTCTTCCGTGTTGCGCTTAGAGCCTGTACTCTCCTTTCACCATCAGTCTTTCGTAGATTTCCTGACCAGCTCCTCTTGCCCTGCCGAATTTCGCTGTGACATTGCCATTCGGCATGAAGTTATGTTCGGGCAGTGTCTTAAAATTATGAACAGCGACGACCTTCACTTCAATATGGGCAAACTTGAGAGCTCGTTTCTCATGAATAAGGACGTCCCTGACTTATGGAAGCGAGTCCCAGAGCACGTTCGATACGCTTGTCGTTGGGTCAGAACGCATTTTTCTACCAATAGCGAGCCAAGCCAATCATCGATTGCTTCTCTTCGGACGTTCCTGTCTACGAAGCTTCTATTTTGGTTAGAAGTGTTGTGCATATTAGATGCTTTAGACTCCGGACTAGATACCGTCAGTGCGTTGGAACACTGGACGACGGTATGTTGCCATTTTTTCGTGTTACTATATCAATTATGTTGTCTGACCGAAAAATTCCTCCAGAAGCACGAGCCATCTCTAGCACCCGCATCCCAAGATGTAGTAGCTTTCATTCATGTCTTTGGTCAGGTCATGCTACAGTCTTATCCCCAAATATACCTCTCCGGTCTGCCCTTTGCCCCGAAAGATTCTTTGATCGCAGCCAACTTCAAGGCACTTTATCCTAATACCGTGAGAGTACGTGCTGGGGCAGTGTCTGGCTGGCCACAATCCCAAACTATTATGCATGGCCACACTGGTTGGATTTTGTCGGTCGCATTTTCACCGGACGGCACTCGTATCGTTTCAGGATCATACGATCGGACTTTGAGGCTCTGGGATGCTAGTACGGGTGTGCCCATTGGGGAGCCTCTTCGTGGCCACTCTGATTTGGTTAGAGAGGTCACCTTTTCGCCAGATGGTTCTCGCATCGCATCTTGCTCCAGCGATAAAACAATTCGTCTATGGGATGCGATCAATGGTCTGCCTGTCGCGGAGCCATTCCGTCGTCATTCAGCTTCTGTCGAATGTGTTGCATTCTCTCCCGATGGTACCCGCCTTGCTTCAGGTTATGGTGACGGGACAATCCGCGTATGGGATGTAGCTACTGGTTCTCTTGTTGGAGAGCCTCTTCACCACCATCAGCATAGTGTTTACTCGGTGGCCTTTTCACCAGATGGCACTCGCATTGCTTCTGCTTCAGGTGACAAAACTATTCTGCTCTGGGACGCTCACAGTGGCACACTTATTGGTGAACCTCTTCGTGGTCACTCAAGCTCTGTTCGATCTGTTGCCTTTTCGCCAGATGGAAAACGTCTGGTGTCAGGTTCAGTAGACAAGACTCTCCGCCTTTGGGACACCAACATAGGAACGTCCATAGGAGCACCTCTCCGCGGCCACTCTGGGCAAATCGAATCTGTAGCCTTTTCCCCGGATGGTATCCATGTGGTCTCAGCTTCAGGAGTGACAGTCCGCGTTTGGGACGCAAGTACTGGCAGTCTCTTGGGAGCTCCGCTTGTTGGTCATTCCGGGTCGGTTCAGTCCGTTGCCTTTTCGCCCGATGGTACCCGAGTTGTATCGGGTTCAAATGACAAAACCCTCCGCGTTTGGGATAGAAACAGCAACAATTCAGCTGCTCCTGATGTCGCAGAGTCTCTCCGTATCAACTCTAGTTGGGTTCAGTCGGTAGCCTTCTCCCCAGATGGCACTCGCGTCGTATCAGGCTCAGGAGATAATACCCTCTGCATTTGGGATCCAAGGACGAGGCTGCCCATTGGGGAGCTACTCCGTGGCCATTCTGGTTCTGTGCGGTCGGTCGCCTTTTCGCCAGATGGCTCTCAAATCTTGTCGAGCTCGAGCGACAAAACTCTCCGTCTCTGGGATGCAAGCACAGGCATGCCCATCGGTGAGCCGCTCCACGGTCATACCCATTCAATTCAGTCTGCTGTCTTCTCGAATAATGGCGCGCGAATTGTATCAGGTTCGAACGATAATACTCTTCGCCTGTGGGATGCACAAACAGGCTTGCCGTTAGGAGAGCCCCTCCTCGGCCACACCGATTGGGTTTTCTCCGTCGCATTTTCTCCTGATGATTCCCTCATTGTATCGGGCTCAGGTGACAGCACACTTCGTCTTTGGGATGCAAACACGGGCACGCCTGTTGGTGAACCTCTCGTTGGCCATTCTGACTGGGTTCGCTCAGCTGCTTTCTCACCAGATGGCACTTGCATTGTGTCAGGCTCAGGTGACGAAACCGTCCGGCTTTGGAGCGTTGAGACTGGGGCACTCGTTGGAGAGATCCTTCATGGCCACTCCGATTCCGTTGGCTCGGTCGCTTTCTCTCCAGATGGCACTCGTATTGTGTCAAGTTCTGATGACCATACTATCCGACTCTGGGATGTGGCTACGGCGGTTCCCTTAGGCGAACCGTTTGTTGGGCATCTTAATTCAATTCGTTCAGTGGCTTTTTCAGCAGATGGCGCTCTCATTGCATCTGGCTCGGATGACAAGACTCTCCGCCTTTGGGATGGTCATGTAGCTCCTAGTAAGTAGCTTGCATTAATATTACCATCCACATGAATCTCACCAACTACTCAAGTAAATCCAGGATTTCCATTTGTGAAACAGTTAGCCTTTTTTACAGCACCAGAGTCCCCAGCCGATCTGGTACTTTTTCTCCTAGAGAGCGGGTGGGTTGTCGATCCCCAGCAAAATTACTTATTTTGGCTCCCCGCCGACGCTCGTTCGCGTATTCAACCTTACGGATGCACTGCGTTACTTGGTAGTCCCTTACCTATGATGGAATTGGACTTTGAACAATTTAAATATGGATCATCCTGGACAGAATGTTTTTCTGACCCGTAATTTTTTTTTCCTTCACCTCTATACCCTAATAGTAACGAGCTGCTTTAACTGAATTGGCTCTTGGAATTACGTTCGAACTATAGCGAATTTTTTTACACATCCCTAGTTTCATTTTAGTGTCAACTTTGGAGTGGAGACGGCCCGAAATTACTGGGGATGAATAACCGATGTGCAGTCAGAATTGTACTTTGGTTTCATTCCAAGGCTTTATTTCGCTCTGCATAACAATATATTAGTAAGAAAATCCATGACCCCGCCTCTCGTCGGCCAGAGCTCGCTAGAAGACTCAAAGTGAGCCCAAGCTCAACTGCGCAAATCGGTGTGCGTGTGACATCATCGCCTTCTTCACTGCCCTTCTCCCATCTTATAAGACAAGATCGGCGTCTGTCGTAGGCATCTTTCGTCTCGCGCTCAGCTTTTACTACCATTCCCACGATGCCTTTGCCATCTTTTGTCAACTCCATTGCCTCTAAAGCCCAAGCTGCCGTTCAATCACATCTACAGCAACCCGGTGCTCCACGACCGTCATCGCCAGATAACGCTTCTCAGCCTTCTGCTAACGAAGCCGCTGCTCAAGGTCAGAGCGCAACTCCTGGACAACGTTCGCACGCATTTGGGGCTCTTGGTCACCAGTTCAGGAGTTTGAGAGAGCAGTATGGAAGCGGAACGGGACCCGTTCAGAAGATCATCACAACTGAGAAAGGGCTTGCTCTCGATTTCGAAGCTGCTAGTGGCGATTTGAAAGGACAAAGCAAAGAGATGTATACATGGGGACAGCTTGAAACTGAAGATGTGAAAGATGGTAAGCTTCGTTTCGTTGACTTCATTTCTTCCCTTTCATGCTTATTTTGCTCATGATTTTATTTCTTTTCTTAGTTACTGACAGACTTGCATATTTGAACTACATCCACGGTTCTTTGACAGCATCTCTTGCTCAGAAACTTGATGGTGCTCGTGCGCCACTTAAGGCGCTCCGCGATGCGGAGACCGCTGCTCTTCCTCGTCGGAACATCCGCGCAGGAATGAACACTCAGCTCGCTAGGCTCGAACATGATCAGTCCAAAGGATCAGACAAGAGAGTCGCTGAGCTTCAAGCCCAGATCGACAAAGCAGTGAAGGATGACGCACCTCAGGAGAACGAGATTGAGGTTTTGAAAAGACATGGCGTAAAGAGAAGTGAGCAAATCAAATGGGAGGCATTGAGAGAGGTAAATTTTATCGCTTCTGAGTGCATTTGATTTTGTGCTGACGATATACTTCAGTATGGTGAAAAACTCGTCTTACTCTCTCAGGCAGCTTCACATGTCATCCAAGCTTTGCCCCCGGTTCCTCCTACTGCCCAGAACCCTTACCAAGGTACTCAAGCCACAGCTGCTGCTCGAGCCACCCTCCAGCACGCTCTGGACAACTACACCACTGGCTCAATCAAATTGGACCTCCCTGGTGCAGGTGCAGACCTCAGCAGACATGATACTCGTTCATTCGGACAGAGTCACAGTAAGGAGCTAGCTAGCATTGGTACAACCAATACTGGATCGCAGCTTACGCCTCCGCTTGAAGACAAAACTCTCGAGTCCGCACCTGCTCCCGCTCAATCCAGCACCTCTGTGACCTCTGGTGCTTCTCAACATTCAAACCCTATCGATCCAATGGCCCTAAACAATGCTCCTACCGCGATACCATCGCATTCAGGTGGTGTTCAACTCCATGACACTGCAACCCCCGCTGCTCCTGCGCCGGCTCCAATTGACACCGACGTGAAACCTACACCTGTTGTAGCTGAAACTGGCGTTCCAATCTCTTCGCCAGATCCTGGTCCTAGTAGTGGATCTCTCCTTGACTTGAAGAACCAGAGATACGAGACTGCACAAGAGGAGAAGGCTAGGCTGGAGAGAGAGGAGGTTGAAAGGGCGAGAAAGGAGATGGAGGCAGGTGCTGGTGCAAGTGGAAGTGGAAGCGCGAAGAAGGACGACGAAGATTTGCCGCCTTACCAAGAGTTGTGAAAGAGAATGGACTGATTATGTTGTATGTAAATTGTATACCTACTTGATTGTTACCTATGAAATGGACAAAATGCTATGTCACTTCTGAGAATCCCTTATTCATGGTATTAGTTATAAATGAGATGACCCGCGAAGACAGATACAAAAGAAAATGGAAAGGGACACAGAACGAGCAAGTGTGCAAGAGCGAAATACAGGCCTTGGAAAATACTGACCGCCTAAAAGGTTGCCTTAAGCAAGGCGAATGGACTGTGATTTCTCAGACAGATGGGTCCAAGAGCAATAAGCAAGGTAGCAAAACCACAAGAAACTCATATGATACAAATGGTCGGAAACTGCTACAGCCACTAAGTGAGCATAGCAGAGTGCATACCTATGACACTTCTCTCGAATGCCATTAGAAAAAAGCGACGCGGAATGAAAAGAAGGGGACTTAGGCTCGCGTGATCATCACATCACCCAACCATAATTCAAGAGGGAGAGGAGTGAGAAGTCGAGAAAGAAGTTAAAAAAGGAAGGTCAAAAGACTGACTGGGGAAGGTAGCAATGGGCGATGACGCAATGGTGTGAAATTTCTACAAGGTGTGGGTCAAAATGGGTGGTACAGTATGGAGAACGATGGTATATCTAACGTAAATATGAGTGAAAGTAAAATAAAGATGAAAAGAACTAACTCACACGAAAGTTAAGCATTGTCTTCTGTGGACTTTTCGAATTTGTGTTTCATCGCGGTTGTTGTTGCAGTCATGCCCTTTCCCGATCCAGTAACACCAACTAGGAAAAATCAATTAGTCATGTCTTATGAATGAAGGAAAGAATGACATGCCTCGTCCCAATGGATTGTCAGGGCTCTTGAAGATACTGGTTCCGGCCACTCCAGCAATGTGCACACCTTTCTTCTCGCTCTTCTTGGCAAACTTCTGCCAGCTAGCCTGCTTCGCGTTCTGCTCCTTTGCTTTCTGAGCCCTGACTTCGACTTTCTTCTCGTTTTTCTTCTTCTTCCGTTCTCTCTCGTCCTCTTCCTCTTTCGTTAGCTTCCGCTTGTTTCCAGCGGCATGCGTTTTCAGCTCATAATTGACAGGCATCGGTTTGACTTCTGCAGCTTTAACGAGTTCGGTTGTATTGTAGCCCTTGAAGACGATGCTGTAGACCTGGTTTGTTGTTGCTCCGCCGACAGATGTAATCCTAGCCGGATACCATTGCCCATCCGTCGAGTATTTGGCTAGGCATTCGTCACCTGCTTTCAGGTTGTGTGTTGGCGGTGCTGAGGCTCCCGGCGGCCCAAAGCCAGACTTCTTTTCTGGTTTGGATGAAGAGGCGACGGCGGAGGATGCGAGATCAATGAGTTCCTTCAACTCAGAACGGAGAACGAGAAGTTCAGAGTTGGATGGGTCATTCTGAATCAACTTCTCGACTTCGCTTAGTTGGATTTGATACTGTTCGAGGTCCACTTTGTCCATGGCTGACCGGAGATTGTGGTGGTGAAAGGCAAAAGGTTCCGGCTTTGGCGCTTGAGAATCAACAGTTGATAAACGACACAACAAATTCCCCTCAACATTAAAATCTGACTGCTGGCTTCTTACATGTATGTTTCTATATTTATTTTCAGTTTGCGGCAAACACCTCTTCCATTTGTATTCGTTAGCAGAAAGATCCCTCAGCTAATCCCATCCTGCACTAGATTCCATCTTGTACCTCACATCTTGCTTGGCTTTGCTACCGTGCGCCCGTCCTGCTCTCTGTGTCGACTTTTTGCTATGATACTTCCGCTTTTGCCGTTCATGCATCTTCTGCACATGCTGCTTCGCGGTACTCCGAATATCCTGAAGGTCTAATTCTTCTGTTAGCTCAACAAGCTCTTGAGAAGGGTCGACCTCTTCAACGCTTGGATTATCCTCTGTGTTCAGTGGTACATCCAGAGGGGATAAATCTGAGTGGAGTGACTTCGGAGACGAGGGACCGGCTTCATTTTGGCTGGTCTCGACAACTTGTTCATCTTCGGACTCTTCCGTCTCCTCCTCTTCAGTTGTTTCGTCAGATTCTTGGTCTTGGTCTTGGCCATCCTCGGGTGCCATCTCTGCCTCGCCAATTTCCTTCATATACTAGACCTCGTGTCAATAATAAGTTCATAGCCATGAGATCAATACGTACCTCTTCTAATTCCTTCTGGTTCTTTTTAGCAAATCCACTTGCTTCCACCATCACATCTAGCTGGAAACCTGGCTCACCACCTTCAGACATGGTGGTCCTAAAACGTGGATACAAGGAACTCTCGTATCGGAAGCGGCGTTTGAAAAATGTTCGGATACACTCGACATCTCTGTTAAAGTACCTAGTTCGTCGTAAACACTAGATCTCATCAAGATTGCCTGAGAGACGAACCACTCAGCATTTGGATGTGACGTGCTGACCATTTGTGGGAAATCAATTAAGATAGGTTCTTGCGTTTTCCGCCGGATGAGAATGTTGAATTCATTGAAATCACCATGGATGAGCCCTGAACGCGCTAAACGGACGATGAGATCCATGAGATCTGAGTATAGCTTTCCAGGAGCCGCGACTTCTGTTATCTGCCGTCTGAATTTGGGCTTTAGTCTCACTTCAATAGTTTGGAAGCAAAAAGCTTACAAGGGATAAGAATTAATAAAGCTCATTACTATGCAATGTCGTGCTTGGTCAATGGGTTTGGGGACCGGGAAACCGTGCTCGTGAAGAACCTAAACGCGATCAGAGGTCTGTCATGCACTTTACCGACAAGGAATGTAGCAGACCTTCATGAAGGCCCACTCCTTCTGGGCGGAATAGTCGTGACATGTACATCCAGGAGGCAGACTTGCGTTTACCCATGTAGTCTCGTTTGGACTTGATACTTCTGAACGAAATTCTTCCCAATCTGTCGTAATGTTAACACCCAAAGAAACAGAATCAAGGAGTGGGATTTACCGATGGAGTTTAAGAACCATTTCCTTGCCTTCAGCGTCAGCAACAAGGTACACATCTATAGGGTATGAGATGTCGGCAGCTGGAGGAGAAAAACCCAAGGGCTGACCAGACTCTTTCCCTGTGCCAATCTGGTTCCCAACAGAATACATGGCATCTCTCTTAGAAAGAGCACGCATTGCGAGGAAATCATATCCTCCATAAGTCATTCGATACCCGTCATCTAAATAGTAAAATCAAACTAGAAGGACAATGTTCCATCTTAAGTTAAGGTGGTACGAACATTTGGCATTTTGAACTCTCGCAACTAGATTTCGTTTGGCTAAAGATCCAATTAACTTGTTAACGCCTCCACCTCTCAAACCAGAAATTTGGGTGATCAGGCTTGTTGGGACAATCTCATGGTTCTTGGAACCCATTTCGACCTAGCTTGCCCAAGGACATCAAAAAAAGGAGAACGGGAAAAACAAAATCCAATAAAGATTGCTAACAGCAGTGAGAACCCTGAATTCCTCGGATGTGACATAGCGCAGGTCGGTAACGTCTAACTTCATTGTGGCGTGAAACAAAGTTTCGAGGTCGAGCGCCAATCCATATTCTTCTTCTTTCCAAACCACCATGAAGCCTTCACAACTTGTTCGCACTGCTAATAAAGTACATCAAACTACAATCTTTGCTTTGTTTTCCCATCTTTCATTTTAGTAGGCTTCCTCCGATGACATTGCACAGTCATTTTCTACAGACTCTTTCTCCAAGTACTTGTTCTATTACTGCTCAGCTTTCCTTCTCAACTCAAATCACCACAAATTGTGCCAGCTATCATCTCGTTATAGCGCTATCAGCTGAGCTTTCTCAAGATTGCAAGGATGCCATATTCTCCTTGACCGAAACGAACATGCGCGCTTCATATCAACGGTCTTCTTGGGGATGGAAACCTTCAGTGAAAAAGAAGGAACTCTTTCACTCGAAAGCGCGATACATTCTTGTGTATAACGATCCCCAAGCCTCTATACTTCTAGGATTTTGCGGTTTTCGTCTTGACCTCGATGAAGATGTTGCTGTTGTATACTGGTACTCCCTGAATCATGTGCTCAGTTTGTGGACCCACGTTTATTTCAGACAGTTATGAGCTACAGATTGATGTATCTGCGAGAAGAGCGGGGCCTGGGGAAGGCTCTCATGTCTTCATTGGACGACATTGGTGCAGCCTTTTCCATGACAAAAGTGGTACTGACCGTTTTCAAAGGTATGACGATCGGCGTTTAATACTCCTATTGAATATTTTAATGATATTATCAGAAAATGCTGCAGCACTACGCTTTTACCAGTCCATCGGGTATGTCGTCTCTTGCACAATACCGTATTTACTGAAAAAAAATACATAGGTTCACACTTGATGAGACAGACCCGAGCAACTATGACGAGGAAGATGATAGTGATGATGAAGAAATCGAGACATGGATTTTGTCAAAGCCTATAAGTTGCGAATGGGAAGATGAACCGGAGAAGAATTGCGAATAACCGGGAAAAACTGGTGGGCTCATTTGGAAAAAGTCTCTTCATAATACTATTGTGACTTACATGTCGTGTAAGCAATTATTCATGCTTCGTCCTCGCTCTCATTTGCATATTTCGAAACAAGTCGACCTCAAGGCGACCGGATTACAAAGGGCATTACGCCTTAGTATGGGTGGTACACAAAGGGGTAATTACCAAAGAATAGATTTGTCCGATGATCCAAGCAATGTTTGAAATATCTGTACATATGGTGTATCTATGTTGAACCGGGCTCTGGTTCTTGCCATGTTCCATTTGGCCAAATGATTGCTATTGAAGGCAGTGAGAAGGCTGCTTATTAGAATAAAAGGGCTTACCAGGCATGGTATAATCCCCAGGTTGCGAGGTAGAAGTGAACTACAGGAAAGAAAAAAACGCAAGACTCAGCTAAACCAAAAAAAAGACCTATGTTAATGCTCACCGCTATGCGAATGAAATGTGGAACGCCGGCAGCGAATGCAGCCATAGATAAGTTAGTTGCTGTCCCGACGTATCTCTCCACGTCATCTACAAGGACCGAAAACCCATCCCAATCACCTGATAGTTCCTCCCAAAACACAAACTGTTCCGCTAACGCCCGGGTTGTATTCCAATTTGTAGAATTCGTGACAAAAGTAGGGATAGTCGATCCAAAGATATCATCTCGGCGAAGTTCGTCAAGTGTCTGGAGTATGGAATCGAGGGAATAGCCGGCGTCACCTTGGAGGAAGAGACCAAGGAGGAAACCTTGATAAATAAGAGATGGCCTTGTAGGGAAAGCAGTAACAGGGAGGAGGATTATTCCGATGATATAGTGATGAAGGCGGATTTGGAATCCAGGAAGCAGTGCAAGAATGAGGACGATGAGGCCACCAAAGATATACCACTTTGCATAGAAAAATATCCAGCCTGTTTTGCGCATGATACGAGCTTGGTTTAATACACTGTAGGCACGGCAGAGATGAGAGATAGGACATGAACATAAATGTGAGTGAATAGACTTACGCAACGAGCACAACCAATATGATAATAATGAGTGATGATATTGCTCCAGCCCGTTTTCGAAGGTCCGAGGCAATAAGACGGTCGATTGGGATCTTGTCAAGAGTAACGTTTGCTAAAACGCCTGTCCAGAAGGTTGCAAGGAACCAAATTGCGGATTCAATTGGTGCCTTCTGAAATACAGGCCAGGTAAACCGGATGGCGCATCTCCAGAGTCCATAGGCTATAAATAACGTTGGGAGGAAGTCACCAAACCCGTCACTTATTGGCGGAGGTGAGCTTCGAGGCTGCGACCAGAAGAAGATATGCCAGTATCCGATGCAAATCATACACCAGTAGAGGACGATGGGTTTTGGTCGAAGTAACAGGAAGAGAATACAGGTGGCAATGACGTTGAAGGCAAGAACCGGATCCCGTATGTCTTCGCAGTGCTTGAGTGAGGTGGTGGGATCAAAATGATACGAGGAAGGGAAGACCGTTGGGAAACCGACGGATGTCAGCCCGTTCTGAGTGAAAGGAAGGTAGTTGGTGAAGTTGCCAGTCTGAACTAGCGTTGCACATCCGCCTTTAGAATTAGAGATAATGCCCCTGAGAAAGAAATGAGATTAGCTCGGCAGAAAGAGACAAACAAAGACATACGCCTGAATTGCAGCAGCACAAATAAAGGAATCTGCTCTATATGTGCGATTCGCATCTCCACCACCCACAATCAGCGGTACAAAGACTGGTCTTTCATCTCCTACGCTCCTTGGGTTGGCCAGAGTTACAGACTGGCATTGGGCGGGACATCGGAACTCGAAGGAACTGTTGTCGAACGGGGCGCAGTCAGACCCATCCAACCCGCAGCCGCCATTCGCTAGCCAGTACGTAGATGTGCATGTAATAAAGGACTCCGATGGAATTAGGAACCACTGTGCTCGTGTGAGGAAGGAAAGACCTATGACATATCCAACAACGAGAATGCAGAAGAGCCATGGTGAAGTGAGGAATCTTGTCCGGCGAATAAATGTTGACTCGATAGGTGCAACGAAATGCCTGCCTTTTATTGTTATGTCGATGTCGAGGAGAGGGGGAGGGGTCTGTTACAGAAGAGAATCAGCTAAAGGTGGCTGAATCATAGCCTGAATATGCATACTAGGAAGTGCAATTGGAGGACTAGGTCCCCTAATCCAAAGGAAAACTCGGTTTAGCCGAGGGAAACGAGAGGAGATAGTCGAAGCATAACGCTTGAAACGAGATTGAGGCTGGCTGAGTGCAGCCTCCGAGTCCATAAATTCGAGGTTTTCTCGAAGGCTTGTCTTGGACGCTGTCCGAGACGACGAGTCCAGCTGTCGTGATTCTGTGGAAGTACTACCATGATGGTCCCTGGGGTGCTCATCTGTGTCCATTGAGGCAAAGCACCAAAGGTGATGGTAGAACACAACACGGCAACGGCGCTTGATTCCGACTTTGACCTCCATCGAACTCAAATATATTCGTACATTATCCCCCTCTCTTGCTACATTCTAAGCGGCAGGGCCAATATAGTCATAGAACATCTTGCACTCGACAATCTCCTCCTTTGGACCCACAAAGTAGACATGACGAGCGTAGCGTTTCTCACCCTGAACTTCTTCCACTCCCCAAGTTTGATTTCCTCGCCAGGTTGTGCCACTCTTGGGAGTGTCACTCGATGCAATAGCTTGAATTAACCCCTGCTCGACGGCAGCTGGAACCCAGTCATCTGCCAAGAATGCGTTGGACTCCTCGATGTCTGCAATCACAACGCGCCTGCTCTTGGCAATAACAGCCCCTAGAGACACCTTCAGTATTCTAATTCTCTCGGTAGTGTCGCAAATAAAATACCGAATAAACTGTCCTCTTTGGCTCGTTCGGTGTTGTCAAGGATTCGTTCCTCTCTTGTTCCCGGAATGCCGCCAGTAAGGGTCTGGTCAATGTCTAACAAACAAAGAGGGTTAGTACGTTTCAGATAATTGAGGAATCTCATACCAATGCATTCTTTGCCATCGTCGTTCTTGTAATGCTTGACATTAAGGGTGACTGTAGCAGCGCCAATAGCTTTGCGTTTTAACCAACCAACGCCCTGAAGACTAAGGATCTGGTCCATTTTGTCTGTATCTGAGAGAGACTTGTTCTGTTCATTCATTGTTGTATGAGATGAGTTAATCAAAGACTGGTAATAGTTTGTTAGAATACATACGATTATGAACTTGCCCGAGATATCGAGCAGAGTGAATTCGGGTGGGACAGCCATTTGGTAGTTGGGAGTGTTGAGAATGGGATGAAGGAGTGGTTTGAAGGGTGCAAAGCTGTGGGCATCCTTTTGTAGTCTATGAGTGATTCAATTTCACATGGAGTGATCCATCTTGTGCCTCGCGCGACCATGTGAGCAAAAGCGCAGAAATGACATCGGAGAACGGTTGGGAAGGTCGCCGGTCAAAGCACAACCGAGAATGACTCTACTTTATCTTCCACACATCCCTCTAGACTGTATTTCTCAATCAAAAACGCTTGGATTGAGTTCAACTAGGCCTTTCGTCGACTTCGGGAACGCGGATGGCCACCGATGCTTCCGGTGGCCGCCCTCCCCAGCCAACGGATACAACGGCGGATTCATCCCTAGCATGCTGACAACCCACTCTGTAACCATGTCATACCATATCAAAATATGTCAGGTTTTCAGGCTCACCCTACTAAGAAACTTTAGGAACAAATACCGAAAGTACCTTCCAAATCGCGCCTTTCCCCCTCTCCCAGGCCTGAGGCCCCCTAGATTCATCCCCACCGAATTCGAACCATTATTCCGTCATCAGACCATTCACACCAAATATTAATTGACCCAGAAGATGGCCCGGATCCGCCACCCTTCCTTGCGGGCTCAGCCCAAGCTCTCCACAAACATCTGCCCAGTAGTCTCCGGTGAAATTTCGAACTTTGTTGAAGTCCTGGACACTATTCCCCATCGGGTCCTTTAACGGTTGGTTTCAGAGGAAGAACAAGAGGGTTGGAAGGATGGCTAGCAAATGCTAACTCTGCTTTTCGCGCCGCTGAACCCGAACCAGTGGAGTCTGACTTCTCCTTCGGTGGCGGTACATTATAAAAATCGATTCCATCTAGGATAAGACGATTCAGATCAAGTTCCTCGAGATTTGAACCAGTTTTGGGCTTGTAAGCTTTGATGGGGACATAGAGAAGGCTCAACCCCAGATCATAGTAGTTGACATAGACGGTGTCCGAGTATGCCTTGACTTCGGGGACTGTCGCGGAGTGTGAGGTAGGTAGCAAGGAGGTTATAGTGGAGATATAGGTTCTAATCGATTCTGATGTCGGATTCGAGCCAAAGAGGTATGTCGGAAGAGGAAAGGACATGTCCGACATGGTGGCAAGAACCAACTTCCTTCCTTCATACGTCCCGGAACCGAGTCCGAAAAATCCATAACCACGGGTCATTTGAGACAAAAACAACATCAGGATTCCCAGGAACATATCATGCGGCCAAATAAGCTAGTGGAAACTCGGGAGTGCCGAAGCATCGAAAGAACCAAGAATATTCTAAAAACAAAACGCGACTCTTGGTTGTCATGATCAGGACCCTCGAAGGAACCTTCGCGGGATCCCCTACTTATAATAAACTCTTGAAAGCCAATGATCACCGCTTTTTGAGCTTCCGAGGGTGTTTATGTCGAGCAGCCTCAGAGTTCTTGGCTAATAGCTGAATGAAAAGCATGATTCTAGGCCACAATTTTCAAGCATGCTCATAGTAAACCCATATCTATTTACATAATATTTACCTAACAAAACAATGCGCCTCCTCGACTTAACGTCC
Organism: Flagelloscypha sp. PMI_526; assembly: GCA_021399455.1. Taxonomy (NCBI): domain Eukaryota; kingdom Fungi; phylum Basidiomycota; class Agaricomycetes; order Agaricales; family Niaceae; genus Flagelloscypha; species Flagelloscypha sp. PMI_526. The sequence continues at coordinate 2,751,863 of JAJTUO010000001.1, read as the reverse complement.
TTTGTTCTGGCCTCTGCCTTGCACTTCTCTATCTTACCCTCACTGGTCCCCTCATCTAACGCTTCGTTTCCCCTGGTTCTTGCTAGCGTATAGTAGGTAAGTATTCCTATAGATATTGGGCTGCTTCATGAGAACGGGTTTCCACTCAAGCGCCCTGGCAGCTCAAAGGAATCGCCCTGTGAATCTTGAAAGTTCAAATTTCGCTTCCTTGAACTTTATTTATTTTCGCTTCTCTCTTCTCTTTTCATTTGAGAGATTGTAAGAATATCAATGTCGATCGTGTTTCAAAACTGACTCAGGCGGTGTTTCTGGTTTGGTTTCTTCGACCTAGCCACCAATGCTTTAAAAACGAAACATACTCTTTTCCCTAAGGCTCTCCTAGCATTTTTGACTCTATGTGTGCGAGTCCTTATCCTATGCCTGACATTAGACCTTGTCTTCATTGGCAAGTCCTCGCTATCTTCGCCTCGGGGATTGTTGCTCAACTTCGAGGACAGTGGTCATATAAAAAGAACAGGGCGTCGCACGATGCGTGAGCTCGAGCGTAAAGAGATCCTCCTCAAAGAAGTCCTTATCCTAAAGCTCCTCCCTCATCAGTACGCTATAATGTTCCCTGCTTCCTTGATCCTTGCTCTAAAGTCATGCCAGTGCATATTGTCGCGAGTGCAGCAAATGGATTGTGCTTCGCACCTCATCCAGATTCTCGACTGGGCGTTGGTTCGCCCACAAACACGCGCGTCACCCTGCTCCTCGCAAGAGGAAAGAATTTCATTGTAGTCCTTCCATCTCCTTATTCATCTGCACAGTTGACGCACTGCTAGTAAACTAATCAACATCACTCTCAAGTACTGGATCGCTCCGTCCACCTCAAGTTAGCTTATTTCCCTTCCAAATCGTGATCCCCCACCATAATTCCCAATCACTTACTCAGCTGATCGTGCTTGAACATTCTTGAAAACCAGTGTCAAATGATTGCGTTGTGTGCCAAATTAGTAGAACCTTTAGCCCTTTGTAAACCATACACATCAATTTATTGATCATTAAATTAATTGAGAATGTCGCATGCTCTATTGGAACTTAGCGACTTTAGACCGAGGCTAAGTTAGCAAAATAGTACGATTCTGCTCCAAAATCAAGTAGCAAGACACGAAAGACTAATAAATAAAAACCTATCAGTCCGAATCAGAAAGAGACGCTCGTAAAGCGGCAGATGTTCTTCGTCGCAGAGGTTGTTTGGGTACGTCAGGCAGGTGGTATAATCGCGCTTTGTCCTGCAGGTTTCCACTGAAAGAGAGCTAATCAACATCAAGGACTATTTGTTGAGAGATATTTGACAAACCTCACGACTGGCACTACGGGAACCTCGAGAAAGACGGCGTAGTCTCCGACGTCTGTCTTCTTCATCTTCCTCGGAACTTTCCTCAGGTTCAGCAGAAGCCTTCTCTCGAAGGTGCAACTATGATATCTTCCTGATCTGTCCGCGGGCATTTGTCGGGCGACCAGAGGAATAACGAAGGCTGCGAGAACACCCATGGTAATGACAAAGAATCCAAAGGCAGCAAAGGCAGAGAAAAGTAGAGGGAATCGTGTAATAAGACCACTGAGTTTATTAAGCAACTAGCTCGAGCAAAACGAAAGAAGAACATACCGGACACCCTGATGGACTAAGGTTCCTTGCAAGGTCGCTGAAGCAACTGTCAACTCTCGACCATGCCCGCTCCCAAGAGAAGTCCATCCATCTCTCCTTCCAACATCAATGTAGGCGATAGCTTTGGAGGTTCCAAAAGTGAAGGATTTGAGGAGGGGGACCTGAAGCGTGAATGTTGAGGAAGAACCGAATAGCCACGAGGATCTTGGTTGGAGTACAAGAGACTAGAAAGCGCAAGCTTAGTGCGTAAAAATGATAATTTAAGCAAGGTGTAAGCTTACGGGAACACGAGTTTGGGCAAGAGTCGCATTCGATGACGATGTCAAGACAAGGCTTGTCATGAAATTGCCCAATGAGAGATTTGGCTCTGTTGGCGGAACGTTGAGAACAAGCGAAATATCGTATGCTTGTTTACTCGAAAGACTTGACAGAACCACCTCTGAGTAAGGTGCGCGGTTGTCGCTGTAAAAGTCGCGTTTCAATTCACATGCTGATGCACATGCAGACATGGTGGTAACTCACCCATACTGCAAGAACACAGGGGCCTGCCATCCCACTGCAACCATTGTCCAAACTAGCCATCCAGCAGAGAAGGAAAGGAAAGAAACAATCGGGACGAAGGAGAAGAAGACAACGATCGGAACCACTTGGGGTGCCAAAGGTCGAAAGTATCTCCAGCTGGTCGATATCGCATAGCTGCCCAAGCGTAAGGGTACGTTTAGTACTGTAGTAGAAAGACTTTGAGGCTGAGTTTCAGTTGAAGGCAAAGGCTTGGTTGTCTCATCTAAAGACATTTCTGAGTCTTCGGTCTTCATGGTGGAAGGAAGACAAGGTTGGTTCAACAGGACGCTTAGATTCCTTCCACGTGCGTCCAAAAGGTAGAAAATCCGTGCAGTACTACTATATTTAAATGCTGGTTCTAGGATACAAAATGCATGATGTCAGAAAGCAATGATGAGAGCAAGTGTCGTGAAATGAGTAAGTCCATGAGAAAGATTATATCCGTCCACAAAAAGATTCAATAGCCAAATCCATCTGCAGGAAACTCATCCTGGACTCGCATAAGGAGTCTTTCTAAAAGTATTGTGAGAAAATGAGCATACTCGACAGGTGTGGGTGCAACTTACTGAATCGGGGGCTTCGGGTCGCAAACAAGTTCAAAGCTGAAATACCTTCTTTCAAGATCATCTGAACTTTGCGCTCCTTAATATCGTAGTCTTCGACACTCCAGAGCTGTCTAAGAGCCCGCAGTCCGTTTTAGTTCTTCTATTTGCACGTGGCACATATCGAACCAAAGGTCTGCTTGCAGCGCACCAACATGAAGCTTGCTCTGGAGGTCTATCTCACATATGAGAGCATACATGGCTCCGGAAGCGGCCAAGGACTTTTCTAAGGAGACGGGATCGGTCACCATGAAGACGGAATGCAGTTCAATGCACGCGGCGTGTGCGAGTGAGTGAGAGAAGAGCATGATTCGAATAGCAGACTGAGGGATGAGAGAAAATTGCTCCACGGGTGGAAGAGTGTCCCTAAAGCGTTGGATGAGACGATCCAAGCGGTTGAAGTCCGCTGGGAAAGTGCCTTGCGGTCCCAAGCTAACTTGTCCACGTTGAAATCGTCGAAGAAGGTTATGAGCTTGTCGGTACAGAAAAGCGGCTTTTACCTGGCAATCAAAATTAGTGATACGATCAGAATAATAATGTCCACAGCCTACAAGTAGTGTGAATTGGGCGAATTCTCCAGGAGCGTCCTGTGACACGTCAAGCCAGAAGTTTTGTAGAGTAAGTCTCGATTGGGGCAAGGCATCTGATCTTGATTGCTGAAATAAATGTAGTTAAGATGGGAGATAGTTCAGTCAACAAGTTAACCGTACCTCATCCTCAGAGGAATGCAGGTCTAATGGCCAAGGAGTATCAACTTGAACTCCACAATCAAGGTCAAAGGTCATTGCAGTAGGCGAGTCTTGTTTTGCAGCCCAGCAGTTGAGAACGAAAACACCCCAGAAGAGGCGGATGACATCCTCTTTTCGAGGTAAACCCGACTGAATCTGGGTGTCAATGTGGACGCTTTCGGTTTGAGGGGGCGGTGTTCCGACGCTGGGTGATGTCTAGATAACAATACGATGAGACCCGAGAGATATTAGTCAACAGGAAATCGGCGAAATCTCACCCCCGACTTGTGTAACTTCATGCTTAGTGTGAGTGAGACGGCCGCGCCCAGATGATAATGTGCCTGCAGTTCCTCGTCGAGGGCAAAGTAGTATGTGGCTAATAGAAGCTGTGTTTGGATGACATAAACCATCTCATAGGTGTTGTGAGACAGTGAGGTGGCGAGGTGTCGAAGGCATCGAGATAGAAACACCTCTTCGTAAATTTTGAGGCACTGGGTGTCCGAGAGAAAGGCCGCCCAAGTATACATAGCAGTACATGAGCGCTGGTGGAGGCTTGGCCCATGTATCTTGTTCAGGATTCGAAAGGGCGTGCCGTCGAAGTTCCTCTGGATCGAGGGCCAAACCAGTTGCCCAGGAATTATCAAGGAATTTGTGGATTCTAAGAGTAAACGTAAGATACCCAAGAGAAAAGAAGAAGGAATAAATCAAGTACAACTGAGACTTAATGGCCGGTGAAGGCTCCTATAGTGGAGAAAGGTGAATAAGACGTCTAGGAGAACAAGGCACCAGGCGTACATCATGCGTTCCATCGGAGAATTTTTCCTTCTCCGCGGACGACGGGGAACTAGAGAGGCTACTAGAGCCTGTGGAATGGATGAGCGGATTGCTCTTCTCGGGGCGAGGATAGTAAAACCAACCAGAGCCAACATCAAGAGGTAGGTCAGGAATTGTCAAGATGTTGGGGGAGGCAGCGTAAGGGTCAATGAGTCGAATGCCGTTTACATCGTTCATGACTTCAAGCTCCCGGATTTTAGCTGTTGGGATGCGTGAGCATCGATGCACGAGAATGTCCATATCTTCGTACCTTCAAGTCTAGCAATTTTTTCTTCATTGATTTGGTTTCGACTCTTGCCTAGCTCGTTGTATTCGCAGAGCTCTCCAGGACGCGCACTCTTTTTGCACTACATTGACGTGAAGGAGAGATGGAAAAGCATTGGAACAATTTGAACGTACATTCGTGCATTCTGGTTGTTTCGCGTCACAACGCTGCAAGAGGATCGACTCATTTACTAAAAAGCATCGATTGCGTTAAGGAAGACATACAATCTTGCGTTTCCGGCCTGTCGAGAATTTGTTAGTGAAGAAGAATAAAGTCTAATACGCGAAGAGGACGGACATGTGTTGCAAGCTCTACCCCGTTGCAGAGTGGGAGTATCGGAGCGTGAAGAAGTCATGACGGTTCAGAAAGAAGTGCTGTTTGCAGCAGCTATATATAAATAAGACAACCCGGTCTGCTTTTCAAAGAACCGCAAGTAGCGGTGCGAGGGTGTTCGTGGTCCTGGATCTAAGAAGACCAGTGGACATCATCACCTCTCCAACTCCATTTGACTCCCATCCATCCATCAAAATTAAGTACCCCTAGGAGACCGATTTGCCCGATATGTTTCAGACTGCCTTCGCACTTGGTAAGTTCATAAAGCAGTCCTCCCTTTCAGAGACATATCGCTTCATAGTGACTCATGGTCAGTCCTCGAGGCTTCCAGTTGGAATCGAGCCTATATCTCGACAGTCGCGATGAGGGGAACACCCTTTGTCATACATACTCCGAGTCGGAAGTCTGATTTGGAATATGTACAATGCTCACCGCACTTAACCGTCCTGCATGGGATCCTCACAGTTGTCTAAACGTATTTAGGTTTAAGCTTGGTGTTACAAGTATGACACGACGGCTCCATCCGACTAACCACTTGCTTGTGCCAAAAATTCCCGGATTCCCGTTCAACGTTAAACCATTGTCCCTTCAAAATCACGATGGCCAATCATTTTCGATCGGCAGCGGTTTCTAATAGGTTCCCTTAGGATCTGTTCCTGATCCTCGAAAGCCTGCATCCCGTCAGGATTCGAGGAAGCAACCATGTGGATAGCTGCGGAGTTCCATCGCTACTCGTCAGCTTTGCTGACTTGCTCGTCCTTTGTTGTCGATGCCCCTGCAGTAACGGACCCAGAGATGTCACTATTTGGTATCCCGGTTTCGACGGATTTCGATGGACTAGTCGGGGATGTCGATGGCTCATCCAAAGGAGGGGAACTGCTTTCTTTCGTGGTCTCTTTGCGGGATTCTGAGTCGGGTGAGGCATTCGTAGCTGGAGGTTCATCAACCTGAGAGTCCTGTACTGTATCTTTGGCAGTGGACACCTCGCTGGGTTCCTCAGCAGGAATTTCTTCGTCGGGGATATCTGGGATGTCTGGGATATCTGCAGAAGGTTCGACATGTGGAGATGTCAGTATGTCCTGTTCGTCCCCAGCAAGCCCTCGTACGAGGTCACCAGCGTCGTCTCCATCGAGACCAAGTTCAGCCACCAAAGCAGCAAGTTCGTCGTTTGTGACCTATATTCGTTGTTAAAGTGTGTTCTATAGCATTTCAACAGAGACAATGAACGAACTTTGACACCCTGAAGGCCATAGCCAGAAAATTCATCGCCTAAATCGATTTGTTCTTCTTCTTTGAGCTTGTTAACCGGAATTTGCTTGGTGCCGCGAGAGGGAGAAGCATCTGCGCTAGCATTTGCGGCCAATATCTTGACTCGTTGAGCCTCAGGTGTCATCTGCAGAGGCGTATGCGCTCCCGGAACGGCGATGTGTTGCTGTGGCAAAATTTTGACATCTGCATCGTCGTGCCACTCTTCCTTCAGTCGTAAGAATGTGTCTAGCTCTCCGTATTCCACGGCTTCTTCGCTAATCGTCCGAGAGAGTTGAATGCAAACGCGGGGCTGCAGGCAGAAATGACATACAATGCAGAGAAAGGCTTGAAACAGGGTCAATTAGCACAAGGCAATAGCCACGAGTATACCTCAGTGACTTACTCCTGGGCAATCTCCGCCGACTAAGATTCCAGGAAGTGACTTGTCTTCAAACATAACCGTAAGATCTCAGAGTGCGTTTAACTGGTATTGCTACGCACCTTGAGGCCCTTTCCTTTTCCATAGTAATTTCGCTTTCTCGTCAGATGCAAGATCATAAGCATTATAAGTTATTTTCTTGGCTTGGAGAATTCTCAAGAGATAGTCTGTCGTCGCCGTGAGTTCGTGCCACGAGTATCAAGCGCGTGGAGATTAACCTTGGCGAGAACGAAGTTGGGGTTGGGATGCGATGGTAGTTAGGAAGAGCTACGGCCAAAGAAACCATATCAGCATCTGCCAAGTTCTCCTAAGCACTAACTAGTGACCTGGATGGGCGGAGATGGCATTTGTGGTGATGGTTCGGACAAAGTGGGTCACTGCAGGGATCTTTCCTACGCACACCATGGCTGAAGTGAAGGTCCTTGTTGTTTGTCTGGGTACACCTCTTCTCATATTCGATGATTTTTCTCGTAATTTGATATTGTTAGGTAACATTTGTAGGAGTCCAATGGGAGAGGCGGTTCTCAGGGCCACCGCGAACGACCGAGGAATCGACATATTCGTTGATTCTTGTGGAACTGGCGGGTATGGCCAACGCTTAATCGTAGGGACGTTCAGATCATGACATACAGCAGATATCATATTGGTGACCAGCCTGATGAAAGGTACTTCAATCTGCATATGCTCCGTTAGTTGTATCGACTCTTCTTCAGGAGCATCTCAACATGCGTCAAGGTTTTTCTACCCTCACAGCCTGCACCCAGGTTGTATTTTAACGCGCCTTTAGCATAACGTTCCAATTGATCACGAGGCTCGTAAGTTTTCCTGCCTCCCATTCTTGATGGACAAACTGTTCACCGACTTGCCTCGCAGGCCAAATCGCAACTTCCGATTTTACCAACTTCACTCACATTTTAGCCGCCGACTCGAATAACCTTGCTAACCTAAAAAGGATATGTGTACGTGATAACAGCCTTGCTGCTATGCATAAACCCTGCACGAGTTAATCGCGCTCTTAGCCCGCGAACGCGACAGCCACTGTTCGACTGTGGGGAAGTTATCTGGATGGTAAAGAAATCCCAGATCCGTATTATGGCGGTATTGTGAGCCATCTTTACTGCTTTCATCTGATACATCCTCTGAAAAGAGTGTCATTTTTTCGACAGGGCGGTTTCGAGCGCGCATTCCAGCAGTGCAAGAACCTTTCTAACGCGTTCTTAGATGACGTGTTCGGAGAAACATCATGACTTTCCAATTATTACAATTGTTGACTGTACGCTCTGATAGAAATGAATTTCTGCTTCCCCCACGCCACAGCTCTTGACCAGTCGAAGTTATCCTGTTCTTCAGAGTCGTACACATGCCGCTTTAATCGTGGGTTGGCATGTTGACTGTCGCACGAGTGCTAATAGCATCTTCTGATCGCCACAGACTAGTTGTGGTCTAAAATGACAATGAGTAAGTCTCTCGGTGAAATACGCCGAGATTGAAAACCGGACCTTATTCTGAGTGTAGAAATTGTATCCACTTAAAAGAAGGGGTATCAGCAGGTCTACTCTTGGATTACAAAAGGTGGCAGCTAAATCCCCGTGCCCCACCTCGTCTGAGAGGGAACGAAGTGTGCCGAGAGCACCGGTGGCAGTCAAACGAACAACTACACTGGCTGCGGATGAACAAAAGAAGGCTAACACTCACCTTTTACCGTAGAAGCCGATGTCCCCGAGAACACTACCCTGAAGGAAAGGCTCGATGAACAACCGCGGTGGCCGAGATGTAACATGACGCTCACCTTATTCCCAGACCAAGAAAACATAGGCAGCGGAACAGCTTTAGAAATGGCATGAGGTCGACCTATAAACTTTGTTGGAGGTGGCACTCACGGATAGGAACGTTAATGCCAATCTGTCCGACATTTACATCCGTTTCGAACTTGCGCGCCGTAGCGCCTGACTGGGTGAAAATTGCAGTTCCATTTCCGTATGGGTTTTGGTTAATAATTTCAATCGCATCGTCGAGAGTGTCTGCGTGAATGACGACGAGAGCAGGGCCAAATATCTCCTCCCTACGGATCATGAGTCACGTATGCACTTGGGCTGTCGATTGGGGGTGGAAAAAAAAAGGCTGACCTATAGCATCGCATGGAGGTCGTGGCTTCCACAATCGTCGGCCCGACAAAGTTACCATCTGGATATTCAGGCACCTTTAGATTTCTCCCGTCTAGAAGAATTTTTCCTCCCTCCTCCTCGCACTGAGGATATCAAACCAACGACCCGTTGCTTTGCTGCGGGAGAAATGAGGGGCCCACTGAAACATGTGCAATAAGTATATGTGTCAGCTACAAAAGAAGAAGAACCTGACAGATCTGCACCAGTCTCGAACCCTCCCGAAACCTTCAGTTTACTGGCACGCTCCGCAAGTTCGGGTAACCAATGCTTGGTCTCTCCAATCATGATAGCTGTTACATTATAATATTACTTCACTTCCGGGTGAGGTGAGTAATAACTGATCTTACCAACGGATAAGGCCATGCTAATAACATTTTTAGAACTAAGGCATAGCACAACGGAACGGAAGACTTCACCATCGTTGTCCCGCAGCACCAAAGGCTGCCCCAATGATCGAATTCAATGCAAAATTTTTGTTAGCTAATGAAGGGTAAGGGATGAAGCTGCAAGGCTAAAAAGAGATCCCAACCGTCGGCTGACAAAAAGAGAATGAGTGGTTTTGGAAATTTGAACTTAGGAAAACACTTACGCATGATTACGGCGTGGTTCTTTGCACCTATTGGGGGTAGATGAATATGTAAACAAGAGCCCAGAATACAGGGAACAAACCCAGATTTGCCTGTCCATGCTTTCAGCCAATGATCATGAGCATGTATTACACGAATCGCGCACCTGAACTCGCTTCCCATTGGATGTACCACTTTAGTGCAATCAGTCTCAATTCGGGAAAGAACAGACATGTCCTACCGCCTATAAATGTGGGTTCCTGCCTTGTCTCCTCCAACAAAACTGATCGCTTTGATATGTGGATTGTCGCATATAGCGTTTACCGTTGGAATACCACCATGGACTACATTCAGTACACCGGGTGGTAAACTTAAAAAAGCGAGTGAGAATGTAATGCCGAGATAGGAACCCGAATAGAATCACCCTGGAATTTCGTGGTGAGAACCAAATACCTTGAAGTAGACAGTTCGGACAACGTAGGTTGACTCACCAGCTTCTCTGCAGAGTTCAGCAATAATCAATGCGGCACCAGGGTCTCGCTCCGATGGTTTGAGGATCAACGTATTTCCTGAGACAGTGGCCATTGGAATTGACCTGTTGCAAATTCGTAGGTGTATTGATGCCAATTCCAAAACGCACTAACCAAAGGGGGATCATGCTAACAACCGGTATAAGACATGTATCTCTGATAAAATCTTTTGAGGGCTTACGCAGGGAAATTGAACGGAGCAATACTCGCACATACGCCGAGAGGAACTTTGCGAACATATGTATCCATGTCTTTGCTGACTTCGAAGAGGTATAAAGGTAAAATCAGTTAAGAATTAGTTCTATCTTACCTTCAATCTTGTCTGAGAGAAGGCTGGATGTGACCTAGTAAGAGGTGAGAACTGGAGTTGTTTCATTGGATGAATGCACTTACTCCAATAGCAGTTTCTACAACTTGCAAGCCTCGAAGAAGGTCACCCTGAGCATCTATAAAGAATCTAACAAGGTCAAACCTAGATTGGGCAATGAACGGACCGGCATAGGTTTTTCCTTGCTCAAGAACAATGGAGCTAGCAATGGCATCTGCATTCTTGCGAAGAAGATGTTGGAGACTTTTATTGTCAGACAGCCTGTAGATTCAAGAAGCATATAATGACATACTCCATAACGAATTTTTGACGCGTGAGGACTGATGTGCGGCTCCAAGTTTTGAACGCAGTGGAGGCAGCACTGACGGCCTGTTCAAACTCGGCACTTGTCGACTGGGGAACACGACTCAGAAGGGTCTGGGTAGACTATGGGGGGATTTAATATCGCATATAAACACCAAATGCAAAGATCCGGAACGACGTACGGGATCATGGAGGTCAATCCAGTCTGATGTTGAGCTCTCGACGAACTCGCCACCGATGAAATTTCTCGCTTTGCCTCCACTAAAGCTGGGGCCAGACCAGCGACCAAGAGATGCCGCTTTTGGGGCAGCAGATGGACTAAGAGTCCGAGCAGGAGCAGAAGAACAAAAGAGACGGATGGCACTTCCCCGCATTGAATGAGAGACAAGAAGTTCGACAATGATTGCTTAGTCAGCGAATGACTTTCTTTGGACAACCCAAGATGCCCACGCCACAAACTATTCATCCCGGGCTTTCCCCTCTAAATTCAACGAATAACTTTCCAGTGGTCCTAGATGAGGACTCCGAAATGCTGCAATATCCATCGCCTGGGATAGACCCCAGGTCTTCCACAAGTCACGGCGCCACTCCGCTTTCATACTCTCACCAGCAGATGAATATACCTCCTTCTCCAAATTCGAAAGTTCCATCACACGAGCACTGTCAAACCTCGTACCAGTCTTCCCAATTTTCAACACCATCGGTGCCCCAGACCCCATCCGACACAATCGAGAACGTTCACCCGCTGCCTGGGAAAACCTTTGTAAATTCCTCAGTATTGTCTGAAGAAGAGGAACAGAACATTATTGAAGCTCTTGTATCCGCCAACCGATGTAATACAGACTATAAAACCGCCTTGGATTCCTTGGCTGGCGTGAGTCCAGCGTTTGCTATGCTTGGTCACGCGTTCGTTTGACTCATGTGTTCTAGGTCAATGGTAAGCCTGCAGAGGTATGGAAGGACTGGTATTTGCAGCACCATTCAAGATTCAACGTTGCTGTATCTGCTCTTCTTGCCGGGCCATCTTCTGTTCTGCCAATTCAACAGCCGACCGCCTCAACTTCTCTACCGAGACCTTCGGCTCCCGAGCCGCCCGTTATTAGTGCCCCGAGGCCTTTCCTCACCATAAAAAAACCACAATTTGGCTCTCCAAGTGTAACACCTTCTCCACGCTCACGCTCCTCTTCTGCTCGTCCAGCACCAGTGTCCAAACCCAAGAAAGCTTCCCGGCTTACACGAAATGCGTCCACCGCATCTACGGCTCCAGATATCCCGAAGAAAGGTCGTAAAACTATGAACAGCTTGACTGCTCCTGCCCCAGTGTTCAACAATACACTTTATATCCCACACTCCCAGATTGTTGTCCCTGGTGAGTCTAAGTGGTACTTTATCCCCTGCAAAGTCAAATAAGGATTCTCACAGAGCCTCCATCCCGTTCCCCGTCTCCTCCAACAAATATTGTTCAAAATAGTCATGGAAACAACAAGTTTACTCCTGAAGATCATGACTTCTTCATCAAGTTTATCTCCTGGCGCATGTCCCGAGATCACTCACTAACGAGGAAGGAATTGATGGAAGCAATTGCTTTGAAGGTAATAAGATCTACTCTCTGCTTAGTCCCAAATGTGCTCATATGAAAGACAGGCCCCCCACCACGCCGCTCGTTCTTGGCGTTCGTATTGGAGTAGTCACCACGATCTACCGGATAAGATTTATTCGCATTATTGGAATATGGACACATCGGACGAATCTGAGGGGGAGGAGGATCAAGCCACTTCAGACACCTCTGATTCGGTGTCAGATTCAGATTCTTCATCCAGTGGACTGTCTTCTGGCGGGGATGTTTCTCAACCCCGAGTTCGCAAAACTAAAAGGAACCCGCTTCAACACGTCCGAGGTCCACGGCCAGCGAATATCGGTCCTAGTAATCAACGGACCTTATCACCACTCACGCCACCACCTGACGATGAAAGTGATACTGGCAATGTCCAGGACATGGGTAAATCTGGAGAGCCTTACACGAAAGCCGATTTTAGGATCTGTGCTGAACACATTGCAACATTTGATAACTTTGCCGTGCTTAGTGGCTCTCAGCGATGGGATAGCTTTTGTGCCAAGGGATGTATTTCATTTATTTGCTATCATATTTATGCAATCCAAACCGTTATTTTTACAGTACCCTGAACGGAGCCGCAAAGCATGGGGCGAATATTATCGAAACAACCAGAAGGGTGTGTTGATCTAATTTCATATGATAGCTGACGTTGCCTAACATTTACCTATTAGCATTAATGATCTTGCTAATAAACTTCGCCGGCAACGTCAAGCAGCAGGAGCAGGCAAGCGTAAGGCTACCCCAGACAAAGAGGTTCCTGAACGAGAAACGAAACGAACTAAGGGAAATATTTGAAGATATAAATATCGAGCATTTTACACTTATTTTTCTTGCACGCCCACCTAGTATTTACTTAGCGATACGAATATTAATCACTAGATGAGTTTCCAGTTGGGCCATCAATCCATACGCCGGATGCTGATCGGAGTGGCAACGAGTATCTTGCATTCGAACCACCATGGATGAGGAATACGATGCATGTATTGAATGATCGTCCAGTGTTCTTGAACTAACCGACCCGTAGGTCATTGTGCTCGGTACTGGTCTGACAGAATGTATCCTGTCTGGCCTTCTGTCCGTTGAGGGCAAGAAGGTCCTCCACATGGACAGAAACGACTACTATGGTGGTGACTCTGCTAGCTTGAATCTTACTCAGGTAATCCTATCATGTTTCATCTTCTTCCAAGATCTATCTGCTCATAGATTAAATAACTAGCTATGGCGCAACTTCAGACCTGGACAATCGCCTCCCGCCGAGTTGGGCAAGGACCGCGACTATGCTGTCGACCTCATTCCCAAGTTCATCATCGCATCTGGCGAGCTGACTAAGATCCTCGTCCACACGGATGTCACGCGCTATCTCGAGTTCAAGCAAATCGCAGGTTCTTTTGTCTATCGTGACGGCAAGATCTCCAAGGTACCCTCGACGGAGATGGAGGCCGTCAAGAGTCCACTCATGGGTCTCTTCGAAAAACGCCGAGCGAAGAACTTCTTTACGTTCTTACAAAGCTGGAAAGATGATGATCCGGCAACACACCAAGGTGGGTACCCCTTTGGATCTATTTCCTACTTGATCGCTCAATAGAACTTGTAGGTCTCGACCTTGACAAGGACACCATGAAGGCAGTTTACGACAAATTTGGTCTCGAGCCTGGAACTCAAGACTTCATTGGACATGCTATGGCTCTGTACTTGGACGACGAGTGAGCTTGATTTCAGCTCACGCTGACCCTCCCATTTTAATAATATACCTTAGCTATATCAACAAACCAGCGAGGCCTACATACGAACGCATTGTTCTCTACACCTCCTCTATGGCCAGATACGGAAAATCCCCCTACATCTATCCTCTCTATGGCCTAGGTGAACTCCCTCAATCCTTCGCTCGTCTCAGTGCTATTTATGGCGGCACATACATGCTGGACAAAGCTATTGAGAAGATTGTGACTGGTTCCGACTGGGAAGTTTGTTGGTGTGACTAGCGGAGGTGAAACCGTCAAGGCCAAGCAAGTTATTGGTGACCCGTCGTACTTCGGTGCTGGCAAAGCACCCGAGGATGGTAAAGTCCGGGTCGTTGAAACAGGCAAAGTCGTTCGGGCGATTTGCATTCTCAAGCACCCTATTCCTAATACCGAGGATGCGGACAGCGTTCAGATCATTGTTCCCCAAAACCAAGTTGGAAGAAAAAACGGTCCGTTCTATAATATGCACATCTTCGTCCTTTTACTTATTATCTCCTACCAGATATCTACATTGCAGCCGTCTCATCTGCGCACAACGTTTGCGCAAAGGACCACTACATTGCTATCGTCAGCACAATCGTTGAGACCAGCACGCCAGAGCTTGAGCTCAAACCTGGTCTTGAACTCTTGGGACCTGTCCATGACAAGTACGGATTTTTTCTTTTGGCCCAAAATCATCTTTGGACTCACTTTTTTCTGCTAGATTCGTTTCAATTACAGACTTATACGCACCAACATCCTCTGGTGTTGAAGACAATATCTTCGTCACGAAATCGTATGACGCTACTTCGCATTTCGAGACCGTTGTCGAGGACGTGCAAGATGTCTGGAAACGCGTTGTCGGTTCAGATCTTGTTCTCAAGAAGCGTGAAGTTGAAGTTCAGGAGTAGGAGATGGCTTAATAGCCTGGGAGAGTTTTGTTTCTCATTTAATATATCGTGGAACTTTTTACATGAGCATGTGTTTTTGTCTGAAATGATGTGGTCTCAAAATCTAGCAAGCAGGTTTAGACATGATATTCGTTTCTGCATTCATATGGGTGATTTAACGGATTGTGGTTGTATTTATAGAGCTGTGGGGATGAATACTATGGAAGGCGAGCTCTGCGCTCCATTTCGCCATTTGCTCGACCTGCTATATTCTGGAAATTGGTTTAGAAGGGTGATATATCCTTTTCCTTGCCAGACTTGTAATTCAGTGTACCTGGTCCCTGAAATCTACTGCAAGGACTGATGGTGAGCGTCGAGCTGTGGTCTTCTTAAATTTTTAACGCACACGGCATCGCAACCTACGATTACCGGAAAGCCAGATTTGAGATATGTGTTGCATCAAAATGGACAAACAAACTACATGAAGGGTGGGTAACGGAAGTGAATGATCAGCGGGGTATAAATACACCATCTCTGTCTAGTTCCTATTGATACAAAGCTAAAAAAAAAGTAAACCTGGGCTGACAAAGACCTACAACCAGAAACATTCAAACCCAGGGCCACAAGAGTCGAGGCTTGAGGCCGACCGTTTGCCCCCGAACCATCGCCTTAGCGAAATCTACTAGTATTTTTGCTACTCACAATAACAAACAGTCAACTGAATTTCGATCTATTCTTAAAATCCAAAAGAGCCCATATCAAACTCAGGTACGGTCACATTCTGTTTCGCAGACTTCATCAAGCTTCCTAGACCTGCTTTCCTTGCAAACAAATCTTGTTCGTCCTTATCTGAAAGTTTTGCATCTTCTGGAATAGTAGCAGGAATTTTTTGTTCTAGCGTCGGAGAGGCACGGCGAGTTGGGCCTTCTGAAGGGATCTCCATATCGATGAGGATAGACGAACGACGGAAGTGTTTGAATGCTGAGGCGGGTGAAATTAACACCGGGGATTCCACTTTGGCAGGGGCATCCGGTATAGCAGGTCTAAAGTCTTTGGGTCTTTCGAAGGACCACGAACGGACCAAGTCTAGCGCTAAAGTGTGGCATCCCATCCTTCTGAACACTCGGGCAATTTGAAGGACAAAATTGAACTCAGAGCGGCCAGAGATTTCTGAAGTCCCCTTGACTGCTTGGAGAGTCTTAGACTTCAGCTGAGAGAATAGAAGGGCGAGGGAAGGATCGTCATAATGGGGTTCGCCAATTTCTGAAGGAGACACCGGAATGTCGGCAGTTGTGACGATATCCGAAAGTGGCGTCTATTCAACTATCAACAAAATGCTGCAAATTAAGAAGGTAAAAACAAAAACTTGCCACCAAGATTCTTACAGACAGATCACGCCTATTCAAGAGCCAAAACGCCCAGCTGCCTAACCATCTGTTTCCTTCTCGGAAAGCAGTCGGAAGAACATGATTTGTCAGAATCTCCTTCAAAATTGGCCCATCATTACTCTGTTCCACGACACGGGCCAGAGCTACAGCTAACTGCCAATCTCCAAGTTGCTTTAAACAGACGTTTATAGCATCTTTCAGCGCGCCTCCTAATAGAAAGAAAGCAGCAGCATATTCTAAGCAATCACGCACATCAGGATAGATTTTTGCGCTATATGTAAAGCACATACCAAATCTCTGTTTGCTTAGCAAGGCGAATGCGTTCTTCAATGCCGCTGTCTTCCACCTTGGTTCATTGAAGTCGTTGGATAAAAATTTGAGCATGAGCTTTTGCTCCTTATGCCATGCCGCTTGTTTCCATAGTCCATGGACTAACTTTGCCTTCCGAAGAGCAAAATAGAACAAGGAGCATGCTGTTGGATCTCGGTATTCGCCTGCCATGTACTCATTCCGAGCAATAACTTCAAAATGGGAACGCTAACCATCCATTCCATGAGTATAATGCACAAGCTAGATTTACAACAGACATACCATTGATTCAACGGAAGTCAACCATAACGGTATACCGAGAGCTCTTGCGTCAGACCATGTCATCTTTCCACCATTACATGAAGATGTTGATGTAGCCAAGAGAAGGTCTTGACTTTCGCTATGAAATGCCCAGACCATATCTCGATAACGTAATCGTTCTCGGTGACCAGATTTACGAGGGATGGCGCCCCGACTAGAGGGTGGACTTCTCGGGGAGGATTCTGAGGCACGACGGTTGAGGATATAGAAAGAGCGCATAGAGATTAGGTAGCGGCGACCATTAGCGTCTAGGGCTCGACTTTGTTCGTCGATCTATCATAAAAAGTATCAACAAGGGAGATCGAGACTAGAATGATCCTTTACCTCGAGCGTTGTCTGAATGAGACCAAGCAAATGCGCTTGTTCGTTCGGAGTGAGATGAGGTAATGGGTGTGCCTCCAAATGCTCTAGAAGGTCCTCGACGAGTTTTCGTGAAAAGGTCATTCGATCATCACTTCAAACAATGTAACAGGACACCTCTAAGACAAAGTAGTGACCTACTCGTCGTCTGTTTTTGGCCCATTGAACAAGTTGTGATACTGTTTCTTCGGCACGCCACTCTAAGATAAAAGGAAGGTTTAGGACTAGTACAAGCCAAAAGTAGAGACGTCCACTCACGAGGGCTTGGCCAATCTGTTCGTCTTTGGAGAAGAACCTCTCCACTGGTAAGAACTTCCACTCCGCTTCCTCTTCTACCCTCAAAGCAGCTTCTATGTCCTGGACATACTTCGCAAGTTGAATAATGATCTGCTTTACCAGCCCGACTTTCTCTGAAAAAGTGATGGTCAATACAGCATCACGATTAAGAGAAAGAGGGTTCACCCCAAAGCAAGCACTGCAACAACATCTGAGGATGATAATCTTCTAAGCGGTCCATTTTGCCTTGCAACATATTCAAACAGTCCAAGAGTTTTAGGGACCTTTCTCCTCTTTTATTCCCTTCGATATAACAGGTTGCCCATACAGACTCATTTGATGCCCTGTCCCAATTAAGAGGCATCCATTTGCTAGCCAAATGGAATCATTAATTGGATAGGGTATCCGAGACGAAAAGTCGATGGTGTGACATGTCGTCCAGGCTGATTCAGAGTCGAAGTAGGTGAGCCGTTGCTGGCAGAGAAGTTCGACGTGGTGCAAAAAGCCGATGGCGAGTATGGATGATTCTGAGAACGACGGCGCAGAAGTCCAGTCAAGGTCATTGATTTTTTCCCTAGTCAAATGTGGATTGGCACCTGGGAAAAAGAGAGAGCTTTGAACACTCACCCATAGACGTGCTTAAACTCTAATCCACTGGCGAATTCACTCTCCTTCGAATCCCAAATCGTAAGCTCCTCTCCTTCCCCGCTGATATCGGAGCTAACAATCAGCGCAGTCTTCTTGGCAGAACTACACCGGGCCTTGACGATACCCCGACCTTCCACAGCACTTTTCACTTGGCCAGTTTGGCGCCAAGTTGTCTTGTCTCTACTTTGGGCTGGGCTACTACTAGTGTGGGGCTTGGCAGGTTTAGCAGTTGCAGAACCATTCGCCAAGAAATCTGCGAGTTCGTCCTCCACTCGATCAAATGTCCAGAATGCTAAGACTCCAGTGGACGAGATCGAAAGTAGGACATCATGTTCTTCCCACGGGTGACGACTCCAGGCCATAGGGTCGAACTGGAAGGATGTGAGTGAGATCGTCATTTACAGGGAGAGTAGTTTTTGAGATGAGGGCAAGAGTTGTTGACGTCCGACGGAAGTGGTAAATAGCAAGTGCTGAGGTGATACCAATGATAGCCTCGCCAGTCCCACCTTTAGCAGGCATCGAGAAAAGAGAAGATAGGTCGTCATCGATGGTCAAAGTTGCCTCTTCTTTCGACGCAGAA
The DNA here is from genome assembly GCA_021399455.1 of Flagelloscypha sp. PMI_526. Lineage (NCBI taxonomy): Eukaryota > Fungi > Basidiomycota > Agaricomycetes > Agaricales > Niaceae > Flagelloscypha > Flagelloscypha sp. PMI_526. Next base: position 2,733,205 of record JAJTUO010000001.1, on the reverse strand, counting down.
GAATATAACGTGAGGGCTCGTGAAGAGTCGTAAGTCACGAAACATTGTCCTTGGTCAAGGACTACTGCATGAATTACAGACGGTTTTCTCCATTTTGATCTGCAGACTAAACGACTTCTCAGGCCAGTCGAGCTTGTACAGCTCCACAGACCACCACATCCACCTTTACGAAGGACAAGTAAGCCCCTGCCCTCGGGTGTACGGACAAATTTGTGAATTTGTTGGAATTCAACCGAACCACTTTCCGAACGATGTGTGGGATCCGTGTCGACGAGGGATGAGTTAAGGGACAGGCCCTTCGGAGAGCGAGAAACTGGTATCTAAAAACTCTGGAAGAGAGAAGGTGTAAGAAGATAGAGGAGCAGTAGTGAGGAGTGTCAAGGTGAGTGGCGAAGATGGAGGAGAGCGGGACGGTGGCCGTGGAATAATTCGTATGTGAGAAGCTGACTGGTGTAAAGTTTGAGGAGGCGTCTGCTGCAATGTGAATTGTCGGAGCAGAGTTGGTGGCTTGCTATCGATATTCTGTGAAACTGAGAAAAGGCAAAACCTGATTGTATATTAGACTTACTGCAACGGCGGTTGCAACAACACTTCCGTCTCCCAGTATTCGCAAAAACAAATCCCACGACTCCTCTTTAATCTCTTTCAATAAAATCATCCCTGGATTGTCGTGTTCCTTTGGAACCGACTGCAGAGCATCCGTAAGCACATCCCGACCCAACTCGAATATCCGCGACGAATCTTCGTTAGCTAATGCATCTGGGAGGGACAATGAAGAAAAAAGATCTACAGAGGTGTGCAACTGGAGTTGTGTCGGTGCGTCGAGTACAGGGAGGAAAACGCGTAATGTCGCGTCAGATGTCGTCGTAAAGAGTATTGGATCGTCACTATTGCATCTTGAGCTGTCTCTTGGCGTGATCTTAACTTAGAAAACGAACCGACTGGAGGTCGCTGAATATCTCCAGGAGATGTTGGTGAGAGGGCGTGGATGGCGGAGGATCTGGGTTTGTTTCCCGGTGGTTGTGGAATACAAGCGGACTATATTATCTTTCTGTTGCGTGTGAGAATTCCATATAAGAGATATGATAGGGAATGCCTACTGAAGTGGCCGTTGCCATTAGCATCAGTGATGGTGAGAACCGAGTTCTAGAAGGAGAAGGTATGCTAAAAGTAGGAATCAGTGTGAGGTGTCTTGGGAGTATGGAGGAGCGTAACCGTGTTATCCATTTCTGGGACCATGTTAGGAGATCATTGTCCATAATGAGAGTATATACTGCAAGACCACGATTAGTTCCCACAGCAAGAAGGCCTACAGAAAACGTAAGGATCCAAAATAACAAAGGATTCACTAGCAAAACACTTGACCAGATTTATTGTCCAACGCAGTAACGACTTGCCCTTGAGGCAATACCAGCGTAGAATGTATTCTCCAAGCATTGCTCTGAACACCAGATAAAGACCAGGCAGCTATTCGGTTGCCCATGGCAGCAACAATCTAGTCATCCGTTCAACTGTTGGACGCGTTTCAAGGCGTGAATGCTTACAAGCTTCATTGCAGGGTCTACAGAAACACAGGAAACCTGTTCATCTGTGTGTATTGTCGCGGGAAAAGCTTCGAAAAAGGGGAGGACTTGGATGAGATTCAGGGAAGAGGCATCTAGAATGACGACTGAATCTGCAGAAGGATACAACTGCGTGGTTTTAAAATTTGGTTAGATAAAATCGGAGGAATATTCTTCACCAAAAGGGAGATATTAGAGAGGAGAATATGATGCAGGGACGATGGTGAAGGGCCAAGGAAGGAGCCATGCAAGTCCAACATCACTGTCACTTCTCAAAGTAGGAAGGTACAGGCGCTCATCAACAACCCCTTATACATAGCTTCGACTCGCCACCACCACCACTTTACATCTTGTCTCTCTCTTACCTACCATGTCCTACCTCACACCTCGTAATGAAATGACGAAGGCGCAGAAATCACGTGCACGAAGAGAACCCTCTGGCGTGTTTACCAACTTTCAACCTGCGCAGATCCAGCAGTTCAAAGAGGCATTCCAACTTATCGACCATGATAAGGACGGTTGGGTCAATGAAAGCGATTTGGTCGAAATTTTTGGCTCTTTAGGTATGTTTATATCCCTATCTACTCTAGAATCTCGGTTGATCCAACGCGTGATTTCTAGGTATTACACCGACGAAGTCCATGCTCACCGATCTGCTCAACTCGCGACCCGGGGGGATGGTAGGCAAAGACTCTCCAAAGGGAATCAACTTTACCATGTTTCTCACCATGATGAGTGAACGATTGTTTGAGTTTGATACCGAGGCAGAGCTTGTGGAGGCTTTTGAGAGCTTTGACGATGACGATTCTGGAAGTGTGAACATCCACGATATGAAGAAGTGGCTAGGAGATTATGGTGACCGCATGAGCGAGCCAGAGGTATTAATCATTCTCTCTTTGCTGCTCTCAAGTATACTGGTCATACTGATTTCGACGCTCAGATGGACAAGTTCCTCACTGGGCCATTCACAGATCGACAGGGCAATTTCAATTATCGTGAATGGGTCAAAGTACTCAGAGTCAATGAAGAAGAGACAGAAGAGGCACCGTGAGCACAAGCTTTCTTTGTGGAATCTTCTGTATGGCGCGTTTCTGGACCCTCTTGGCACAAAGATGGGTGTTTGTGTGTCCGGCGGGTCGTTCCTTGATGGGTGTGGTATAAACTTGGGTCTGGCTTGGGTATGGCTTGGGATTCACCGCCAAGGGATAATAGCACCGGAATGACTATAAAGAATAGGTACCCTCTCGGTCGTGCTCCTAAAAGATACCAAGCTATGTATTTTGTCCGTAGTGCCGTGGGCAGGTGAGCCCAATTTTACACTCACTGGGTCAAAATAAGGACGGCCCCTTGGCCCTTCTTTTTCTCTCGCAACAAACGGACCCAATAAATAGACGAGCGAACGGATGCACAAGCAGACCCTTCCCGAACAGCGCCAAGCCCAAGCCAAGAGAGCCAAGAAAACTCGAATCCTCAAAAGCCCGGGGCAATGGAATCCTCGGATCGGCAGCTTTTCCCTCTTCAACTTCTTGAATCTCGCTTGCACGACATCATGACGGCTTCACCAGAACCAAGTCCTCCGACCTCAACAGCCACCCAACTTCAGCACAAGTGCCAATGGCAGGACTGTGACAAGGGCTTCCAAGACCCGGAAGCTCTCTACAATCATCTTTGCAATGACCACATTGGCCGCAAGTCTACCAATAATCTCTGTCTCTCTTGCAAGTGGAAAGACTGTGGCACTACCTGCGCAAAACGAGACCATATCACATCCCATCTCAGAGTCCATACCCCTCTCAAGCCGCATATTTGTGAGGTAAAGAACTTGCTGTGGCGTGTTCCTATTGCTTTATCTCATAACCCTCGCAGGTCTGCAAGAAGTCATTCAAGCGTCCTCAGGACCTCAAGAAACACGAAAAAATACACACAGAAGAACATCATGCGGCACACAAACACTCAAAAGCAATCACTGTCTCGGAATCTGGGCAGCCCGTTGACGCGGCTGGTGAGTCCAACTGTCTTTGCCCTGCTATTGGTTATCTAACTTGTGGGGGGTTTCTTGTAGCTAGGAAAGCTGCCACTACGCTCCCGACACCTTCACCGGAGTCCTCTCCTGCGCCAAGTAGCCATCGTTCTAGGCATTCGCCTGATGCGTATCCCCAGCAACCGACATGGGAAATTCTCCGTGATGGCATGCCTCCTTCCACCGCCGGGATGAAACGTTCTTATGATAGTTCAATGGACGACTTTTTCACCGACATGAAGAAGCGTCGCATGAACCCGTCTTACGATCCTCGTGAGTTTCTTCATTTCCTCTCTATTTACTCATTTAAACAAACACTTGCAGGCATGGTGGAAAGACTAGATCGAATCGTACATGCGCAGCAGTACCTTGCCTCCCATCACGGAGTCCCTCATATGCCCTCTCTTCACCAACATCACCATTTCAGTCCTCGTTCAGTGTCTCTCGACATCCGCACTCCACAAGAACTTGCTGCTGTTAACGAATTTCTTATCACTCTGGGCCGTGATGTCAATCACCGTCCTCCTCCTGCTCCTTCCCACCACACATCGTACTCTCCGGAGCCCTTCTTCGATTCTGCAAGTCTTGCTCAATTGGGTCTTGCTGGCATGCCGGGTATTCCGGGACCGGACTTTACTGGTGCTTCCACCTTTACCTATCCTCCAGTTCTACCACCGTCTGGTGCGGCCAGATCCTCGTTTGCTATGTATCCTCCGCTAGACGATCCTGGCTTCCCCAAAGTCGAGTCACTGTCAGAGCAGAATCTTTACAATCCCTTCCAACACCCCACACCTCCCCTCGAGTCTGCAGGCTCTCCTCACTCGAGTGTGTCTAGTCCCTCGGAGACCACCCCTCCACAATTACCTCAAACTATCCCAGGTGCAGCAGACTTCGACTTCATTCGAGTTCCACGTGGATCGGCTCCAACTCCCCAGCTCACTCCCGTCGATTATTCCGGCAAGATTGTCCGACAAATGGTTCCTCTCACTTCTCTCCCAACCAAGCACACGCTCGAACCTAGAGTGTCACCTCTGCGAGATGAAATTAAACGAGGACCACCTGCCAGACTTTCTTCCTCTTCTTCTTCGTCTACCACTTCATCGAATGGCAATGCTTATCCTGTTCTTTCGGACGACGAGCAAGACGACCTTACTTTACCTCCTCTCAACTCGTCCGCTTCTTCTCAAGTCTCCTCCACCTTACCTGGCTTTGCAAGCGTCGCTGCTGATTCTTCTGATGATCTGGCCAAGCGGGTAGGCAGGATTGGTTTGAAAGAGGTGTCGAACGAGGAGAGGAAGATGCATGCCAAGCTCATTCGAGACTTGCTCGTCTTGATCAACAAGACTTTCCGTGACCAATATCCTGAATATTTGGAGAAGGCGGAACCCGAGTTGAAGGATGTTGAGATGGTTTCGGTTGCTTAAGATTGGCTTAAGTTTAGAGGGGACTTTTTGATTCCTCGAAAACAATGCATATGGCTGGAATGTTGTAACTACTGTACAATAATTGTCTCTTCTCTATGGTCTTTTTTTCCCCAAGTGAACCCGTAGCATAGAAAATACGTATCATAATCATGAAAGCTAAGCATTTGTATCTTTCCTCTACGTTGGTTTTGTGGGCAGCTTGAACTTTAACTTGGATGGAGCTGTTGGTGTTCCAGGTGCAGAAGAACCTTCCGTTGGAGGCGCAGCAATAATAGACGGGGGTATAGTTGCAGGTGGACTCATAATTCCAGCAGGAGAAGCAGCAGAAGGACCAGATCCTGAAACAGGCATGGTCGGTGGTGGCATTCCACCTCGACTGAATGACAGCACTGGGGCACCAGGTGTCGCAGGTGCAGGACTGGCGCCTTTAGCCTTGGCTGCCTGGGCATTCGGACCATTGAATTCATGCCATCGAGGACATTTTCGGTTCGTCTCTGCCAAGAAGAAAAAAATAATCAGTTTCAAGATTTTGTTCCAAGTGCACTTGGCTTCTAAGTAAGATGCCAAGAGCCAAGAAAAAAAACGTACTCATATGTCCCATCTGACCACAGTGACCGCAATGACGCTGAAGATAGAGATTTCTTGTCAGAAGTGGGAAGGGTAGTATGTAATTTAGGAAAACATACCGTAGTATCGGGCTTGATGGGTCGGTTTAGCTGAAGCAAGGTACCTCCTTCTGCGGCAATCTTGGCGTTCTTACGATGCAGACGGCGTTCTTGGTTTTTCTTCATCCGGGCAATCTCCTCTTGCAGTCTAGAACGAACGTAAGCTTATCATTCCATAAAAGAGGTAAAATTGAACCAAGACTGACCGCTTGTACGCTCGTTCATCCTTCTCGGCATCGCCAGTAGGTTTGAGCGTGTTGGTAGCTGTATTCTCTTCCTCCAGCGCCAGGCGGCCCTTGACATAAGCACGGATGACAGCAGGGTCTCGAACAATCTCGGTTTTCCAGGTGCCATGGATCATCCGTTTAATTCGTAGAACCCGACGATTGTCGGTATCCATAGCCTCTTGCTCCTCTTCAGCAGAAGCTAAAAGTCATAAAGTCAGGAATGATAACTTATCCACGAAAGAAAATAACACTGACCACCAGCAATTTTTCCCTCAGCATACCGTTGTTCATCTTCAGCAGTGAGCTGAGGCGGTTCCTTCTTGCTGAGAGAATTGAATTGAGCCTTCCAAATCCGCTCGATCTCAGACTTTATATATCTGCTGCTGCTCAGCGACATTGTAACGATGAGCAGATTTAGGTCGATTCTCCGCTTCAGCTTTTTTACATCCATTAGCCTCAGTCTTATTAGAAAAAGGGAATAGCACCTACCAAGTTTCTGCTCGTAATTTTCTCCTGCTTTTACGAAAATATCCTTCATAGAAATCCGGATGAAGCTGAACGCCTCGCCTCGCCCGCTTAGGGTCACCTTCTCCATGGAGCCTCAACATGGCCTTCTGCTGGCTAGCATAGAGGAAGTTTTGGTCGTAATCCACGGTGCAAGCTGTTGCTCAATAGGGAGCTTCAGTTCGTCGGCTTCCTTTTGTTCCTCTGGCTGTAACCAGAGTCCTGCAAATGGCGCTGCCCGACTTGCATGCTCTCATGCAAGGACAACCTGCTCAGGTGTAACCATTTTGAGCATCTCAGCGTCTGTTGGGATTGCCCAGCCCTCTTTGAGTCGCCAGAAGCCTTGATGGTCACCTCGCCGGTGGTACTTCCATGAATTCCTGCGAGACTCGCTGAGATTTAGAGTCCCCAACTTAAAACAAAACATAACATACCTTTAGCCTCTGCCTCATCTGCAATTCGTTTTGATCGGGGAAATACTTCATTAATCGATGAAATCTTCAACCGCTCTTCTTTACTCTTCCTCAATAGTTTGAAAGCAATGACTTGCAACCTATGTTTCACTGTGTTCGTGATCTTCCTCGAGTGTGGGCCAGGTACTTCAGTGACAGGGTATGTCTGACCAACAACGAAGAGGTGTCGGATATCACGAATATAGTATTTCGCTTCTCCTTTGAGGGTGTGTCGGATAACGAGAAAGTCGGTGGGTTGGGGTTTGTGACGGAAAAGAGGAGCACGAGTGAGATTGTTGTAAATAGCTGGAATCGTTTGGCCTGGATACACAGAAGCCGAATCGCATGAAGGGACCATCATCTTGGGGTTCCAGGACAAAGGGCACACCAAGGTCATACTATAGGATATTCAATAGGTGACAGTTACCTGGAAAAAAGTGGAAATATTACCTTTGGGACATGCTCATCCTTATCATCCTTCTTACGATAATAGTTAACTAAAGAGCTACCCATACCAAAGTTCTGGATAATCGGAGGATGTTCTTCCTACAAAATAAGTTAGAATAAATGACACAATGATATCCATTAAGAAGAGACTAACAGAAAACTCCCACAGAACGAAATTGCTAGAAGTCCTTGAGCTGACATATCGCCAGGTCGATGTAAACCTTCTGCGACATTCCCGCCCTTGACAACACTTCTTCCAGTCTTGTCCTTTTTCTTCTTTGCAGTTCGGACTTTCGTGAACTTGATTTCCACGTTGTGCGGAAACTGGAGAGCTGGTCGATGGAACGCACGTGCTTCTTGCTTGTTAAGCCGAGTCTTGAACTACACACCCAAAAAAGTAAGAATAAACTAATTAAACATTCCGAAACCGGACTTACGAAGGGCAACTGCAACTTCTGAGCAGGATAGGAATGATCAACAGACAACTGGCCAAATGTTTGTCGAACACGATGACGACCACCATCCTTAGCCACTTCATAGAACTGATCATTAGAGAGGTTAAATCTGTCCTTTGCAGGTCCGGTATCCAGACGCTGACGTTTCCTAGGTCGTCCAATGATAGCTATGGACCGTTAAGAACGGCTGAGAAAAAGAGATAAAATGACTTACTACTCCGTTCTTCAGGTACAATGTCGTCCTCGTGGTTGAATTCAATTTGCGTGAAGTCACGGAATGGTGCTGTGGGACTCCAGATAATGCTTTGGGTCCAAGCGCCAGATTCAAAGGCTTTGTTCTTTGGCGTGGTGAGGCTGTTGTCCACTGTTGACACAGGAGGAAGTTGTTCTGGCCCATAGATGATCTGATCCTCCCAGTTTGACAGAAGAATCAAGTCGAATTCGCGGTCGTTGAGAGATAAATTACTGGAACGTCTTCATCCATGCGACTCTGGCAAGTTTTCAGGAACATTCGGTAGTCTCGTAAGTCAACATCTACTCACCTCAATAGCAGCTCTGAGGTCAAGATCGATGTTAGCTGCTGAAACAACCTCTGCAGCGCGTTTGTCTTCGACCTGCTTTTGGTTCGCACCAACGATGGAAGTGAGAAAGTTTCGGAGAGGTTCCTTCCGTCTAGGATAGACTAACTCGACTGTGAAAAGAATGAGCCTAAGGTTTAAACACTTGCTGATGCTTTAAGAGATCTTACTTTGGACAGGACGTTTCAAAACACGAGACTTGGCGACTGCATTCCCCTTGAAAAGCTCGCTGAAATTGAGAATAGCCTCTTTCTTAAAGTCTGGGAAACGCTCGTAAACACTCTTTGGCCGCGGCCTGAGCTTCTTGACGACTCGAACGCGCTTTTGGGGACCGGCATATGACATCGTATATGGCTGGGAGTCATCGTAGTCTTCTTCGTCCCCGAGCTCAAGGTCGACTTGGTCCTCATAGTCAACCCCTTGGTCTAGACCGACAGCGTCCTCGTCATCGTCCGCTATTCCTTGCCCGAAGAACTGCGCTTGGGCTAACCCAGCCAGTGCTCCACCCATTCCAAGCCGTGACGAACCAGCAGGTAGCTCCAGTTCTCCAAGAACATGGTCAAGACCAAATCCTGTCAGTCCTCTCAGCGCTTCTGTCTCCTCGTTGCTGGACATTGTCCTAGAGTTGAATGATGAGTGGTGGTGGTTTGGAACAACTCTAGCGCCCAGTCAAAAGCTCCCGAAACATACTCTTACCTGTTGTACCACCATCTCCAATGTCTCTAACGCCAGATTTAGCTGACAAGCTTTCCAACTTCCATAAGGAGGTTCAGACGAATGGCGAATATCATATATTTAATACGTTCCCACAAAAGGTTTATCCTCTCTGTTCAAGCGCGTACTAACACTGACGCGTCTCTGGTTAGATAATGTACGCTGCATTTGCCACAATTCTAATAATTTCCTTGAAATCTCTGGTATATAGAGAGCTCTCTCAATACATCGCCACCATATCAACTGCCAATTCTCCCTTTCATGAATCGCAAGTATTGAAAGCAACAGATCCCACAGCCTATCCCACCACTTGATTTGCCCTCGTCTTCGGAGCCTTCAGCGAAAAAGAGAAAGCTCGCTAACGGATCCTCCGAAGAACATGCAAATGATAATTCTGGCCCAAGGTATTCTCAAGTTGTCAAACACAACCATAGAGTAGTGGAACTGCAGGCAAAAGTGAAGCAGGAAGCCGAGGAGATGGCCAGGACTGTGGTAAATGACTAGGAATTCTCTTCGTTGAGGATAATAGTAAATCTTGGCGTCTATAGGATCTCATAAAGCTTTGGATCACTTTAGCTATGCCCAAGTAAGCATATTCTCTCTTTTCTTTCCAACAAAGTTCGCGAGAGCTTATAATCTCGATAGAATTGAGGAGTGAGCCTCTATTCTATTTATCATACGTTCCCTCATCTCTTGTCACCTTAAATTTTAGTGGAGACAATTTTGGTACGTTCCTTTATCATGTTATAGAGATTGAGTCCCGTAATCTCGATCATACAGGCGTGCAAATCCAGGAGGAAATCTTGACTGAACTCCAACGTGCTCAAGAGACTCTTTGGAACCTGCGTGATACTGGTCGAGCGTATCATGGGACGAGGTCCAAGATTTGCAGCAAGCTTATTAAATATCCCAACGTGGAAGACTACACAGTAAGTATTCCTCCCCGCAAAAAGGCGCATATACCAACACCCCATTGTCTGCTAGGATCAGCTTAAAGAGCATGATGGTCGCTCAGCGTTCCACGCATCTCAGAACATTCATGACATTAGAAACTTGTACGCTATCCTGACGGACCTTATTCACAAAAACATTGCAAAGGTAGGTCTCCCCAGCTTACACCCTGCTCTACAAAACATTGAAAATGTCCATGTAGATTCGAGCACCAAAAGCTAACAATGGTATCGCACTGTATTAACAAGAACCCTGAGAAGATGACCAAATGATAATCAAGAAAACTACAGTATATATAATACAACACTTTGAACATCACCATGGCTCATATCGAAATTGTCTTAAAGATATTAAATGCATCATAAGACGTGCTGATTACTGTACCCGGAATTTGGCGATGCCAATGTAACTCTTTCACATCTTTCTGTCCTTGGTGAACGAAGAGAAGCTGAGAAGGGACCTGCGAGGTTGGGTCTTCTTCCACACCCATCTCGTCGTCGTCTTGTTCGACAGCCAGATCCCAGAGAGTGACTTGATCGTCAGCCCCAGATGCGGCGAAAGTAGAATCTTCCGTGGGATGCCATTCAATGGAAGTGATTGGTCCTTTGTGCCAATTAAAGGATGCAACAGGGCTTGGTGTTGAGCTTCTCAAAACAGTCAGTGCTAAGTAAAGCGAAGAAAAAAAGGAAGGTATTCACTTGGGTTTCACATTCCTCAAATCCCATACCTTAATCGCGCCTTCGTCCCCACCACTCAGCAACAAATACGTTGTCAACTTGTTCCAACTGATCACATTCACGTCTGATTCGTGTGCAGGTGCAATCCCAGCAGCACTCTTCCTTCCCTTTGTCCTAACATCCCAAATCCGTATCGTGCGATCTGCAGAGCAACTTGCAAATACTGTGGGCTCGCTGGGGCTCCATTGTAAGTCCTCCACGCTCGATGTATGAGAGCTAAAAGGCTGTCCAAGCGTGGTGAACTTGGACTGTGTTGCAGTGGTAAGATATATTTTAGAGTGGTTGTCCCCGGTGAGAAGTCTGAGTGAAGTTGGCCCTGAGGAAGCCCAGTCCATGGCGTAACCTTCGGTTGTATGCGAATCAACTGTGAAGACTGGTTTTTGTGTGCGTGACCGGTCAGGGGCGTATCCGGGAACATTTAGAGACTCAATGAGAGGTCGTACATCCCAGATGTGCACTTTTCCTGTTTCTGCCCATGAAGAGACGTAGTAGGGTTGGGAAACAGGCGGCAGTGGCGTCGACGGAGGGAGTGGTTGGGCTCGAACACGGTTCACGCTTCCCATGTGAGGGATGGTTTTGTATTCAATGATAGGATCATCATCAAGGTCGTCGTCATCATCATCGTTATCGTCATCCGAATCGTCTAGAGCATGATTTTAGTTCAGGTAGAAATTTAGGTTGGTGGCTGGAAAAATATTTACCACCATCTTTCTGCGTCCTATGCATAGAAGACATCTTGTACACATTTAATTCATTGTTTCTAGGTGTATCAGCTTGTGTTCCAGCCACGATATACGCAGTATGAGGGAAACGAGCGCGTTCATCGCCCAAAGAGTCTGGGAGAACATCAAAAGACAAGCAAGGCCATTTCACGTTCATTGTATGGCGCATTAGATAGACTGATTCATCTGCTTCCAGAACTTCGCCTTCTGCAAGAGGATGTGCACCAGGAATATAGACTTTGGGTGCAGCCTCCTTGTCTTCAGATTCTTCCTCTTCGATTGCAGGAATCATCTCATCATCAATATCCATACCTAACAAAATTTCTCAGAGATCAATTCAATCAAATGAGAGAGAAAATGAAGACACATACCATCCTCGTCCTGTGTTTTACCCTCTACAATTTCCTCTTCACTATCCTCAAGCTCATCTTCCCAGGCATCTTCGAATTCACCCATTTCCTCGGTGATTGCAGACACATCGCGCTTCGGACCGCTACCAGATGCCTTAGGATAGGCTTGGCCGTCGGTAATAGTATCAGTCGCAGAACGCTTCGACATGATGAAAGTTTTTGGAGGGTAGCCTTCAACTGATCGGGAGCTAAAACTCCTACCTCTTGCCATCAACTATGGAAGCCGAATCAAGTACTATAGCTCTGCGGAGCTCATCAAATGGAAGGGTTTCAGGAAAGAATTGGAAACATACAAAAGCCCCAACAGCGTAGGTTTTAGTTGCTGTAAATTTCTCGTGAACACTCCTCATCGTTTCCTTCTAGTCGTGCACAGATGTCCAAGGGGCGACGAACAACATTCCACTGAGCGGATGGAGAAGGAGAAAAAAGATAAGGCTATCAAACTATTACAAGCTGAGTTAAGGGCGGAAAAGCAAGATGAGATTGCCCGACGAAAGCAAGTTACGAAAGAACGTCGGAGAAGCTGCTGAAGAAAAGAAACGACTAGAGGAAGATAAAGCCAGAGTAAGCTCTCTTTATGGTGTTAGTTACACCATTTGTACCGACGGAATCTTCAGATGGGAGCTCGCAAAGCTGCAAGACTTCGTCGAAAAGAAGGTCGATCCAAAAAGATTAACCAATAACTTTGTTCATGATGTATTATTCGTTCTACCGGATCTCCGTCTTCTTTTTGGCTCCAAGTCATCATTTGTAGACGTTTTTCGACGTTTTCCTTTAGTCTCAGTGGTCTCTTCCGCCTCAACCATCTCCTCAGCCTCTTCAGTCTTCTCAGCCTTCCTCTTCTTTGGACCCCTCTTCTGTGTTGCAGGAGATCCCTTGAATTCAAGCTCATCCCATCCGCCGCGGTCTGCGAGCAGTTTGACTGCGTTCCATGCTTCTTCTTGGACTTGTTGGACACTCAACCTACCCGCAGATATGAGCTCCATTGCTAAAAAACACATCTATCAAGCAGGGAGGAGGGACAGGGCTGGTCAGACCTGCCTTTGATGGCAGAAAACCCAGATTCTCCAATGTAGTCCAACTCAGACGGAAGGGAAGTCGAAGTTGCTAAGAGTTTCATGAGGGCCAGGGGGATAAAATGCTTCGCTCGACGCTTGAACGTCAAGTCAACCATAAACCATCGAGGATTTTCGGGGTCGGTTTTCTATGTTAGACTATGCTTCAGTATCTCATTCACAACACAACTTCATAATGGCCCTCACCTCGTCGTAATATGGATGAGATCTTCAAACTCTGAGCATTCGCCAAACATGATACAAGTTTGGAGTGTGCTTACTCGTCCCAAGCAGTATCTGGAGAGAATGGTAAAAATGTCATGACTTTTCAAAATCTCAACTTACGATCCGGATAAGCCTCTTTGGAAACCTAAGCAAAGGAGTGAGATGCCAAGCAGAAAAGGTTATTGAATGTGATTACCTCAGCAAAAGCAGCTATACCTGAATTCGTTGTAAGTCATATTGTCGATTGAATATATATGTTGTATACCGGGTATTTTGCAATTTGAATGATAAAACAAAACCTTGGACAAACGCAGCAATAATAAGAAAACGCGTCCCAAATTTCAAAACAGCAACTTACCTCGTCGCCAACCGTCATTGCCTTCATGTTATTCTTCGCTCTATGATTTCTAACACCGTCCCAGGAGGAAGTGCCTATCTTCTCAAAATCGTCTACACTAAACTGCAACACTTTTGCGTCAATTGCATGGCTAAAACACGCGAAAAGACGCGTCGAACCTTGACATCTTTCTCTTTTACAATGCGAGAATCGGGCTCCGCCTTGAGCAGCCAATACTTGGGAGACATTATAGTCAAACGGGGAGCTCTCGCGGGAGGATGGTGAGAGAACGGCACTTAGGTCCGCCGGATGTTGCCGCTGCGGCTCCCTTCCGACGCTCATCTTTGCTGTCTTTGATCCGGTTCACTTCCTTTCCTAGTTACTTCATGGATGTCAAATCCGGCCTTTAAATTTGTTACCCCTTTTTTAGCCCTTACTTGTTTTGGTCATGACACTGTTTTCAACAACAATGTTCTTCTTGTCTTGCACCGCCTATATACTCTCGTTGTACTTTATTCTGGTTTGTCATACAGCAAATGTGGCGGCCATTATACATTCGTTCACCAACGAACAAAAACGTCCTTATTCTCACGTAACCAAGGCATCGTCTATCCTCACCACCCTTTCCATATAAAAGGGTTCCAAATGGAAGTGCTGTATTCATCACACCGTTTCTATCAAGGAGTGTGTTCAAGACATGGCATTCACCCAACACCAAGAGAGATCATCCTCTGGGTGCATGTTCTGTTCAGCGCGAACAACTGTAGGCACAACTGACTGTTGCAGCAAATGTCTTGTCACAGGCCCTTGCAAGCTATGTGACGCAGAATCCGGTGGCCGACACCTCTTCGAAGGCCCATTATGTACTGTGTGCGCTCGAAGACACGTCCAGTCGCAAGCTTCTCGCGGTGTTCGTGTCATCCGCCACCCCGTCTATCCTTATTATATTCCTCGTAAGTTTATGCAGAGTCTCTTTTGCGCTGGTACTTCTGAAATGACATCGTAGCCTTCGCTCCAAGCACCATCGAGATGCTTTTAGGCGCAGAATTGTTTGCTCGCTACAGTAAATTCCTCGATACGCCTAAAGATCCAAACTCGAAACCTCGAGCTGTCTCTCCGCCCGCGCCTAGGATCGCACATTGCGGGGTTTGCAATACCGACTACAATGTCATGGCTCGAGGTATCTGGTTCCGCAATGTCTGCGCCTCTTGTACGCATGGCCCTTGTAGAAACTGCAATATTCCGGTCGACCGCAGTGGACGACCTGGACCTTTTTGTGTTGGATGCACATCGGCCCTGCTTGAGCAAGAAATTTTGGCATGCAGAGTCCCTGCTTTGGAGCCCTATGGAGTTGATCCTCGCACTGGGAATCGCATGAGTATGTGCTCGCTTCGCCTGTAATTTCTCTACCCATAGTTGTTAATTTTATCCGCCAGTCCTTGCAAATGCAGATGTTTTACGATATGTCAGCAGCGACATGTTTAAACGTTACCAGGAATTGCTGAATAAGAATGGGCTCCCAGGTGGAGGCTCAATATTGCCTGCAGTTAACCTCAGCATTCCACTGGATCAACAAAGGGAATTTCTTGGCCATGGACGCACTAGTAGAACCCATCATCAAGGTGGTGTTCGACATGAGGCTTCAAGTACTTCCCGATTTACGTGTGGTATTTGTCAAGAGTCCCACTCCATGAATCAAATGGCTCCAACTCCATGTCACCATCCACTATGTAGAGAATGTTTCGCAGGACACGTGAATGCGAAGCTCGAGGCTCGCAATTGGCCTGTTACTTGCCCATTTGACCACAATCCAATGCGCCGTTCATGTCCAGGTGGGTTGCCCCTTTTTCTCGTCCGAATCTCATTCCAGATCCTATGCTCTTGGATTTAGCTTACACCTCTGCGATGATCCATTCACTCGAGCTCCCACTCCAAGCGAAGAAATTCATGAAAGAGGCTCAGATTTTGGCGACCGGTAATGTCCCCATACAATGTCGTTTGTGCATGCTTTAGAAACTCTGTCTCTTGGTGCTTCGTATTGATGCCAATTTCTCAGCTGCATGACCGAAATCTTGATCCATGGTCAAGACGCCAAGACGGCGAAGTTCCTTTCCTGCGAAGCATGCAAGAACCAGTGGTGCGTCGAATGTAGCCTTGCTGTCAAATCCAAAAGCAGGCACAAATGCACAGCAACTGGTATCGAAAACCTCATTGCCAGCGAAGGGATAAACAATTGCCCCGGTAAATTATGTTTCACCAGTGTTTTCTCTCTCCCTCTCCGATAAAGCAAAGCTGATGAATCGGGTGTGAATAGGTTGTGGTCTTGCTATACAGAAAGCAGGTGGATGTAATCACATGAAGGTACGCAGTTTTCTATTCGATTGATTTATTCGGCTCCTAACACATGAATATAGTGTACGAGCTGCCAAACACACTTCTGCAACCTCTGCGGTGGTGCTTTCCGAATGCGGGGCAATTGGGGATTGCAAGAAGCAATTGACCGGCATATGAGAGATAACCATATTCGTGAACCTGTCGCCTCTTGAACCCGAAGCTTCTCCCGCCTCATTTTTTCAGCCACTAGCCCGGCCCAAGACGAGCTGTGCTTCTGCCTGGCGGACATTTGGCATTTACTAGCGAAATAGCCTAACCATTGCACTAGACTCGTTCCTCTTTCACCCGAACTTTCCCTACACACGAACATTACACTTCACATTCTTTCTCCGTTTCACCTCACTCTCATATGAATTCAATTCCTGAGCATCTTTATGACCACGTTATGCGATCCTGTTCTTCACGTAACTTCTAGTTCTGATGCATTGTACCACACGGTATCACTCCTTACCTTTCTTTTCCCCCCTACCTTCACATGCTGCTGAATCAAAGTATGTTTGGTGAACAATGTTTTGGGTGAAGTTTGCATCTACATCTTTAGAGTCGGATATGAAAAGCCTAGGATGATGTAATGGCTGAAGAAGTCCTAAGTCTCGACCAGTCCAATCTGAATTTTGAGTTGCTCAACACGGCGGCCACTGTAACTGGCTACCTTGTAACACCATGTCGGCGCTTGGGGCAATTCGACCGCTGCGGCTTGCTATAAACCAGAATAAAAGATGGCAGCGAAAAGTAATCATGTTCATTAACATTGCTTAGAGATGCTAATCATCCCTACAGGATCCTGAATTTCGAATAGATTTCCTTGTCGTCGGCGCGGGTGAGCCAATGCACCATTTCCCTTTCTTAACCTGACTTTCTGCTCAGGTGTGGTTGGCCTTGCAATTGCCAAGCGACTTTCAGAAATGTATCCGTCAATGTCTACGTTCTTGGTTGAGCGAAACAAGCGAGCTGGAGAGGAGACAAGGTTGGTCGAAGCTCTCAAGCGGACTCTATCTTCACCTGACTTCCCTGTTTCTCAGCTCAAGAAACTCTGAAGTCATTCATTCCGGTATATCTTTTATCTTAAAAGTTCTAAAAGCCGTTATCGACGATAATTTCAAGGACTCTATTATCATCCCCCCTCGCTAAAAACACGGCTCTGCATTCGTGGTCGAGATCTACTCTACGAATACTGTCAGAAAAAGAACATCCCCTTCCAACGAACTGGAAAACTGGTGGTTGCCACAAGCCCGAGCGAAGTCACGTATCTCGAACATTTATTACAGAAAAGCCAGGATTTGTTGACCTGGCCACCTCACTCTGACCCATCTCAGGTCAAAACTGGCAGACCAGTTCATACTGAACTTATACCTGGATCATTTGCTCGTGAACTCGAACCTTCCCTTAATTCTAAAGTTCTAGCTGCCCTCCTAGTAAAACAAACGGGCATCGTCGATGCCCATACTTTCATGGCTCAACTTGAACTGGATTTTATTTCCACAGAGGATGCAGAAGCTTCGTTTAACGCGCTGTATGCGACTCGAGCTGTCCGCCTGGATAGGTCCACGAATGGTCATAGTTGGGTTGTCCAAACATTGACCAGCGGAGAAAATGAGACTTCTTCGATTGAAGTTGGCACAGTAATCAATTGTGCAGGTCTTTCAGCTCCTATGCTTACCAATGCGGTCCTAGACGAAAAGGATTGGTATTCGATGTTCTTCCCGAAAGGATCTTACACCTCCTACAAAGGGCCTGGTATCGAGGACGTGAAACATCTGATCTACCCATGTCCACCTCAGCCTAAGGGGACAACTAGCTCTAGCTTTGAAAGTCTTGGAACGCATCTTACACTTGATTTGCAGGGCAAAGTCAAGTTTGGACCAAATCTCGAATGGTTGAAGCCTCCTTCTGAACCGGACGACGAGAATATGAGCGAATTCTGGAGATCTCACCTTGTTCCTGATGAGTCTGTCGTCGACTCAATGTACGAATCTGTTCGAGATTATTTGCCTGGTATCGTCAAGGATAATCTCGCTCCTGATTATTGTGGCATCCGACCCAAAATTGTTGGACCTGGTCACGGGTTCTGCGATTTTATTGTTCGTACAGACTACGCAGACCGGAATACGCCAGGTCTTGTGCACAGCGGGCGTGAAGGCTGGGATGGTCGCGGAATGGACGGGAAGATGATCAGCTTATTGGGAATCGAGAGCCCCGGCCTGACATCCAGTCTCGCTTTAGCAGAGTTTGTCGTTGACGATGTTCTTAGAGTGCAATAATAGTATAAGCAGGCACAGTGATCCAACTTACATAAGGTGATTGTGCGAGAATGCCATGGACTTCCATCAAATTGACGCCACCAACGCGTTCACGCCACACCTCTCAGCACTTTTGCTTTACGCCTTCATCTTGTATTTTATTTCGCCATGCCTAAGCGACCAGTGACTCCAGAACACGAGCAAGACGAATACAAGTATTTCACTGTCTACCGTGCTTTCCCCCTCCATCCTAATTGGGAATTACCTGGCGACCGTTTGGTCTGGGTAGCTTCTCGAGGGACCAAGTTATTCTACTGACAGCATGCATAGAACTTCGCTCGCTGGATTGCATGCATCGTCGGTCAGCACAATCTTATCGCTCTCTACCACAAACCCAAGGCGAGTCGAGCTCTCTCCAACACATACCTTCCTCTTATCGCGTTTGTCCAGGCAAGAAACACAGTAATCATCGAAGTCAAAAAGGTATTTGGTTTGACTCTCTCTTGAAATTATCTACTTACATTTCCGTTATTTAGGCTATGGGCCCATTGCTGGAGACAAAGCTTCTCGGCGAGCACAAATGGAACAAACTATTGAAGAACCCAACTGAAGAGGAAGCTCGCTTGACGTCAAAGATTTATTACTGCACATATCCTCATGCACGGGCAGCGCAGAAAGAAGGTAAGTCTTTGATGTTAGCTAGAGAGTGGTATATTTACGTATCTCCTTCAGGATGGAAGCGTGTCTTTGTCCAAGACTCCTGGTTCCTCCTTCCAAATGGGCAGCCTTTCCTCCCTGAAAATAATCGGTATATGCGGATGTGTCACCTACCTCTTTATCTTGTTCTGACTTGTGTCGCTTTGTGAGGCTCGTCGTATCGCCTTACCCTGCCTCAGTTTGGTGTGAAGTGCCGCCAGAAGATCGAACAAATAAACCTTTATGTTCCCCTATCCCTCGAAAAATGTTTGGTGTCATAACCCCCGTCGCGCCTGGTAAGTGCATAGTCTAACCATGTTGTCTCAGATCTCAATTAGCTAGTCCCCGGCTCGATCAAATGGTTACAGTCGAAATCCGCGGTGCAGATACCATCTAAAGCAATTCCTCCTGGGAATACAGTCCTCTCGAAAACAAGTGTCCCATTCAGCACGGATATGCCACAGTCTCAATCCAATGGAAACCAAGGAGATTCGTACTTGGCTGTAAACTCTCGACCTCTTGCTCAGAAACCAGCTCAACTTCTCGCTACCCTCCCTCCTGGTCTAACCGCGAATAGTAACTCGTCTTCTTCGACGTCAAGCGGCAGCTCTCCTTGTTCAACCACGCTATCAGCTGACTTTGATGACCTTGCAGTTACTGTAACCTTGGATGAAGATGAAGATGTTGGAGATTCTGTGATTTACCCATGGGAAACGGCCAAGCAGAATGTATGGCCAGGAGATGAGCCAAGGTCCGCTACCGTCGTTTCCATTGTAGACGAGCAGGAGCCTATGGTTAACCTCTGGGCTGAAACAATCTCCTCGGAGCCTGGCAAAGATTCAGACGAGGAACTCATCTGTCCTGCTCATGGGTCACTCTGTAAGAAAGGAATTTGTGCAGAGAAAGCAAAGCTCGTTCGCAGAAAAGAAGCACGAGATCGCGCAGCTGGGAAGCCTCCCCCAAAAGGGCCGTGGAACGGGAAAGTGTGGGGTGAGGATGTTTCCAAGGTGAATCGACTAGGAACTTCAAGGCAGGGTCGGAGTGACGGTGGTATGTTTTTTTTCTTCTCTCCTGGCTTGTGCCTCTTATTCTGGTCTTCCATGCACTGATTGAACGATTATACAGGAAGTCATCGTCGTCGTAATCAACCAGGTCGCGCCCGACGTCCTTAATATCCTTCAATTCTGGCTATTCCCGCAGGAGGCTCACGAACGCTCGAACAATCAAGCTGTACAGTCTTTATCCTATTACCAATCTTTACTTAATGTCAACAATAGCAGTACCACAGGGTAACATTTTGGAAAATAGAATACACATACACAAAGAATGACATCTACAATCAATATTCAAAAGTCTAAAAAGCATGTCCAAATCGTTGTCAGGGCGCTAGCGAGAATCAAAGCCATGGGGCTTGACTTTCTTGGCCCCCCGCTGTTGGAAGACGAGCCGCTTGGGGAAGTTGATGCCGAGGTTCCAGCTGTGACATTCTGGAAAGGCTGCCCTTTAATGAACTGCGCAAATATTTCTAAGGCAACTTTCGGTTGGAAGGCAGGCTGACCATCATAAGCTCATTGAGTGTAATACGGCAAATATTTGCTTACCATAGCATGCCCTGCTCCATATACCCTCGCAAACGATAAGTTGCCCACAGCTTTTACTTCCGCAACTGCCGTCCCGTCTATTGTGAACGGTACCATCGTTGTCGCATTGAAGGTTGTGTTCCCATACCATGGCATTTGTGCGACACATTCATGAACGCCAACCCAAGAGGCTTTGATATCCGCATCTCCAGCCCATATAAGGAACGGGAGGTGTGTGTCCACGAGTGCACCAAGGGTTGGGAGACTGCTTCTTGCTAGGTCACCTGCTTGGTCGAACATGTCCTTGATAGTTCCATTACACGCTGAGAATTTACCGATGGATCCGATAGCCTTCTGAGTAGTAGATGAGGAGAGGAAAGTTTGGTAGTAGTCGGGAGGGAAGGGAGAAGCTGCGTCATTGGTTTGGCGGAGGTCAGATTTATCCAAGCCGCCAGCGGCAATGTTCAAGACGCTGCGCTCCTGCAAAATATGTGTCGGTAAATTTCTTCTATGCATGAAGATAATACGCACACAACCGTCGTAAGCATCGTTACAAATTTTATCGCCTGCTTTTGTCCTTGGCGCAGATACGCATTCTTCTAGTTTGCTTTGACAGCCGTTCGGACCAAGATATGCAGCGTTCATTTGATCAATTACGCTTTGGTTCTGAAGAGGGCCATATCCAGGCGCATTGGAAGCGAATCCGGCAAGAGCACCGTACTGAATGAGAGCATCGTGTTTCCCACTTATCAAACAGTTATAAAGAATTGGTAGAATGAAGAGTTGAAAGAAAAAACGCACTCGGATATAGCTACTGCGCTAAACTTGATTTTCAAGCCAGTGTCTTTCCCAGAATCGATGTCAGCGTTCTTTGCGTTGAAATAAGTTATGAATTCGGCTGCAGTAATGAGCGCCGAAGGATTCTGTTGCAAATATGAACCTGTAGTTTTCAGAAAAGTACATAGAGAAACTTATGCAGAGCGTCAAAGTGGACTTACGGTCGAGATAAATATTTGGAAAATTCAGGTGCAGCAAACAGAACTTGAAAGGCACGCCAGGCCCACGAAGCTGCGTCAACAGTATCAACAGCTGGAGTACCGTAAGAGAACCCTGCACCAATGGGTGTATCAAGATAAAGAACTGGAAGGCAGTGTGGATATGAGTGTGTGATAGAGGTGGAGTACGTTTCACGTACTGTTGGTGACATTGTTCCAGCTGTATGGGTTAAGAGAAGTGGAGGCGCCATCTGGGATTTACGGTGCAAGGTACCATTTTCTTGGAAAAGGCCAATGAGAGACGAGCATCCTGGACCACCATTCAACCTAGCATAGACCTCAGTTTCAAGGAGGAATGTAGGAGTAATTGAGCTCACCAGAGGGTGAGAGGTGCATTGTCTGGATCATGCCTTGACTCAAAGAACCAGAAAAACTAGGGGAATAGTAAGTAACATAGATCTAAACATGAGAAAGGAGAGCTATGCTGACCATGGACGATAACGAGGAAATATCAATGAAACCCGACATTTGCTTCACGCCTGCTGCCGTCTCGCAAATGCCGGAATCCGTAACATAGTTTAGACCGCTATGAACTGACTGTCTTGGAGATAATGGTGGCTGGGTTAAGGATACATCTCGGGCCAAGGTCGTCAACGACAGAATGCAGAGCGACCAGAAAGCCGAGTGTATCAAAGGGACCATCAGGCTCTCCTCGCTTTTGCAAACTGGACGGCTGGCGAAGAGCAAAAGGACAAGATGGGTGAACTACGGACGGTATTTAAGAACAGAAGCAAAATCCATTTCGAGGTAAAATGCGATGTCGGGTGTTGGTGTCAAGAACGGCGTGAAGGTGTTTATTTCTGGTAGGCTGCAAGCTGGCTGTGTGTGAGCGGTAACTGTACCTCTCTGTTTCAAAATCGTCGCTTTCAGTTCAGGTTCACTTGTCCCTGACACGACTCTACTCATTTTGATAAGTATTCATTGCAAACACTGTATTGCAGATAGTGAGAATATGAGCTGTTAGCCTGGCTTGGCATTCCACTATTCCTGCAATCGCAACGACCTTCTCAGTATTGTACAGTGCCGTGTTGCTTCCATGGCTCATAGGACTATCTAATATGCGCCACTTTGAACCGATCATTCCCCGTAGTTCTCCAGTGAAATATCCACCGGTTGCAAAAAAAAAGGAAGTGAAGGAGAGGCTCTAAACTTGAACAGAAATCCATCCTTTTGCAAGCCGTAGATCAGTTTCAATGTGAGATGGACAAAGAGAGGTAGTTCACATGATGTGGAAACTGTTCAGAGTTTATGGATATTACGGATTTGTCGATGCCTTGTACACAAACAAATTAAACCGACCGACGCTTCTCGTCAGTCCTTTCTCTGATTGTCGGGGAAGTTACTTAAGTTCGCATTAGAAATCGATGTTATCCGAGCGGGAGAAGAATGCCCAGAGACGATAATGTATTGAGGAGCCAGAGAGGGCTGTAGTTAAATCGGGAATGTACTCCACAAGTGTTTTCATGTCTGGCCATTGTTTTTGAACAAACTGTGATCCACATACTACTGGATGGTATTGGAAGAGCTCTGCTTGGCTGTTTTGAGTTAGCAACGGATAAGAACCAACATCTAAGACGCTGTAATCTACAGCGCCCAACTGGTATCATCTTCGCCTTCTTTCACAAACGGTTTATCCAGCCCAGCGACCACGCTCTCGCACAACGGGCAGCTACTCGCAAGTAAGTCATCTAGCTCAGCAACTAATTTCTCCGCCTTCTTCCCGCCAATTATCGTCTTCTTTGGTCCACCTTTTCTGCTGCCGCCCATTCCAGGCATCCAGCCAACGGGCGCTGAGACGACAGCAGCAAGAGCATCGGGGACAATAAGATCACGAAGCTTATCACCTGCAGAGAGGAGACCTCGCCCCAGTCCGACTGCAGCCTTTGTACCACCCTGGATAGGCGCGAAACCGGCGGAGATGAGCGTATGCTTAGCGGATTTTGGGACTCCCGGCACCGGTGTTGACGGCTGTGAGATGGGGTTTACATCACCATTGAGCGTTGTAGGCGTTGAGCCTTGCATGAGTTCAGTTTGGAGGTTTATTATTCTCCGAAGCACATGAGCGGGACGATACTCTTTGACCTAGAATGTTGATGAGATTCAATGACGCAAAGGTAAGCGAAAGAAGACGAACCAAGCCGATTAAACAATCAGCGTGGAAGGTGTGTAAACAAGGGGAAAACGTAAAATTGCCTCGTAAGCAGGAAGCTGTGAACAGACTGAACATTGTTCTCCTGCGTCGACAGTGACAAAACGATTCTTGAGGGCAGCTATGTCGTCCTTGATAGATTCGGCCGTACTTGTCGCATTGTCCATCTCCGATTTTAAGTCCTCGATGTGATTTGAATAGCTCTGCAGTGCGGACGCGATCTCCTCCTTGAAGTCGTCGATAACTACGAAGTCAGGGAAGAAGGGTAAGATGTCTTCAATCTTGATGAGGTCCGTATGCTCGAGGAAACGCATCGCCCTAATCCGCTCGGTTAGAATGTAGTCGGTCAACTGGATCCAAGAACTGACTCTTTGATTTCCTTCTTGTCCTGGACGACATATCTCGCAACCTTGAGCCACAACTTCTTCCGCAGCTGAATGTCGTCCTCTGGCTTGTCAGCATTGATCCTCGCCAAGTCTACGTCTCCCTTTTCCAAAGCCAGATCGACACTATTTTCGAATAAGCCCATCTGCGAATAGATGTGTACACAAGCTTGAGTTTTCCCAGCTTGCTTACATATACGTAAAGCATAATCCAGGTCATAGTAAGGCTTTTCCGTGATGGGGTCGACAATGGAGAGATATTGTAGCAGGGCTCCGTCGTCGTCCTGAGCGTAGCTCGAAGAGGCATAGAAGGTAATGAGGAGGTTGTGAATTGTAGAAGAGGTCTCTTCTTTCTCAAAAATGAGATGCTTGAGATATCGAATGGCTTGATTAGGAGAAAGTGGATCTCGTGGGCGATGTTGGAGCTGTAGTAATGCAGGAATGAGGCGGATGGGATCCAAAGCAGGCTGCCGAAGCCAGGAGTCCACTGTATCTTTCGGAGCATTCCGCAGAAGCACAGAGGAGAACCGGTAGTACACATCGAGGTCACTTTGTCCGTTGATAACATCGATAGCCTTTAGCCATTCTTCTTCTAAAATCCAGTGTTCAATGACGCTCGTGAAATCTCCAATTACCGTGGCAAAGTGAAGGTAGATATCTGTGCGTCCATGGCTCTGGATGAGCTCAAAGATAGTTGCAGGATCGAGGTTGCTCTTTACCAAATGTTGGTTCAAGTCATGAATATCAATACAGAGTATAAACTGACCTTGTAAGTGTCCAAAAATTGACGAAGATCCTCCTCGAGAATACTCTTCTCCGTCTTAAGACTCTCAACATCCTGAGATATTGATTCAGAGACCACTAGATCATCAAGCTCATTACATTTGCTCAGGTAGAATTCCACAAGCCAGGTTGCCAGCATCATACGCTGCGTGAGATCCTTGAACAACTTCAGAAGCAAGTTCTGGGCTGAGAACTCCAGAAAAACGTACCGTCTTGCGCGTGCGCTCAAGTCGTGAGATCAAGTATGCCCGTAGAGGATCCCGCTCTCCGGCATCAATGAACTTCAGAGCAACAGCTTCAAATGAGATAGAACACTGCGCATAACACTGGGCTGCCTGGAAGAATCTGCCTTGCTTGAAATAGGCATCTCCTTGTGCGGATAGAATATGATCTCGTTGTGATGCTGTCTGGGAGAAATAACTTTAGACAATTCACAAATGTCAAAAAGCTGGCTCACTTTCGCATATTTTAACGCAGTGTCATATTGACCAAGTTCTAAGAAGATGCTCCATACATCTCGAGACTCGTTTGTAATATCAAGCTCGAATAGCGATTTACTTGTATAAACCCAGAATGTTCCACGTACTGGATCGGAAGTCATTCCCTGAACCCGTTCACTAGGTTTCTAATTCCCATGTAAGTGTATTTAAATTGATAACATGATAAAAACACCAACCATTGGAACAACTTCTTCAAAACTGGGCTTCTCGTCTAAGCCACACACTGCAGTTATCCTGTCTTTGTACAAGAGAAGAAAGTGAAATTCAGTCGAAGAGAGAGCAATTGGAGGCTCGTTCTGGTCGGCATCGGGGACAAGGGAGGAGTGGGGATAGGGGAGAAGACTTGCGCCGTCAACAAAATCATCTGTGTTGGATGTGAAGTTCATGGTGCCATGATAAACACCGGGTCCTGAATATCGCTAAGGAAACTGCATATGAACATTTATAAGCTCGGCTCACCTGTTAACCATGCTAATGTTGAAGGGAGGGAGCCCGCTTGACCGGCATTCGGAGTATAGAACGATAACGAAGATGTCTCAAGGTTTCCTGGGAGTTCAGAAAGCTCTACCACAAGTCAGAAATGACATTAGGTGATTTTACAAGGACTAACTTGGTGTTGCATCTTGATAGCTGTTGAAGATCCCAACAAAAACCTTGCCTTCTTCATTCCTTGGAGTCCCAATGAACTGGTATATCCTCGTGGGCGTCGTAACAATAATAAGAACTTTGTTGGATACTCCTGGTGGAAAAAAGTCGAATTTGACACCAGTAATCGGCTGTTGTTCAGGGAGAGAGAATACAGGTTGTAATTGACGCTCAACGGACTTGAAGAAGTCTTCTTCTGCATTCAGGACAGCCTCGTAGAGAACTCCGTGACGTGATCCAATAAGTATCTCGCGTGTAGATGTTGCCGTGTGTGACGTAGACAAGAGAGCAGCCTTGTTCCAAGCAATGCTCTCAATGACCATTTTGAAGCCCTTTAGTTGCCGTGGCTTCTTCCATGTTCGAAAGAGGTACCAGTTTTCACCTTGAGTAGAAGTGACGATGATATGGCGGCCAGAAGGGTCCACGAAAAGTTTATAAATGTTCAAGGCATTTGGAGGGCGAGGAATTTGAATCTTAATGACATGTTCGGAGTGGGAGAGGTCGATGAGAACGAGGGTGTTCGTGACAAGGCCCATTACAACCCAGTCTGAAGAGACGGCCATAGAGATGAGGTCGGCTGGGAAGTCAAATTGGACGCTTCGTAGGTCGAAGACTGGTGCTTTTGCAGCGCTAGGATCGAGAATTGGGTCCTTGAGAACATGGTAAGAGAGAATATAATGAAACCAGACAACGATGTTACTTCAACGTCATCGTCTATCTGAGCTCGTGGGTCGCCTGGAGGATATGGCGAAGGCTCAAATCCTTCGAACTGTACATTTGGCAGGCCCTTGCCGGCCTTACCCATAGGCGTGCCCACATGTTCCACGACTGAAATTAAACATTGAGTGACACAAGATAGAATTGCATGAGTGGGAGGAAGACAAACATTCGTCGAACATGGCTACAACTCCACCACAAGGTGGTAAAGAGCAAGCAGGCGTCAGCGCAGCATACCTCAGACGCGTCTTGGTTCTGCTCTTCCACTTTCAACAACACACCAAATTATAATTCTCGAATCGTCTTTTCAAAATTTCTAATTTTTCATCCGGTTGTGACCATATCCGATTCGTGGCTTGATAGGACGATATTCCCCTTTTATACTCATGTGCGGAACGGGATTATCAATTCCTCTCTTCCCTATAAAGCGACAGCTCGGAAACTTGCCCTGATTTGCACTTGCCCTTGTTCCCCAGGATGCCATACTCTGGACCATCATTACCCTACAACCTTGCCATTATATTCCTCCATGCATTCGTTTTCGGCATCTTCATCATTCTCTCCATCCTTTCCTCAACACTACTCGTGCATCGCCATCGAAGAGAAAGACAAGCTGGCTCAATTTTCAAGCATCCAATTTTTGTAGGGGGAATTCTCTTGACCTGTTTTGTAACGGCCGTCCGTCGTTCGTTCGTTCTTGTTGGTATCTTCATTAATTTACAACTTATAGCATTGGTTTATCCATCTCAATCGCACATTTGAGGTGTTCCGAGAATCAAGTCCTATTTCATATTACGATCTCAGCAATCCACAAGCAATCGCAATGGTTGGATTGCTTGCGTTTTCTGCTATCCTGTCCGACGTTATGATTGTAAGTCCTTCGCTTCTCAATCTCATTTTTTTCAAAAATTATTTATTTCGTAGATATACAGGCTATGGACGATCTGCAATTACAAGGTTTCGATTGTAATACTTCCTATTTCATCTCTCCTTCTCCTGTTAGGTGAGCTTATGCCAACTTTGAGTGAATTAAAAGACGTTTATTCTTTAAATAGTTTCTGGGGTTGGAATTTTATACGAGCTTCTTCGTCTAAAGCCTGATGAAGATATCTACAAGTCGTCGTTGTCGCGGTGGGTCAAAACAGACTGCGCTTTCACCTTATGGTAAGGTCCTGCTCAAACAACGCTGTTGAGGGGGCTGATCACTGTTTCTAGTACAAACATTTACTGTACTAGTAAGTAACAATCGCTTTCAGGGAACATTACGTTGATTATGAACCAGGTTTCATCTCCTTTCAAGTATGGCAAAGCCAGCAATCTATCACTAAAAGTGGTGGATTTGCTCCCTCTGATCTTACTGTTCCGTCCTCTCTTTCTGCAAACACTTTCTTCATATCTAAAACAAACTGCAGAAGAACGTGTTGCCAGTGATATCTGAAAGTGCCGCCATTTATACGTCTGTCTATTGGCTCTCACATGATTTCATATCATTAATCTCCTCCATACATTAGGTTAACGACGATCCTATATTATGTAGGATATCTCACCAAATCCGATTTCCAATACCCCGCTCTCGACCTGTGGCCAACGATGGCAGGCATTTCCTTCATGCTCATCACTGTACGTGTCGGAATGGGATGGGAAGTCAAGAACGTTCCGGTCAGAGCTGTTGGCGCAGCAGGCGTACGGCGGGACAGCGGTTTAGAATTTGAGAGACATGTTACAGCTCCAGCGACGACGAAAAATAGAGTCTCGACAGCTCTCGAGTTCAACTTGCCTAGACTTTCGAGGGACGTGGATATGGATTTGGATGAATCTGGGTCTAGATCTCTCGAGGTTATTGAAGAACAGAAGGCTGGGAGAGACTCCATACATACTAATAGAGCGAATGACCTGGTATAACATGTTTTTCCCCGCCCTCTTCATGGCAGCCCTGGCGCGTACCACGTGACAACCCCTCTTTCTCCTTCCACCTTCAATGCCGGCTATCGTCCTCGCTTACTCCAAACCAGAGTGAGCTCCTTGTCAAATGTCTACGAATAGCTCATTCAACGCGATTGCATCCCAGGACGTACATTCACGGCACGGGATGTCCAGAAATGTCTCGTTCCAGTAGATGATAACTCGCCCTCGAAGTTGGGCATGATAGTTTCACCCACGCTTAAAAGGGGAGAAAGTCTGGCGAAAAGAGGCAGGTTATGATGCTTTTTCGATGATGCAAATTCAGACCCTCCTGCTGCAAGCAAGAAAAACACGATTGTTTGTCAGAGTACAGACTATATGGGTTGGAAGTCAAAGTGGATGGCGTTAGATATTTCAAGAGCTCTACTGGTGCTTGTGGTAGTGGGGTGTGAGACTCCTTGGTCTGAAGACACGGAATATGCGGGGATTGTTTGAATGGAAGGAGAGGCCAGCCACGGTAAATGTCTTGGACCCGATTAAATCTGATCTTTTCTCTTTTAGTGTGAATAATTCAGCTCAACCAAAACGTTCGCTCACAAATAGGGCATACTAACCTGGGTCTGGTCGGTGTTGTCCGGAAGCGTCAACCTTGAAAAAGACAGCTCTGAGTTGGCCGCTCCTATCTCGATTCTCTTGCTGCGATCATCATGTCTCGTCCTCTTCCACGTCTTTTTCTCATACGCCATGGTTCTATAATTCTGTGTATATGTCTTGTACTCCTCTGATCTTTGAATTGCTTGTAGGAGAGACAGAATGGTCGTTGAATGGGTGAGTTTCTCTCTATGCCCACACAGTACTTGTTTCAGACATTCTGCAGACGCCATGTGTGTTTCCTTTATATCTGAGCGTGATAACACGAAGCATCTTAGTTCTTATATGTAGACTGGAAGGAACAGACATTCCTTTGACGCCACGCGGAGAATCACAAATCAAGGAGAAAGCTCAGATTCTTGTTGGAGATGGAAGTAGGCTCTTCCCCCTGCCCCTCATCCTTTTTTCGTCCTCTTACTTTTTCAATAGAGCCCATTGATCCAAAGAATCTTTGCACAGTTTTTGTTTCACCCCGCCAAAGAGCCCATGCCACTTTCCATTTGCTTTTTTCTCACATCGAGACTCCTTCTCACGTGATCTCTGAAGATTTGAGAGAGTGGGACTATGGTGATTATGAAGGCTTACTTTCAAAAGAGATTACGGAGAAGAGAGGCAAACCTTGGAATATTTGGGTTGAAGGGTTTGTGCATTTGACATGAAAGTTAAATTTTGCTCACAGACATGATTGGCAGATGCCCTGGAGGTGAATCTGCAGAAGACATGAAAAGTAGAGTGGATGTAGTTATCTCAAGGGTATGATAATGTTTTGTTTTCGGAACTCTTGAAGTCTTCCCTGACGTTTGCCAAGGTCAGAGAACATCATCGCCTGTTTTTCGAAGAGGGGATCGGTGCTCGGGATGTGGTCATTGTTGCTCATGGGCACTTTAACCGTGTTATGATTGCACGGTGGTTGAATTGTGAGCTCCCGTTTGGAACCAAGCTCAACGTTGAACCAGGTGGAGTGAGTGCCTGATTTCGATATTTGACGAGGCTTCTTTTTGATCGTGTTTTCAAAGGTCTCGGTCTTATCTTATAACCACAACACGCTCGTTGAACCTGCTCTGAATGCACTGAATTTGCATGCAGATCTTCGATAGAGGATTTAGAATAAAAAATTTAGATTCCGCGGAATGACATGACAAATTTAATTGTGCTGTAAAATGAATGGAGCTATCACCGATCAAAGAAAGTGCAACCTTGCGCTTGGACTTCCACCTCCTCGATATCTATGTCTGCCGAACCGGAGACTGCCTCTGCACCTGTGGGTGAGAACGGGATTGGACCTGAGGCTGCGAGTGATGCTGTCGTCGAAAATGGGACTGCCTTGAGTGACGCGGCGCCGGAGGAAACACCTGTGCCAGTCCAAACTGACTTGAAATTGGATGACCTCACAACAGAACCCAAGACCAACGGTGAAGCGGACGACAAACCAAAGCCTGGACCGTTAAAGGGTGCAGTGAAAGCGGCAGCTGGCAAATTGAATGGCGCGGCGACTGGAGGCGTAAAGAAGGTAAAACAAGTCGCGCCTCTCCATTAAACGTGGCAAATGCTAACTCATCTTATTCCCTCAAGATTCTCAGTTCGGGTACCTTTGGCTCTGGCGCAGCAAAACCTGCAGGTTCAGCAAAGCCAACTCCTGCTGCTCCGCTCAGGAAATCGACGTCAATGGGGCCTAGCGCCACTTCTAAGCCGCCATTGTCTTCTTCAACTGCCTCAAAACCTGCCTCTACTGCTCCTGCTTCGACTACTGCAGCTCCTGCTAGACGCGCTTCTGTGGCCCCAGCGGCAGCAAAGGCAACACCTGCAACATCCAAACCAGCTGCTGCCTCGTCTAGGACATCTCTTGCCTCCTCAGCCAACTCCAAACCCAGCCCTGCCGCAGTTGCACGGGCTTCTTCCGAGACCAAGAGCACCTCTCCAAGTTCTTCCCGCCCCAAAGCGTCTGTCTCAGATGGCGTGAAGAAGGTCGCTCCAGCCCCCCGCACCAGTCTTGCATCTTCGGCTTCCCGCGCGTCGGCTGGTGCTGCGGCTAAGCCAACCACGACTCGTACCTCTGCGGCAGGTTCAGTAACGAGGGCGTCCCGCCCTTCTGCATCTATCTCGTCAATTCGAGAGGTCAAGGAGGATTTGAAGCAAGTGGAGGAACTCCAGCTCAAGGTTAGCAGTTATCTTTATTCATCCTCACGAGACAAAACACTCAATCGGATTTTAGCTCAAGGATGCTGTGGATGAGCTTACGTCCAAGTCTGATGCGGTAAAAGAACTCGACGCGAAGATTTCAGATCTTACTGCGGCACTCGAGGCCAAGTCATCTTCTACTTCTGCTCTGGAGGAGGAGAAATCTAAGCTAGCAGCGGATCTGGCAGTGGCTACCACGGATTTGAAGACGAAGGTGGAACTTGTTGACACTTTAGAAGCGAAAGTAAAAGCTTTGGAAACTGAAGTTGAATCCCTCAACAGCCAGTCCTCAGCATCAGGAGACACTGCTACCCTCTTGGCGGATGTTAAGGCTGAGGTGAATCCTCTTTCTCTTTTATTCTTCATCTCCTTAGTTCTTATTTCGATTCTTAGCTTGAATCCTCTCGAACTCTTGCTGCTTCGCAAACCGAACTTGTAGAGAATCTACAGAAACAGGTTGGAACTCTCGAAGGTGAACTCAAGGCAGCGAAGGAAGCTTTAGAAAGCATCCGCTCCGAACACTCCGCATCGTCCGCAGATGCGGCCTCAGCTGTTGCTGCTGAACGAGATGCTCTGCTCAAGGCACAAGCCGATTTGACTGCTCTCCAAGCAGAACTGGAGGCGACCAAATCCACTCACGCCACCGTTCTTGAAGATCTTAACGCGAAACTCGCTACCAGCGCTTCGGGTGCTTCCGACCTCGTCGCTCTCCAGGAGGAGCTTTCGACTTTGAAAAAGGAGAAGGAGGAAAATGCTTCCCGTATCTCGGAGCTTGAGGTTGAGATCCTAGAACATCAAGAGAAGGCAGAAAGCTTTGAGGAGGAGCAGAGCAAGTCGTTGGCGAAAGTGAAGGAGATTGAAGATAAACTTGCGGAAGCTGTCTCTGCCACCGCTCAAGCCATCGAGGCGGCGGCAGCGAAGGAGGCCCAGCAGACCACGGATGCGGATGCGGCTAGTAAGGCTGCTAGTGAAGCCTTAGCTGCGGTCCAAGGCCAGTTGGATGCTGTAAAGGGAGATTTAGAGGCGGCACTTGCTGCTCACGAACAGACTAAGACTGAGTCAGCTGCCAATGCCGCCACTCATTCCGCTAAGCTTCAAGAGCTTGAGGCTGAGCATTCGACTAAGCTCGGCACGCTAACTGAAGAATTTAACAAGATCAAAGCTGACCTTGATGTGAGTATATCCCTTGGCCTGTTCACTTGCCTTTTGCTCATGGGGCTGCACAGAGTCAAGAAGCTCAGTATAATGCGAAGGTCGATACTGTGAAAGAGGAGCACGCTAAGCTCTTAGAGGAGGCTTTTGTCAAAGCTAAGGTATGTTTTGTGGACTATGCTTCAACTGGATGTCTGACTAATACCTTGGCTTAGAATGAAGCTGGCGATGCCCATGCTACTGATCTCCAGGCGCTGCGAACGACCTCTGAAGGCACAATCCAGCAAATTCAGGCCGCTAATGCGGCAGCCCTTGAGAGCTTGAAAGCCGAGCATGCTGATGCGCTTGAGTCGCAAGTCGGCGAGGTTACTAAGGTTTGTGTTTTTGTCCGATTGCCTAACCCCGCTCCTCTAATGCAACTGCCAGAAACTGAATAACATCGGTCTCGAGCTGAAGGCTACAAGCGAGGATCTTGCGAAAAGTAAGGCTGCGCTCGAAGAGTTGCGCACGTCCAATGCCGACTTGACGTCTCAGCTCGAAGCTGCGAAAGCTGCTGCAGCTGTTACAGAGCCCTCTGCCGAGCAAGCTGCAGCTTTAGAGAAACTTACTGCTGATCTCAAGACTGCTGTTGACGACAAGAATGCTCTTCAAGAGATGCTTGACCTCACCAAAGCCTCTTTGGGCGAGATGTCGCAGCTTCGTGAATCTGATGCTGCTGAGGCCGCGAGGTCGCACGCAGAAGAACTTTCCAAGGTCAAAGGAGAACACAATGGTGAGGCTACAAAGATGGCGGAGCAACTCGCGGACCTTGCGACCAAACTTAATGATGCAGAGGGAGAAGCTGCGACGTACAAGGCTCAGCTTGAGTCTGCTGCAGCTGTAACTAGCCCCACTAAGACAAATGGGTCTGTACCTGCTGAGGTCGGAGTTTCGAAGGAGGAATTACAACAACTTCACGAGGTCTGTCATTCGTTCGTATTACTTTCCTGTGAAATTAATCTCCGATGCTAGGCTCATAATCTCAAGTTGGGAGACTTGCAAGCAGCCCATGACCGTGCCATCAAGCAACTTCAAGAGCAGCTCGATGCGGCCGAGCTCAACGCCTCGAAACTTGAAGAAAAGGTTGGCCAGAAGATGATGGAGATTAAGTTCTTGGAGGATGAGAGTGAAGAAAAGCAGAGCGATATTGATCGGTGACTATTCTTTCTATCTATATTAGAGGAAGTGAGTCTGAGAATTCTTGAACAGATTGACTGCTGAGTTGGAGGCCAAAGGTGCTTAATGGCACTTGCACGACACCATCATACGACCTGTTATATCTTTTCAGTTCATTTGACAAGCCTCCCGACCGTACTCATGGCCCAATGCTTCATAATGTGGATCTTTTCCTACCCAGCCCAGCCCAGCCCGTGCTTTCCCCCATCCCCATCCTGGATTAAATAACATTACACCACCATGTTCTGCTTTCGTTGTTTCGTTACTTTAGTACCTAGTCAGTTGTTTGTCTGCATTTGTGTTCGTGTCTCCACCCATGCCATCTTGTTTTATACCCCCCTCTCAACCCAATTGCAATCTTTGTGAATTGGACTGACGCATATCCGGTCGTGTGATATTTCATACCTAGCAGAAGAGCGTGTGATTTCTCACAAGAAGCGAGATAACCCTCTTCATCCAAGCGATCGATCCTTCCTTTCGAGTCTTATCCTCTTTTGCTCCACGAAATTCAGCTTGTACAGTAAAGCCAATCTTAACGGGAGTCAAAGAAGAACGGAAGCATGAAATCAAGGACAATCTATTTTTGATTGCCACAAAAACCCCAAAGAAAAAAGTGGGACGGCCGTAGGCTTCTGACCACCATCATCCTTTCGGGTTCTTTTCCTTTCCTTCTTCCCTCTCTTCTCTTCCTCCTCATCTCGCTGCTATGGGTGTCCAACGTGAACCAGGCCAGGGCGTTAACTGGTCGAACATTGCTGTTGGTGAGTTCAGAACTTAAATGTCAGCTACATTTCGAACCAGTTTTGCTCACGCGTCGCGACAAGGTGGTATCATGAACATGGTATGTGATCCGTACATTTTATAAGCTTTTGCTTAATAGCAGTATCCATTTCCTTAGTTCGTAAGTCGGTCCTGTTTACTCTAGTGTATTTGCTAATTTTGTTCGTCTAGGAGGCAAGTTTTTGAACATACCGACTTTCAATACACTCTTTCAAGTCTTGACGGATTTTTTTTCGCTCTAGGTCACCACGTTGGGTCAACCGCTCGAGGTTATCAAGACACAAATGGCTGCCAACCGCTCACAGACCATGTTCCAAGCACTAAGTACCGTTTGGTCTCGTGGAGGTGTTCTTGGGTTTTACCAGGGTCTTATCCCTTGGGTATGAGAAATTTAGTTATTTATTCTGTTTCATTTAACTGATAATTATTGAATAGGCTTGGATTGAAGCGTCAACGAAGGGTGCTGTGCTCATGTTCGCTGCGTCTGAGGTTGAGAGCGCGACTCTCGGAATGGGAATTGGCCCTGGTGCTGCTGGTCTTCTTGGTGGAATGACGGGCGGTATCGCTCAGGCATACGCAACTATGGGTAAATGCCTATTTTTTCTTGGCTTATCCTTTCCTAATTTACATTCTTACCCTCAGGTTTTACAACTTGCATGAAGACCGTGGAAATCACTCGTGCTAAGACTGCCGCCACTGGTGTCAAGCCTCCTTCAACATGGGCTGTTTTCGGGGATATTTACAGACGAGAGGGTCTTGCTGGTGTGAACAAAGGCGTAAATGCGGTTGCTGTACGACAGTGCACAAACTGGGGTTCCAGGTCAGTCCAAGTTTATGATCATTTTATTATCATGGCAAACATCACGTTTTTTGTAGAATGGGTTTCGCTCGTCTTGCTGAGTCGACTATTCGCAAGATTCGTGGCGCCCCAGAAGGCTCAAATCTTGGTGCTGTCGACAAAATCCTTGCATCTTCCGTCGGTGGTGCTTTAGCTACTTGGAACCAGCCCATTGAGGTTATTCGTGTGGAGGTATTTACATTTTCGCTGTATTCACTGACATCACCTAACTCTTCGACAGATGCAATCTATGGCTAAAGATCCCAAACGCCCTGCTAAGCCCACAATCATGAACACCCTCAGCTATATCTACAAAGAGAATGGTATGAAGGGTCTCTACCGTGGCGTCACCCCCCGCATAGGTCTCGGCATTTGGCAGACTGTGTGCATGGTTTCCTTTGCCGACTATGTCAAAGCTTGGTATGGTTCCCCTTCATCTAGTTTGGATTTCATTCTGACCGCCCCTTAGGATCAAGAAAAACTAAAAAACCTTTCCGTTCATTCCTTTCTTTGTGCTAGAGGCTTTGCTATGTTTATTCCCCCATGAAAAATGATTAGACTTTACTAAGGGCATGCTAATGCAATAACCATTTGGCTAGAACTTATGTTCTATTACTCCAGCGAAATGTCTCTATTGTGCAATATCATACACAGTAATTCGATCATCTAGCGGACCTGCCTCTAGGTAGCGCCGTCGTATTTGTTTGCCGCTCTCTTCTATCACGTCCGTCTGTAAGGTCCAACCACCTAAACTATATGTTCCTGGTTTAGACACCCAGATTTTTGGGCGCACAACAATCGCCTTCGATGGAGGTATTGTACCTCGGAATGTTAGTCTACCGCTGTATGGAGGTGCAAGGACGCTGCTTTAAGGGAATGTCAAATGTTAGTGAAAGAGTTGGTGAATCATTAGAGACGCGTACGGGGATGAGCCATCTGGGGTATTTTCTGCCTTCAAACTGAGCACATAATTGGCCGAATGTGTCAGCGAGTGGTTGGCAATTCGGAAGTCGACAGGGAGCGCCTTGAATCTATACCATAGGCGTTCAGTCTAAGCGCATAGAGAGGAGATGCAACAACCGGAATACGTACGGTGTGGAAAAACTATATCCAACTGGACGAGGTTCACACACCCTCGCAACAATAGGATTCCTCTCGATATTCCACTCGCTATTCGTAATAGCGGATAAAATCTCCATTTTCTCCTTCTGCGTCTCCGCATACATGCTGCGGGTTACCTTGAATGTCTTTGATGAATCAATGATTTCTTGTAGGTCGCCGTGGCCAGCCCCTACTAATAAATCAGAGATGAGAAAATGGCCCGACCGGCTCTCATGAGGAAGTGCCCAGGAAACGACGAAGTCGACCGCGAGGGGGTGGTAAAGAGGGAAAGTGAAAGGGAGAAGGTGTGATACAAGCTGGGGATATCTTGCTGCTAGAGATTTTAAACTAGTAGACCTCTTCTCACTCTGAAGGAGATGTTGATACCACGACCATCGAAGATTTGATGTTGAATCAGCCTGTAAATCAGAATAAGACGATTAGTTGGATAGTGTACTTGGAAGGACCTTTACCTTGTCGTTAGTGTCATAAACGAGATCAATAGACGGAGGTCCTTTGGTTTCATCGACAATACCACCTTCAAGTACAGTTTTTAGTCTTGAATGCACGAAATGTCGCGTATCGTCGTCGCCTTTCCTTCCAGACCAAGGACTTGCGTGGAGTCCCGCAGATACAATTTGCGAGGGTTCTATGACACCCCTAAATTGCTTGTGTTAAGAGATGAAATGAAGAATAGGGAAGAAGAAACATACAATGGGAGCGTGTGAACAGGTCGCGACTTCCATGTGGGACTAATTGAAGATATGTGAATGATCTCTAGTGACGAGCTGAGCGACACGTTCTCCATGGCTAGGTTCAACGTATAATGCGCATCCGGTGTAGTCGATATCGTCGAAGTTGATGATATATGGAGGCTGGGAACGACCTCAAAGGGGCGCGACACTCTCACAGCATGGAATGACTCAGAATCGTCCTGAAAATGATATGGTTAAGGTGAAACTTCAAATATATCAAAAATGTTTCTTACCTGCCTGTGAACAAGGAGGAGCTGGAGCTCTTGTTCGCCAACCTCGGAAACGTGGATAGTCACGGGGATTTCGACGCTGTCCCCGGGCGCAAGTACAGATGAATCTCCAAACTTATCCAGGGATATTCGATGTGCTTTTGCCTGCAACAGACTATTAGATGACGTGACAACATTATCACAGACATTGTCTGATATATTCCATGGTCAGTCTGGGGTTAGGAAATTTCACAATAACAACAAACCGGAGAGAATTTCTTCCCGCTTCCCTGTCCAAACCAGGTCATCAGGGCCATGAACCCACCAAACTTCCCCGACAGATTTAGTGCCCATATTACTTAACCACAGTCGCATCTCCTTATTCTCCCCGTTCATGAGAACCATCCGTCGATCATCCACAAAGTTTGCAATAAGTTTATGACTGGCTTCGGCTATTTCGACCTTCAAGAAGGAGTCTGGACCGTATGTCGGTGTTTGCCTTTGAGCGGGCGTGTCATGGAGACGGGGGCCTTGAGCACCGAGCGATTCCTGGATTGGAAGGAGATTTAAGAAATTGTATTTGACGTTAGTCACTTTGAGGCTTGCGGGACAAGTGACTTTGATGGAGAAGGGCACCTAAACAATTGAGAGATGTAATAACCACACATTGACTTACGAAATAAATACTCACAGTTCGTGATTCCCTTGCTCCTAATGTAATCACGTCCACAGTCTCAATGTGAATATGGCTAGAAGACGAAGATATAGCACCACTGGTCTCTTCCACCGCCAGTGTCAAGTTGGTCAACTTCACGTCGGTATCCAAGGGGTTATAGAAGGTCACGTCGACCCAGAACATTTCTACATGCATTCAAAAGTCAATCTGGTCGTGCCAACTGATAGCAAAATTATTTACCATCGACAACTGCCTTGCCGCTCTTTGCTAAACCATCCTTTTTCCCTAACTTGCGCCAGAAGGACTTCCATTGTTCCTCTCTCAGCTCCCAGATCGCAGGATCACCTTGTGACATGTCCCGAGGAAGTCTAAGGCGAGTCTTCTTCGGATCGGAGAGGGTAATCCCAAGTTTAAGCTCAGAGGTAATGTTTTTAGAGTCTGAGAGTGACTTATAGTGCTGAAAATCCACAGTCAGATCAAAAATAAGAGACCAAGGGGGGCCCAAAACTCACGCCAAATGCAACCTGGAAATCCTGAACAAAGGCTTTGTCCGTTCCAGGAAAAACGACATCGGCATTTTCTGGCAATCCGTCTATGAGATCTTCTTTGAACTGGCTGTTCTTCAATAGACCAAGAAAGACCTTGATAGCTCCGACAAAATCGCCGGTGTTATAGAGGAGTCGACCCAATGGATGTTCGACGCCGGGGATAATAGCGTCAAATCCACCATGGCTCCCCTCTTTTATCCCCTCAGCGGCCCAAAAGGAAGGGGAAAGGCTCTTTTCTGGATGTACTATGGAAAGGCTACGAGCTTTTCGGAGAAAGTACATTGTTAAGGGTTTCTGCGCTCATAATTTTCAACGAATGAAATGATGAAAATGATAAAAAGAGGCTTACAATACCGCTCTTCTCAAGACGACTCGCTGCAGTAGCATACCATAGTGATGCTCGCCGAGGAAACTTCTTCCTTAACGTGAGGTGAGCAGCATGCGCGAGCATAATCCCAGCAGGTGGTTCATCAGACTATCATCAGCGCACGTCAGAAGCAAGTTATTGAGGGTATCACCAAACACGTACATTCCGAGATGCCCAAACAAGCCACCTTTCACCTTCATACAGCGGACTCAAGAAATCGTCCAAATTAATGCTGGTCGACCATCGTATAGCGTAAATGAGAGCACGAAGTTGAGCTGACGGAGGTGTTTCCGACTCAGTCCGGCCAGCAGGATTCAGCGCCTCAAGAGCATTCATTACATGAAGTGGGATCGTGGGAGAAGGTGCGAGAACAAGAGGAAGAATATCCTGTCAGTTCAAGGGTTAACAATCATAATTTCAAAATTGATTAGATGAGAAAAACATACCGAGCCTCCTTTACTGTCCTTCCGTAAAGTTTCCCAGATAGTAATGGCAAGCTTATAATCACCCAATACTGTAGCAAACTCAGCAAGTCTTCTTTGCTGAGGTGGTGGTGCATTGAATCCTGCAAGGGCACCAGTAACGGGTGGCAAAGTGCTTGACCGTGAAGGAGACATTGGACTGATGGGAGCGGGGGAGGACGGGGCGGGGGAACCAAAAAGCCTTCGCGTTGACGAGAACAATCTAGACGGTAATCTTCTTGTTGAACTGAACTGCGGCGGACATTTGAGTCTCCCCGAGTCCTCCAGCACATAAAAGAGAAAAGGCTCACAGCTTCGTTCCATTCGGTAACACATCTCTCCATCCAAGGAATAAGACTCATCACTACGAATTCTCTTGTGAACTTTGCGGTAGC
The DNA here is from genome assembly GCA_021399455.1 of Flagelloscypha sp. PMI_526. Taxonomy (NCBI): domain Eukaryota; kingdom Fungi; phylum Basidiomycota; class Agaricomycetes; order Agaricales; family Niaceae; genus Flagelloscypha; species Flagelloscypha sp. PMI_526. Next base: position 2,693,350 of record JAJTUO010000001.1, on the reverse strand, counting down.
TTGGATGTCTTTTTCGATCATTCTTAGCGAATGAGGCGAGGTTGGGGGATTCTGTCGAGGTGATGTTGGAGGAAAACTTGGAGTCAAGGGTGTCATTGCCGGTGGTAGCGGTTCTGAATCATCGTCGGGCGGAGGTGGCGGTAGCTTTGGCACAGGAGCTGGAATAGGTACAGGTTCGGGGGCTGGTGAAGGCAGGTCCAAGGGAAGAAGAAAGCTTTCCAGCCCAAATTGTTTCTTGACGGCATTGAAGAGGGCAGTGACTCTGAGAAATAATGTTATATGGGGAAGATATCCAACAAACTCTTCACAAATAGACGCACTCATCATCGGATAGAGGAGAATCGCTGGGATGAATGATGAGATTTACTCGTTGGAAACTTGGATCGACCCAAGGCGGTAGTTCTGACTGTCGACTTTGCAATGCTGTAATAGCCTGTAGAGGATTCGGTGCTCGAGTAGATACGGCATAGATGACTAGTCAAACCAAAAAAAGTGCTTTAGCAAGCTTTGACAAAACGAAAAAGGACACCTACCCGCAGCTGGGTGATTCCAGGTTTCGTGACGTCCTGGAGTGAAGTCACCATTAACGCATTTCCTGAGTTCATCCCACCAAGGAGCTTTGTTCTGAGCCTGCTCTCCAAGTCTGTCAAGATCTTCGACCCATCTTGCAGCTCGATGGTTCAGCCGTGCACTTATCCAATCCAGTGTTCTGGCAGCCCGTCCGTCTTCGTCCTCCTTCGCAGCTTCCTCGACATCGTGTAGGTCTGAAAATCGGAGTGCAAATGATGGGTGTGTCACAGAGGTAAGAGAAGTCGTCCGTGTGGTGACTAGTGAATGCGGGGTGAGCCAAGAGATAGTTTTAGTTCGAATATTATCGAGCTAACCCTGGGGTAGAGGGGAAAAGGATTGGAGAAGTTCAGGTAGTCGAGGAAGAGAAGAATTCTCCAGTACTTCAGAGAGGTCGGGGGAGCTGAGGATGCATATGTGAGGACTGAGTGACCATGGCAGTGGTGGCATAACGAAAAGTTGACACAAGCATCAAACGCGTCAACAAGGTCTTTCCACACTGCTCTGATTACGAACACAAAAATAACAACATGATTTTAAAATAAAGCAGGGGTAGCAAGACTCGCAATACAAATTATGGTCTCGGAATATGTCAGGGAATACTTATAGATAGTGAAATAATAGTCTCAACTTGAGGATGACACAACAGGATATTGATGGGGCTTGGGTGGGTTAGACGTCTAAACAATGAGGTATGATTTAATAATTACATGACAGAGAGACTGACCTTCCCTAATATTTTCCTATGGCCATGATTCCTTCGCTTGGGCTTTACGACTTGAACCTGAGGACTGGTAGCATTGCGTCCAGGTACACGAGCAGCCGTGGTAACTGCGGTAGCATAAGAAAAAGGTTTTGAAGTTGAGGGGCCCTTCTCCACCTCCCAGTCAGCTACATTCTGGTGATAGCCGACATCGAATTCATTGAGAGGGAAAAGAAGAGACGGTGTGATGGAAGGTTCTAACGGCCAGGCATTGTTCGTTTCTTTGGCAAGGGTGTCAAGGATTTCGCTATACCTCCAGTCATCTCGACCAATTCCAGCAGCCCAGTGAGCACAGCTGAAAAAGAAAGAAAAAAAATGAGCTCATAATCCGTACTAGATGCAATAAATACAGAGCACATCCTTGGGAGATAATCGACGCGTTTTTGAGCTTGATATTCTTTCGTAGCTTCAGGATTGCGAGGTCGCTCTTGTGGTGTAATCCAAGCACCCTCGTCAACCCATACCCCCCATGTTTGTGCTTGGAAAGACCAGTCATGGTGTCGCGAATCAGTCTCCTCATGAAACTTGTCATTGTGAGTATTCATCCGAGGAGAATAGCCAAAAACGTTGCTCGCAATTTTTGCATTTCCAGCCATCGATTTTACGAATAAAGTCTCAGAAAATCTGGCAAACGTCTGTTGAGTCGAAATATGGGGTGTGAACAAAGTACGGACCTTGAGGAGCCTTGAACGTACGCTGAGATGAACACCCGGACCCTGAACGCGCCAAGAACACGTACAAGAGGAGCCGATCGAATTAGCGATGAAAGTGATATCAGCTCACTGGTGCAGGAAGAAGCACCGATCCAACCCCACACTTTGATTAGCGCTCGTATGAGTTGTACTTGAGTCTTGGACCATCAAGGCAGGAGGAATGTTAGACCTCCGTTCGCATTTGAATATCGAAGCTTTCCGATAGCTCGAAAGCTTCACAGCTAACAGTTTGTATATATATTCTGGCTGGTCTTGTCGTGAGCTCGATCCTTTGCGAGGGATGACGCTCTCATTGCTCGTTTGTCTGAGTTTGCTTTTCGGGCATCTCGGTGGGCTGTTCGCGTCTTTTGACCTCCTACAGCCTCCTCTTGTCGAACCACAATTTAGCTGCTGTCAACTCTTTGCTTTGTTCTCTCTTAGCTTTGGTTCTTGCTGCTCTAGTCTCTGAGCTTATGTCTAGTCTTTATCTTCTGACGATGATACTCTGGGCCATTGTACTGTGTTTTGCGTGCGCGAGGCCATTTTCTTAGCGCAGGAAAGTACTCTGAACTATTTGGTCATCGCTCAAATACTGTCCCCCGAGTTAACCGAAGAAGAAAGGAGCTATGCCCTCCAAGGTCTTGGTTCGTCATGGATCGAGGCTTGGTTTGTTTGTATAAAAGGCCAGTAGCACTTTCATTTTCACCAACTGTTTCGAGAAAATCATCATGTTTTCATTCGTGAAACTCGCTCTTGTCATCCCTCTTGCATTGAACGTTAGAGCTCAACGCCCTGACAGCACAAGCATTTGGTATGCTTTCTTTGTTTCTTTGTTTGACCTGTATGTTGAAGAAGCCTCCACCGTCACTAGCGACTATTATACGACCGCATTGCTCAAAGACAACAATTCCACAAACCAATATACTCTTCTTACTCTCCTCGTCAACACCGCCGTTATTGGTAACTACACATCCAATCCTGGTTCCATGGTCGCCGTCCCAGGCATTCTCAACCCGAACGGTACCGTTGACGGCAAGAAGGTCAATCTCGTTCCTTATTTTAGTGGCGCTCTCAGCTCGTCCAATGTGAACGATGTTGCCACTGCGGTCAACTGGTTAGACGACGGTGGAGCCGCGCCGCTCATGGCGAACAAACCAGCGAATGGCACGAGCTCAAACCAATAGTAAGCCCTAGATTTCAGCGCTCTTTTATACTTCACTGACGTTTCATTTCTTAGCACTCTCCTCACCCATCTATACAGCTATTTCGGTGGTGCATTGGGTTGTACGCAGTACGGCAAGGACAAGTTCCCTGCTTACTCTGGCTCAGGATCTCAATACTCCGTTCACAAGTAACTCTCTGCCAATCCTAAATTTTCACATTGCTTATGGATGTCTCATAGATACATGGCTCTTTCCAATGCGGAAGTTACGTACTTCATCACCCAGGTTGGGCTATCAGCCAAGTCTTTCGGTGTTTCAGATGCCGATGTCACCTCTGTCGGCTCTCTTCTCACCAACACCTTTGGGCAGCGCTGCGCCAAACCTGCTCCTGTTATCCCAGACCAGGGCAATCAGCTGCAATCCATTTGTACAGAGAACGACTGCCCGCAGGCGGATGGCGGGGACTGCAGCGCATATGCCGCTGTCAACGAGCCCGTCAGTTCGACCGCCACCGCTACCAGCCCTGCAAATCAGGCTAGTTCAACCTCTGGGGGCGGAAGCAGTAGTGGTTCGCCAAATGCCGCCGTCGAGATTAAGCCTTTAAGCATCTTCTCGCTTCTCGCTACCATGCTAGTTGCATGTTTGTAAATGTAGAATCATGTTGATATCATCGAATACTGTTTCAGTTTCTATATGGCAATGACGTCTTTCCCATTGGAGCTTCATGACGCGGTGTGGAAAAGGCATAACTAGGACGTGCTGCAATGTTAGTGTATGTCAAAGAGAGCGCGAAGAACAGCCAAATCCCCAAGACCATCAACCCAAGTCGTGAAATATTTTTATAGGATGGGATCTATTGATGCAGATGCACAGGTGTGGTATGTGACTTGCTAGTCCAATGGAAGGCGGAGCCACGAAGGCAACCATATGCAAGTACACGAAGGGGAGGGTTTGAGGTTGGCCTATGTTCCTTGGTTTGATGTGTGGAGAACCAACGGGAGATGAGTTGGCATGGCTGGGGGACCACTGCTCGGGGAACTCGTTAGGACCCGATTCTCTTTATGAGGAATTGAGCAAAGGTCAAAGCTATGGGCGCGAAGGGGTTCATGTGGAGGGATCGGTATTGAAGGCGAACACGGGGGCGTAGCTCTTGGTCCGGAAAGTGCGCACGAGCCCGTCAGCACGGAATGAGTTTCGCGGGTGAAAAAATCACGGGCGGCTGGACTAGCCCTAGACGTTGGATGTGTTAGGTATTGAAGTATTCAGGTACGTCTGGTAAACGAGGAAGATATGGAGAGTTGCCATCTAGAGGACAAGTAGGTCAGAGTATGAACAATCCTGCAAGGTAAATAAATTGACAATGTTGAAAGGTCCTGAAGTGTAATACATGAGCTTGTGGATAGACACGGGCATCCAACGACTGAGAAGCCAGCCCTCTGAGGGCAGGGCGGAGTCTGAAATCGTGGGGGTGCAGGTGAACATCAAGGCCTGTGAATTGATCAAGGCTGCTTCTTGACCACCACGATCTTCTCTACAGGACTTCATGACATAGCAAGACCTATCACCAATCAAGTGTTCGATTCTATACCTCGTCAGGCTTTCAGGCCAATTTCTGCCAATTAATTCACCTACCAAGCTCGGAGGTGGGACTCACTCTCGTTCACAAAGCGGGTCGACTTGGATGCCTTCCATGGAACAGTTTATGTAGAAGCACTGACCAAGAGTTTTGGCTCTGCTGAACGGAGGGGGGAGCTGGCAAGGTCTTATCAAGAGCTTGGCGACCGAGTTCCTCGAACATTGCCCACTACTGCAACCCAAAATTCTGGGGTCGTGGTAGCAGTTTTCCGATTGTGCCACAAGAAAAGAACTCATTTTGACGCCTTCCAAGTAGATTGTCTTTAGGTAAGCCTTCCGTTTAGCATTCGCCGATCGAAGGAAATAAACTTCAGCATCTCTTGTTAACCTTTCTCGTTGACGTCTTGCAACGTTGTTCAAGGTACTTCGCTGCGAAAATTGGCGTTCAAAATGAATGGCATATCTTGGTGTCATTTTTGGTGGATTTACGACGCCATTTTGATATTGAATTGTTCTTGAATATCTGATACCTTGAGACGCGGGTACGCCCGGAGATATTCCTCCCTCATTCAGTGTCATAGATAGACCCTGATCATTTGGGATTCGACGCCTTGTGGTGGTATGTGGCAAGGCGCGGGCGCCGCAAGTCCTTCCGAGGTTCACGTGACTGGAGCTCTGCGGAGTTTGCTCGAGCCACCTTTATCGACCAAAATGTTGTCGAAAGTGGATATGGACTCGACGACGGTTGGATATTATCTGCATCTTTCTTAGCTTCTACATCCGGGAGCAAGAACTCAGACGCGCACTCGAGACCATCCTATGAGACACTCTCTATTCGTCGCTTCGTGGAACAATGGGGCCCCTTTCAACACCATTTAGAACGTATTGAGTTGGAAGCTACGTCTTCGCGAGACTACAAGTACCTGCCGTGCGCCACGGATAAGTTTCATCGTGCTTTGAGGTTTTTGCTCATTCCTTTCACTGGACAATCTCTCGTCATACCTATTCTTCAAGGTATAACGGAAAGTCGTTAGAAACAGTTTAAATGGTGTTTTTTTTTTTGACCTACTCGATGGGAAATGATGCGTTCGTCAAACTCCCAACCCCCTAATTTTCTCAACACTAGCTTTGCTCTCGTTTTATGGAACATGATCTTATTCCAGCCAGTCAAATCAGATAGAAAGGTTTAAACATAAACAATGCATTGCACACGGCACCAGGCAGAGAGGTAGGGAACAGAAAGAGCAAGGGAGCGGAGTTGATGGCGTCGACGAGCAGGCCTTGCCTGTACCATTTCCAGGTAGTGTCAATGGTTTTGTTCTTAAGGATTCGCAGAGCTAACACTTGCTCTCAGTTCACAATGTATTGAACTTTAAGTGTGTCATGAGTGGCTTTTTGTTTGGGACGACGAAGGCTTTCGTAGAGAGGCAACCACACAACTCTCCCACGACTGCTTCCTCCTCGCTTATGGACTGCTTCCGGACATAACTTTCTTGCCCCTTGTTCTCTGCTCAAACCCTAGAGTCCTGCATTCGCATGTTTAACTTGTTTTGCAGTATGGCCCTTGTCGTTTGGTGTTTCGACCTCCAGACGACTTCCACCACGTCCACCACGCTTGCCACCATCAACATCCAATCGTAAGTACCGTTCATAACTACTTTAACGCGGCGTAAGGGCAATGAACCGCTATATAAGCTGTCTTCAGCCATTCTAGGTGATCGGATCTTGCTTTTTGCCTTGGTGATCCCTCTGTGTCGCCTTCCATCGGTAAGAGGCCTATAAAACATGTTGACCGCTTTTCTGACGACATTTGTAGATCCCTCACCGCCTACGATGCCTACGATACGCTCCCCTAAGTCTACGTTTTGTCCCTCTTCATCTAAGCCTCCAACACTTGTACTCTTCGAGTGGGCGTTGACCCCAACGTCCCGATTCCACCCTTACCTCAGGGTAGTTCGCGCGCCAGGTGCTTACTCCGTGCGTATAACCCATACTTTCCATGCATCCCTGCGTTTAGCCCTTATAGTATGCTTTCGACGAGCTGCTTGCTAGACTCGTGGAGCACTCGTACGAAGGGTCGACCAGTTCCTCGAGGGGTTAGTCCGCAGTTTACTTGTTGTTTCGTGACTATTAATCGTTCGGCCGTGGCGTTGCTGCCTGCAGTCGTTAGTTCGACCAGTACACTCTATTATACACCGATCTCCCCTCAGTGAGACAACTCAGGTACGCCGGACCCTTCATATTCCTCTCATTTTTCGCCTCTTATGTTACTCACAGCCGAACCAAGAGCTGTTCATCGCTCGTCCTTCCTCGCCTTTTCCTCTTGGGTCACCTAGTCCCGAAGATACGACTACTTCTCCAGCAGGCAGCGAATATGGCGAAGCACTGGATGCCATGGATTTCGAATATGTCTCTGTTTCTATGTAATACTCTTTCGATAATCCTTGCTGTTTTTTCCGTAGCATTCCTATTCCGTACGCCTTACTGTTGAAAGGTTTGCTTTCCGTTTCCTTCTTGTGCAGAGAACACCATTTTATACCACACCATATATATTTTATCATCAAAAACGAAATCGCAGGTTTATTACTGCATCCACCTCTCCGTTTTATCTACATTGTTCTCAGCTTTTACATAAACGAATCTCAAGGTAAGCGCTGCCGGACATTCAGTGAAAGCCGAAGTTTGATGGCACTTTTAAGAGGTTCTTCTCAAACCACCATGTCCGGTAAGTAAAATTTCCCGGTGTTTTCGGCTTAATCCTCATAGATTCATCAGATATACCGGTCCCAGTGGTTGCCTTGCTTTCCAGAGCGCTGCATCGAGTGCGTACGACACCCCCACGATCCATTGCATCACCTGCAACTCGTAAGAACCACACCCTCACATTTGCCCGCCTGCATACTCATGTCTGGTTTCTCAGAACCACGTCGGGCTGCTGTAGCTCTTCTCATTCGTGTTGTTCCTTCAAAATACTCTCGCAATATCGAGCCTCCCGCCCAAACCCCAACGCTTTCTGACTTCTTTGAACTTGACTGGGTCAAAGATCCCCACGCTGTTCCAGAAATTCTCTTTCTTCATCGACATCACGACGAATCTTCTGTTGCTGAAAACTGGGCAAGCACTTCCTCCAGAGATGCCCATGTTGCATTCCTGGTGGTAGGCAAGAACCGGACGATGAAGGAGGTTTATATACTGGTGCGCCCCATTTGGATACAAAACGCCTCCTATTCACTAACTTAACTCTATTGTAGCAATGAGGCAAACCTGGGAAGAGACTGGCATCGACCTGGCTGAAAAGGTTTGTTGCATATATGCGTCAAGTAAATAACACAGCACAATGCTAATATTCATACCTTAGGATTACACTTGTATTGGTGCCCTCGATGACCGTGAGATCACAACGTCCATGGGGAAGCGCCTCTTAATGATCTTGTCCCCATACTGTTTTCCTCCAACTCACCCCTTCCTCTGCACCCGCTGACCCCAACGAGAACACGACTTTGCACTGGATTCCTATCGAAACCCTTGTCTCGCCTATCCATCCCCCAAAATGGTCCACTGTCTCTGTTGACACTGCTTCTCGAATTGCAGCCCCGGCATTCTGCCGTTCTTAAGGTTCTCGTCCAGGTTCTTGTTGGCACTATGCAGTTCCCTGCCATTGTTCCTTGAGCCCACAGAACATTCCATTCATCCTTCGGCCGACAAGAAGCTAAGTGATCCAGAGGAGCGAAACAAGCTTAACGGGACGGCCTTATCCTACTCGGCTGAAGCTCTGGGGACTCAGTTTAGGCATGACGCTAGATCTTATGGCATATATGACCCCTCAGATTCCTGCGAGTGAGAAACCTCGGCGTCAGGATTCACCGCTATCTCCCGTCTTACAGCTTCCATACCAAGAAGGTGGCAGCCACCGGCTCATGGAGATTGCTTCCCCTCGTTTGGCCAGTGTCTTTCCCAAGTTTAGTTATCCTGGTAAGTTACCCCAAGGTTCTTTGCCCCAAAAAAAGGCGGTGCTGAATTTCTTTTAGACGTGAATTTCTGGATTTGGCAAGTCCATGGCACTCATTTTTGTACTATGTAACGTGCTCATTCCTGGCATTTAGGGTGTTTGGGAAACGCTATCGAGAGATTATGCGTGGGTGGGAAGCCAGTATTAGAGCTGGCGGAACTAATGACCGACGGTGCGTCATCATTGCTTGAGAATCCACCCTTACTCATTAACACTACACCACAGAATCAATTGGTCTGGCTCTGCATTGAATTCTTATTATAACGCGATTAGGAAAGCACTTATTCTCGTCATCGTTGCCCGCGCCCTTGGCCTGTTGGTTGGCATTGCCGCCAGCATTTGGTGGATTATTTCCTGAATTCAGGACTATGGACTATGCACATAGCATATGGGAATTTTGGAGGGTTAAGAACATTTTATGGAAAGTTGTTGTGATATGTACTGCTGCAGCCACCTTCTTTAGAAAGAAGTCGTACATGATTTTGATCATTGGAAACCAATTCTCGTGTAGTGTAACGTTTCTACTGCAATGGAAGGCCACATACTTCACAGTCCGTTCCGCTGTGTGTGTTTTCGAATGTACAGTGCGGGCAGAGACGGATGTTAGTCCCGCGTGAGGCCGCTTCATCTGCAGCAATCTGGTCAAAGACATCCTGAGAAATGTCTTCGTCCATTGCTGAAGTTCCTCCTCCCAGTGTTGGTGCAGAGGTAGTTGGACGTTGTGCTGTATCAAGGTCAGCATTGGAGACTCGACGTAAGCAAACATTCGGGAAATGACGTACGTGCCATCTCGCGCGCAAAAGTGAGGAGAGTTTGCCAACTATCACACTTGAGAACGGGATCGAGAAGTGCTGGGTCATCGAGTAAAGTTGGTGACGAAACTGCCTTGAGCAATGTCAGGGTATCCGCCTGAAAGAAGCAATCAGAAGTCTGTGTAAATGAAGAAATTAGGATGCTGTTCTGCGGCTACATACCAGTGAGTATAGTCCGGTTGTGGGCAAGAATGTAATGAGGTGAAAGTCACTGAGGAATTTGGCCAAATCCATCTTCTTCTTCAAATCACCTGTGCCTGACGAACTCGACTCTCGAATACTAGTCGCATCCAAAGATTGGAGAGATGAAATAACACGTTCTATACTCTGGTCTTCTAAACCAGGTCGGTTCTCGATGGGGAATTCAATGGAATGGAAGAGAGGGGATGGATTTTGAGGGAAACCGTTTGTCACCTAATCAGGAAATTGAGTGCATGACAACACAATTGAATAGAAAAACTCACGTTCACCAACAGATATTCGACCGGAAACGCCGGCTTTGCACTCTTCTTAACTTCCAGTCCATACTCATTCTTATAAGTGAAAAACACATCCGGAACATATCTCGCACTAGTCGCCGACCGGTCCTCCTCCTTGACACGAACAATGCCAGGATCTACACTGGCTTCAATCATATCGGCATCAACCATCGCCTCAGCTTGCTGCGACACTTGGAATGTGAGAATATCTACATTGCCCTCCTTGTTAGCGGTAAGGCAAGCGGTGACAAAGCGCGAGGAGAATGTCCCAGAATAAGAAGATCTCGTTGGAGTCGAGTTTTTCTGTTGCAGAGTGGCGGCAAAGATAGCTTCTAGCGACGAAAGCGAGAAGGAACCTGGGTGCCGTCTATACACGCTCTTCGTTCTGTCATCCTCATCCGGCTGTAGGTCTGTGAAAATATAACCAACGATACCCAGAGGTTGCGAAGCTGTGGAAGCAAGGTCGCGAATTCTTTGTTCATCCTCCCAAGGCAATCCAAGAGTCAGTCCATCAATCTCACCCTCCTGAGGCGGCTCGTAAATGGCTTCCACGACCGCTTTCAGCCCCATCGGAACTTTCTCGTATGGTTGGTAGTGCCCAATCAACCATCCAAATCTCTGCACTCCAGTTCTCCGCCAGGAATGGAGGAACCTCTCAATGATGTTCTCAGAAGAAATCTCAAGATGATCCACCATACGAAACTGTTGAGGCTGTAGCGTAATAGCGGAGGGCTGACAAGTCGAACAGATGCCTTCAGGCCAAGGCGCATGGGCACCTGTTGGGCAGGGTGTCTTAACACGGAAAGATGGAGGATCGAGTGGAGGTAATGAAGCCGTCGATGAGTTGGACGACTTGGGAGTCAGCTTCTTTACATATGCGTGGAATGATAGATGCTTTATCGCGTGTTCTTTGTGATAAGCCACATCGTAAGGCTCAAGGGGCATGCAATAATCGCACATCCCATTTGCACCGTGTTTGCAGAAGGTAGTGTCTCGACTTCGAGGAATCATGCCGGAATGATGACGCCAATATGTGTCGACTGCATCTTCGGTCACGGTTTCCCAAGGTTTCTTGGTAGCGTCAGGGGTCGAGGACGACGCGGCACCCGTTTTCGACGGCGGTTCAGATCCGGATTCAGCAGCTTGTTGAGCTTCCTTGTATCCGATAAACAACAAATCACCATGACTATTGATTGAATCGGCATGAATAGATTAATAATGTAGAGAAGAACGCACTTGAAGCCAAGCTGTTGAATAGTCTTGCCTTGGATGGTAGTGCACACAACTTCATTCCCCCTGGGTTGATTGGAAATGGTCATAGATAATGGATCGGCATTGCTGGTGGTAGCTAATATCTATGATTGAATTGTGCATGAGAGAGAGAAATGGGGTAGCAATTGAAAGCGATTCACTTGGTTGAGTAAGACGGAGACATCGTCTGTTGGTTCGACTTTGAAACGAAAGTTGCCATCCTTAGACCGGATCCGGATAAGCTAGAGAAAGATCCTGAGTTTATAGATGTGGGAGGTCAAGCGTCCATAAACAGACCATTGCTAGTTAGCCACTAAGATGTTGGTGGATGTAAGAAAGAGAGTAAGTAGGTGACGCGTCCAGTCTAAACGCGACGAGGAACGCGTCTCCGAGAATTCGATAGAAGGTTTCGAGTCACTGCATATACAGGTTTGGTAATACAAGTTATTGTTATATAGTCTTAAAACTGTTTATCTCGTGAACCTTATGGAAATGCATTCTTAAAGAATGTCGCCAAACGAGAGTAGACGTCCTTGTAGCAAAATCCAGGTCAATTATTTTAACAAGGAGGAAAATAAGTGATGCAATACCTCGTATTCCTTCTTGTTATCTTCCTTGGTCAAATCACCCCTTGCGGCAGCCCATCCATGGAACATGTTACTGTAATTTTTAGAGTCGTTTTTGGCGGCGAATGGCTTGCCTTCAAGTATCTTGACGATCTTCTCATACTATCAAATTCAAAATAAGAATTCAATTTTTCATGCACAGAGGAGGCATACTTCTTCAATGGGTTCATCCTTGGAGATGTACATAGCAAAAGGGATGGTGATCTTCTCAGCATCACTGGGGGATAGCATGGCAGGATGGACAATGGCTGTGGCATCGAAGGGAGTCCCTTCGGCACTGGCGACAATGGTGACCTTGCCACCCCAGCAGAATCCGTAAGCACCGAGAGTCTCAACGCCTTGTTCACGGATTGTCTTCCCAAAGCCAAGAAGCTTCTCGACTGTTGCGGGAGGAGAGGCGATACCGCCAAAGAAGTCTTGAAGCTCCTTTTTAGCCTTTGGGAAAGTTCAGATCTAGTCTATCGGTGCTACCAAAAAAAATATCATGACCTCTTCAGTTGTGGGTGGATACTTCTCGAGGGGGAATGGCCCATCTGGCTCGAAGAAATCGGGCATATAAACCGTCACATCGAGCGTGGAGGCAAGGATATCGGCACCCTGCTGAGTCTGCGGGAAGAAGCCAAAGATATCGTAGACGCAGACAAGAGCTTTCTTCGTGTTGGTACCGGTAACATAGACGCGCTGAAATTGGCCGATCGACTTGAAGTTGCCTTTGGGAGTATAATCAGACTGCACAGGGGGGATACTGCAGCAAGCCTATTTGGTAATAGATAAGTAACACGCTCAGAACAAGCAGAGAGGAAAGCACCTCGTTTGTGTTATGGACAGTGGTCATGGTGGTTGCAGTTCGAGAGATTTGAGGCGACACATGTGACGTCATCACCATGCCATTTATTCTGGGAAGAGCAGGGCGAAGAATTGGATAGAACGTCTTGAAGATAGGATGTCCATTGTTCAGTACTCGAGGTCGACGATGGAGGATGGAACTCGACCGCATTTCTTGAGCGCCAATTCATTCTTTACTTGCTCTCTCCCGCCATCATGGATGGTAACTTTGAGCCTTGCATGGCTCGTAGGTATCGGCGAGTGCATAGAACGACCTTTTGAGCTCAATTAAGCCGGAGCGACTGCAGCTACCGTCAGAGACGGCATGCAGATTTGCTCGACTATGTAGTTCAAACACTGACCCTCATGTTTTAATGTATTGGCATATTTATAGTTTAGCGACCTCTATTGGATATCCTGTTCCTGATATTTTCAGCCAGCGTGGTCGCGAAGAAGTTAGGCTGGAGCGTCTCGAAAAAATTTAGTGTATCTCTGTGGGTCCGAATCGCGACCACGTGCTCACTCACTATAGCGATCGCGTCTGATGCGGCGCCATAATCGAAAACGAAAACATATTTCTTTTGTAATTATATCTTCAATCGTATTGGCCTGCTCCTTTGAGTTCAATGCGCTCGAAACGTCGGGCTCGGCGCGAGAGAGGCAGAAGGTGTCTTGAGTGATCCAGATCAACAAAATTTCTAAAAAGGAAAGTCGAACAAAAATGACCTCAGAACTCAGCTTTTGGATTTGACCGTCACTGGCCTCCGACGCGTTTCTGAGCTCGTGTTCGCCGTTCTTTACGACCCATCACGATATTACATAAGGACACCATTCCTTTACGACAATGCCTCTCGACCTGCGCGGTGACATTGCGGCCGCTCAACTGGCATTCTGGGTTCCCGTGGCTGGTCTCTGTGCTGCGCTCGTTGTCCGATACGGGATGCGCCGCGATGCTGGCTACCTTTTTCTCATGATATTTGCACTCGCAAGAGTAGCCGGTGGAGCTCTTATCCTTGCAGGAGAGTTGATGCCCAACCCAGATCCTGGCGCCTTCACCGCCGCTTACAACCTCTTCGAAGTGGCTTTGCCAATAACAATTCTCTCCTCTCTCGGTTTTCTGGGATTAGCGTCCGTATCATTCTGCTCTCGCTTCTTTTGATATTGGATGCTCACAAATGTGCCAGCGGACAGCATACATATTCAGAATATCCTCGAACCACTAAGATCTATCGTGCTTTTGGACTAGTACCCCTTATTGGCATCGCAATCCACATTGCTGGTGGTGTCCTTAGCGCTGTACCCTGGCCCTGGAACAATCGGTATCGTCTCATTTTCCTTCCCCTCCCGTCTGCAGCTGAAGTCTGGTCCAGGAAATAATGCCCACGTCGGTCTCACTCTCCGGCGGGTCGCTGCTGGAATTGATGCCTTCAGTTGGGTTTGCGTTGCCGGTCTAACGATTCAGGCTCACACTCACCAGCCATACATGCGAAGCTATCGGGTTAAAGTGTGTCCAGTCCGCCCGTCTCCCACCACATTCCTCTGATGCCGATGTTCATTTAGATGCTCTGGGGTGTGACTCTCGCCATCCTTCCTTTAGGTGTGCGTTCGGCATATTCTATTCTCGAAGCATGGTCGTCCTCAGATCTGTACGGACAACATTTGTCCGACAACCCAACTTTCAGAAGAATGAACCCCATTTCCGGGGATTGGCTAATGTATCTAGTCTTAGGACTAGTTATGGAGTACCTTAGTGCGGCACTCTTCCTCCTTGCGTCCTTGGTCCTTGGCCGAAGACGCAGACGCCATTAAAGCTTATTCTCTGATTATTTTAACGGACACACCATCTACCGCGACACCTCCCATTTTTCCTATCTCTGTACCTTGCGCGTTTTAACGGGTTCCACGGTTGGATGGACTTGAACCTATCTTATGTAGCATGTAGATAACCTTTACTGACACAAAATGACCATGAACATCTGCTATCCACACTCTAGTTCCCGTGACCAAGTACTCGCCCCAACTTGATCTCTCCCTCCACCTTATGAGGCTTCCAAAACGTGTGCCTTGGTCTTCCCTGTCCGAATTCGAACAAGTGTGCTCCTGGATTTATCAGGATGAAAATGACCTAGAAAGCAAAAGCTTAGCTCTTAATCGAGTGTGTTGACAAAACTTTCAGTCAAAAATAGTATGTACTCAAGATTTTTCTTTTGCAGCTCGCAGCTTGGAAAGCGACTTGTGCCCTCCCTCACGCTCTGGAATCGACTATATCTCTATTATCCGTCATTCTTCAAGACAAACTTTCCCCTACATCGTCCACCTCCCATCTCTCTCTTCCGCCAAAGCTACTCCTCTGCAGTCATTCGGCTTGTCAATGGATTTGTCGACCCTCTACAATCTGGAGTTTATGCACGTTCTATAGCTTCAATTGCCTCTCAAATCGGACTTCCAGCATGGTTGGTAGAGGTCCGTCATGCTGCAACACATGAAGATCTACCCAGTCTCGAACTATTACGAGAGGCTGCTAGACAGGCGAGTGGTGAAACTCATTTTTCTATCTTAGTTTGATCTTCCTAATATTTTCATAGTCGATGGCATGGCTCCTTCAAAACTATTTTCTCCCCACCCTCACCCCAACCACTAATATGTCGACCATTGAAGCGCCTCCCCTTCGACCAGTTTCTCCTATTCTTGCCCAATACAAGACTCTACTAAAAATTACGACTCGTGATGCTTCCGTTCATACACAATACAAACACGAAATCAACGCAGTTTTAAGAGAGCTTGAACGATGGCTTTCAGAGGCTAAAGTCTCTGCGAACCCTCTTTCTGGCTTAAATTCCCAGCAAGATCCTTCGCAGCTGGGTGAAGAGGAGTTCAAAGAGTATTGGTCTTTAGAACAATTGTGTGAAGCGTTGATGGAACCTGGAGCTATTGTTCCTTTAGCTAAAGCGTTGGTTGTCTTCCCTTTGAGGCCCTACCAAAAACAAGATTGTTTAACTGTTTGACAGGAAACGGATCTTTCCCTCCGATACATTCCTTCCGACAGAATCTGCTGTCGCTATTTGGACTCCTCTTCTCCAACATGTCCAGTCATTCCATCCAGACTTCTTGACTGTTCTTAGTGGATCAATTACTTCGTCTCTTTATCTTCAACATCGTGGTGTCGATGAAGGTGGAGCCCGCTGGGACGCGTCTTTCATCAATTCACTTTCGCGTTGGGTGTACTGGGCTGTTTCTTGCGCGGAGGATGCGCCGAAAGAAGGAAACGAGGCATCTAACCAACTCAGAAAGGACACTATCATCGCGTTGGTGACAGGGATCGGACCTTCTCTGCACCAACCTAATAGGTGCTGAAAGAGCGTGAGTCTTTTCGTGTAACTTCCAATCCGAATACGTCCCTAAAACCGACTTAGGAGTAGAGATCTTGCTGAGGCGCTGTGCGAGGGAGATGAAAACCTCTTGGGGTTGCTGTCCCTTTCTCTGGAGCCATCCCAGGAAACTTGGTCAGAAGAGGCAATGCTTACGATGGAAAACCGCCTCCAAAGCCTTGCAACCAATCTTAGTACCAATTTCGAACGGCCAAACCGGGGCCGAAGCGCAGATCGGCAGGTCTGAGAACCAAACCATTGCGCCTGGTATTGTCCTTCCAAACCCTACAGCGTGGCAGGCATGCCCTATTGGTGTTCACTATCCTCTCCAAAGCCAAAGGTAGAAACTTTAGATGAATTGCTTCTACAATAGATTCCATGGGCGATATTTTAACAAAGAGGGCGGAAATGTCGTAAAATGTGATGACAATGTATGAAGTCCGTGTAGTACCTAAAAAGCCAAGAAGGGAAATGAATCTATAAATCCACTCTCGATCATGACGATGGTTATGAAGGTGCGGATGGAGAGCCACGTTTTTGACCAAGCTGTTGCGGTCGTCGTTGTGCATGCTGAAACCCGGGCGACAGAGGTGCGGTTGCACTAGAATTGCGATGCATTCCGCTTTGAGATCCTGGTTGTGGTTGTGGAGTTGTGGAAGGCCCTGCCTTCACCTCCACCGTATTGTGGGGGGAGTTCAACAACCTATTAGGATGTAAGCTTCAACGATTGATAGAGAATATGCAAATGTACCTCTGTTCCATCTGAATGATAAACGGATACGGGAGCACGGCCACCGTCATGGTGTACGACATACACCTTGGCCCCGACCACTTGAACTCGATTGACTTGGTTGCATCTCGTGCTGTGGTGAAACAGGCATATAGCTATCTCGACTCCCCCCAGGTAGAGAGAATGGCTCCACGATGTAGTCGCTTCCTGATCCTGAGCCTTTTAGTCGTGACCCGCCAGATGGTGGAGGCGAATCGAAGAACGGTTGTGAGCTGGAAACGGAAGGTGTTGGTTTCCATTCGCTCGTCGAATTAGACATGCCTAAAGATGTATCGTATGGAACGACCACGGCGGAGGACATATCCAATGCTTCGAACTTGCCACGGCGACGATTTGTCTTGTAACGGAAGAAGAATATGACAGAACCAATCCCGATGAGGGCGCCCACAACTAAGCCACCCACGCCAGTGCCTACTATTGCCCCGATCGATACAGATTCTTGCCCGTCAGTATTGAGGCATTTAGTAGAAGTCCCAGGCCCGCCACCACTATGAAGAGGACCATTGGACCAAAAATTTGAAGCAGAGTCGGAAACACTGGTATAAATTAAATTATCAACAAAGAAAATAAAATAATTGAATGATCACACCTGATAAAAAAAGGTGAAGCCCAAGACAAGGCAACGGTCCAATTAAATGTTTCTTGTCCTTTGAGTGTGATATTGTACACCGGATGGAGTGTGGGAGATATCTGAGACCAGTGAGACATGATTGGGGGGGTGGATACAGAAGAAAGCTCTCACTGTTATTGTATACGGAGGGGTGCCATTCTTTGGTGTTATGGCAATATCAGAACACTGAGCAAATTTTGAGATTTGGCGGTTGTGAGGGAACAGTGATATCGCACCTGGTCAATCCAACCGAACTGTGAGATAGGTCCCGTCTTGGAAATTGCTTCTACTTGAAGGGGACCTAGCGGGAAGGACGCGTTTGAACATGAAGGTGTACTTGTGGCAGCAATGACAGTGTAAGTGTCTTGACAACCCCCAGAATTGCCATTCTTATCGACCATACATGTTTGATACTGGGAAAAAACATCAGACAAAGAACAACAAAGTAAAAAGCTCATTCTGACCAATGTTCCAGGCGCAAAAGGGACTTGCCAATCCTTTGTCCGTTTATTAGAATCGGCCAGTTAGCGCGTAATACGGGCTTACAAAGCTTGACCCGCTTCCAGCTGGTATAACAAAAGGAAATACAAAGTTCGAGGTGTAAACTTGGAGGTAGTATGGCGCTACAGGATCGGGCCTAAAGGATATGAGAAGGAGACAATGAGAAGTGGTGAGGCTCCAACCCAGTTGCGACGCTTCTTGACCATTTGACATGAATTGTTTCGCATTGGGCTGGGAGAGTATCAGGGAAACAGTAAATTTGAACAAATGCCAAACAGACTCGTTACAGGAACAGGGACTACTTCGGAGTCTTTGTTATAGTCGAAGAAGAAAGACTAGAAAAAGAGTCAGATTTATCTTTTTTAAAGGATAATTTGTCAGGATATGACCTGAGGAATGTAATCCACGTTTTCTGCAAGGCAGAGAAGAGGAGACAGCAGTAACCAGATGGTCGTGGGAAACATGATTCGTGGTTGGTAACCCCAGCGGAGACGTGAGAATGTCTCAAAATATCGGAAATTTTAGGGATAAAAGGAGAGTTGAAAGAATGGGCTGGAGGTCGCAAGCTTGGGTGAATGATAGTGGAAGACGAAGGCAAGGGCCTCTATGGGCAATGCTCACCGCATCAGTCCCCCCTTTCAGTGGCGTGCGGAGAAGGTCGACTTTGAACAACCATTCCACGCCCACCATATATTTCGCAAGTTTCATGGCTAAGTCGGCCGATCAAAGGACCTCAACATGCCAGTCGCTCAATCAACAGAAGTCATGAGCTCTGGACACTAAACGAGATCAATATTTGATGGGAAGGAGACCCTCCTCCAAAAGTAATTGACCGAACAATGACGAAGTTGCCGATGCAGATTCAGAGACTGCGGCTTACACGAACAGGAACACGATTGTCCGGGCGAAGAGGCCTCGTACATGCGAATATTAATGTGCATATCGTCAGCCGAAATCATTCCGCTTACCTGCTTTCCTCCGACCTCCACCGCCTCCCTCGACCATCCATATAAACGCCCCCTCCTCAGCTGTGTTCTTCGTCTCCTCAATGAAATTCAATTCTGTAAGAATCTTTCTCTACTCGGTCGGTCCAGCCTAACGAGCTTCATTAGCCGATCCCTCAAACTCTACCAAAAGAATGCGAGAAAGCGTCTAAGATCTGTAGGTTTCCTTCTCCCTATATCCCTTCTATTGTGCTCAGAGATATCCTCAAGTTAGATCCTTTGTTAGTAGAAGCTCTGGTCTAGATAATATTATTCCACTGCATGTTCTTGAACGTGCCAAGGGTCCGCAGTCCCATTATCTCCACAGCTTCCCCCACTTATCGTCATCGTTTCTGCAGGATTTGCGATATTTAGTGTTTTCAAAGCTGGTTTTGTGTTCTCAGCTCGAGCTGGTAGGTTAATTATTTCTCCAATTCCTATTAGTTCATTCCTCGTCTAGGAAGTGGCGTCGTGATTGCGAGGCTCCCCGATGGTTCTTGGTCTGCTCCCAGTGCTATTGGAACAGCAGGACTAGGAGTAGGTGGACAACTTGGTGCTGAAGTTACAGATTTTCTTATTATCCTCAACTCCTCAGCAGTACGTCAGGCTCCACTAAGCATTCGATCGAAAGTTCTCACACTCTTTCTCAGGCCGTTCGCTCCTTCATGGCTGCGGGCTCTCTGACACTTGGGGGGAATATGAGCATTGCCATCGGACCTTTGGGTCGAAACGGTGAAGCCACAGGTGCCGTCAACTCAAGCGGTAAAGTCGCAGCCATGTACAGCTATTCCAAAACAAGAGGTCTCTTTGGCGGCGTGTCAGTGGAAGGCTCCGTCATTGTAGAGAGACAGGATGCGAACGCAATTGCTTACGGGTCCGATGTGACTGTCAGGCAGCTCCTCGGCGGACAGGTAGATGTCCCAGGATGGGCGGAAGGGCTGCACAAGGCACTTGAGACTTGTACGGGACTTCCGAGTGGAAGGAAGTGGATACAAGACGAAGACGGTGGAAATTCAAGCCCTGGTAACTCAAGTCCAGGGTATGCTTTCGGGAAAGGTGTTTCCAGTCCCAATGGATCCCAGCCCTCGACGCCAGGCTTGTCTTATCTAAAGAAGAAACGTCCGACTCACAGTCCCAAACCTTCTTTCCCGCCTCCGTCCTGGGATGAGCCAGCGGATTCTTATTTTTCATCTACAGCACCACCCCCCATTACTACAACAAACGGATTCGACACCCATTTCGATTCGACTTTCACTTCGGCGAGTGCTGTACCGTCTTCTCTTCAACGGTCCTTTTCCTCGGCTTCCAAAAAGAATTCAGATTATAGCTCCCCTTCGACTACTCGAGCTAACGATCGACTTATCGACTTTGATGAGCCAAGTTCTAATAACTACCCCTCCAGTGACCCTTTCAACATATCTTCCAGAACCATGGAAAGTCCACTTTACCCCAAGAAACGAGCGATCAATGTCGATTTCGAATTCACCTCCACGACTCACGACAAAACCTGAGCTAGCTCGGCCACTTGGCCCAGGTGAAATCGCAAGAGTTGTCGCACTTTATGATTTCGTGGCTGTTGAGGTATCCTTATCATTTGTGTCATCGATTCTGGTTTTAACCTATTTACACAGTCCGGTGATTTGCCGTTCTCGAAAGGGGATGTGATCACTGTTACGAAGAGAACTGAAAGTACCGATGATTGGTGGGAAGGGAAACTGAGTGGGCGAAATGGTAGTTGTAAGCGGTCCTACTTTGTCTAGCTCTCGTTTCATTCTGACATTTGCTATCAACTAGTCCCTGCGAACTTTGTCGAACTATGTTAGTAGAGGCGATATCCTTTGAATAGCGACGCAAACATCTAAAGCGGACTTGTACTTTACTATCATTATCTGACCAATGTTGTACGATAAACCTAATACTCCGTTCTTATATTCAGTTGTTAATATGTCGCGATTGCGAAGTCATCGTCCATAAGGTCATCAAAGTCGAAATCGAAGTCCGTCGTTTTGCTAGCATTCTCCTCCATCTGCTGGTGCCATCGAATGACCCGAGGATGCGCTACGACCTTGGTGACATCAAAGTTGTAGACTTCAAGAGTTTCCATTTTAGTTGCACGTGAAAGGGCAACGTAGGCTAGTAGACAAGATGGTTTAACAAACGCCAAAACAAAGAGGTAAAGACCAAACCTTGTCCCTTCTCAAAAGTTCGACCGAGATCAACTTTGACCCTTTCTAAAGTTTGACCTCTTTCTTGGTCAGGTATGCATCCAAGACAGCGAGGTGAGAAATAAACAAACTGGGATTTATGCACACTCAAGGCCCAAGCTAGAATCAAAGGAACTTGAGTTCGTTTGGCTTCTACATCCCCTTGGGCATTCTCAATTGTAAATTCGACTGGCTGTATCATCACCTGTTGTCCGTCCACGAATTGGACGACCGGCCAGCGACCTTCTCCAGCAGATAAATGGGGTTCTTGTCCTAGAGGAAGCAAATGTCTTGCTTCTCTAATTTTTTGGAAGTCGACGACCTTTCCAACAGACCCATTGACAAGGGTCCGACTAGTGTTCTAGGCCGATTCGTGAGGACGCCATATATTTAGAAAATGAGGCATTACGGACCTTGACCAACATGACCTAACAATTTTTTTTTCAGAAACAAGATACCGCCGCAGGTGAAAAACAAGCTTACTTGGGCTCCAAGTTTGAGATGAAGACGGTCTGGTGCGAGAAACCTGTCCACCAGCCTCGACATCTTCTCTCTTGTTATTCGTTCGCCATTAGAATCCACGCCACGATAATCAGATGCGACGAATGGAAGTAAGGGACCAGTGAGTTTGTTTAGTCTCGTACTGTTTGCATATTCAACTTGAGATTTCACTGGATAGATCTCGGTTGGCTCAATTCCATCAGTGTAAGTTAGTGGTCTCTGAAGAGCATAAATCATTTTGCACATTGCTTCATCCATTCTTCCGAATCGCATAGCGTTGAGGAGATCCACAAATGCTAAAAGGAAGTGAATCAACAGAAAAATGGCCGAAATGGATAGGCTGTACTTTGTTCCTTCTGTCTAAAAACTTTGCTCAAGAACGTAGGCTCAGCTAAGTCGAATTAGATAAAATGAAATGAGAAGTAACATAGGCTTACGGATACAGAGGTTCCATGTTTGAGCCTCAAACGTAAATATTGAAGGGATGGCTTCTCCTTGCTCGCCCTTTTCCGCAACCGGTGGGAGCTGGAAAAAGTCGCCGGATAAAACCAGCTGTAAAGGAGCGGTCACGGGAAATTCACAGGAAGAATAAAATTATATACCGTTATCCCTCCAAAAGGCCTATCATCTCTCCTTACTAGCCGGGCGATGTTTTCCTATGAGGGTGAATGAGTAGGAATCACTGTGTCAGTGGCAAAACGGACAAGTTTGTCGAATAATCGGCCATCAATCATAGAAATTTCGTCAATAATGAGTGTTTGAGTCTGAAATGAGATTTAGGATAGAAACAATTAGGTTCGATTCCTACAGGTTCCTTACGTTTTGCCAACGATGTAGTGCGGACTCGAGAGCCTTGTTGTGTATGAGTCCGTTCGCATGGTCCGTTGCCTTTTTTTTCCCAAGCCCGATTCCTTAGACAGCGTCAGCCAAATGAATAGACTCGCAAGACTACTTGATCAACCTGCCCATGAATGCAGAGTGCATCCTCCAATATTAACGCCAGCAATACCTGTTGAGGCCGTGATAGCAAGTCCAGGTGAACGCGGACCACCTAGAACCCTGATAATTTCTCGTAGCAAGACCGACTTGCCTGTCCCTGAAGCGCGTGTGTCAAAAATGGCACACAAAGATGGATTGCGAGCATACCAGCAGAGCCTAGGTCACGTAGAAGAGTAAATAATCACGAAAAGTAGACGGCAAGGAAGTTTTACCCGTGAAAAATACGCTCTTGCGCTCAAGAACGCGCTGGAGTACCATTTGCTGCTCGGGAGAAAGAGAAACACTCGGGGTTTCTGCTGGGAGAGGCTGGGGTACAGGAGTCGGCACAGGGAGAGGAGGCAAATCTAGTATATCAATCGGGGGTGGCAATGATTTGACGGGTGGACGGGGAACATTCAGGAAGTCTGGGCGATTACTGCATCAGTATAGTGCATGCCCTCAAGCGTGTCAATAAGCCAACCCTGAATCCATTTTTCTGCCTCTGACTTGGCAGTGAAGCTCTTGTGAATGGCCGCAGGATACCGAGACGTCTAGCAAGGGTGTCAGTACCGTGTGAAAGGAGTATGTTTCAGGGTAAAGGACTCACTGCAGCGCGACACTAAAGATCCCAAATGAGCTGAGCACTTACATAAAGAACAAAGACTTAACTTGTTCCCAGGAATCGTAGATTTTAGGCCCTTCTCGTCCTTTCCTAACTGCATACCACTTCGCTTTCGGCATGATGGCCTTGGAGAAGGGGCGGTCGACCCACTTTTGCCCGCGACGCGGTGTGACCGTGACTCACGACACCTCTTCCTAAACTTTTGTGACCGTATTTTCGTAGCCTGTTTGAAATGCCAAGAATTCTGTCTCTTAGTAGGGGTTCATTCCTCGCTTACAATGTATACTCTCTTTATCAAAGGGAGCCATGCAGCCGCAATCGAAACTCTTTTAAATGTCACAAGAATCCACTTATAAAAACCTCATTGAGCTGTACGTTATATATACATACCATTACCACACCTTATCGTCACTGGTTGTATTCACCCAATTTCTGAATATCTATTGGGGGGGACAGAATTCTAGACGGAAGGGACGAGTTTTAATATTCAACTATGAAGAACTCACAGAGGAACATGCTCTGAATTCGCGGAGTTAGTAATGGTGTTGTTGCTCTTTTCTATAGGATGAATGAGGAGCTGAAGCGCCTAAGCCTCTCCCAGCGCTAACGAAAGGCTATTTGCCTTCTCCCCTCACCATGTCAGCTGATAAAGTCTGGGTCTTTGCGCCGGCATTCGTGCTAGTTACAATTCTTGCGCACGTCGCACCGTCATCCTCATTTCCTGTTATTGTCGACCTTGCCTTGCTTTTGGCGTATACTCCGATTCTGTATAACCGAGGGCAATATCTCGAGCATGGCGCATCGCTCATAGGATCCTTAACTGTCGGGCAAGCCATTGTCAGGTGGAATCTTGGATCGACTACCATTCAGGACAGCCCGAACCAAGGTCGATTCGCGCTTCTCGCGCTCTCGTTCATTGAAGCTTGCATCGTTGCCTTCTGCAGTATCTTCAGCCATGCTACCTGTTCGCCGGTTGACGTGGACCTTGCCCAGCTCTTGTTTTCCCAGCCGTTTGGACAACGGTTTGGTGGGCTATCTCGTACTGGCCGCTCGGTCGTCTGCTTAATTGGTCGCCAGCTTTAGGACTTGGTGCCTACACATGGATGGGGCCCCATCTTTGGCCCAGCTGGATTTGATTGGATTGTTGCTGCTTGGGCTACCGTGGTATATCATTTTGGCACGGACTGGTATATGAACAAAGACAACCACACCAGCGACATAGCTGAACGACCACGGCGGACCAAACGCCAAACTTTCCAACATCGATATGTACAGACTCTGGCAGCAGCACTTGTACTTTTAACCATTCTGTCCCTTGGATTTGAGCCTGCATGGCAAGGAAGACATCCTCCTTTGTCTCCGTCTGATCTAGCGAATACTCCTCTGCAAGTTGGCTGTGTTCTTCCTCATCCAGAACGAAATAGAGGGCACAAATTAACGTTGGATGACTACATTGCTAGAAAGTCAGACCATGCAATCGAATGCTGCACTTCTGCTTTGGCCTGAATCTGCTGTGACCTTTAAAAATGAGTCAGAGAAATCTGCTGCATTTGCAAAGATCCGTAAACTTGTACCTGGTTCATACGTTGGTGTGCCCTTTGAAGAGTCCTTCTCTTCCGATGATCAAGTTCTCCGTCGAAGCGGACTTGCAGTCATCTCTCAATGGTCGGAAGATTTTGAATACTTCAAGCAGCACTTGGTACCTTGTAAGTTTTGCCGCTTTCATATTGACGGGCAAATTCAGCTGAAGGATTATCAGTGGTGGAAAGCTTCCCGCTAACTGCATCCTCTACACCACCCTCGATTGGAAGTTTCGACTTACGAATGCCTAAATATCGAAACAAAACTGAATGGGGCGGGAAAACACGCGAAATCACTTTCACTGCCTCTATATGCTTGGACAATGCGTTCCCTAGTATCTTTACAGGGCTCCAAGCGCGTCCGAGCATCATTCTTGCCCCAGCTCGGACATGGGATACAACAGTGGCATGGATGATGTGGCAAGAAACTGTGGCCAGGGCTACAGAGATTGACACTCAAGTGCTCTGGTGCGATGGAGGAGAGCATGGCTTCAGCGGAGTGGGTGGTGCTTTCATCCATGAACCAATGCAGCAAGGACCTGGTTCGTGGACGAGGACCATCGCCGTTCAACAAGGTTATGGAAAGAAAACTGTTTATGGGAGATTTAATTTGACAATGCTTGTCATAAATTGGGGCGTGTTGGGTGTATTTGTACTTTTTGAAGTGGGATCGAGGTATGGAATAGTACTACCACTGGAGCGCGCGAGCCAATGGGTAAGCAGGCCATTTGGGAGAAAGAATAGGGTAGAACGAGATTTATTGGGTCCCTGGGAAGAAGAGAATGGAGTCTCGTAATGAAGTAAAAAGTAACGGTTAGTAGTTCAGAAAAGACAGCCTTTTGATTTCACTGGGAGGCAAGCAAGTCCACGGAAGTAGTTGTCGATCAAATCGAAACCCTGCCTCACGCCGTCAGCGTGTTCTTGGAAGAGGATAAAGGACGGCACCTGCGAGCCGGAAACTTTGCAAGTCTGTAGCCGACTTGCATACCGCAAACGTTTCCACCAGTCTCGTCGTTGCGGTCGACCGTTGTGCGCCGCCTTTTTGGCCGGGCAGAGTCGATTAGCAGCGCGTCTCCCTATCCCCCAAACCCAGCTTCAGATTCCGAGTCCGATTCTGACTGGTATCTTATAAGTCACAAGGACCTTCCTCTGGATCTTGCCCGTTCGCCTCTTCACCGCCACCGAGCTTTAAGCCAGCCAAGTCAGTCGGTCCACAGCGATCGCATCCCAGCTTCTTTCTTCCAACCAGAACCTCACCACGTTTCTCCTGCTCGTGGGTCGCTCCAAGACGTCAGGTCTAGACGATCCTCGGCACGTAACTCTCGATATACCTCTTCAAGACATCGTACAACCTCTCTAGCCCGAACTCAACAGTCAGATTCCACTGGTCCTCTCTCATACCTTTCATCACCAGTATCAGTATCACGACGGTCCCATTTATCTTCTCCTTACCGCTCCCATCATCCTTCTCCATCTCTAGCTACACCTCCCCAAGCCTTAACCACAAACAACTCTCATTCAGCAGACTCGACTTCCTGGGATATCACCAAGCGAGACGTGAGTACTTTTTTTTTTAAAAAAAAAAATCATCTTTGTCATAAAATTTGTTTATCCTATCTCATAGATCCCCGAGACTGCGACACCCCATTCAACCCCCAGTAGAACACCCCGTGCGAGTCCACGGCAAAGACAGTCCTCTACACCTACTCCAGTTACGACTCTTCACTACACTCCAATCATGGATTTTACAGGAAAACGCATGGATGTCGTCGATGCAGGCGGCGATATCGACTATAGTGATTTTCAGTGGTTCCAAAACCCTCCCGAACGACCGCCACCAGCCCCAGTACGTTGCTGAAATTTAAATTATGTAAGTATTGACGTTCAAGTCTGTAGGTTCCGGAGCCTAGCACATATGTTCCTAACCCAAACGTCATCGAACAGAACGAAACCTTTATTTTCGCCTTGGGCGCAGCACCAAACGTCCTCTATGCACGATTTAAGCAGTACGGCGAGGTCAGTCTGTTTTCTGACGAGGAAAATCACTTGTCTTTAACTTCGTTTCTGTAGCTTGGTGTTCTCGCTTGGTGCTCAGAATTTAGTGAAATGATTGATCATGTCAAACAACTCGGATTTGAAGGCAATATGTTCGTAAACACTCGAGCTCAAGCTTTACGGACCTGCGAAGAAATCCTCCAGCTGAAGCTGGAGATCAAGATGCAGATCATCGTCATGTACCTCTCCTCGCAGATTGCAAGATTGAGGAAGTTCTTGGATGGGGAGAAAAACTTCGAGGATTATCCCATTGTTGATTTCCCTGTGGACACAAGGCAGTACACATAAGCTCTTTGAGTCTGCCTGGTTCTCTCTGGAGTTTTGCTGTCTTCTTGTTATGTTTGCTTCCTCACTTGTACATATGCTCATATGTAAAACTACTGCTACTCTCAATAATTTTGTATGCTTGCATGCCCATTATCAGATCTGTTCTGGATTTACTTCGGATAACGGGTCAGTTTAACGTTATCTGAACAGCTTGATTATTTGCATTCACTCTAAAGACCGTTAGCTGCACTTGCTTTCCGTGGAGTCGTTTGACTTCTCCCTTAGAAACGCTTCGCGGCTGGAATCAGAAGTCATTTCTAGTTTATTGTGACTGCGACGCTCCCGCAAAAGGATACAAAAGGTACAGGGTCTCAAAGGACTTTAAATGAATTGAGCCTAATAGCACTCTAGAAACCAAGGTGATGGATGAACCATCGTCCAAAGTGAGGAAACATAACAAATGACGCAGCGCAAAAAAAATCCCGATGAGTAGGTATGTGAGTATATAAGAAAAGGAAAGAATAACTATAAGCTAAAAGTAACAGTATGATATATAGAAGTCCAAAGATAATACTTAATGAGCTTCAGCGACTACGCCTGCATATTGCCTCCAATATTCGCTGGTCTTGGGATCTGAATCTCTGAGAGAGCCGGGTTGGAACGTTGACTCTCTAGGCGGAGGTGGGAGAGGGTTTGCGCTTGTTCTATTGAACACATCGTCCGAGCTGGTCCTGTTAGAGGTGGATTTCGCAGCTGAACGACGCCGTTGCTGCTGTTGTTGAGGAGCGAAGGGTGTTTGAAGCATAAAGGATGTATGTGCAGAACCGTGACTCTGTCGGCCACTGTCTTTGGCAGGTACAGGTGGTGGAGGTGGTGATGCAACCTGTTGTCGCATCTCCTCACCATACATGCTTCGTCCCTTGTATAACCTCTCCAAATCCCATGCTTCCTTCGCTCGAAGATCATTGAGCTCAGCTGTAGGAAACATTTCTGAAGTTGGACGATTTGTAAGAGAAGGTGCTCGTTGGAGAACAGCGCCGGAAGATTGGGTAGAATGTCTTGTCGACTTTCGATCCTTCTCCCTCTCTTTCTCTCTCTCCCTGCCTCTCCCACGCTCCTTCTCCTTCGATGACTTCTTAGGAGGTACAGCAGGCCCCGCAGACCCAGAAGAAGAGGTACCGGGATATGAGTCTCTCATGTCTGGTGCTGGCGCGCTCACTCTCTTAGATGTACGTTTCGATGGTAAGTCCTTTGGCGGAGGAGCAATTTCCACTGACGGCTGTCGCTCCCGCTCTCGTCTCGTCCTACTCTCCCTCTTAGTTGGACTCCCATCGGCCAACCGATCTCGACTGGACCTCCTTCGGCCTACATCTTGCTCTTCAACAACTTCCCATGACTGCCCCCCAGCGTGGATAGTCTCGCCACTTGCGTAGACAGTCCCAGAAGCACTCCTAACCAGTTTGAATGTCTCCGTGCTTCTGTTCAAGCCTGAGTCGCGCTTAATAAGTGGGGGAGGTCTAGGAATTTCTTTATCAGGTAGTGGAGGAGGGACAGTTTCTGGTGTTGAAGGCAGGTCAGGGATTGTGGGGATTGGCGATCCATAGTTGGGTATCATTGAGGTAGACGAATGAGCGGGAGACGCCTCCAAATTTCCAGCTGCTGGGATTCTGGGTGGGGGCTGTAAATCATGCTGAGAGGCAGCGGCAGCGGCAGAAGACCTCTTAGTGGGACTCCTGCTACTACTTTTCTCTCGCTTGTCTTTAGATTGACGTCGGGGAACTTCAACTTTGGGCAGTTTTGGCCGCTCAGGTGAAGGTGTGCGACTCTTAGGAGCTCTTTTCTGCAATTTCGTCGGCGAAGCAGAACGCTTCACAGGAGAAGCGCTCCGTTCCCGCCGCGTTCTCGTTTGGGTCATAGGAGGGTTAGAAATTTCTCGAGCTGGAGCGGGTGCCTTGAAAACTCGATTGGTCTGGAAGTGGTATGGGTTGGGCGCTCGCGCGCCGGAAGGAAGTTGCGTGCTTAGTGACGTAGCTGCTGGGAGCGACTCGCGCGTAGAGGGGAGTGACGCGGAGGGCTGGTTTGGTGTATTTTCAACAGAAGGAATGTCTGGATTCGCAACCGTCAGCTTGCCAATCGAGAACGCAAAATCTTCGAAAGAGGCAATAGAGATGCGTT
This sequence comes from Flagelloscypha sp. PMI_526, assembly GCA_021399455.1. Lineage (NCBI taxonomy): Eukaryota > Fungi > Basidiomycota > Agaricomycetes > Agaricales > Niaceae > Flagelloscypha > Flagelloscypha sp. PMI_526. The sequence continues at coordinate 2,663,954 of JAJTUO010000001.1, read as the reverse complement.
GCTCTTTGTCCTGAAATATGCCAGTTGGAGCTAACTGGGGAGCAGGGGATGCTACCGGAGGTAACTGTGACTGCCGCTTGATCACTGGCGGTGTGGGAGAGGGGGGAGGGTTCACATGGGTGAGTGCAGTGTCCGCTAAAGGAGTGGAAGGCACTACCAGAGGGGTAAGAGCAGGAGCAGGAGCAGGAATAGGAGTAGGGGCAGGAGCAGGTTCAGGCTCTTGAGCAGCGACTGGCTGCGTCGGCTGCGGGTACGCACTCATCGCAGCCGATACCGAATAATCTAAGTCGTCATCCACCTTCTCAGGACTGGGCATGGACATCGGCTCAGTTGTTTCTGCTTCTGGAGGCGGAACACGCTTGGCAACTTGAGGTGAGGGCGACCTACGCGGTGACGGGGTTTTGTCCGTGACGAATGCAGCCAGCTTGTCATCTTGCATCCTCACATCATCCGGCCTTGCATCCTCCATCTGCAAGATTTGGCTGGTTCGTGAGGTCCGACCGGAATCATCCTTCGGCTTCTTGTAAACGCTGAGCTTCTTTGCGAGCCGACCCAAAACACTCCCTCGCTTGTCCTTTTTCGTCGCAGCGGCAAACGCAGCGGGATTGGAAGGCGGAGGTCCAAGACGAGACTCCCGTTTCGATGATGGTCGAGAAGAAGGGGCTGCGCTGGTACTGGATTCGTCCGGTGAGGAGACCGGCGCGGAACCGGCAGAAACAGATCGACCGCCGAAGAAGCCAAGAACTGGAGTACGTCGCTTGCTCAGTTTCCTTGGAAGAGATGGCCGGGCTTCGTCATATGATTGGGTATCGGCAAGAGGAGTGCGGTTAATGGTCGCCGTAGATTGAGCTGTAAGATGAATTGCAGACGTGGATTGAGTGGTGAGATGGACTGCGGACGTGGATTGAGACAAGGGCGACGGAGTAACGGTGCGATGTTTTTGGTTGGCTGTTGCAACGCTGGATACTCTAGACCGAGTCTGAGAAGTTACGTTGGGCTGCATATAAACGGTGAATCAGACTCATTTTGTTTTGAAATGAAGAACAAAGAGCGTACATCGGGAGCAGCGTCTGCGGGACTACTGACGTCGTAAGGTGAGGTATGATGGAAATTCTGTCCCCAGGGATCTGACCCATCGAGGAAGTCAACATTGTCAGGTGTGTTCTGGCTTGTTTTTCGTGTTCTCGGTTTCTCAGCGACACGCACTTGGGATGAGGCAGGGGATTGTACACTGGGTGGTCGGCGCGAAGATACTCGAGGCTCATCTAGGCGTACAGAAGAGCTAGAAGCCATGGGAGGGAAGTCTGGAGAGAAATAGGATGAAGGTCGTGCATCGGGGCGCGCTTCGTGGGGGGCGAGGAGGTGGTGATTTCTGTACCACCGTGGACCGATAGGATTATGAATGTTGTACCGAACGTTGAGGGAGACCGGAGCGGCCAGGTCACGGGTATACCAAGTGGGAGCATCACGAATGACTTCGGGCACGAGGGACCTTGCGGGAGCTGGTGCAGAGCTCGCAGTTGACGCCTCCAAGGCCGCCATTTCGCGTTCATGGGTGGGCGCTGGTTCGGCCGGAGGTGATGCCTGGGATGTGCTGCTCCCGTTTACATTGGGTGTAGAGTCTTTGTTGCTCTTCCGTCGCCACAGGGAATTTGACCGACGCTTACCACTTTGCTTGCGTTCGAGGTTTTGTTGCTTTCTTTCTCGCTCCTTCCTGCATAACAATCTTAATGAGCAAAGCACAATTATAAAAGAAAATGGAGAATATTTACTGTTCCTGTTCCTGGTAGAACTTACTGAGCGCGACCTTCTCTTGGGAGACATTTCTACTCCTCCAGTCCTAAGAACGTCATGGTAAATATTGGAACCGGGTCCAGAAAACGTGGGCCCACCTCTTCAAAAGGTTCAGCGCCGACCTGACCATATCTTGTTTCCATTCTATGAGGGTAACATGGAGAGTAGTGCCAAGGTTTATATGTTGAGAGCCAAGCACTGCCCGGGCGTCTACTGCATTCCGTCACACAAGGAAATATTCAGTCATCAACAAACAAACAACGTTTTCTTATTTTATCCCCGGAGGCCTTTTCTTGATTCAACCCACCATATCCTCAAAAAAATGCGTATCCTTATCATAGGCTCAGGTGGCCGAGAGCACGCTCTTGCATGGCGACTCTCTCAATCCTCTCTCGTCAAATCCATCTGGGTTTGTCCTGGCAACGGCGGAACGTCCGGACTTGAGAAAACTTCCAATCTGGAACTGAAACCTTCAGACTTTTCTGCTTTAGTCCACTTTGCTTTGCAAAACGAGGTTGGATCTTCCATCTCAATTTCAATCAGAACTCTTCAATCTGTGCCAAGGTCTCTTTGGTTGTCCCCGGCCCAGAGCAGCCCCTTGTCGATGGCATAGAAGGTCACTTCCGCAAAGGTCATCTGCCTCCCATTTCCCTGCCTCAGTCCTTTTTCTTACTTCGATTTTGATATTCTAGTTGGTATCCCAGTCTTTGGGCCCTCAGCTCTAGCTGCCCGCATGGAAGGTTCCAAAGCGTTTTCAAAGGACTTCATGCAGCGCCACAACATCCCCACTGCTTCATATAAAACTTTCTCCAAGACACAACTTGACTCAGCTATTGAATATATCAAGACCTGTCCTCATGATATTGTCCTCAAAGCCTCGGGTCTCGCCGGAGGTAAAGGTGTTCTCATCCCAACCTCCAAAGACGAAGCTATTCAAGGGCTGAAAGAGATCGTGGTGGACAACACATTTGGAGACGCCGGTTTGTATTTATATTATTACAACAACTGTCACATGGTCTCTGATCCTTATATGCCTGTCTCCAGGAAATGAAGTGGTTATTGAAGAGTTCCTCGTCGGATCTGAAATAAGCATTCTTGCCTTTTCTGACGGATACACTATCGTACCCCTTCCAGCAGCTCAAGATCACAAGCGGATTGGAGATGGCGATACAGGACTTAACACTGGTGGAATGGGGGCCTACGCTCCTGCCCCTGTTGCGACGCCAGACGTACTTGACCAAATCATGAAGACCGTCCTGCGACCAACAATCGATGGAATGCGGAAGGACGGCTTTCCATTTGTCGGAATGTTATTCACGGGTTTTATGCTCACTAAGGATGGTCCAAAGGTTCTTGAGTATAACGTACGGTTTGGTGATCCCGAAACCGAGGCGCTGATGGTTCTCCTACGAGAAGACACAGACCTGGCCGCGGTGCTTTTGGTTAGTTTCTATTTGATTGTTTAACAAATTCGCGTCCGAAGTTTATTTCGTTCTCTAGGCTGCAGCGGAACATCGCCTGGACTCTGTAGCCCTCAACATTCGACCTGGTTTTGCTGTTTCTATTGTCCTTGCATCTGCGGGCTATCCTGGGAACTATCCGAAAGGAAAGAAAATATCTTTTGAGAGTCTTCCTTCTAGTTATTATTTTTTTCGCGCTCTTTTTATGTCCGCTGACCAATTATGTAGAGGATGTGGTCGTCTTCCATGCAGGAACAGACTCTAAAGATGGTTCGATCGTCACTTCCGGTGGTCGTGTACTTGCAGTGACTGCCTACGCACCCACTATTCGTGACGCAGTCAATCTTGCATACACATCCGTCAACACAATCTCTTTCGAAGGCAAAACCTTCCGCAAAGACATTGCCCATCGCGCTCTCACCCCGTCAACATCCACCAATGCCCCTGGGTCTCTCACATATGCATCTTCAGGTGTCTCTGTCGATGCAGGCAATTCCTTAGTCGATAAAATCAAACCGATTGTCAAAGCAACTGCCCGTTCTGGTGCAGACGGTAATATCGGCGGCTTTGGAGGTGTCTTTGATGTTAAGGCTACTGGATACGCGGACCCGCTTCTCGTTAGTGGAACCGACGGTGTCGGAACTAAACTCCGGGTTGCGATGGATGTTGGTATCCACGACCTCGTTGGCATTGATCTTGTAGCCATGTCGGTCAATGATTTGCTTGTGCAAGGCGCGGAACCCGTCTATTTCCTGGATTACTATGCTTGCAGCAAACTTAACGTCGAACAAGCTGCCGATGTGATCAAGGGAATCGGGGAAGGCTGCAAGCAAGCTGGATGCGCACTTATCGGCGGAGAAACAGCCGAAATGCCTGGGATGTATACAGATGGTCGGTTTATTTGTTTACACTTGGTTTTGAGCCACTCATTTTTTTTTCTGCTAGGTGACTACGACCTTGCAGGGTTTGCAGTCGGCCTTGTTGAACGGAACCAGCTGCTTCCCAAGACCGATATCCAACCGACTGACATCCTTCTTGGCCTAGCTTCGTCAGGACCGCATTCAAATGGGTTCTCCCTCATTCGTAAAATTGTTGGCCGCACCTCCATCTCCTACTCTTCGCCAACCCCTTGGAATTCTTCCACAACTCTCGGTCGAGCCCTCCTCGAGCCCACACAAATTTATATCAAACAAGTCCTGCCTTGTACTAAGCAAGGTCTCATTAAAGGCATGTCGCATATCACAGGTGGAGGCTTCATAGAGAACATTCCTCGCATCCTTCCAAAGGGCTTGGGATGTGAAATCGACGCCTCAAGTTGGAGTCTCCCACCCGTGTTCCAGTGGCTGATGAGGGAAGGCAACGTCGAACCTCTCGAGATGGCTAGGACTTTTAATAATGGTATTGGCCTCGTTCTGATAGTTAGTCCGGAAGGTGCGGATGCGGCTTGCCAAAACCTCCGCTCTTGTGCAGACGGCGTACAAGTATTTAAAATTGGACGAGTCACAGCAGCACCTGGAGTCAAGATGTTGAATCTTGAATCTTGGTCGTCCGCTTAACATGGAAGTTTGTAATGTCCGTCTAATAGTCATGTACATATAAAATCATGAGATTTGTATCGCCTGGAAGGTGCGACGGGGAGAGAAGTACAGAGAGTGAGAGTGAAGGGGAGTCAGTGGGAGGATGACGCCGGGAGAAAGACAACTACATTGGTACAATACAAGGAGTGGGTGTTGGAATAGATACTGTATAACTGGTGATACTTTTGAGAAAGGTTCGTGTTGTGAATCAATGTCTAATGTGCCAGGGAACAGGAAGGGGATGGGGCAGGATGACAAAAAGAGTCCAAACACGAATGAAGGCTAAAGGAAAAGGCGAAAAGAAACACAAAAAGAGAAAAGTACGTCGAGATAGTACACGAAAGGAAAACACACAAAAAGGAGAAGACTAAAATGTGACTATGAGGCTGGCGGGACAATGGTACGATGAAATATATAATGCATGAATGAGTAATACGTGTAGCGAAAGCGCGAAAGGAATGCAGCAACAGGAACAAGTCTCGGAATGTCGGTCGTAATGCATGTATGTGGACTGAGTAAGGACAGGAAGGGGTGACGGAAGAAATGAAACCAAATAACCCAAGAAAGCATGAGACAAAAAAGTCGATGTGGGAAGGAAAATGAGCAACTTAGGCGATGGCAACCTGCTCTTTTACGACCTCAGGTGCGGCAGCCGCAGCAGCAAAGGACAATGGAAGCTTCTTGCTAGCAATGGATGTGGCCGGAGAGCCATTCTCCTGAAGCTCAATGGGCTCCTGTGGTGGAGTCTCGGGGGTGTTCTTCTCAACACTATCAGGAGAAGGACCTCTTGTGCTAGGCGGCTCCTTTCGGGGCGGTGGCGCTTGAAGTACTTGCGCTGCAGTTGGGCCATTTAATCCCACATGCCCGTTGAGGCTAGGTGAACGAAGCGGAGGCGTGATGGAGCTAGCGAGGACCGGGAAGTCATCAGCGCTAGGCAGTTTCTGCCTGATAGCAGCAGGAGGCTTTCTGTCACTACGAGCTCCATTCATCTTGCCACCGCGGGGATTGAAGCCATTCGTGGATCGGGAATTATTCTGTAAACATGTTAGACGCATCCTAGTGCTTAAATAATAGACTCACATTGATGTGCATGCCGCCAAACTTACCGGTGAAGCCGTCCATACTACCAGGTCTGGGAGGACGAGAACCAGGTCCGCGACTTCCAGGACCGGTATCAGGCAGAATGTGAGGGAACCTACAATCATTCCCATTTTTGCACTTGCCCATTGGGAAAAACATGCACGGCGGTTTGCCAAAGGAAGGGCGTCTAGCGCTTGCACGCCGCACGTGTCCATGAGGTGGACCTTGGCGCAACTCAGATACTTCTCCATTGACAAGAGGCTTCTGACCATCTAGGACTGGATATGTTCCAGGAGCAGGGACGCTGTTCACCGCGGCGAGAGGGTAAGGGGCATCCTGGCGAGGGGGGTAGGCAAAGGGAACAGTCGGAGAAGCCTGAGGTCCACCATTCATATGAGGCTGGGGTGGCATACCACCCGGGACTGGCATGGACAAAGTAGGGTAGGCAGACGGAGAAACGGGAGAAGTCGGGTTATACTGAACGGGCTGGGTGGTATTGGGAGGAGGGAGGAAGTGAGGCTGAGGCTGCCCATCTGCAAGAGGGACGTGGGTATTAGGAGGTGGTAGAGGAGCATACATGTTCGGAGGAAAGGGTTGAGGTATTGGCATGTTAGGGTCAAACTGGTAAGTGCCCGGTGGCGGGGGTACGGGACCAGGCATGTATGGGCCTTGTGGATGAAGGAACATGCACGAGGCGCCGTACCGACATGCAGGATAGTATCTGCAGGGAATAAAGCGGGCAATATCGGGAGGAGGAAGATTTCCAGGTCCTCCAGATGGTGGGACATCCCCGTTGGGCTGGGGAGGAGGGATAGGGTAAGGCGCATAGAACGATGCACCATCTGGGCCTGGTTGACCAGCGTGGAAATATGGGTAAGCTCCTGGCGGCGGGGGAGCATAGTAAACAGCCTTGGCGTCTCCGTTGGGTTGAGCATATCCGTTTGCTGCGTCATTCGGGGCTTCATTCAAAGGAACAGCTGGGGTACTCTGAGGGAAATTGAAGAGCTCCAGAATGGCGGGGTTCGTGGTGAGCTGCGCAGGCACTCCTTCAGACGACCCATTGGTTGGGTTGGCACCTAGATGTTCCAAATAAACATTAGACGCGTTCGCTGACGTGATAATTGGAGAATGAAACATGCCTTTCTCAAGGAGTGCTTTGACGATTTCTACGTGGTCATTCTTTACTGCCTGAATAAGTGGCGTGTTCCCTGCTTCATCTAGTGACGGAAGAAAAAAGTTTCAGACAAAACGTAGCGTAGTGGGCGGAAATACAGCCACCCAAAAGAGAGGGAAACACACCTTTGACCTCGAGGTTGACCTGGGTGGGGTCGTTCAAAAGTTCGAGAACATACGGCAGGTTGCCTTCGGCACAAGCTGACCACAGAGCAGAGACCATACTTGTAGTGAGAAAATACGGGAAGCTGGGAACCTTCACAGACAAGAAGGGCGAAGGTAAATCACGGAAGGAGCAAGGTCCTAAAAGGTCGAGGTGGATTTAGGAAGAAAGAGAGACACGAGGAGTCTACAAAGTTTTCTCTCTGGACCGAGATCACTCGGAATCAATTGATACCTCAGCGGCTCATATTATGACCTCCGCATCGATTCTGTCGCAGCTCCTATCTACTTAAAGTAAAAACATCTAGAAGTTCGTAGTTTTAAAGCAGAGTAAAGAGAGGGAGTCAGGGCGAGTCATAAATCTGAAATAGGAAAAAAAAGCGAAATCTAAGGACCGACAAAATCACGCTCTGAAAGTTCGACATGCCGGAATTTTACGAAGTGTCCGTGACATTACCGCTCAGCTTTGTGCCGCAGGCAATCCGAGCTTCCCCAGCAAGTTTTTAGCAGGACCGCCCACGCATGGAGGTAGATCAAGCTCCTTTGAGGGCGGCAGGTCCATCAGCTGGCGAACAGCATCCCTGGCCTCCATTCCTAGATAGAAAAAAAGAGAAAAAATCAACAAATTTGACAAACGGAGCCAAGCTCCGACTAAGCCGATAGAAGCAAACGAACCGTCATACAAAACAGCATAAATCTTTGCGGTCACAACGAGGTGCTGTAAGCAACCGAAATGAAAAGTCACAAGAGCAACACACCTTCTCGGTGATTGGCGCAAAGACTCCCAACTCATCGATGATTTTTTTCACTCCCTTGGCCGTCGTAACACCTTCGGCCACGCTCCCAAGAGTCTCTATGATATGCTCTAGAGACTCCCCGCGCCCGAGTCGGTAGCCAACAGTGTAGTTTCTACTGTTAGGTGAACTGCAGGTCAGAAACAAGTCGCCCACGCCTCCGAGTCCGAGGAAAGTCAGAGGCGAGGCCCCATACGCTACACCAATGCATGTCATCTCGTTCAGACCCCGAGTAATCAGCACTGCGAGAATAGTAAGGATCGGCGAAGGAAGGACGGGGAAGGTCGGTGTGTTCGTACTTGCTCGGGTGTTATTTTCGTAACCAAGTCCATCCGAAAGACCACTCGCCAAAGCATATACATTTTTTAGGGCGCCTGAACTAGCGGTTATGTGGGATCTTATAAAACATATAAATGCTTACCTGCAAGCTCCAACCCAATCGGATCAGCTAAACCAGAAATTAGTAAAGAAAAAAAATTGGTTTCTTAGGCGCCTCTTACCACTCGTGTAGCTAGAAAAGGGGATAAAGCACATGTAGATAGCAGGTTAAATATAACATACCACCGGAAATGAGGTTGGTGGAAGAGAAGGGAGGCCTGAACTCGATTTGTGACACTATTTCTTGTAACAGAGGTTGACGTACCTTGTCTGCTTCTACTTCAGTGAAAGAAGCAACGGAAACAGAAGTTGGTTGACGTTGTACGACTGAGAAAAGCGTGAAGCCCCATAACAATTGCTGCACCGACACACTCTCGCTTACTTTCTTTGGCAAACGAAGGGCCAGACTGGACATTCTAATGAATAAAGATATCAAACAAAGTTCAAAAACTCACAATGAATGTCGCAGCTTTGGCCATTGCTGGACCACAAGTATCGGCAATAATCCTAGGAATGTCAGATGAATGTATGATTGTGCATGAATATAACATACTCGAGGGTTAACGCGTTCGTACCAATCTCAATACCCTTGTTCACAAAAACGAGTAGTGGGTGGCAGTTTGCGTCAATGTGGGGGTGTAATTTTGACAAGGTCTCTCTATTTCAATGTAAGGACCAATGAAAAGAAAGTTCCCTAGTAAAACACGCGCCTGAGGTGTTGTGTAGGAATGGCAAACAAAACTACATCCATTGTCACAATCATGTCCCTGGTTTACACTCTGTTGACATCATCCGATTAACAAGGCAAGAAGAAGACAAACTGAGTGGGAAGATCAGGGCCAACCATCTGAATGTTACTAGAGAATGTGTGGTCTTTCAGATAATGCAAATTCTTGTGTGTTTTGTTGAAATGTTCCACGCTACTCGCGTCTCGACTCCAAAGGAAAACATCATGGTTTGAATCCCCAAGATGATCTGCTAGACATGATCCAAAGTTTCCAGAGCCTAAGAGAATAAGAGAGTTGTAGTATTTCTTTGAAAGCAAAAAAACGAGGTTAAACTTGCCCAGAATGAGCACGCGTGAACGGGGTGTTGAGGTCATCGGTTTTGCAAACGGCGAGAATTTGAATTTGTGTTGAGGAGTGTGGTAGTTTTTCGTCCAACTCGTATGAAAGTTCCGAAGAGCAAAACGACAAGGAGAGATACAAGGTCGAGAAAATAGTTGATGGTGCAAAGCAAGCCTGAGCATGAGAATGAAAAGGTTCCGAATATATATTCTCCCCTTCACCCCAACCATCACCTTCCCTTATGGTTTTTCCCGTTCAGGACCGAACAAACGAATTTCAAGCATGTGTAGACTCTATTCGAAATAGGTCGCATGTTTCTGCCCGGCAAGAATCAAAGCAGCGTCTCCTCAACGGCTCCGCAGGACGGCACAGCAAGCCAAAGTCCGAGTTCTCTCAAATGGCCTCCGCGATTGGAAAGAACATATCCAGCACAAATTTGAAGCTCAATAAACTTGGTCAACGTGAGTTCAGATTTACGGCCCTGTCAACTTCGTGCAATCTGAATATAATTGTTATAGTGGCGAAACGGAAAACCCTGTTCGATGACCGGCCTGTCGAGATTAGCGTACGTGTCCCACATCCCTTAGCTTTTCAACCATGCTTACTAGTTCAATGAATAGGAATTAACATTTATCATTAAACAAGACATTGCCACCCTCAACAAGGAGATTGCAAAACTGCAAGCCTATATCAAACAGAAGGCACTCACATCCTCTAAATCCCCGGAAGCCAATCAAATCGCTGAGCATAGTAGCAACGTCGTCATGCTTCTACAAAGCAACCTTGCAAATGCAAGTATCACTTTCAAAGATGTGCTAGAGCTAAGAACACAGGTACGTGTCCTTATTCCTGAAGCCAACAATTTGACCCGCTGAAATGCCAATAACAGAACATGAAGGAATCCAAGGATAGGACTGAGCAGTTTATGTCTTCAACGGCTCTGGCAGCCAATTCAGGTCCCTGTACGTTACCTTTTAACTAAATTATGGGTCTAGCCTCCTTACCAGGTACATGGCAGCTTCTATGCTCTACAACCCCCAACGCCATGACCCAATGGGCGACGGTAGCCCCAGTCGATTAGACCAGAAGGGGAAGAGTCGCTCACGGACACCAGTTAATGGTGACGTGCTTGCTCTGAATCTGGATGCGGCGGAGGAAGGAGCAAGCGCGATGAACGGACAATACCAACAAATGCAGATGGTCGAACAACAAGTATGTCTTGGTCCCTTTCCATTTTACACCCTGTCAATTGCTTATCATACATCATTCATTTCAGGACACATACCTCGATTCTAGGAGAACTGCCATCGAGTCCATTGAGTCTACCATTGTGGAGCTAGGCCAAATTTTCAACCAACTCGCTACTATGGTTGCTGAACAACGTGAAACTGTACAACGGATCGACGCCGACACGATTGACATTGCATCAAATGTCGGCGGTGCACAACGTGAACTGCTGAGATATTATGCAAGTATTTCAAGCAACAGGTGGCTCATACTGAAAATCTTTGGGGTTCTCATTGCATTTGTAAGTCTTTTTGGTGTCAAGAGCTTTGCTTTTATTAAATTCTAACTCTGTGAATAGTTCTTGGTGTTTATCCTAGTGTCATAGAGCATTGACGTGCTATGAACATTTTACATTATCTCTGGCTACCAGGCTCCTAATGGGATTGCATTCATCCCTGTGCCTTCTGGTCTCCTGGACTTTTTCGATGGTTTTGAGTGTCTTTTCCCGCCCCGCTGGGTTGGTCCATCCTGCACTGTATCTCCTACTGTCCAAGTCTTCCGACCCGCGGGTGTCCTTTCTGCACCTGATGTGCTTGAGAACCTCTGCGTTTTATGAGGTACGGCAGAGCCTGATGGTTCACCGTCCTTCTTTTGAGCTCTTGTTTCCTGTTTTTTCTGGGAGAAATTCATTAGCGGAGTGGTCGGAGTAGACGATTGACATGAACCGTACCCGCTGAGATATAAGACCTTTGTTCCTTTCCGTTAATTTCTGGAGTCGTGCTTCTCCCTTTCCTCCACCTCCAGCAGTTAACTCAACATTGACGACTCGACCGTCCAGCTGAGAGTGATGTAGTTTAAGGCCTTGTTGAAGAGCATTTCGATGAGAGAATTCGAGAAAAGCACAACCCTTCGATTTAATGACCGTCTTTCCAGGAGTTGGCTTTGGTGTCAAAAGGCGAACTTTGGGAGGTGGATCTGATATGATTTGATCAGGCAAAACAAGAATTAAAAAATTGGTAGACCTACCACATTGTGAGAAGTGCTCTTGAATTGCTTCGAGTGATGTTGTGTACTTCAAATTACCTGAATGGTTGTAAAAATGATGTTTTTCGGCTGTTTGAAAAAAAAGAGATACCAAGGAAAAGGATAAATCGCTTCTTTTCTGGACTTGTTCTCTCCTTTGGTTTAGCCACACCTTCTTCGGCCTTCTGCTTCTTCTTTGGAGGTTTCGCTGGTTGCTGTACATCAGCGGCAACGTCCTCCTCCTCCTTCTCTACCACCCTTTTCCTTTTCTTGGACGAAGGCTCAGGAATTGGAGGCTGCGGTTCTTCGTCCTCCCATGCTGCATCGTCTTCCAGAAGATCTCGTGTAGGGATATCATTGTCTTCGTTATTGGGTCTCCCTTTTGTTTTGCGTTCACGAAAACTGAGAGCCTTCTTTTGTTTCTTAGTGAGTTTAGAGGAAGAAGCGTCAGACACCATGATAGCTTGGAACAAGTTGCCCTTCTCCTCTAACTGCCATGAATCTCCATCTCCTCCCCCTCCCTTTGCTTTCCCTCCTTCTTACCCTTGTTGAAGCAGATACCCTCTCCCTTAATGATTACTTAGCTCAACGCCGGCATGTTCCTGATTTGGCAACCGACTTGAGGAAGAGACAGATGGGTAACCAAGACGCCCTTGGTGAGGTTATGAGGGTATGTTCGATGTAAACACCTTCAGGAATATCCCATCAAACTAATTCGTTCAAATTTTTGCTTGTTAGACCCGATCTCCTCCATACCATGTCCCCATTCGCGTCGGTACACCGTACGCTCCTCTTTAGCTCCCTTGATGGTATTCAGCTCACAACACTTCTAAAGCCCCCAATCATTCAATGTTGTTCTCGATACAGGTAGCTCTGACTTATGGCTGATGTCCGAACAACATACTTGTATCTCTTGCTCTACTGGGGGGTCTATTCACCTATTCGATGGCTCCGCTAGTTCCAGTTTAATCGCACCAAGTGCGTCTCAGCCCTTTCTATTCCAGAGTACAATTGCTTACTAACTTCACTTCTTTATGATTTTAGATTCCTCCTCTAGCTCATGCTGTAGCGCTATTAGCCAAACCCAAATCGAATACGACAACGGAATGGTTTCAGGGCAAGCAGTAAATGATACTGTTACCTTTGGATCTTCCGGGGATTTGACTGTTCCATCCCTAAGATTCCGTACGTCTTACTCTTTACCCTTAAAGGAGGGAAGCATACTCAAGAGGATCTACACAGTGAAAGCAAATATGTATCAGTCAAGCCAAGACATTCTCGATGAGACCGTCTCTGGAGTTTTAGGATTAGCATGGCCTATTCTCTCAGGCACAAATAGTACTACTCTTTGGAAGGGATTATATGAAGCTGGAAAATTGACCAGTCCTGAAATGGGTTTGTTCTCCTTTGTTTTTTCTTTCATTCTAGGATTGTACCTCAACCGCTACAGGAGTTTGGTTTCCGAGAGTCGATAATCGCTCTTCATCTGCACATGTCGCCTCGGTAGTGATGGGAGGTGTCAACTCAACTCTGTATCAAGGTGAAATCGAATATTATGATATTCCGGGGATCGGCATTTTAAAGGATACGGGAATTGACACGGATTGGGAGATGCCTCTCATTGGTGAGTTTTCGGCCTGCTACAATTCAGCCCTTTTCAAGTACTTACTCCCATAAACTACATAGATGTAACTGTCCAAAACCAATCCATCCCGATTGACCACAACATCTTCAATGACCTCTCTGGCATCGACACGGCTCTCCCTTTAATCGGGGGACCCAGAGAATCAGTTGAAAAGATTTGGGCTGTTGTGAATGGCTCACAAAAGTCCTCTACCATCTCAGGGTTCTGGACATTTCCATGTTCAACGGAAGTCCACGTTTCCTTGTCGTGGGGATTAACTTCTTGGCCTATTGACCCTAGGGATATAAATCTTGGACCCGTTAGTAAGCCACCTCGCTCTGTCACCAAAAGAAATCGCGAATTTACAAACGTGCTTTGTGTTACCAGCGGAAGGCTCAGATCAATGCCTTGGAGCGATATTTGACAGTTCAATAGGAACACCTTTGTATCACGATGGAGGGAATCCCTGGTGGGTTATTGGGACTACTTTTCTGGTAAGGTTTTTTACTCAGCCCCCCTCTCCCAAATTTGCTTCCTCAATAAACAGAAAAACGTATATACGGTCTTCAGGTGGGATCCGCCTGCTGTTGGCTTTGCTCAGCTTTCGGAAGTCGGAGGTTGGACTACCCCGCCAGAGAAAACCAAATTTGCTTGTTGCAATTCCACGTCTTCGTCACAAAGCAGTTAGTGCAGCAACCAACCCTCTCTTCTCACCTCTTAACGTCTTCTGTAGATCTAGCACTCTCGAGATCGACCGTTTCAGTTTCATGGTCGATCTTGTTCCTCAGTCTAGCGATTCTAGGAGCAGGATTCATGTTTTAAGAATACATGGAAAAATAATCATTCCAAAATGAAAGGATATAATAACAGTGCCTAAGGGATACAAGTACACATTTTGTTACTTTTAACGCGAATAAACTACAGCTATTGTAACCCAGGTAGAAGCAGGGATAAACACGAAGAGGTCGACGGCGCAGTTAGGGGTGATGGGATTGATAATCCAAAAAAGGGAAAATAAAGAGGTGAGAGATACGAATATGATGGACCTGAGGAAATGAAGTAACGTGTGGACAGACGCATTGGGGTATGAAGTCGACGACAGCATTGAGTAACAACAGGTGCAAGAAAGAGAGCTACGGAGAAAGTGGAAGAAGTACACAGAGAGTCCCCAACACGAGGACAAGGTGTACAGCTCATGCCAAAGTGAGACCATTCACGGCATCATCGGCGCCGTCAACGGCCCGTTCGTCGTCAAGTGTCCTTGGCCGAGGTATAGGACGTGCATGGATGATGGGACTCAAAATCAGAGATGACGACCGCATTGTGGGACTACAGGACATGTTGAGTGAGCGAGAGAGTCCTGCTGTAGAGTAGGAACTTGAAATGGTAGGGGAAGAGGTGGCAGAACTGAGAGCAGATCCAGGCGTGGGAACTGGAATAGCAATTCTACTAGGACGACTGGCGCTTGGCGTTGAGGTGACCCCAAGAGCTTCGTTGCGTAAGTGAACCAATGAAGGGGATACAGCGCGCCGTTTGGCGCTGGGATAGGGTTCGAATCGGTCATCAACTAGGGTGCAAAAACATGAGCATAGCCGAAAAGATAACAAACGGTCGGGAGAAATGGAGCGCACGTTTTCGCTTATTGGACCGAACCGCAGAGGTGGATGTCGGCGGAGGGGTATACCGCCATTGGGTCATTGAGGACGGCATTGAGGGCGAGCCATACGGCTGAGAAAGCAAAAAAAAAAAGTCAGAGGAACGGAACAAATAAAATGTTGGGGATCAACTGGGACGCACCATGTCTACATCCATAGGTGTGCTGCTATTGCTGTCTGTGCCATTGATGCTGGGCGGATCGTCTCCGGCAACACTCTGGGCAGCGGATCGTAAGCCGGCAAGGGATTCGGTCGAGGGTATTCGGTATGCAAAGGGAGCTTGGAGGTCGTCTTCGTCGTCACTTCCGGGATCCTCCGGTTGAAAGTCGTCAGTCCTGGCTTCTTCTGGAAAGCGACCCCGATCCACAGCGCTCCTGGGAGTCCGGGGTGGTTGAAGGCCCAGGGCATTTGAGGAGAGGACGTTCGAAGAGACCAGTCGTTGGAAAGCAGCTTCTGACCTAACCTCGATTTCTTCAGGACGTGTCTCAGCAAGTAAACTGCGAACACGAGGTTGCTTGAGCTGTATTACGGGTACATGTTAAATATTTTATTTTGACTGAGAGAGCGCATAGAAAAAGGACGGACCGGCAGTGAGACAGACGGGCGTCTGGAGGCAGATCTTGGCCGGGATTCATCGAAGGATGAGCGACGGGGAGGTGGAGTCGAAGGTGGCCGTGAGCGAAAACGCCTACGATACACTGAATCATCTTCGCCAGCGTCAAAGGCACCATTCGAGGACGGAGTCGAAGGCGAACCCATTGTTTCTGCCTCGTCCGAGGACATGGATGGCCGATGATAACTTCGTCGGGGGGAAGACAAGGCCCCACTGGCAATAAAGGACGATGCTAAAGGACTGTTCACGTGCAGCGCCGTAGGTTGGACAACACTGGAACGGCGCAGACGATGAGCAACACTGAGGTCATGGGCATGGTCGGTGCTCGAATTGCTATGGGTTGACGATGTAGGGGTAGGAAGAGCAAATGCACTGGACGATGTCGCCAGCGAAGGTCGAGAGCCATTCTCAACCTTGGGCATGGTGAAGGTCGAACGTCGTGGGCAGAGGGAACAAAGTTTGGGATAAAGTGGCTTACACCAGGCGGCCCCTTTCGCATTTGAGTCGATCATGATCCTCGTCCTTCCGAGTTTAGCCCAGGTGGGCCTTGGGCACGTTTCTTCCTAATATTCAAATAACTACAGAACTACAAAATCCTGTCCTTCAGAGACTCAATTCTGCTTTTACCCAACCCCATGCCATGTAAGCAGCCGTTGAGAAAAGGCCTACACAGTCATCAATCAACACGCATTATAATCCCAAAGGAAATAAATGCCTTACCGACTAGAGATGCTGAGCTCAAGAAGCCACCGTACCTGCTTCGTTTCTGAGGGGACTGGAGGTATCCGTACGTGTAACCAACTCGACCCAAATTCCAGACAAAGCCCAACATCGCAGCTGCACGAGGATAAGATGTTCCAACGATGAATGACAGCAGCATGACCTGCGGGAAAGTTTCGAGAGAATTTTGGTGAACACCTAAGGACTGAAGTCAGGGAGGATTTTCTCATGATAGAATGCTCTACGACGCACGCTGGGCGCAGTTGAATTTAAAAGCTGCGACATTCTTGTCCGCTTCTTCTTTGCTGGCATATACTGTTTTCTTGTATCAGTGACTGTTCTTCACTCGTGATACAATAGTCTCACGCTGAGGGTACTTAACACCAGCTCGTTTTCTATGCCTCATGCTAACGGAAGCTTGACCGTGCAGCACAAGGATTGACAGCACAACATTAGCCAAGACTAGTTCAAAGCTTTATGCTTGCATTCAGAATACGCTCCCACAGAGGAAAGAAAAGAAAAAAAATACCCTTCAGGAAGTGTGATAGCTGTCATGGTAGACGAGGCAAGGTGGCGGTCGCAAAGAAAGATTGGTGTGTCGGCGTTGGGGAGATGGAGGAGGTGTAGTAGACTCGGCGACGCTTTATATCTTTTTTAAAGATCTTGTCCGCATTTGGAGAAGAACGGTGCCGTAAAAAAAGAGTGCTCCTGCCGTTGCTTACGCGTCCCTTGCAAGCAAAGTGTAGCCGTTTGGCGTCTCGTTGAAAGGTTGATCCTTCTTCCAGCTGAATGATTCCCCGAAAAGTCGGAAAATGACGAATCCCAATAAGAAGCCTTGAAGAGAAAAAGAGCAGCATTGGAGATATAGTCGGAAACAACAATATACAGTTGGCATGATATCGTATCCTCAGCCAAGCTGTGAGGATAAACGAGAAAGTCGCTCAAGTTCGTATGAGTTGACGCTCTGATACGAAGGTACACGTCGCACTCGATAGAGGACACGTTGATATAAGAGATCATGCTAGCCTGCAGTGGGAATTTCATCTTGAAACCAGAACTTGGTGAAAGCCAGGAAAGGAATGGGGCTTGGGTAGGAGCGACACTTTGCGTATGGGGAGGCAGCTAACACTGAAGTTAAGGACAGTTTCGCTCGTAGTATCGATGAAAAAGTGCGAACTGTGCGCACATCGTGGTATTATCGATCTTCATGATGGTGGTAGTAGTTCAACGAGGGTAAGCTGAGTCAGATAAACGAAAGCGCAGCTGGAGACTTATTCCATCAAACTTTTATGAACGCGGGTTCCTGACTATTTTCTCAGAAACGCATACATTGCTTGTAGGCGCAATCTCAAACTTGAGAACACGCTCCATTAATTCAAAATCCGAGCTCTGCTGCAACCCAATTACCAGTCACGTATAATGAAGTGAGAATCAAGCCTTCAGAGCAAACGCATGTCAAGTGCCGCTTCACCAAAGTCGTGTAAAACTAGAGAACATACCTAGGCCAGCAAAAGATCCAAAGAGTCCCCCATACTTATTACGCTTCTCGGGAGCCTTCATATAACCGTAGGTATACCCAACCCTGCCCAAATTCCAGACAAAGCCAAGAATCGCAGCGGTGCGGGGGTATGTTGTTCCGACCACACATGACATGACTATTATCGCTGGAAAGAGTTCGAGAGTGTTTTGGTGGACGCCTATACGATCTTCTGAGCAACTATTCGTAAGGATATGCTCAGACACTCACGCTGAGCACAGTTGAACTTAAATGCAGCAGGGTTTCTTTCTTGTTCTTCCTTGCTCGCGTATTCTGCAACAAGAATTAGCTGAAGAAGCAACCACTAGAAGATGGCAGGGATGAAATATACGTTGCGGATACTTTACACCCGCTCTTTTTCTGTGCCCTTCACTCATGAAAATCTGAACTTGCAATAACATGCACGTCGCCACAAGATTGGCCAAAATGAGGTGAAAGCTAGTTAATTTGGAAGTGTTTTGTTTGAAACTGACGAGTGCTTGAAAAAGCTCACCCTTCGGGTAGTACAATAGGACCCATCGAGAAGGGTGCCAACATGGATAGTGATGGTTATGAAAGACAGGCGCAATGGACATTTCATGAGATCAGGATGATTGTGCCCCTACACACGCATATTCAGGCTTCCAGGGGCTTCAAGATCCTTGTCCTGTTGGTTACATAAAAAGGCAGAGAATACGTGGCATCATGGAAAGGTATAGAGAAAATGGTTTCTTTGCATCCCTCCTCATCTCAGTGACTGTTCCAAGAGTCCAAGGATGTGCCGTAAAGAGGTGAGAGCAAGGAGCTCCTCTTTCTCTGAGACGCCTGCTGTAAAATGGATGATGGCAGTCCAATGTCAGAGCGTCGCGACTTCATTCAAGTTTCATTCTTCCTTGGTTCCAGAGATGTTGATTTCTGACGCGAGGAAGGTCCACGTTATGCTAACAGGACTTGCCGAATGTTCAATGAACATTAATTAGGCGTAGGGCTCGGAAATGAGACAGATCGAGATGCCGCCGTGCCTGTAATAATATCGCCGGAAAGTGTGAACAGTTCGCATGTTGGAATGATATCGATTTCATAGTGGTGGAAGCAGTTCATTGAATAGGTAGTTGGGTTTGGACCAAAAAACGGGTTCGGGGGGCTCTATTCCATCAAATGCGAGTTCTTGACTACTTTATCGTGTACATATACATTGTCCGTAAGGCTAATCCTAAACATGAGAGCTTACTGAGCTCCACCGATTCAAAATCCGAGCTCCGCTGCAATCCATCGACCAGTTACGTACGACGAAGTGAGAACTAGGCCTACAGTGCAAAAAAAACACGTCAAGGTGCTGCCTTGTCGTGGACATGAATGACTAGAGGCCTCACCTAGGCCAGAAAAGGAAGCCAAATGGCCTCCATACCTATTCCGCTTCTCGGGAGCCTTCATATACCCATAGGTATAACCAACCCTACCCACATTCCAGACAAAGCCTAGAATCGCAGCGGCGAGAGGGAAAGTTGTCCCAACTACACAGGACAGTACTATTATCGCTGGGAAGTTCTCGAGAGTGTTTTGGTGGATACCTTCAAGGTCATCTGGACGACTATTCATGAAGAGATGTTGGAACACTCACGCTGGGCACAGTTAAACTTGAATGCAGCAGGGTTGTTTTCCTGTTCTTCCTTGTTTGCATATACTGCGATAAGTGTTAGTTGCTAGAAGGTACCCGGACTTGAACGTACATTGTGGGTAACTCACGCCTGCTTTCTTTCTGTACTTCATACTAATGGAAATTTGAATTTGCAACAAAATGCACGTTGCTACAAGATTTGCTAGAATGAGGTGGAAGCTAATAAATGTTAAACTCTCAGTCCTTTTGCTCAAGACTGATAAAAGTTAAGAAAACTCACCCTTCGGGAAGGACAATAGGATTCATCATTAAGGAAAAGGCAGTCGCAAGGATGTCACAAGGATGATGAAGAACACACGGATAGGCCCAATGAGGTTTTAAAGACCTCAGACCATACTAAGCCTAAGGGTAGGTGGTCGTGCCGCTGCTTACGCGTCTGGGAGCCAACTGCGGGCATTCAATGGACTTCAAGATCCTTGTCCAATCAGTTACATAATAAAACCAGAGGGTACGTGGCACAATGAGAAGGGAGGTAGAAAACAAGTCAATGAAACATGTGAAGTCTTACACCTTACAAATATGTGTGTCTATAGCACATAGCGAGTGGTTAAATGAGTGGAAGCTCAAGTTTTTGTTCACTCAATAGTGGCCAGAAGTGAGGCCAATATTAGCCTACCGATAAAGTGATTTTGCTTGTCACAACCCGAAAATCTTGTTCGACGGTGGTATTATTGCGGTTGAGGGGGCGCGTAGGAGGAGAAATGATGATAAAGCAGGGGCCAAGTTCGGCACAACACAACTTGAACACGCAATCGAAGCGTCGTCAGCGGTAGTTTATACCCCCTTGACATCTCCTTTGACTGGATAACCATCGTAGACTGTCAGAAAAATGTCAAGGGAAAAGAAAAGAGATGGCCCTCCGATTATGCCTCTCACTGATGCGCTTTTTGCAAATGGCGGAAGCTCCTTCTATTTATTTCTTGCTTTCGACAAGTTCAGCCGATTCCCATGCTGAGAGCTTGCAGGTCATTCCATCGTCTTGCCTTGAACACTCTATTCTCATTTGGGTGACAGGCTAAGAGAGTGGCAAAGACTCTAAAGCCAGGAGCGACGAAGGGAAGATAGGCTGGCCAGTTGTCGATTGCACGCAAGTGCCTAAATACAGAAGTTAGCGAGATTACTCACTGTTGTACCCTCGACATTTCAAAAACACAATCACTTCCTGTTGATTGTTTGTCAAGACAATTAATCCCACTTTCCTTATATAGTAATTCTTGAGATGCCAAAACTCCGACTATCCAAATCAGGCAATTTTACTTGGCTTAAAATATCTCGATTGGCCAATCACGACTTCTCTTGCACATCGTCTCTTTTGCGATGAATGTATATAAGATCGCCGGACGTCAAGGAGTCACCCATCCCAAACACCCTGATTCACCCACTCCAATACACCTGAGCAACAACAATGGTCGTCTACAGCGCCCGAGCCAAGACTGAACACCGTATCTCCAAGGCTCTGAAGCCTGCACACTCCACCAACAAAGCGTCTCGTGACCACAATCGGTTCGTCCTTTATCATGTACTTCACACGTTTTACATCCGACTAACGGTCACCATAGGAAACTTCCTCAGGAAATTACTGTCAATTTCCTTGACCATCCTACACCCCGACCAACGCACTGCCTTGCAATCCATGCCGCACGCAACGGCAATGCCAAAGTTTTCGTCTACAACGTGCAAGCCAATATCCTTGCTCGCCATTGCACAAAGCTTCCTGCTCTTCCCTTCTCTCCATCATCGGGGTCAAAGACATTACCACTTACCCCACTATGCCTTCCCTCTCCTGAATCTTTTGGTCTCCTTTTGTCGTACATCTACACCAATGACTTGGTGGCCTTTCGACGGGTTTGGGTCACGAAGGATGTTTCAACACGGAAAGCTCTTGCACTGCTTGCATTTGAGCTTTTGCAAAACTGTATTGTGCTAGGTTTCCAGGACAGAGAGGTCCTAAAGATTCTTGGAGATGCCATCCGTATGCGAATAGTATGAGTATGCCTCCTGGGTTGGACTTTCATCATGATTCGTCTTACTTATTTTCTATGATATATGACACCAAAACTTAATGTAGCATACATGTACATGCCTAGTATTCAATTGCCTTTCTTGAAACATTTTTGTTTGACGCTGTAATTGTCATGGGTCACACCGAAAAGACGCGTTTCGCGTCGGCTTGACTGTTGACCACGACTTGCTTCTTGTCTTCTTTGATCTGTTCCACCATGCTTTCGAGATTTTGTCGATCACGAATTCCACCAACTGCAAAGATTTCTCGCTTATCAACCTCTTTTCGGCCGCAACGTCCATTCACCTTGTCTTCCACCAGTCGCTATCCTGTGTACATCAAGTTTGGAGGGGGGACTTCGTCTACTCCACCTCGTAGGTGGCATTTGGTTAGTATTTCCAGGAGACTCATATGTCTTTTATTCAGCCCCCCATTCTTCTGGCCCTAAAAGAGTATTACCTGAATGGAATAGACCCACAACATTTTGCGGTATCATCATCGTTACTTTCGGGATTTGGTATCTTGCACAGTTGCGTCCTCTCTCTTTCTTTTAAACATTTCCATCTGTGACTCTTACCAACTTTGAATTCTACAGTTTAGAGCAAGTACCAGAAACTGGACGATGGAGATACATCACCATGAGCCCCGACCAAGAAGCCAAAGTATGTCTTTTTAAATCACAATTACGTGTTGGTTAGACCTAGTTCGCCTTTCTCAGATGGCTAAATGGATAGATGGTCGTGAAGGCCACTCACCCCAATTACCACTTGACCACCCAATTACTCTCAAGGTCCACCGAGTCGTAGATCGTCTCTTAGAAGCTAACAACCTTGGTCGTATATCTGAGACTCTCGTTACGCGTGCTTCTGACCGAAGTGGTTAGAACCAATGCTTCATAGTTGCGGTATTTTGTATTACTAACGAGGAAGACAGGATTCGTTGATTTGTGGGACCCAACAGACAGCTATTCAACCGCTTCTGAATCTAGAATTCAGAAGCGGTCGTGGGAAGTTCGAGTAATTCCAGATAACAGGATCGTGAACGCTGCAGCCTTACCAGGTACGCTGCCTTGCAATTAAACTGACCCAATAATCCCATTCTGCAAGGTATCATAATGGTGTACACCGGAATTCTACCAATTTGTAGGGACGATCAAGGCCTAGCAGCAGTCCTGTCCCACGGTTCGGCTCCTCAGTTGTAATTATCTTCGAAACAATAGCTAAATGACCCCTAGAAATTGGTCATGTCGTTGCCCGACACACTGCAGAACGTCTATCATCAGCAATTCTTTTCTACCCAATTGCACTGGTTACATCTGTCCTCTTTTCTAATACGACCTGGCTTGGAGACTTAGTCTTCACATATGTTCTTCAGAATCCCAATGGCCGGTTTGTAGTATTGTCTTCCTTGATATTATTTGAATGCTCAAAGCCACGTTAGGACCCAGGAACGTGAGGGTGAGGAGAATACGGCTCTGTGTTTCCTTCAGCCCTGTTCTCACAGTCAACAGCGGACGTAATTGGCATGAGGATGATGGCCAAAGCGTGTTTCGATCCTCAAGCCTCACCTGAGTAAGTGACTCTTCCTATCGATTGTGCTATCCAAAAATCGATATCTTTCTCCAAATAGGATGTTCAAGCGTCTTGGAGCGTTCGAAGCGCAACATGGAGGCAAAAATATTGAATTCCTCAGCACCCATCCTAAAAGCGAGAATCGTGTCAGGGTCAGTTGTCGAGCTATTTTTTTTCCATCTAATCCAACACCTCGCAGTATTTGGAGAATATGCTTCCTGAAGCTCATGCTATTCGGGCAGATGCATCGTGTCCTGAGCTTGGACAGTCTATTCAACGATTTGCGAATATAACTGGGATGAGGGGTCCGCAACAGATGTGGTAGATATAGCCATCATTAATTTTGAGGAGCCGTAGAGAACTCAACTTTGACTGGAGAAAACTGGCTTGGCAGGCGCTTATCCGAAGTGCACTTCTTGCACAACCACCATCCCACCGTTTCGCTTCCGTAAATCCATTGGTTCCTAATGTCTCAAACTTCTCTCCCTCTGAATCGACAACATTTGATTAGTATCAGAACTTAATTCCCGATATCCTCGAAGCTCTCCGCCTCTCCACGTTCGGTTCCGTGGTGACTTGCTTTGACAGAACTCCTTTCTACAAAACTTGGATTCCTTTCTCCGTTAGCGTATCGGAGAATACTGTTTCCCCGCTAACCCTTATACGCTCTCCATTTTTACAAACTCATGTCCCGTGCTCGACAAAGGAAAGAGCTGAAAGCTCAGCTCGCCGCAGAGGCACAAGTCAACGCAGACCCATCGTCTGTGAACGTCCAATCTGGAGTTATTAAAGCTACTTCTCAACAATCTCGTTTTCATCTTGATGCTATCGAAACGAATATAAAAGAGGTTCGTCCCATCATCATCTGAAGCCAGAGGCTCAAATGTGCGTCCGTTAGATTGATCTGAAGGCCGTTTGCCTTTCCATTGGCGAGAAGGAACTCCTTCGCGATGCACACCTCCGAATCAAAGAAGGAGTGGTGTACGGTCTCGTTGGAAGGAATGGAACCGGCAAATCAAGTAAGGCCATATTCTCCTACGCTTTGCTGTACTAAATTTGCTTTGTAGCCCTCCTACAAGCACTAGCGGACAATCTTATTCCTGGACTACCTCAAAATCTTGTCATTCTTCTCGTGAGCCAGCTGGATACAGACCAAAGTCTTGCGGAGAGCGCTGGAGATGACAAGAACAAAACCGTCCTTCAAGTTCTAATCGACAGTGACAGGAAGCGCGTGAGGGCACAAAAAGAAGTAGAGGGTATGCTATAATTTCATCAAGTCATCTCACCCATGTATTTACCTCGATAATAGTCTTGACAGCAGTACTCGAGAATGGTTCACAAAAAGATCTTCGTGGTACAACACATAATCTCCTCGTTTCTCGTGCACGAGAAGAATTGGATGAGGCAAGGAGGATAGCTGAACGAAGATCCGGTAGAAGGGGCCACGATGCAAGAAAGGATCTCCTCGTCGCAGAGGCCAAGTTGGCTGACTTAGAGAAAGGGTATGTTTGGATTCTCTTAGCATGCCCAGTCAGAGGACTGAATATGTTCTTGCCATACATAGACCTTCCGCAGAAATTGATTACTATGCTAAAGCTCTTGAAATGCAGCTTGCCGCAATGGATATCGCTCCTCAACGCGACACCTCTGGCTTAACCTCGAGGGCAGAACAAATCCTTCGAGGTCTTGGTTTCACCGACGTCCAGCTTGCTGAACCCTATCATGCACTTTCCGGAGGCTGGAAATCAAGAGCTTCTTTAGCAGCAGCTATGTTCCGGAAATGCCATATCCTTCTCCTGGACGAACCCTCCAACTTCTTAGATTTACCTGCCGTTCTGTTCGTTCAAAAATGGCTTAAAGAGTTGAAAGAGTGGGGTGATGTGAGTGTGGTACTTGTTTCCCATGACAGAGAGCTGGTCGACGAGGCTGCGGACGAGCTTATGTTGCTCAAGCGAAGTAGTCTCTCGTATTTTGAGGGTAATATCTCCGAATTTGAACGGCACGTTCCGTTACTTGAATGGGTTTGAAACCTGTGGCTCATCTTTCCTTTGCGCACAGGGAACGCGCCGAGACCTTGAAAGCGAATATTCGAACACAAGAAGCATTAGATAAGAAAAAGCTACATGTACTAGGTGTGACCAAAAGTCATGGCACACGGCTGCAATTCCAACCCCTAATTGTCACTCTTAATGGAACCACCACGCACTCCCTCACCAGACCCTCCACACAACCACATACCATGGGATTCCCCAATCAAAAACCGACTTGTTGGTGCGGCTGAAGCTGGCCTAAAGGTTCCTGAGGCAGCGGAAAAATACAATATTCCCTTACGCACCGCATATAGAATTTTGTGCAAATTCAACAAATTTGGCTCTACGCACAACATGCCTCGTTCGGGTCGCCCGCCAAAACTCAGTCAACGAACTAAGAACCTACTCGTTCGAAAGGCACGCGCTGATCGCCGTAAGCCCTATGCTGCGCTGGGGAAGGACCTCCCAGTCGTTGTTGGCAGGTCAACAATTCGTCGCGCATTGCGGGAGCGTGGCTATGCCCGCTGCGTTGCACCACACGTTCCATTCCTTACCAAAGCACACAAGAAAGCGCGCTATGCCTTTGCATTGGCCCACTGCGACTGGACAATGAAGGAATGGGGCAAAGTCATTTGGTCTGACGAGTGCTACATTTGTCTCGGTGGTTCCAAGGGCCGTATCTATGTAACAAGGAGGCCAGATGAGAAGTGGGATGACGACTGTGTTGTTGGGACATGGAGTCAGTCATCTGTGAGGGTTATGGTGTGGGGTTGGATTGCTCATGGCTGGAGAGGTAGTGTGCGGGTGCTGGAGTATCCTGGTGGCAAAGGTGGAGGGTTCACGGCCGAGTTATACCAAGAGCAGGTGCTAGAGGGTGAACTACTCGAAGCCCTTAAGCTTATGAAGAAGAAACGACGCGATGTAGAATTCCAGCAGGACGGTGCACCTGCCCACCGCGCGAAATCGACGTCGCGTTGGCTTGAGACCCACAAGATTCCGAAGTTTGGACACCCAGCCAAGTCGCCTGACTTCTCTCCCATCGAACCTCTTTGGCACGTCCTCAAAACTCGATTGGGTGAACTCCCACATCAACCTACAACTAGGGAGGGGTTAATGAACGCGGTTATTGAGGTGTGGAATAGCATTGACGCAGCAGAATCTGACAAGTTTATTGAGCGCATGCCTCGGGTCATGGAGGCTGCTCTGAAGGCTAAAGGCGGACACACACCGTTCTGAGTATTTTATATAGTGTAAAATAGTTCTAATATTATGTACAAATTTTCTTTTTAAGTTCTGCGTTGCCCCTTTGGAGAACGCGACGAAAAGGTGTCTGAGGAAGCGCTGGCATTGCACCCGTGTGCCATGACTTTTGGCCACACCAAGTATGACAGAATGTTTCCTCTTGTTTTCATATTCCTCGCTTATTCTTTCTTCGTCGACTAGATTCAAAAGTCAATTGCAACAGCCACAAAGACCGCCAAAAAGTCTGGCGACGATAACAAGTTGAAAATGGCCAAGCAAAGACAAACGAAGTTGGACACTCGTTGGGGTGTCGAGAAGGTCTGTTAACAACTGCTGCTGCCATTCATGAATGTCTCTCGTCTTACACAAAATGTTTAGAATGCCAAAGGTCATCGTTTCAAGCTCAATCGAGACTTTGGAGGTTACCACTTGGGCTTCCGTGACGAAGTGGACTTCACCGAATTCTCACCTGAACAACACATTCACATCGTCTTCCCTGAATCTGAGCCTCTAAAACGTCCAGGGCCCATCATTCACCTAGAAAAGGTTACCTTTGCGTACGGTGCAGGGGCAAGACGCAATCTCGTCGTAAGCGATGTCGACTTTACTGTGTATCCCAAAGAACGGATTGCTCTTGTCGGCGCAAATGGACACGGCAAAGTGAGTGTTAATGATCTCTGACTAGTTCACTTCTTAACTTGTTTACCTAAAGACAACTCTCGTAAATCTCATGACAAACAATCTCAAACCCGCCTCTGGTGTCGTCGATTTGCATCCCTATGCAAAGATTGGACTGTACAGTCAAGATGCAGTCACTAAAATCACGGCTACCGCCCGGAACGAAACAGCTCTTACACGGTTCCTCAAGACTGTTCGCGACGCGGGAAAAGATCGAGGAGTCACAGAGCAAGAAGCAAGGTCGTACCTGGGTCAGTTAGGTCTGGGGGGTCGACTTGCGGATACAGTTCCTATTGGACAGCTTTCAGGTGGCCAGAGAGTGAGACTTGCTTTGGCGGAGGTGATGTGGGAAGGTCCACACTGTCTCGTGTTGGACGAAGTGACAAGTGAGTTCTCAATTTGTTTGTTGAATGATTTTAGCTAATCACTGCACATTTTAGCCCATCTGGACTCCGATACGATTGAAGCACTCATTGATGCCCTTCGCACCTTTGACGGTGCAATTGTTCTCGTATCCCATGACCGTCATGCTGTCAAAGCTATCATTGAAGGTATGGATGATGGCTTGTCGGACGAGGATTCTGAGAGAAGCAACGAGGAAGACGCGATCATTGGAAAGGTTTACCTTGTGAGAGACAAGAAACTCACCCTTCTGAATGGGGGAGTAGACGAATACGTGTCGAAGGTGCAGAAGAGGCTTGCAAAAGTGAAAATTACTTTGGCTGCTTGAGCTCATACGTCATGACTGTATTGTAGTTTCCTTGTCTTGATTGCAGAGCTTTCAGTGCAAGAGACAGCCCGCTGGGACAGAAAAGATTGAGTGATATGACCTCAATCCAATTTATTGCATTATATGCAAGATGTGCGAAAACTTGACCTTGTATGCAATTGTTGAGCCCTGGAGGAACGCAAAGGAGGCCAAGGAAGGCCAGGGGATGTCTGCTCAAGATCCAACGCCTGAGACCAAGGTACACATGTTGATTGTACTCTTTAGTAAGCATGTTTACTCTAGTTTCTATCCAATAACGAGTTTTCCGTCCGCTTCATTGAACTCATAGGTGGGGACTTCAAGATTAAGCTAGACATGGAATGGTTATAACGGGGCTAATAAACAGAAAGACAAAACGAGGACTTACGGGAGCAGGTCCCTTACGAGCACGTCCGGAAATATCGTAATGGGATCCGTGGCAAGGGCAGAACCTATTCGGTTAGGTTAAACACGCGTAGGTACCAGGAGACAACAAAAGCGCGTACCATCCTCCATAGTCACCAGATTCACCAATGGGGACACAGCCCAAGTGAGTGCAGACGCCAAGCATGACAAGCCATTCAGGCTTCTTAGTCCTGGCTTCATCACTCTCAGGATCCCTAAAGTCTTCCAGTCGGCAGACCTTGCGTCGTCAATCTCCTCTTGCGTGCGGTGACGGATAAAAACTGGTTTTCCACGCCACTTGAGCACGACATTTTTGCCTTCTGGAATTGAAGCAAGTTCGATTTCCACCTTGGCGAGGGCAAGAACGTCGGCAGAAGCGGACATAGTCTTTAAGAATTCGGTGACGGAAGATTTACCGACTGACGCAGAGACGAGACCGAGGGAACCAATCATGAAATACGACATAGTACGGTTTGACGAGCTGTCAGATGCACGGTAGGCACTGAAATCCGGGACCTGGGGCTCGATTTTGGTGACAGCAGAAGTGTGCAAACGGCGGGACTGAGTGAATGTTGAAGGAGGGGCTATCATAAAAAAAGTAAATACAATTTTTCTCAAATAAAAAATTTAAAAGACGGACTGTTGAGGTATGACTTGGCAGCAAGACCATTAGTAGCGGCCCAAGTCGGAGGAGCATCTGAGCGAGACGAAAGACCGTGTCCGTGGTGACCGTGAGGATCTGCTGGTGCACGCACAGACAGATTCACAAGCGTCGCAGGGACAGCAGAGGCCCGAGTGCGCACCGTAGGCGCAATGTTCACCGCCTGTTTCAGCACCGCGGACATGGTTGAGAAGAAATGTTGGGAAAGCTTCCGAGTCTTCCCGAGTGGTTAAAGCACCAATCCGCATCACCGCATTCTCGAACATATATCTACTCTCAACTACATCCAAAGAAACATAAAGGCAATATGCATGTCGTGTATAAATACTAATTGAAAAAGTTCTTGAGGATTATTTCTTTTTCCCCTTGCCTTTCTTACGAGTTCCTCGGGTCTCTTCCTCTTCCTCATCATCCGAACCGTTCTTAGGAGGTTCTGGAGCTCTCACACTGCTTGGACCTGGTATTGGGAAGGACGGTGGCGGATGGAAAAATCCTACATTGCCTCCAAAATGCTGGCTCTTCAACATGACAATCTCCCTCAGCCAACCGTTCTCTCGACGTAAATCTGCTGCCTCTCGTTCCAGCTCTTCGCTGCGGCCAGTCAATTCGCTAACAGTTCGCTCGAGATGAAGCGTTCGCTGCTTTTTCTTGATTCTGAATCGAGCTACATAAGTGATCGGGTTGTTAGTTAGCTGGACTCTTCACGATTGAGTCGGGCGAGAAGAACATGCCAGAAGCCGCGGTGTTGCGCTGTCTTTTGTCAAGAAGATCAAGATCTAAATCTGGAGCGGATTGTGAGCCACCAGGTTGCTGGTAAAAGAATCCTGGAGAACTTGGAGAACTTGGGCTTTGTTGAGCAGCAGGAGGATTGCTGGGACCTGCCGAAAGTGCCTGTGGAGGCACCAGGCTTGGGCCTGTATGAAGGAAGGTTGGTTGTCCTCCATGACCACTGAGGGGATTATTTCCTGGGGGCAAGAGGTGTGGAACTCCGTGGTGGGAAGATCCTGGAGTCCAGTCAAAGGTGGATGAACTTGTGTGTGGTTCTGCGAATGGATTAAAGTTGCTTGAACCGGGTTGTGGATTCTGAAAGAGGTCTTGGAACTGATGTCCCGGACTTTGTGGTGCTGTCCCCAAGATATGATTTATAAGTGCAGCGTTTTCCGCTTCAGACTGGATAAGACTTGGATCGTAAAAGGGGCAGGACAGGAAACGGAGGAAGACGACACACCAGATATTCAGAAGCCGGGTCAGCGGCAGAGGTAGAATGTGAGCGCGCCCTAGATGGACGTTTGTCAGGTCGTTTCTCGTTAGGGTCCATAGCGCGTGAAGTTGTTAGGGCTCTGCTTTTCTATCCTGTTTCGAGCGTGTCTCCAGAAGAAAGAAGGCATAAGAGACAAAGTGTGATGGAGATTAGGCCCATTTAACGAAGAAGCCCATGAGGTAGAGCTCCGTCTCGCGTCATGCAGCCAGCCGAGCACGCAAGACTGAGTGCAAAAAGTGATTATGAGCAAAGCTTTCGTTCACAAGTACAAGACGCGACTTGAATGACACTCTTAAGCACACGGAGCATAGTAGCAGGCGTTCAGATGGAGCTGAACGACTGAACGAGTGAGGCAGTTGACGGTAAGAGAGGTTGTTCGACATGCCGACTCGACTCCAATCGACGACCTTGCTTGCGTCTTAAATCCATCACTGGCAGAATGCGCGGACCGTGGTTCTCTTTACTTTTCCTAGTTGTTGGCACGAATGGCCTTCAGCTGCCCTTCAAGATACCCTTTTTCGCTTCTCAACAACAAGTCCTAGAAGCACCTCAAGTCCCGCGAATTGCCATTGTTGGTGCAGGTGCAGGAGGCAGCTCTGCCGCGTTCTGGATAGCCAAAGCCAAAGAAGTGCGCGTCTTTTGAGCTCAGAGTTTTATGCAAGTGGTCTTATCAACGAGGACAGCGCTTCGGGTTGAATGTCGAAGTCGATGTGTATGAGCGCAACTCGTTTGTAGGAGGACGTTCGTCTATCTTTCTACTGCCGTTCAGCTCCGTATTACTAACACCCCTCTTATAGGCTCCACGGTGGTATATCCCTATAACGACTCCGACACATTTGCTCCTGTTGAGATTGGTGCGTCAATCTTTGTTGCAGCGAACAAGAATCTCTGGAGAGCGTCCGAGGAATTCAACCTCACCAGACGAGATTTCTCCAAGGAAAAGGAGGATTATGAAGTCGGGGTTTGGGATGGAGAAAATATCTTGTTGACTGTGGGAAACAGCTGGTGGGACACCGCCAAAGTCTTGTGGAGATATGGCATCTGGTCACCCAGACAGACTCAGAGTCTGTGAGTTCTATTTGGAATACCCCCTTCCTTCCCACGCCTTTAGCTAATGATATTCAGTGTCGACTCTATGATTAAGAAATATCTTACCTTATACTCTTCGGAGACTCCGCGTTGGGATGATATTTCAGACCTTGCTGAAGCTTTGGAATTCTCCGACATGACCCAAAAAACTATGTTGGACTATCTCACTGAGCATGGTGTCTCTCAGCAGTATGCTCAGGAACTTGTTGAAGCAGCTACTCGGGTAAACTACGGCCAGGTAACGTTGTATCGCTACCGTCTTCCAACCTATTCTTACCTTTGGTTTCGAATAGAATGTCGACCAAATTCACGCGTTAGAGGGAGCGTGTTCCATGGCTGCCAACCAGGCTACTGGAATCAAAGGCGGCAATTTCCAAATATTCGAGAAATTCCTGGAATACTCCAAAGCCACGGTATACATGAATACCCGCGTCGAATCCATTTTGCCATTGGCCGAATCCTCCAAGTACTGGACGGTCAAGACTTCGACTCAATCAAAAACTTATTCATCCGTCATTCTGGCTGCCCCATTCCACCAGACAGCCATCGAAGTGCCAACATCCATTGCTAGCTCCATTCCCAAACAACCCTACGTTCGTCTTCATGTTACCCTCTTATCGACCACTTCTCCAACAGCAAACGCATCGTATTTCGGTCCTCGATGCGGACGCGCAGCCTGCTCGGATGATGCTCACATCCAACGCCGGGAAACGCGCCTGGTGGTCTTAGTCCTGAATTCAATTCAGTTTCCTATCATGGCCTCATACGTGATGGGGAATGGGTAGTCAAAATCTTCTCAGAGGAAGAGGTTTCTGATGAGTACTTGACAAAGCTTTTCGGAGAGGGTAAAGTAGGTTGGGCTCATAAGACCGCTTTCGACGCATATCCTGTCCTCCCCCCAACATCTACCTTTCCTCCAGTGAAGTTAGACCACGGATTTTACTATGTTAATTCATTTGAACCGTAAGTCATCATTTTTGTTGTCCATTTCTCGCAGCGGACTTAGATGCTTGCTCGTTTATAGCTTTCATTTCCACTATGGAGACCGAGACCATCTCATCCCGAAATGTCGTCGACTTGCTTCTTAACGAACAGTGGCAAGGCATGTCTACTATGTGGAAAGCGCATCGCATCAAAAGAGCAAACATTCCAAGAGTTCATGCATACCATAGATGCACATGCCAAGAGGGATTTTGTCTACTGGTTGGGATTGCTAGAAATTCGTATTTTTATGGACTCTACACTTTTTGTATGAATCAGTTTGTTTATTATTCTCTATCTACCCGCTATGGAGAGATATTTTTCACGGTCGGAATGCAGAATCTGGAATTATAAGGAGCAAAGGAAAACAGAACAGGAAGCCGAAAAAATTGGAAGTGGATGTACATGATGGAATGAAATACAAGATTTAACGCTCAAACTCTTTCGAGGAGCCTAGTACATATGAAAAAAACGCTCTACCCTTTCGAGGAGCAGGATGAGAAAGATGACGGGAAAAAACTATGAGAAGAGTGAGATCTATGTGTCGTCGCTAGGTCTCAGTCGAAGCGTCTCCACTGGTACCGTTCGTGTGAACCTCGTGAATCGACGTTTCGGGATAGCCGTGGCGAGTACCAGCGGCAACATGAGTGACCGTGATGGGAGAAGACTTCTCGTCTAAGGAGGGAGTCCAAAAATCGTTAAAGTGGCGTTGGACCTCGATGAAGTCCGAAGCGAATTGGCCCAATTCCACGTCATCTGTTCCGATTGCTTCGCCTTGAGTAGAGGTTCTCAGACGAAGCCCGGGAACAAGGTCAACAGCCTTTGCAATGAGCGCTGTGACAACAAATGTGTATGCGGAAGTTGCAGCAATATAAGCAATCTGGATATACCTGAAGATGACAGTTAGGCTAAGGAGTACAAAGGACTAAGATACAACTCACAATTGTTTCCAATTCCTATCCATAAAACCACCTGGAATAGCCGTGTTGACCCCGTCAAGAGCAATGATATCGTTTGTGGCAAGGAATGCATTCAAGAGCAGACCAATTATGCCTCCGATAGCAGTGCTCAGCGAAAAGATCCAAAGCATCGTCGATCCGAAGCATGAACTTCAGCTTGGTAGCCAAGTTACAAACGCCCGCCGAAAGAATTCCGACAATGATGGAACCCCATGGATGAACGAAGCCACTGGAAGGTGTAGCTGCGACAAGGCCAGCAATTGTTCCAGAGCCTGGAAGGATAATCAGGGGCGGATTTACTAAGAAACAGCACGAAACAACGCACAAAGACCAACAAAGCTCCACTTCCTCTCATAGCGAAAGTCCATAAGAGTCCAAGTCAAGCCACCAAAGCCAGCAGCTAGCATGGAATTCCAGATGGCCATCATAGCTCGAAGGTTAGCTCCAAAGGCGGACCCTCCATTGAAGCCCAACCAACCAAACCAGAGAAGGAAGGTGCCAAGGCCAACGTTAGCAATGTGGTGAGGTCGAAAGTTGATTAGCTCTCGTTCGTGTCGTCGTCCCAAAACCTATGATAGATTGAGTCTCGGAGAAGGAATCATTTTAGTGGCAAGAAGCGTACCCAGGCAAGAGCAAGGCCACCGACGCCAGAGCCAATCTCAACTGGTCCTCCGCCAGCAAAATCGAGAACGCCCCTACAAGAAAAAAAAAATGGAACAAATTCTCTCGCTTCATCTAAAATGACTAACCACTTAAAGGCCCAGCCGTTGAGGCCCCAGACCCAGTTTGCCAACGGACAGTAAACCAGGGTTGCCCAGATAAAGGAGAACACAGCTGCAGGAAGGATTCGACCACGTTCAGCAATTCCGCCCTTCGAAATGGTTAGATGATAGGGGAGACAAAATCGAAGGGATTGAGACATACCACCAAGATAGCAACAGTCACACACGCGAACTCCATTTGAAAGAAAGAGTATAACAATTCCGGAAGAAGAGGGCTTCCAGGAGAGGGGTCGGCGAGCACTTTGTGAAGTCCAATGTTCCTGGAAGTGGCGGTTAGCTAAGGTATCATACGAGGAAAAGCGACCAACCTAAGATTGCCAATGAAGCCGTTGGTAGCCGAGGACGAGAATGCAAGGCCTACGTGGAAGAAAAGGTTAGATTACAAATAAAGCAGTTCGGTGATAGATACGCACTGTATCCCCAGAGAAACCACTGAAATATCGTGACTGCATTCGAAGCGGTCACGATGTAGATAAGAGAGAGAGCGCTTTTTCTTCTCGAGAGGCCGGAGTACAGAAACGCAAGACCAGGAACCATGAGAAAGACGGCACATCCGGAAAATGCGATAAAGCCGAAATCTCCTCTATCGAACCTAGGAATTCGAGGGAAAATCAGACAAAAATCACGAGAGAGTCTAAGGCTTAGGAGCATACTGGCTGACGTCAAGATCTCCTGGGAGGGACAGTCAGTTTTTCCGAAGGCACTATGGAAATAACAGCGTACGTCTGAGGAGTGACATTGTGAGAGGAGAGAGGGAGAGAAAAGCGACAGAGTGCGCTGAAGGCTTCAACTTCGGCTTTATACGCGATTTTACTATCGGACTAAAATAAGTTTCGCTAATTTCCGGATGCATTTTGCGGAAGATGCCTTTGTAGGAACAGTTGTCAACTATAACCGACTCTTCGCATTGCATTATCAAGTTCTAGAGTCAACAGAAGAACGAGGCTAATGAAGCAACTAAACCATTCCATATATCTCTGGTCGTCCAGACAAAATTTCCTCGAGGCGATAGCAAGAACAGAACGATACGGGAATTGCCTACGTCACGGTTCAAAGGTGGCTTTGCCAGAGTCGATAATGTGGTCACCTGGACAGCGAAATAGAGAAAAACGTGTCAAATCTAAGGTGCCGGCGCGGTTGCCCAATCCTGTGGTAGGCGAGCGACATACTCCTCCATTTCTGATACCACGGCCTCGATCGACCCGGGTCCTGTCAGATCCAGAGGTACCATCTCTCGACCAGTAACCTCACTGAAGTTTGCAACTATTGCCTCAGCTTCTTTACCCATGTCCTCCGGTCGCGTACCTGTCGCGCTTTCGACAGAACCTGCCTTGACATCATCAAGACCACAAGCGACGATCCTGTTGAACCAATTCAGAGGTTCATTTGTCACGTTTAGGGCAAATCCATGCGTGGTAAGCCGATGCCGGACCTGCACACCAATACTGCCGATTTTGGTGTGAGCATCCAGGAAAATGCCGGTATGTTCTGAAGGAACGGTCTCGATCCTGTGAGTGGAAGAAAGATACCGCTCAAGAGACTTTTGAATGAGACAGATATAATCTCGAATGCCTAATGGCGGAGTGGACCGGGAGAGGTCCAGTAGAGGATAACCAGTAATTTGACCTGGCCCATGGTAAGTGAGTTGACCACCTCGATTTGTGAGGGAAAAGTCTGCTCGAATATTTTCGAGGCGTTCTCTTTCAGTTTTCATTTCCTCTTCCCCTTGCCGTCTTCCGCCGGTAAAGACGGGGCGATGTTGCAGCAGGAGAAGAACCTCGGGAAAAGTTTCGCCAGCGCGTCGATGCTGCAATTGCAACTGGTAAATCATCTCCTGTAGTTGAAGCGTCCGTGCATACGGTAATGGCGTACGAAAGTAATGCCAAAAGATTGGGGGAAGTCGCATCATGGTTTGGGGGAGAGTTTAATGATTTGCAAGCAAAGACGCGGTCACGCATTGGTCGCGAGTGACTTCACTGCGCCGCAAAATTCAAGAGAACACCGAAATTAAACGAAGAAAGTATGATTTATATCAAAAACTAGAGGATATTAAAAAGTACTAGTGCTGAGAATTAGGTAGTATGGCATGTAGAGCTGAGGGTCAATCGTGATACAAATTTCAATTTCGTTCCATTCATGGGGAGGTGACCAGAGGCATTTTCTGAACCCATTCCCTTCGTTGAATCTCGTTAACAGCAAACGCGGCATATGCAGCGCGAGAAAGGAAGACCGTCATCTTCGAGTCGCCAATATACCTGCTGAAAAGTCAATCATTGGCTACACTTAAGTAACCAGAAGGACACACCCGGCATTACTCTCCGTCGACTTGTCATGAGTTAAAACAGGGACTCTGATGATAGTATAGTCCAGATCTTTTTCTTTTGAAAAGACTTCTCCAATCTTGACAAATTCCTTGTAAGCGTTCCGCGCAAGGAGGGAGACCGTTGTAACCATGGTAGTGTACGCCCAGTCGGAGCCGTCGTTGGAGTCAGAAATGGAGGTAGTTCCAAGGAGAATGATTCTCTTGACTGGAGGTTGAGCGGAGTGCATATAGGAGCATATCCTTTCATAGGCTTTCGCCAACGGGGTTCCGCTTGAATAGAAAGGTCTGTGGAGCCAATCAGCCGTTGACAGAATCGTTCTCAACAAAGAATGAACCCTTTCTGGACATGAGGCCCAAGTGCTGAAAGGACCACGTCGACTCCCTCCAATGCCTGAAAAAACGAACGCGTCATATGTGAGTCTGGTTCAAATCCGAAAGGACACGAAGCAGCGCACCTTTTTCAAGCTTAATTCGTCGTCAAGCTGCCCTTGTATAATAATTACGGAGCGGTTCTGAGCAATTTCAGCTGGAACCTTGGAAGGTTGGCGAGCATATATAACAAGCGTGGCTTGTGAAAACGTATCAAGACATCTCTGAATTAACTCCAGGCCAACGGATCCGGTCGCTCCTAGAAAAAGAATGCGCATGTGAGAAAGAGGGAGAAAGAATTTCGTAGGACTGGTGGAGGTTTGAAGAAAAGCAACAGCACTGCCGGAAGCACTTTGACCTTTAAGTTCAGGGTTAATGATCCCGCCACACATTCGTTTCGTGTATGTGCTCTAATACTGGTACAGTGCTCGTAAGTAAAATAAATTAGTTGGTGCTTTCAATATGAATATCCAAGTCCGCTACAATAGCATCGAAGGGATGGTCAACAGGCCACCCTCACTGCCTCCAAGACGGCCACGTAAAATCGATTTAGCCGAGGTCTCATTAAGCAAGCTCAGCATCTGAGCAGGAAAGATGGGGTCGGGTTCCTGAGATACTAGTAGTGATATTAGCAGGGTACACTTCTAAGAAGTTGCAGGTAACTCACAGATAGCAGCAGCGACACCAGCTACCATAGCCCCGGAAAGGAATGTGCCGTGGATCAACTCTGATTGTCCCACAAACATCCCTTTCTCCACGGTGACAGCAACTTCGATGTCCTGACCCGGAGCCCAGAGGTGCACGCACTGGAAGCGCATGTAAGTCGTATCGAATCAGACCAGTCAGGTAGAAATGAACTAACTTGACCATGGTTTGACCAGCTCGCAACCCAGTCTCGCCAAGTACTCGCACCAACTACAATCTGACCTACGTTATCTATGATGGTTTGTTTGGGAACAAGGGAGGATTCGAGTAGCACTGCCTTAGACTTCAGTATATCGTTACTTGACAGACTTCATAACTCACGAGCATATCTCCATCATCTCCCGCAGGCGTAATCTTCCAAAGGTTAATATAATCTTCGACTACTAAAGACCATCGACTCACGACATGTATTCCCAACCCAAGTGCCTACAGTCAAACGCATGAGGTTTAAAATCAGTTCACGGAACAAGAGATAACTTACCTCCTTCATAACTTGAAGCGCCGTGCGATCAAATGCGCTGTCACCGGTATATCTTAGCGGCCATCCGAGATATATAATTGCCTTTGGAGTTTCACCGTTGCCCAAACGGTCGTAAAAGTCGCCAATAGGCCGCCTGAAGGCCCAGCAAAGAATCGCGCGTTGTATCTGCGTAGGGTTTTCCATCTTCGTCAACAATCTAAAATAAAATTAGACGACAGTATAAGATAGGTCGAGGATGCGAACTCGAATCGGGAATATGGTGGCTCTCGGTGCAATTCCAATCCTTTCGCCTATGATAACAGAGGCAGCAGCCGTCTATTGGGAGTGCTTAGGACCGTATTTCGCGGATATTCACGCTTTAAAATAACGTACGCCATGACCGATGACATCCTCAGTTGCATTCAATGGCTGATGAAATAAATGAGTTATACATAAGGCGAAGTGCAGTGTTACTCACGACTTGACGACCAACTTGGAAGGGAGCAAGAACGATCCCGTCTTCAACCGTCGCGTTTGGATATTCAGGATGAATGTTGAGCACCCCAGTGTCAATAACGTATACGACAACGCCTTCGCCCCATTGTTGTGTCGAAGTTTTGTTAGGAAACTCATAACCTGTAGGAGGAAGGGCAGGATTGACATTGGGAGCAATACGTGACTGGGACCTATAAGAGTAGTTTGAGCTTAGGTCCTACCTTCAGATTATACCGAAAGTAGAACATACCATCCAGCATCCTCTCGGACAGTCGGGGCAGGCGGCGGAGGGACAGGAATTGACGCTGAACCTGTAGGAGGTGCTGAACCGGTAGGAGGTGCTGAACCGGTAGGAGGGTGGGAAACAGTAGCGGAAGGGGCCGTATTAGTTGGAGGAAGACTACTCCATGTTGTACCTCCACTGAACAAAGTTGGTGCAGGTTGGAGACTCTTCACACGCAATTGAGTGAACGGAATCTGCAGGTTTAGAGCATAGGCAGCAAGGACGTGAGAATAGACGAGAATCGCGGTTAGACAAATGTGGTAGCTCTTCATGCTGGACGATTTTGGTCAGCTTGAATGTGATGTGAAGTGGCCTTTTAAGTATCATTGTTGGATGCCGGAGCTGCTTGTCCGTTGGTCATCCCTTCTCCAATTCAACGCAGAACATTCAGTCACTGAAGTATCATTTTTCTGCCCAGGATCCAGGAATGGATATGCTCTGCGGTCGCCGGTCACTGAAAAGTCGAATAGTAGTGCTGCTCATAAGCGAATAGACAGACTGTCCACAAGGCTGAAAACCAGAAACCAAACAAGCCTTAAGATTTAAAACACAGCATATTATTCTCTATACTGAAAGAGAATGTAGAGCAAGTGATCCGGCGTTTTAGAATATGCGGAAGCGACATGGTAGTTGGGATCAACAGTCATTCCTGAAGTCTTGGGACCGGCACGGGATTCCCACGAATGGCCTCTCCGTTGTATTCTTGCACTCTTGAGCTTATCTAGTTAGACAAACAAATTCTAAAGAATCGCATTTATAAGGAAGACGTAAAATCTGTAAACATTGAACTGTAGATGTAGGAAGAGGAAAAAATGAAAGCAGGTAAGAAAGCTTCAGGCCATGATAAAAAAAAGTACAGGTCGAGACAAAGAATGTTCGCAATGACCATCACGAGTTGAGAATTAAGCAGGTACAGGAGTATTGGCCCCACTCGCGTTAGCGTCGGCAATTTTTCCAATGTCACTAATAAGCACCTGCTCTTCAGCAGTGAGACCAGCGAGAGTACCCTGGTAAACCTGAGGGTTGACAACTTCAAGCTCTAGAGGAGATTGTTAACGAGCAGAGTTAGAGGTTTGAAATAACGACATACTTTGTAGGGCCGTCTTGAAGGTGTTGTACAAGTCAACCTTGTCAAGGGGGCTTGTAAAGCCCAAGTCCTCCTCAAAGTCCTTGGCTTCGATAAAGTCGAGGGACTCATCGTCGTCATCATCATCAGCCGCTTCGCCATCGTCCGGAGGTAGACCACGATCGATACGCTCTTGACGCTCACGCTGACGATTACCTTCGTTGGTCAAAAGTTCAAGATAGGCAGACTCGTCATCCCATACATCCTCTGAATTTTAGTGAGCATTCGAATGAAGAGTATTATTGTGAGCTGACCTTCTTCATCATTCATATTGAGCACCTCGTCGTCAATATCTTCGTCTTCTTCAGCTTCTTCTTGTTCCAACTGTGCTAAGTCCTCCCGATTTTTCTTCGCTTTAGGAATATCCGGGAACACTTTCAACGCAGCCTTGACCAACTGCACCCAGCCACCTCTCAAAGATTCGGGAATGTGTTCTGGTGTCAACTCGAGTAAACACGACTAGAGCAGCGACAGTCAAATTCTTGTCGTGGAGCCTGGGAAGTCCCTTGGTAGATGAACCGTTTTGAATGGCGGTCATCCATTTGTTAAAGAAAAGGCTGGCTTTTCCAGGTCTTAGGGACTCCAGGAGACCCAATGTTGCTGACGGGTTGTAGAGAATTGCATTGATAAGGACATTGAGGTTTTCGAGTTTAAGAATGCGTGTATCCTCGTTGTCTAGAAGATCAGTCGCTGTCAAGACAATCGATTGAAGACACTAATGCTTTTGGTGAGCAGTGGACCAAGGTCCAAATCCACGAGACTCACATCGTCTGCGACACCGCGTAGATTCAGCAACACCGACTCGGCAATTTTGCATCCATTAACTCGGTCATTTTCTCCGAGCTACGATTGTTAGTCGCATGCTTAAGTACGTGCGGATGAAGCTTACCTCTGAGCTCTTGATACAATCGGTATAGATATCCTAGGACAAGATGCCGGTAGTCAGTGCGCTGTTTGAAGACTTCCGAGCCAAACGACAAGAAGTTATCAAGCGCCATATACATCTCTATTTGACAACATATGAGCTTGGTGACTCTGAACTGAGAAGCAATGGCGAACCTTCCATCATAGCAATGCCTGTCCCAGCCTTGAATGCCTTGTAGCTTGCTTCAAAAACTTTCCACATCTCCGGTGACACAGAGCGAAGTCGGAAGAACAGCGCATCAAGCAGTTCATATATGTTGTCATAAAGGTCTAAAAACGTTATATGAAGAAGTAAACTGAGGCCATAACCGAGGAAACAAACCAATGATTTCATTCTCTAGCGTGTATAAGACCACAGGAATGATAACTTCTTCGACTTGGTGCAAAATTTCAGGCGAACCCTCAACAGCATGGATGACCTGTTGTCGTTTGAGAGAGCATGCTAAACTAGGGAGCCACTAATGGTACTTACGGAGTCGAGAGTCTTGCAGACGCCAGCCGCAGCGTAAACCTTGTCTTCTTCATCACTGACCTTGAAAGAGTTGTCCTCTTCCAGCTCTGAAATGTTGGGAAGATCGGCGCCGAGAACAGCAGGAAGCGAAACGCTCAGTAGGATTGGCACTGAAGAGAGTGAATGAGCGAGGTACACGAGGAAGCTGCAGAAGAGCCATACAAGGCTAGCAGTCAACTCCCTGACAATTCCACTGCCAACGAGTTCTTTGCCAAATTGGTCCACAATGACTACGACAAGCATGTCAATGGATTGTGATAGGAACAGGGCAAGAGTACTAACCGGACAGAACCGCACTCAAGACTTCCAACTCGGTTTCGTCTGCAAGCTTCAGCATCCCTTGAATCAGGCCAGGGATCAACGGGGCAATAGTATCATGGGCTGCCAGTTCCTTCTTGGCCTAATTCACCAATCGCGAGAGCTGAATGAACACGGACGACGACATCAGGATCCTCAAAAGAGCGGAATAAGATATGGATAGCTGGTTGAAGGTGCTTTTCGAAAGGTTAAAACACTACTCAAAAAAAAGGGGGAGATAAGCGCCTACATCTCCAAGCTCAAGCTTATGTTTGACAAGATCGCCAAGAACTTCGACAGCCTTCACTTAAATGAGAAAATGTGGCAATGGCAGAATAGAAGCTACTTACCACTGCTCTCAAGTATGGCTCCGAACCTTCCTGTGAAAATATGGACAGAACGTGCCTGGCAAGGAAAGCAGGCATGCCGGGAGCAACATCAGGATGCTTCATAACCCAAGGGGATAATGTCGAAAGCATGCGCAGCAAACCATATCTCTGCGGAGCAGGGGTAGCCCTGTGGCTTGTGTCAGTATTAGGGCTAAACCAAAAGCTGTGATACACACTCGCTCAAACCATGCTCAATAAATTGTAATATGCCCTCAAAGCAAACACGAGTCCTGTTACCTGCCAACGAGAACAGGAAAGCATTTGCAGTGCTCTGAGGTGTTGGGTGCGAAACATAGTCCTCGACTTGGACGCGAAGAAGGCCCACAGGATCATCATCCCATTCGAGTCGCTTTTGAGGAGTAAAAGATAGATGAGGATGGACATATTTTGAAACTATACAAAACTTTGAATGAAAGATTTCTTGGCGG
Source organism: Flagelloscypha sp. PMI_526 (assembly GCA_021399455.1). Classification (NCBI taxonomy): domain Eukaryota; kingdom Fungi; phylum Basidiomycota; class Agaricomycetes; order Agaricales; family Niaceae; genus Flagelloscypha; species Flagelloscypha sp. PMI_526. The sequence goes on along the minus strand of JAJTUO010000001.1, from coordinate 2,621,694 downwards.
TACCAAAAGTCTTACCAAGATCCAGGTAGTGCGGTTTTAGCGTGAGCCACGTGGCTTTAGGCTTAATACTAGATTGCAGTGAATAATTTATGCCACTTAAAAAGTAGAAACCCTACCATTCTGTCAGGAAACGCATGACCTCTACTTGCACCTTGTCAGATAGCCAGGTTTCACCTTTGATGTAAGATGCAAGCTGGAATCTTCTGAGACAAACACCTCATCAAACGCCTGAAAATACGCACGAGATTGAGATAAGTGGATAGGATCTCGGGGGCAAACTCTTTGACAAAATGCTCCGCGAAAGGCCCGTACCGCTCTTGGCTAGAGCTGGGCAGCTGGCTGGGATTACCATAGCGAGTAAAGAGGCGACCGAGGGTTCTGCAAGCCCATTTCTTCGCTTTCCACCACTCATGATCTTGCCGTGCCTCTTCGTCTTCTGGTACAACACCGGCAGGCACATTGTAGGTCACTACAGCGAACAAAAGACGTCCCCAAGGAACGAGGGAATCTGGTGACTGCTGATGGGCTGTCAAAGCGGACTGGAGGGACCTATAATAAGTCTTCAGAAGTAAATGGAGGATAGTGGGGATGTTGGTGTCATTTGGCTGAGAAGATGCCTGGCCAAGAACAGATGTGGCGAGTGTGACGATCGAGGGGAACAAGAGTAGCACGATCTTGGGTACAACGTCCTCTACAAGTAATCAAAATGAGCAGACGCGGGGAAAAGATCGAAAGCGGACGTACCTTGAATGCGGAAGGCAAAAGCCTTGATGAGCTCCAACGAGGCAAGTACACCAGCCATGACTTCTCCAATCGCATTGGCGGCGAGGATTGCTTTGATCTGCTCAGCAACCCATTCAACTGTCCAGCCATCGCCCATGCCGACGCGTTCTTCGCCTTTGGTGATGCCTTCTCCCAGCATCACCTCAGTCTGGACAACGTTGTTCCAGACGGTCGCAAGCTGAACACGAATGGCCGAATTTTGTTCATGTGCGATGAGAGGAATGATGTTACTTTTGATGCTTTCTTTGTCTGCCAAAGGAATAGGCTGGAGCTGTGAAGGGCTAGGTCGCGGTGCGCGCTGGTGATAACACTTCTTGATTCGGTTCTTGACGAATACACTGATAGCCAGACGAGTTGCGTCAGGCGTGTTCAAGCTCGCAGTACTGAGAATTTGAAGGAGGGCAGGCAGGAGCCCAGGTTCAAGGGTGATCTACGCGCTTGAGTGGCTGCACGCGTTCAAACGATAATTTGTGGTTTACCTTGCGGATCTGAAGTTCACCGGTCCTTGCGTTCATTGGGATCGGCTGAGTACGTGCTCGCAAAGAGGTTGCTCAGAGTCTGCAGGTCCATTGTGACCCAAGGTAATCGTGGTGGTGGGAAGAAACAAAGGATAACAATTCTGATTTACAATTTTTTGGGGAGATCAGATTTTGAATCATCTACACGTGCATCGTAAGTGCGTCTTTCATTTCCGATACTAGATGCACTCAAGACAATAGATTTGATAGGAGCGGGCTGAGTTATGTCTCAACTCAAATCTTTGTTTGGTCCGACTGGTGTATTCAAACACTGCTCATTTCTTTGACGCGTGACATCACACCTCATAGGCGGAAAAACCTATAATATGTACACTCAGAATGCGACATTCATTGTGTCTCATCGCTCCTAGGTGAGAACACGATTTTGTGATGCGCATCTGCATTTGGTTGCCACTGGAGTCATCCCGCTGAACCACTGCCCTGCCTTGACCTTCGGAGCCGTATCGATTCACTTCACCTCTTCGTAAGAGATGTCTCTCATTTCTGAAATCTCGACATCATCACGTCCAGTGTTTTCCCTTGACTCGTCTTCAGGGTCCACTGGTAGAAGCATAAGTTAATTCGCTTCGTGCCCGGAAATCCATCTGCGTCGTGACATGAAGGTGCTGCGAGGTAGGTTCTAAGATATTCGACGAGTTATTGTGGAGGTTGATCATGAGTCGGGACATCATGGACACCGACACAGAGGACGCGAATGTTGACAAGGCACCAGTTAGTCTAGGTCGGGCAAGCTATTATCAGTGTCAGAAATTGTGTACCAGAACAAGATTATCCGAGCTCACATAGAACGTTATAATGTTGGCTAGATTAGCGAGCAGCAGTGCGGCAAAATAGAGAGCGCCGTCTCTCGCAATGATTTCCACCAAAGGGATTTTGAGCTCTTTGCCTATCTGAGTTCGACTCGCCCATCGGCTCCGAAGAAGAGTCAGGATAAAAATGTTCAGGTCAAAGAAGAAGAGTGCCTCCCAAGCTATGACTACTCGAACAGCTGAGCGGCGGGATAGGGATTGGGAGCAGTCAAACGAGTCGTATGTAGCATGACCGGTCACCACGGCGAACTAATAACAATCTGAGTCTCACAGAAATGGGATAATCTCGGAATAACACATACCACTGCGACTCCAGCAAGAACGACGAACAGCAGAATCATGTAATACTTAACCTTGGCGCTTTGCGCATATAGCGCCCACACGCGAATTGCAAGCAATCTACATTCCGATAAGCAAGAATTACCCGAGAGTTATAAAAGAGACGGACACTCCAACAACAACCTGAGTCACTACAATGAAGAATTGGTGGAACTTGAGAAACTTGGAGCATTGCTAGACAAGAGGGGTGAGATTCGAGAGAGATAGAAGCACGACCAGATTCACATATTGGTCCAAGTACAGGAAGTTAACAACCCATAAAGGAATATTGGCGAAAAAGGCCAGATATCGATTCACAAAGAATGCAATGTTAGAAATTTTCGGTTTCCGCCAGAAGTGCTTAATTTCATCGTCTAGTCGAAGGAATTTGTTAGAGAGCGTTCTAAAGTACTATTGAAAGGTCTTACCAAGAGTGAGGAGGTGATCCCAGTATAGTATGGCTACCCTTGGGTTAGCTTACGCGCAGATTATCCGATGGGTCATGCTCACTGAGGCCAAGAAGGCTAAGATATTTGTGCACTCGTCTGGTAAAGCTAAACCTTCGCGTATGAGATAGAGAAAAGCACACGTACATATCCGAGTCCTCTTGAACAGTCAGTGACATCCCTTCTGAGCTGTACGAAGCTCGTGGAAGGAAGGAATCGGGGGGGGGGGGGGTGTTTCGAACGTGCATCTCGCAGAGTTTTAGGTCACCGGAGCCACCGGCTTTGAATTGTGAACCTTGTGCGGCTCTATTCGGTCAGAAGACTTGCGAGGAAGGTGATTTGCTGGGCATCCATATGGATAGCGGACATAGAAGCCGAGGTATTCAGATGAAAGTCAGGTTCTCGAGAAGATCCAGCCTCAAGTTGAGATCATGATAATAAGAGGGAAGCTCCATTGTATCGGAAGTTATGCGGGACTTCTAAGGATTTGTTGGACATGATGCTTGGTGAAACTCAAAGAGTTTTCGAACCTTTGCTTCCTATTAATGGATTTGATAGGCAGCTCAGGGCTAAGTCCTCTCTGCTAGCCACCATTAATATCAATATTTGCTTGCCCTGACGCCCGAAAGTTTCCTGCCAGTCAGACCATGGCTCAGAGTAAACTCTTAGCCAAATTTAACTTGAATTCCCGTCTTCTGACCGCTGGACATGGACGTGGACGTGGATGACATTATCAAAATCGTGATGCGCTCCTTCTTCTAAACCGCCATGATCGCCACACCCTCTTTATCGCACTTGTCTTCAGCAGACTACCAGAATATTTATGAACCAGCAGGCATGTTTTAGAGAAATATACCCAGAGTTTTCTGGTTTCATCCTTTCCTTGTAGAGGATACTTTCATTCTTCTCGATGCTCTCGAGAATGATGCTGATAGACTTCGTTCTATGAAACCTCGTGTAGCTCTGGAGATTGGGTACCCAGCGTTTGTACTTGCCATAAATGGGTCTTCTCATCTACTTTAAGATCTGGTTCTGGATGTGCTACGAGTTTTCTTTCTGCCATTCTTGGCTCTTCTTGCTGTTTGCGTTTTTAGGCCCATCGTCAACTATTTTGTAGCTTACGGAACGCCTAGTATATCTTGCGACTGATATTAATGCACTTGCTTGTGTAGCAACTAAAGACACTGGATCCCACAATAGCGTGCGCACCATGCTACCCTTTGCCCTGTATTTCTGCATTCACTCATATTGCATTCTCAGTGTGTTGTTGACGCTATCAACACCTCATTCGCTCAGTCAATACATAAAAGACTCTTTCAGTCCTTGGACGTTATATTGTTTAATCCCCCGTATGTTCCAACACTTTCGTCAGAAGCAGCAGATGCCCAAAGAGCTTGTGGAATCGATGCTGCTCTGTCTGGAGGAACAGATGGAATGGAAGTCACGAACTCCTTGTTGCATCAGATTCCAGTAAGGATTATCTATGAGGACGTCTACTATCAATTTAATATTTCCGTACACGGTTAGGACCTGCTTTCCGTGAATGGGACTTTTTATCTCGTTGCTGTCACGGGTAATAAGATCCAGGATATCTTGGCACAAATGAGAACGAGGGGTATTGTAGGAGAGGTCGAGCTCTATCGAGTTGCGAGTACCATTTACTCAAGCTGTTTCAGGTCATTCTCCAACGACGAGCAGGTCGAGAACATTTGCATGTTCTCCGATTTCACAAGGAGGACGTCGTACAACTAAGCTGATATTTGAGAATAGGTATGTTGGCTGGTATGGCGCTAATGATACATGCATAAAGGGAATTATCAGAACTAGAGAATATGTTTTTTTCAAGGAATGGATGGTAGCAATAAAGTTAAAGAACGTTTTTTTGGAAAACAGTCCGAGATGGAAGCGAGAAGGGATTGAAAATAAGTCCGTGTTAGTTGTCTTCGTCTTCGATAGGATGTCGACGACGGCTGAAACTAAACCGTGATGCTTTCAGAGATGCTTGTGAACCAGAGACTGCCCGGTTAAGTTTATTTTCTCCGATGGAGGAAATGGAACCTTTGCCTTCAGGGCTGTCGCGGGATAGCGTATCAAGTGAGAATTCCAAATTGAATTTCACGAGGCCATTGCCATCGCGCAGTTCAAGGAGGACCTCTGCATTTGTGACTCCGTTGGGCTGGATGTGTCTCCAGATCTGAGTAGAAGTTAATACCAGCCATGAATAGTGGAGATTTAAAAAAACGCACATCCACTTCACCATCCCCAATAAGCTTATCCTTGCCGATTGTCTTGTGATCATGAACCCAGACAAACATCTTGGTGGTCACACTGCTGGTGGAGAAAGTGAAGGACTCATTCCTAGGTCAACGTTAGGACTGTAAATCAAAAAGAATCAGGTGGAATATACCATTCAGGAGCGTTGGTCTTGCCAATATGCTTAGTCTTGACTTCCTTGTCTCCGATCCTCAAAGTGGCATAAGGTTTAGCGTCACCTCCCAAGAGATCTTTTCCTTGAATGACGGTTACTTTCAACGTCCCAGGTCCAATATTCGGACCAGTGCCATCGGAGTCTGTTGACGGGATTGTGGCATGCAGGCCATGTTTGTCTCCAATCGGGTGGGAGGCTTGGCCGGACGGCAGGCTACTAGGAACATGAGGAACATCTGGGACACTATCCTTGCTCGAACTGGAGAAGATGCCATGAATTCCGTGGGCGATTCCTTTGGCGCCAGTGACAGGAAGTCCACCAACGGTAGTGAGCGCTCTTCCGGCTGTCGAGAAGGTCGACGTGTTCTTCCGTGACCGCACAATGATTTCCGGCTGGAACATCATGCGAATAGAGATGGTGCCCTTTTGGCCATGCTTGGGATGAACGAGCTTGAGTGTCTGCTCTGAAGCCTCAAAGGATTCCAAAGACGCTAGATCGATCTTGGCAGCACCCAAGAGATCTGAGCTTCCCACCTGGTCCCAATCATATACCTCCACTTCGAAATTGGAGCCAACACGAGAAGGCTAAAAACGAGAAGTTAGAATCACTGGGTGAATAAAGTGCCTTTTGCACGGACCACGGAGGTTGTGAAAGATTCATTCCACTCTGGGTTAAGAGTCTTCTTTATAGTTTGCGACTTGAAGACCTTCTTGTCATCCAAAGAGAAGACTGCAAATGGATCGGATTTGCCTAGGGGAGTACAGTGAGAACCTAACAATGTTCAAGACGGGGAGGAAAAAAACAGGAACGAACCTCCACGATCGGCGGCGATGAGATCATGGGCACTAATCACATCAACGCGGAGGGTACCCTGGTCTAGGTGGTGTAAGAAAACAGCAAAGACCCACGGAAAGGCAGCATACTGTTGATACTCTCTCGTGGCTCGAGCGTCACTGGGACAGGCACATATCGAGACTCAATCGTGACCGTGGTGATATTTTTTGTAGGGTCATCCGTATGGTGCAGCGTGAATGTCTTGGGGCCGTTCTACAACGCAACGTTAAGACGTGGGTGGTGGAAATCAAAAAGCAAACCTACAAGAGTATCTCGCAAGAACGCTTTCGCCTCGCCTTTCCATTCAGCTTCAATATCATCCTTCTCCCCTTCGTCAGCCTCATTGAGCCGGAGCCAAACCTGGCCGAAATCTAGTTCCTTCAAGAAGCCTTCTCCGACCATCTGCCATTGTGCATGTACGCTTCTTGACTTGGTGGTGCTGAAGACGGGCCAATATCCGTCATCTAACAGAACTTCGATTCGACCTTTCTTGGCAAGAACGCCGGACACGACGGAGAAGACCAGGATGCCTGATTCTATAACGGGGTGAGTTATAAAAGCCACCGGACGATAAGGGGGGGAAAAAAGTACGTTGTTGAAGCAATTCGTCTGTGGTCATCGATACCTTCGCATCCTCTGCCGTTGGGCCATCAGGAGGTGTCGGAGCTCTGGCACTGATGTTGGTGCTCTGGGTGGCGACAGTGTTCACCGTCTTCGTAGTATCTGTCGATTTAGCTCCTTTTCTATGACCCTTCTTGAATGTCACTTCATTTGTCATGTCTTCATCCTCCGAAACACTCGAGATGCTGTCCACATAGCCGCCTTCGGAATCACTCTCGCCATGCTCCACCTTCTGTAGCTCGTTCTCTTCAGCGTCGAATTTAACGCCTTTGAGCGAAAGAGCCGGGATGAATGTCGCTCGGTAGTGCAGTTTGCCTTTGAATTCTTTTCCACCGTCAAGACGGATCGGATCTTCAACGTCTTTGACGCCAATCGACTTGAAGGGATATTTGGGGTCATCGCTCTCTGCCGCCAACTCTGAGACACGAAGGTCGACAGATCCAAGTGAACGATCCTAGAGTAAAGGGGTATCAGGAAGGTGGAGGGAATACGCATGAACAGGAACAACCTTGGTCAAATGCTGATAGTCCATGCATTCCAAGAGCAACACCTCTTTGAGCGAATGCACCGGGACGTAAATAATAGCATCCCAGACAGGATTCAAGTCTGTTCATATGTTCATGTGCATCCACAAGTTAACGTTGAACTACTTACTGTTGTTGATGACTTCAGTCCGACCCTTGGTCATATTGTTGACTTGGACGCGGACATAAGGATCGCTCTGAATGGCAGATGAGCTTAGAGTGAAAGAGGTGAAAATAAACAGGATACACACCTTTCCTCCAAGAGTGGCCTCTACGTTCTTGACATCTGTCGCACGATCAATCGCAAGCCTCACAACACCAATAGGTCTGAAAATCCAAGTCAAAGTAAGCTCGGCGGGCAATGGCTGTGACTCACGGTGTGTAAGTATCTGTGCCGTGCAAGTTACCAGCCATATTCAAGGGCTTCCATTCCGCTGATATTCTTATCTTTCCAGACTTTGTACTAGCGAGATTGTACCAATCCCTGCCCTCCTTCTTTTCGTCCAATAAGTCCGTCAAGCGGGCTTTGAGGAAGCCAATCTTCGGATCCTTGAGGAAGTCACGGTCGTCAATGACTTTAATCGTGATCGTGGTATTCTGCTTGCTGGAACATAGGAATTCATGAGGAGACTCCCAAACAGGCATGGCAGTGCGCTTCATCTTCTGCGTGGAATGAATAGGGTGTGCGTCGTTATTCAGGTAGACGCGCGCGAAAGGATTGAGGTCACCAGACATGGAGTGGCTGGCGTCGAGATTTTTGGCCTGATGGATTACCAAGCGAACAATGCCGATGTCTGCAAAAGTAGAGAGGGTGAGACGAACTTTCATATCATATATAGGTAATGAACGCACTGGAATCGGGAGCTTCATCACCTCCTTCCTCTGGCGTGAGGACAGGATAGAATGAAACGTCATATCGCAGCTCGCCGCGGTCCTTTCCATCCTTGAGAAGCTGGGAGACAATGCCTTCTTGACTAGAGTCCTCGTGAAGTTTCGACAGGTCAAAACTGGTGGACCCGAGAAGCTGGTTCTTGAGCTTGTCATTGTAATCATAAAGGTTCAAGGTCAGCGATTCCGAGAGATTGTTGATGAGAAGGAACTTGGTTTCAGCCCAAGTGGGGTTGTACCTAGAAACTAGCGGTGAGTATATGGGTACACTCATGGTAAATGCAGACAAACGTGTTGAGCTTATACTTCGTTTTGGCCAGTTCAGCGCGGTCAGAAATCGCAAGGGAAACGAAAGGATCCGGTGTCCCCCCTCCAAGCTTTACACCTTTAATACCACGAGCAGACTCGATGGTAACTTGCAAAACACCGATAGCGGTATCGAGAGGTTTGCCAGACATTATTTGCTCCAGATTGAGTGTGAAGATGTTCGGGTCATACATCATGGGTCCCAGAAGGTCGTGAGTGGTGTCACGAATGAACGAAGACAAGCCTGGGATCTGTAGAAAAGTAAGCATGACATTCTGAAGAGACTCATTTTACATACGCTAGCAATGTCCAAGCCAAGGCTTTCGCCACCAACAGGCTTTAGGACGTAGTCGATAACGGGTTTGTCCAGGAAGGACAGCTCCACGAGCTGAATGTGAGGGAAAGCCGTCATCAGCTTTAGGCGTACACGCATCAAACCACTAAAGGAAATATCTTCTACGACGACCGGCATTGCTCCAGAAACCATTCCCTTTCCAACTCGTATTGAGAGGATAACTTTAGGGTTTGTTCTGCTCTTTTTTTGGGTCTCTGTTAAATCCGAAGTGTCGTTGGGTGTGAAAGAAATGCCCCAATCCATCGTAACAATGTCGTCCTCTGTTTGAGGATGAGTGCGGACTTTGTCGATACGGGGTGCCTTGTTGCCGAGGGTGAAATGAGATAGTCGAAGAGAATCAAGGAAAGCAGGAGTGTAAGCACTCAAGTACCAGTCGACGGAACTGACAATAGTAGCCGAAAGTACGGGCTCATAGATGAGCCAAAAGCGCTGCGGAGTTGTTTAGCGAAAAGTGCAGATACGTAAAAATGGACATATTCACGTCGAGAAAGTTGTTCATCCACTCTGCGGACTCGTGTTCATTCAGGAGACGGGTCTTGACGAGCTCGCGTTGAATATCGTCGCGTGCATTGCGACGGACGCGTTGAATGGAGGTTTTGTAGTAAGTCGCGCAGAATGCGAGGATAATAAAAACCCAGCCGAAACCAAAGTTGAAACGGGTAAGGAAATGTGTTGAAAGCACGGCCTAAATCTAGGGTCAGAGGCGAAAATGGAGCATGAGCTGGGAAGACTCACGAAGACTATGATCCCGGCATTATGATACCAGGAACCGTAGAACTGGTCGGAAAGGAAGGCATCGATGACAGCGGTCTCTGCCTGCTGCTCCTCTGAGGAGGTGTCGATGCCGGAGACGTTCCGCCAGCCCACTTTTGACAGGTCGGGTAAGGGGGCAGGTGTATCGCGGAGTGAGCCAGGCGATGGGGGCATATCATCCGAAGCTGGGGAGACAGGCGACAACTTTTCAGTCGCCTGCACCTTGTTCTCGCTGCTCGAGGAAGTGTCGAATTCTCCGGCATGCTGGATGTTAATCGTAGGAATGACGTTGGACGATTGAGTATCCAACTGAACCTCTATGGAAAACACGAGTGGTTGGCATACAGCAGACTGTAAATTAATTAGACACACACACCTCGCGCAGGAGCAGCAGACGGTTTGAGAGAGACACCATTGACGGGTTGGAGAGCTGAACGAGCTTTACCCGCCGCTGCCGCCTTCTCTGCAGGGCTCGCGTTTGGATCGAAGGAATGGCCTTCCTCAGCACCGCTGGTCGCGAGGCCGTGGCCGTTTGATGTGAGGGAACCCCCAGAAAGCCCGTTCGTGGACATGGGAGAAGAGAACAAGGATGGTCAAAACAACGCGAGATGACCTCCCGAAATAAGGCAATGAATTTGAATGACGTGCAAGTTCTCGCGCCCCCTGTCATCCGCCCGCCCCATCCTTTCGTGGATATGATATAAAAAACACTGCCTCACGGCTCAAACATACACGAGTTTCCTCCTAGCCCGTTGCTCTAGACTCCAAGACTCCTAGAGTCTTGGCAAGGGCACACATCTAATCAGGTGGTTGTTGGCTCCCACGCGTAGGCACAAGGAAACAGCAAGCGCCTCTTTTCCTTTTATACCGCCATGTCCGCTCCGGCTTCCTTGCGCGACTTGTACACCGACACTTCTTCCGCCTGGTCTTTTACCCCTCCCAATTCTTCCCAAATAACCAATGGATCTCCCACCACCCCTCCTTTAGGCGTTCAAGCTGGCTCGTCACGTTCTATTCACTGGTCAAACAAACCTGCACACAATTCCATATTCGACCTCGCACCTTCCCTCGATCTCAATGAACCCTCTAGAATACCGGCTTCTGATTTACTTCGCACATTCCTTGCTAGTGCTTTGCTCCAATACACTAGCTCAGCAATCGCTATGCCTTGGGAAGTTGGCAAGCTACTTCTCCAAGTCCAATGGGTTCCGCGAGACAACATACATTCTGAACCTGCCTTTGAGGTACCTGATGACGAAGTATCTATCTTTTAATTTTCGCATAGTTTAAGTCTCTCCTTGCTCAACTTTCTTTTTTTGCCAGCTAAGTGATGATTCTCATGATGACGACAATGATTCCTACTTTGCCGACCCAAGCGAAGCTCCCACTCCCCGTCAGTCTCTTGTACGTCCCGAAGACGCGCCTAGAAAATACATTGTCGATGACACAGAATATGCGATACCTCCGGGCAACGCAGACGGTGTCTGGGGTATGATTAAGCTGCTGACGCGATTTCGAGGTGAAGGGTGGCTATCTTTGTGGAAAGGTATGTCTCCTCACATTCTCACTAAATTATACGCCTAGCTCATATTATACGGTTAGGTTTGCTTACATCCTGTGCAAGCGATGTGTTGTCTGCAACACTCCAGCCAATTATTCAATCCCTGCTTCAGACCATTTTCCTTGGTTCTGCTTCCCCGTTCAAGCAACCACCAATAGCATTTCCCATCGTCGCGCACGTCATTACGGGATTTATTTTGTCCCCTCTTGACCTTGTTCGAACAAGGCTGGTCGTTCAATCTTTCTCCTCAGCTCACCGGACATATACCGGACCACTCGATGCTCTATCCAAAATCTCCAAGCAAGAAGGTGGCCTCAAGGGGATGTATATGAACACCCAACTTCTCATTCCAACTCTTATCGACAGTGCACTCCGACCCATTGTCTCTGTTGCGCTTCCAGGAATGCTTACAGCGTACCTCGGAGCGGCTCACATTACGGTAGACACCAACCCTATCGCATGGGGCTTTGCGGAATTAGCGGGAAGCTGCCTAGGCCTCTTGATCACTCTCCCCTTTGAGACAGTGCGTCGTCGGCTCCAAGTTCAGACGCGTGGCACGGCACGACCCATCAAGGGGTGCGTGCAGCTCCGTCCTGTCCCTTACAATGGCGTCGTAGATACGTTCTGGCATATTCTGACCGAGGAGCGTTCAGATTTGCCGCTTGTACATCATCCTAGGTTATCCGCTGCTGCGAAGAAGAGGCGAAATAGTAAGGGCAAGCAGCGAGAAGGAGAACCTTCCGTTCCTCCACCAGCTCACCCCGATGAAGGTGGCATTCTGAGGAATACGGGTATTGGCCAGCTATATCGGGGTCTGGGGATGCGACTGGGAGCAAGTGTCATTGTTTTTTTCCTTACACTTGTTACCGGCGATGAACGGGGAGACGGTGGATGGGCAGAGCTATGATCAAAGTGGTTGTCGTGTAGATCATAATAATTCTAATCACTTCTTTCACGATTATCCCACTGAAAGGTATTCGTCGTCTGAATCTTTGGAAAACATTGAGTTAAATTGGAATCAACTGATTGATACCGAAAGTTGATATTCGAACCCTCAACAGTCAAGAACACGAGATTCTCTCAGCGTGTGGTTGTCCGGGTTCACGGATTTATTAGGTGGTCTGAGAGACTGGCTATTACCATCTCCGCTAAACATACCACACTTGCAAACCACTGAAGATTGTTATTCCAAGGCGGAAATGGAAGAGCAAACCATCCTCTCCAAGCTGGAATCGCACTATATGCAAGATATTCAATAAGAGAGTCAGATTATCCTAGGTAAGGCTACAGTAAACAGAGTGTGTCGAAAGTCCATGATGATGATGGGAAGAGGTAGATGATAAATGCAGAAAAAAGAAAAGAAGAACTGGCTGGGTTTGTCGTGACTGATTATAAAAGAGAGGGCAAAGAATTAAAGAATATACGTTCTTCAGGCATCTTTGGTGGCCTTGACGTTCAATTTGTCTAAAGAAATGATCAAAGGGACAGCGTAAAATGCGTATCCAACCCAAATCACTAAATCGAAGCAATTTAGCATGGATTAGACGATAATAATGGAGTTAGATTCACTAGTAAAGCCATTTCCGGACTGGGCGACCAACTGGGGGCCGCTAGGACCTTGAAGGGCAATGTTACTGTTGAAATCCAAGATGGCCTTCTCGAACCACATGCGGACGATGAGATAAGTGGCAAGTCCTAGAAAAATAATGAGCGAGGGGGGCATCCAGAAAGTAAATATACACACCGATGACGAAGCCAAAGAATCCAACCCAAGCACTCAACCTCTGTACCAGCGGGTTCTCCATCTTCGAACCAAAGCCACCCAACTTGTGACGGAATGAGATGAGGGCAAAGCTAATAAAGAAGACTAGGGCGCAAGACAGAGAAAGAGCGATGAGTGAAGGAGGCGACGAGGTTGGAGGCGAGAGAAGGGTCTCAGGGAGCCTTGTCGGGGAGAACGTGCAGGTCATACTTGGTTTTAATGGCAGAAGACCTGGTGCATTTGATCTCAGCAGCGTTATTGGCACGAGCGCAAGAGCCTATATTTATATCCGTTGAGGGGGAGGTCCTTGAGAAAAGAATAATAAATTCAACTAACCAAGAAGACCAATAAACACGGAGGGTCCGTCAACGTCCTTGGATGGTCCGGCTTGGACGAGCGTCGTTGAGGAGTCACTGTCAGAAGAGCGACCTGATCGTGTAGCATGCCCGACGGAGCAAAGTAAGAGAAGGAGTTAAGGAAAAGTGTTGTGAGCATCAGGACGGGCGCTAAGTCTGTTGCTGGGTGAGTACAAGCCGAGCGGTCGAACAATGTCATATACTCACATAGCGTGATAGACTTGGAGAGACCTGAGATCATGATGATAGAAAGAAATGAAGTGAAAAAGGTGTAATGGTCAACAGTGAACGTGAGTTGGTCGTGAAAGGATAGGCGATTCTATGAAGGAAGGGAAATGCTCGAACCCAGGCGAGCGAAAGAAAAGAAAGGAGAAGATAGGGAACATTACAGCTGCATTCCAAGGCCTTTTATATACAATTCAGGGTGCACCGCCGGCCCAAAATCGGGGTGCAAAAGGAATACAATGAGCGGCGCTCCATGCTATTGTACTTTGCAAGAGCGGTGATGGCAAGGAGAAATTTGCCACATGGCATGAATAAGAAAAGGAATGGAGGGTCTTGATGCGCTCCGTCGCCTTGACAAAGGATGTGCTTTGTGTATCCTTGTCCTTGTATTATGGAGGAATGCTTTTTATTTGGTATTGTGCGGTGCGTGGTAAGTGCGGTATTGAGGCTCGGGACGTAGGACAACGTGAGATTGCTGAAAGCAAATTATGTAACTGGCGAGACTAAGACCGCGGAAATGTGAGGTACAATAGCTAAAGTAGGAGAGAAGTCAGGAGGCTGGGTCGAACTTAGGCTGACGAGCGGCTAACCAAATCTTTCTGGTTCTTCTCTTGATGGACTCGTCCGTTCCAGTTCTACCGGCTGTCTTACAAACACTCTCCTTCCTTCGTTGAAGAGAAACCAGAATGTTTTGCGTTTGCAAATCCCACTCTCGGTACAGCTGCTCTCGATGCTACCAAATTCCTCTTTGATTTGGGTATGTTTTGAATTTTCCACCTCATACTATTATCTTTATTCTAACAGGTGGTTATATTGAAGCTGTCGGATCTGAATCAATATCAAACCCTCATATACAAAATCTTCTTGATTCCCTAGTTCCCTCTGAGGCACCTCAAACTAGGTCCCAAGCAGCTCGGACTTCAACTAAGCGCAAACGCACCCCTAGTCCTCCTCCTACTCTAACTACCACCCCTCTCGGATCTCTGTTCGTTGATGGAATGGACTATGACCAAGTCTGGAGCCAGCTGGATTTACGTACGAAAAACGTCTGCCGTGTTTTGGAGCAAATCCTTCTCGAGGGCGAAGAGGAGGGCGATACCGAGCCTCCCTCTCTCGAAGACGATGATGATAGCGAAGAAGATGTATCTGCTGATCATATGGGTGATGATGATGCTGATGAAGACGAATGGATTGACGAGGACGACTCTGACGAAGGCGAGGACGCAATGGCTGCCATGGACATCCAGGACGAAAGCTCTGAGGATGAGGCAGATTTGGGTGAAACAATTGCCGAATTGCGCGACGTTTCGTCAGAAGAGGATGAACGTGACCTCGAAGGATCGCGTCGCAAATCAAAACGACGTCCGCAAAACAGGACATCCCGAGCTCGACGACACATTCTTCGACCTCGCAAATTTCAATGCCGAGACAGAAGAAGCCTGAAGCTGGTAAAGTCAGCTCCGGGCGGCTAGGTCAAGACAGCGAGTCCGAGGACTCTGATGAAGGAGTCTGTAGACCTCTTTGCACCTGTCGACGATGCTGAAGCTTTCGAACCTGAGGAAGATCTAGAGGAACCACCAGGTTTGGAATTTATACTTTCCTTGATATAATTCTCCCCCTTTTAACTTTTCGTACCCCTCTAGAGCTCTTCTACAAAGATTTCTTCGACCCTCCTCCAAAACCTGCCAAAAAGCACAACCCTGCCAATGCTTCAACCAAGACTTCAGGGGTACGATTCCACGATGAAGTTCGCGTTAAGGCTATCAAGCCTCGCGGTAATGGGAACCCTGTCAGCTCCATGCAGACTCTTCGACCTCTTTCTTCCATTATGGACGATGAAGAGACTGAGGACACTGGTTTCGACAAGACGGGTTTAGATGATAAAGTTCAGATGACGAATACGATGGAGAGGAAGAGGAGCCAAGTGTTTCTGCTTCTGATGAAGATGGCGATGAAACCATGGAACGTCTGAAAGATGATCTTTTCGCGGATGACGACGTGGAGGACGAGGATGAAGCGGGTAAGGACGTCCTTCCCAAAAATGTTCTGTTTTGCCCGGAGATTTTCTAAAACTCGACAGGTCTTTCTACCCATGAAAAACGTTTGCGTGCCTTACAAGAGGAAATCTCACAACTAGAAACGGAGAACACGAGCAAGAAGGATTGGGTTCTCATGGGTGAAGCAACCTCGCGGGCACGCCCTCACAATTCTCTCCTCGAGGAAGATCTCGATTTCGAGAGAGTCATGAAGAGCGTGCCTCTCGTCACAGAGGAAGCCGTGAAATCTCTTGAAGACACCATCAAGGCTCGTATTCTCGAAGGCCGTTTTGACGATGTTGTTCGCATTCGACCTCTTGACGACAAGCCGTTTTTACCGTCGAGACTCATTGAATTGAGCGACAAGAAGTCTGCAGACTCGCTAGCTCAAATATATGAGAACGAGTATGTTGCTCAGAGGGACGGAAAGATTGACGGGGCCGAGAAGGATGCAAAACTGGCGAAAGAACACAAAGAGATTGAGGATCAATGGGAAAGGATTTCTAACAAGCTGGACGCGTTGTGCAATGCTCACTTTACCCCAAAGCAAGTATTTCATTTTTTCTCAGCATCTTAATATGCGATCATTGATTCGTTTCAACCCTCCTCTACTAGCCGAAAGCAATAATCGAAACTCTTTCAAATATACCCACCGCAAGCATGGAATCTGCCCTCCCAACATCTCAGTCTGCCTCCACCATTCTCGCACCTGAAGAGGTCTTTGCGCCGTCCAATGAGGTTCGCGCTCGTAGTGAACTCACCCCTAGCGAGAAGAAGGCTCTTCATCGTAAACAGAAGAAGAAACAGGCAGAAAGCGAGAGCTGCACTCGAAAAGAGTGTTGACAAGTATGCCAAGCATACAACAGGTGGAGTCAAGAAGCAGAAGAAAGAGGCGTTGAAGTCCATGGTGAAGAAAGGGAAAGGTGTTACTGTCGTCGGGAAACAGAAACAGGTAAAAGAGCTGAAGAAGGGAAAGAGAAAGTAGTATCGCTTCGTTCTCATGAGTTGAATTGACATGGGACGAAGCTTAGTTAGCTCATCCACGACCAGGAACCAAGTTCCTTTTTCAAGGTACTTTGTGTGGACCGACAGAAGAAAATGTAGAATTATTCATTCGATTTTACGGCAAAAACTATCTTCAGGGCAACTCAAAATGACAAAGCTCTCTTAGCGATTTCCAACGCTCCCTCCTTTGTCTTATTGCCTGGTTAAAGGTTCACCTATCAGCCAAATGAGGACGAATCGAAGACCATACCTCCAATAAACCCGCTGGCATGGATGAAAATTCCGCCAGGGACACCACTAGCCTTACTCAATTCTTCATCTCTTAGCCCTCTCCAAGGCTCTGGAAGCGCTTTTCTACTCTCGAACGAATCGAGGTCTTTAGGAACAGCTTGAATGCGCCAATTGCCACCCGTTTCGTCGGGATAGATGACATAAATGGCATTGCCTTGGGTTGTTGTCTCTTCTTCGATGTCAAAGAGATGCTCCTGAAAGGAATGGTCAAATGAAAGAGATGGGATGAGGAGGGAACGAACCTTCCAAGGAGCGAAATCTTGGAAAACAAGGATTTTGCCACTGGGGTCGATTGATTTACTTGAATGAAATGCAGAGAGAACTATATCTCTTGCCGGAAGCCAAGAGAATAAGATGCCGTCGAGTTTGCCGAGGAATTCCGTTCCAGTCAAGATGGACGCTTTGGCGAAGAGATTCTAAGACGTCATGAGTTAGAATGAGATTGAATTTCAAGGTACCAGAACATACATCGACACCTTGCAAATCCACCTTTTCATTCCACCTAGGATTCAATGCAGCGACGCGGGATGGCAAGCTGGTTCCGCCACTATTATAGCGTGCTTTTACTTCAGGTGGATAACGAGGAATGCCGTTGTCGTTGGCGTCAATGGCCTCAATAAAGTCCTGTATGACGAGAAAATTCAAATCTTAAAATGAGACTGGGATGAAGACAGACGTACACGATAGATTCTCAACCAAACCATCTCCACAACTGGGTTCTCGACTGGCAACTGCGCTCGATCAGCAATGATTTGTTTTCCATAATGCCTGATCCATAATGGATGGTTAGTCAAGAAAATATTTCAAAACAGGAGGGAGAGAAAAAAAAAGTCCGACGCAAGCCTTACTTATACACTAGCCCAGCGGAACTCAGTTTGGTTACAAACCCATGTCCAAAATTCTCTTCGAAACCTCTTTGATGGTGATCGTATCTCTTCGCAAAGTCATCGTAAATACCACCGACATCAACTACGATGTTGCAGGCATCGAGGACAGCTGGGTCACGACTTCTCTTTACCGCTAAGTTCAAATATTGAACATAACTGTTTTCTGAAATTTTAAATCAGAGACATACGAGAATCACGGTAGAGTTCTGTAAGCCGGAGGAGGAAGACCGCAAGGGCCTCATCACAATGAAAAGTACCGTTATGAGTCCCGATAACCTAGAAGGTATGTTGATGTTTGGTTATGTTGTGTGAAGAAGCATGAAGTACAAGCGTAGATTGCTCTGATTTGAGCTTTTTTGCTTGAGGTTCTGCAGACATTGTAGAAAATAGTAATGGCGGTCTAGCCAAAAGAAAAGCGGAAGGAGAACGAGCAAGAGTGTGGCGGAAGGTTCTTGATGGAAGTCGTAAGGCAAGAAACATGGGTTCAGCGTTACACAAATGTCCAGGTTGGTCATTAAGTCATGGGAATAAAATATGCTATGTAACGAGTAGATGTTCTACAGTCCAAAACGATAGAAAGCGTGTAATGCATTGTCCATGGGAGGAATAAAGAAAAATCCAGAAGCAGGCTAAGAGCATCGCCAAGCTCTATCTCTCTCTCTCCGACCAAAGAGCTAGCTTTGATTGCATATGGTCAGAGAAGATATCGCTTAGCCAAAAAAGACAATGAGAATCTCAGACGAAGAGCATGCCAGCACCGAGTACGGCGGTGATGGCACCGACAGTTAAGCTGTTCTTAACCATTCGCCGTGCAGCGTTGATGTAATCATCGTCTATCAGAACATGTAAGCTATCGAATAAAATGACATGTAAAGCGAAAACAACGAACCAGGTCCACACGCTCCTCCGCAATTTTGTGAAGCGCCTAAAGTAGCTCAACGTCATACTCAGCTGGTAAAGGTAACAAGCGGGACATACCTGGATAAGGCGCACCGCCTTGTGCACCTCCACCACTGATTGCAGGTGCAGTGGGAAGATTGGAGGCAGTTGTAGTTCTCGAGGTCGTTGTGCCGTTACCAGCAGAGACGGTTGAGTTCCCCGTCGCGGTGGCATTGCCGCTTGCTGTCGAAGTCACATTCGGTGTTGGAGTTATTGTGAACACAACATTGCTCGTGATTGTTGACGCTACTCGTCCTGGGCCAAGTGTCGGAATGAGCGTTTGTGACGTTGAGAGAATGACGCTGGCATTGGTATTCTAATTGTCCAGGGATGGATCAGAAATTGCGGTGACAATCGGTCGAAAATATTTCATACATTATTCTGGGCTACCGCTAGAAGAGGAGCCAGAAAGAGTGGGAGGAGAGAGGCACGCATTGGAAGGAAGAAAACGTGATTGATGGTGAGAGCAAAGCTCGTTTTTAGCGCTAGTACCAAACAAGGCTTCAGCTTTACCGTGATGGTCTCTCCTTACCACATCCCTGCGGGGACTGTGATGGTGGTGCAACAATACATAAAGGAATTGACCATGCCCATCCCAGATGATATGCTGTCCATTTCCCTGAGGCAAAGACACCACTTCCTCAGCATCTCGTTCAGCGACCCTGAGAGCTTCCTATGCTGGCCGGATCCTTCTGCAGAGCCTTCAGATCTAATCCATTCCATTCAATCGACCGACCTCGATCCGGAAGCCCCGGTTTTTCTTGGCTTGCGGTACTCCGCGGATGTGGAACACTTGTATGCGCATGTCGCGTTGAATCATCGCGTCCGTCTCGTCTTCATGTGGGATCCCCCCTCTTCGGAATGGAAGTATCACAATGCAGCCCCGATGCCTTTTCCTGCCGCCGCTTCCCACACCAGTCTAGACCGAGCATTGGTCCACATGCAAGGGGTTTCCCCGGATGTCGCGGTTGCAAATCAGGCAACCCCTTCTTCTTCTTCCCGACCATCTTCATCTGAGGGCATGGCTCCCAGCTTTGACATTAGTACTCACTCAGACGAAGAAGGTGGAGATGACGCATACTGGAACGCTTACGGAGATGATGAGTCGGAAGATGAACTGGGCCATTCTAGCCGACGGCAACCCTCAGCCGGTAACGACCTGAGTGAAGACGCGTATTGGGCTCAATATTCATCAGTCCAAGGTATGTAGAAGTTACTTGCTCTTCTGAAATATCTTTATTCTAAACTCAAATGGATAGGGACTGCCGACTCTACCATCCCATCCCCAGTACCCCTCCCTCCTTCCAAACGTCGATTACTAGAGCCACACTCCCAGGAGGCTTCTACGTCCTCTGATTATCCCATTGAATCTCACACGGACTCTCCAGCTACAGCCCTTGCAGATCGCCTCGCGAATCTTGCACCATTTCCGGACAAATCAACCACTGTCTTCACAGAAGATTCACGTGTGTCATCCATAGGAGACTTTGCACTATCAACTCTTCCCCGTCCCGAGACAATAGTCCCGCCTCTTCAGAATGGGTTATTCAAAGCAGATACGGCTCCCCCACCTGCAGACCGAGCAGTTCAGGATAGCATTCGAGGCATCTATACACTGTGGAAAGCAACTGGAGGATCGACGGAGGAAGACTTTTTGAGATTGGTGAAGCTTTCTTTGGCGTAACAATTAAGTGATCGTATTTTTTTTTTGGACAGTTCTGTACATCTTGGCTATCTTGCGCATATTCATATTTCTTGCTCAAAGGAATAACTTCTGCTGCGACTACCGCTACTTCACTACTCGCCAAACCACGACCACCATTCTACCCATCTGCAAAGCGATGAGTCTCGCCTGTTCCACGAAATACCCTTTGTTGGCAATATCTGAATTGCCTTCCGTTCCGGTTGCAGGGCTTGGCGTTGATGCACTCTTGGGACCAAGCGGTGAAGATAAAGTGGTCTGCAACTGAAGGGGGTTTGCAGAAACCGATGACGCTTGGTGCGGTTCCTTCGTTACATTTTCGTTTTTGGTGTCCTGCCTCTGCACTGCTTCTTGCTGCTCTTTCTGCTTCTTTTCTACGGGATCCGCTTTCTTCTGGTCTTGTTTCTCTGCTTCCTTCTCCACGTTATCAGTGCCAACCGTCCATGAACCATGGAGTACACCAGCGCCTGGATAGAAGGTCAGCATAAGCTTCAGCTGGAAACAAAGGATGGATAATCTACTCAGGCTTCCAAAATGCTGGAATAAACTAGGGCTCATGTCGAGATGTCCGGGTTCGCACCCCATGCACTACAAGCAAAAGTGGCGGTAGGTGATTCGCCCAAGTAAAAAAAGGAAGACCCTACCTCGTCAACAATGGTCGCAGTTGCCGTCTTCCATTAGCAGAGATCGTGACTTTCTCACCACAATGCGATCCACCATCCCAAGACTTGACATTTTAAGATGAGCATAATCTTTGAGTAGCAACTTGGAACGAACCTGGGAGCTGAGGGCGACAATCTACGGGTAGTTTAAGAATTCATATTCCCGATGAGGGCGGATGGCTCACAAAATCGTTCTCGCTGTTTGTCCCACCCTTCGAAAGAAAGCTACCTCAGTCAGCTGTAAACATTTGGCAACAAACATACTCACGCAGGCTCCTCTGAAAATCCGAGTATCAATGAAACGTATGGTCCTAAGCGAGGGGAGAGAAAAGGGAAAGAACATACAACCCAGGAGTATAGAACGTAAAACTCCCCGTCCCTCTGCTCTCAACAAGCGATTTCGAATTTGCCAACCCTTTTTGATGCTTACCATGGCGAGCTCTCTTCACTTTCACTAGAGAATGTTCGCTTGAGCCACCCAGCACCAACGACAAGAACAGGAGGGAAACGGCGAGGACACTGCAGACCATGCGTTCAATAACAAGAGAGCGTGGATGTGAACGAAAGAAAAATCGTGTTCGTGCAAGCGCGAGATGGAGGCTTCGGGCAAAGAATCGGAAGCGAGAAATCGATAGCCACATCGACAGGGCCAGGGCGGCGGTGGGTCTTGCTAGCGCCTTGGCGGTCTAGGTCTCAAGAGCTGAACGAAAGCTTGCACACACAGACGCTCCGACAGGAAGTAAAGTCCAATTCAAGTGTCACAGGGATTGAATAAATTAGATCCAGAGATAAATGTTGGAAAACAGTAAAGAGTGCACAAAGAGAGTGGGCGTCCGAGACCTGCATTAAAATCTGTTGTGTGGTTTCTTCAGCTGAGACCAAGTTACTTGATGCGTTGAAGCTAAGGTCGAGGCATAAGTATTTCTTTCTCAAAACGTGAATATTAAAATTTACCTTGGCGGTATTGTTGTCGATGCGTCCAGTAAGTTTGTCAGTCTTGTTCCCAAGTCTGTCCAGGCGTTTGTTTTGACTCTCCAGCTCCTCTCCCATTGCCCGTCCAAGCATATTGAGTCTTCCAGTCATCTTCGAGATCTCATCCAAATTGTCGTCAATCTCATCCTCGACCTCATCGTCAGATGCGGTTGCTTCAAACTGGAAGCGCTTGCGTTGAGCCTGGCGATACTCTTGAGTCTTCTTGTTCCTGCCTCCGAATCCACTCTCGTCGTCATCTCCGTAGTCGGCACGACCAAGACGCTCCTGAGTGCCCCTAACATCGCCCATTGCACGCTCCCGCTCACCACGCTCGTCCTCATAGCGAGCTTGGACCTTGGCTTCATCAGCCGCACGCTTCTTGTCCTTGTTGAAAGTAATGACGGGGCGGAAGATGGACCTATTGAGTTGCTTCAACTCGTCAGTCTTGTCGTCTGCTCGCTGAGAATGACCCTTGGAGACATCTAAATGTCTTTCGGTATCAGCCAGCTTCTCTAAACAGACATGTTAGAATTCAGTTCAATGAGGCCACAGGAGAGTATTAACCTGACTGATCTCCAAGTCTGCCAAGTGTAGCACGAGCAGTCTCTTCAGCCTCACGAGCAAGACGAAGCGCATTACGTGTGGATTGGGCGCTCTCTTGCTTGATGTAGCGAGATTGCTGCTTGATGCCTTCAACATCTTCTTCAGTTTCCTCTCCAGGAGGGGGCGTGCGGCCGCGAGGCGGACCGTCGAAGAAACGACCAGAGCCTTGCTGCCTCTGAGCTGTTTGACAATGAGCTGCCATTATTCAAGCAGTATTTAAACATTAAATACTTACGATTGTGTCCAGCAAATAGCTCCGCACGGTCTTGGTCGACATCGCCTCCACCACGGCTATAAGCATCGCCTACACCGCGGTTGCGAGCATACCTGTCTCCGTAGTCAGACTGAGGGGCCTGTTGGCGGTCGTAGCCTCCTTGAGAGCCGTAGCTATCTCCGGAGTTTTCAGAGTACATGTTCGGTCGGCGAGGAGCAGCATAGGGATCGCTAGGAGGGGGAGGCTGCCTGTACCCACCACCTGGGCCGGCGCGGGGTCCACTAGGAAGACCACCAGGGGCTCGAGGAGGAGGAGCATTATAGTCGTCCCGAGGAGGGGGAATTTCGTTTTCGTCTTTCTTTCGGAACCAGGACATTGTGATGATAGTAGAGAGTCAAGAAGCGTTGAGGCACTGCTTGATCGGAGTTGATCTAGCTCTGGGCGCTCACACTCATCTCTCTCTAAGGTAATAAAACAACTCCTCAAACAGGGATTTGATAGAAAGGACGACATGGTAAGTAAATACTATCAGAATACAGGCTGCTGAGCTTCGGCTTCAGGGTAGGCGGCCGGCTCTGGAGCTGAAAACTCCTCTGCAGGTGGCGGAACAGCTGCAACGGGCTCGCGCTGCTCGGACGTAGGCTCGTTGATCTGCTTCTCTTCGCGGGGTTCGATGATCTGGACTGAGTCGGGGAGAGGCTTTTTGGGGCCAATGTTACCCTCTGGGTCCCAGCCTTTCATGCTAAATGAACGAGATGAGTACAGATATTATGAACAGGATAGATTATAAAAACATACATTTTAACCTTGATCCCAAGGACACCCTGCCTAAGTAGTACGTGACGAACAGCATAGTCAACAAAGTCGCGGACGGGTTGACCGGAGTGGATCATAAAGCCATCGGTGAACTTCATGGATTTGGCACGAGCGGCACGAAGCTTGCCAGAGACGACAACCTCGCAACCCTTGGCACCAGATTCCATGACGAAACGGAGAACACCATAGCAAGCACTACAACAAAGATTAGCGCGATTCCTTTTTACTGAGATCAAAGCAATAGTAAAAAAACCTACCGACGAACAGCAAGACCACCGAGAAGCTTGTATCTTAATGATTCGCATTGAGCGATGGCAGAGAGACCACGGTATTGAACCTTCTCAGCATAGAGTTCGAGAGAATTTTCGGGGTATTTGAAACGTTTTTGGACGAGGGCGGTGAGCTCACGGATGCGACGACCTTTCTCACCGAGCACTTCTTGGGTGTGAGTAGCACGGATGATAATCTATTTTATCGATCTCAGGAATGAATGCAGTGGATTATAGAGAACAGACGAACCTCAGTGCGAGCGTGAGTGACACGGACATCGCAACCAGAGTAACCTTCCTCAGCAAGTTCACGGGTAAAGAACTCGTTGAGTTCAGCACGGAAGACACCATCAGCGACAAACTTTCTCTTCTTGGAGATCTGGGTAGCCATTATGTGTGGAGTCTTGAGGTGCTCTTGGTCTGGTCCAAACCTTGAAAGCCCAGTCACGTCACACCACTGTATAGTGTCACCCGTACCCAACGTCCATGTTCTCCAAAAGTTACTTTATTGACCTCGTAAGTCTGGTTCGAATTTCCTCTATTTTATTTTCATGACGAGCGTTGTATCTTTTTACAACCCACATTGGCACCTCTTAGTTGAGAGGCTTTTGAACCAAAACTTCACTTGTCTCGATGACCTAGTTGACTTTCTGATTCTGTTTTGTTGTCTAAGTTCTTCTCCTATAACATTGCTAACTATGTTATCAGATGCATTCATCCCTTTTATCCATATTTTTATGTTGTAGATACGTGTCATTGAACCAGTTAAAGCCTGAATTTAATTTACTTTGCTTGCTGCCTGTTTCTCTCGTCCTTTTAAACTGGTTCCTTTGCTGTAATTTCTCACGCGCTATATCGTAAACAATTCATTTGCGACGCGTTTTAGTGTTAAAAAAGCCAGTCTTCCCTAGAATTGTGAAATTCAATCATGTTCAAACTTGAAAGGTGTGACACGCACTAGCTAGTATGTGTGACGAAAGCGGCGCCTATGTTAAGCCGGCCTCTTTCCAAAACTCGTCAAGGTGCTTGCCATCGCCTCCGCTGTTTCTCTCATGACTGACATCTGAGATACTCGTAGATGGGAGCTTACAAATATGTTGGAGAATTATACAAGAAGAAACAGTCTGACGTCCTCCGATTCCTGCTCCGTGTGCGGTGCTGGGAATACCGCCAACTGAACGTTATCCATCGCGCCTCTCGTCCATCCCGTCCCGACAAGGCTCGTCGTCTCGGTTATAAAGCCAAGCAGGGCTATGTTGTTTATCGTATTCGCGTTCGCCGTGGTAATCGCAAGAAGCAGGCTCCCAAAGGTCGATGTTTTTTCTCTTTCAATTGATCGCCTTATTGACTGTACATCTTAGGCGCTACATACGGCAAACCCGTTCGCCAGGGTGTTAACCATCTCAAACCTCAGCGTGGACTGAGAAGTGTTGCTGAAGAACGTGTTGGCAGGAGATGCGGCAATCTTCGTGTCCTCAACTCCTACTGGATCAACCAGGACGGTGTCTACAAGTACTACGAAGTTATCCTCGTCGACCCGAACCACAAAGCTGTATGAGCACTATTTCATATCTTGACTTATCTCGAGACTTACTCTGCATTTCTAGATTCGTCGGGATGCCCGCATCAACTGGATCGCCAACCCTGTTCACAAGCACCGCGAGTCTCGTGGTCTCACTAGCATCGGAAAACAAGTGCGTCTATTGTCCTTCCCTATGAGCTAATTATCAAATATACTAATCTACCATTTCAGAATCGTGGTCTCGGCAAAGGTTCACGCTACAATCATGGCCAGTCCTTCCGATCCAACTGGAAGAAGCACAACACTCTCAGCGTTCGTCGTTACCGATAGAGTGTTTAGTGTTTTTATATTTTGTTGTTGTATGCTTTCATTATGCCCTCTGCCTTATGTGTATGCACCACTAGCACATCAACCCACCAAAAAATTCAGATGTCTTATACTGGGAACATTCATTGGGAACTGAGATAGATACTTATTACGCATCTTCAAAACAAACCAGCCGCTTGCCTCTCGAGTGAATATAGTGTGGGATCCCGCTTTAACGCTGTCATTTTGCTGATGTCACTCTTGGTTCCTACCTTCATGCCAACCTCTTCAAACTCGCCTCAATAACGACGCTTTCTATGCCACCATGGCGGACTTGGAAAAGGGAAAGCTAAAGGAACTCTCGTCCATTGATGCACAAGAGGATGACGAACTACACCGTCGGCGACTGGACCTTGACCTCGACGAACTTAATGAACCAGACGATCACGACGAAGGAGATACTGCTTATCCCGAAGACGACCTCCCAGATTCACGCGCAACCTCACCTCTTCAAGACTCGGATGTTTCCCGGAAAGCATCTTGGTCAGCTCGTTTAAAGAAGCTAATCTTCCCCGCCAAGTCCTCTTCAGAGGACTTTGAGAACTTTGTTCCGCGATACCGATACTTGCCAATATTGTCAGGCATTGCAATTCCGTTTTCTATTCTCTTGGAAATTCCTGGTTTAACGTGAGTACTGCTTCGTTCTATTTCCTTCCGCGCTCACAAGACGTCATAACTAGATCCAGATGGTATGTTCGAACAGACGACAATCGCACTGTGGAGACCCAACCCAACCCCCCACTTCTCGATATTGCCATGGGAATCAGCTTGTTCTGTGCTATATCAGCTAACACAGCTCTCATTGCTCGGTTCTTGGAATGGCGGGTTGGGTTAATGACATTGCTTTGCGTCATTTTCCTGTCCATTCACGGTCAGTTGTTCCCATTTATTCTGGCATCCAGCGTTTAAACTCTTTATTTAGATACAATAAACATCGTCACCGTTGTGACATTCGGTATCGAACATCGGTTCTCAGATGGGTTCACTTATGGTATGTTTGTATACATTTCATACTTTCTCCCATAACTCAAGAATTCCCTAGGTCAAGCTTACTGGATGACGGTTTGTTCAACTGTAGCATCGACCTTCACTAATATCACTCTTCTAATCGACCTCATATGGACCAAGAACTTTGTAGTTAGCGGCTCAGGACTCACCCGGAAACAGCGGTCCTTGAGCATTATCATCATCTTTCTCCTCGTTTACATTGCTATCGGTGCTCTCATCAATACGTTCCTCATCGCAGACCTTAATTTTATTGACTCATTGTATTTTTCAATCCTTGTTATTGAGGCTATTGGTGAGTTCGCTTGTCTTTCTTTACTGTATTCACACTCATCGCTCTGTCAGGATTTGGAGATGTTCTCCCCGTTACCGTTGGCGCACGCATCTTCGTGTGCTTTTACGCAGTCTTCGGCCTTGTGAACCTTGCTTTGGCAGTTACCCTCATCCGAGAAACTGTCCTTGAAGCTCTTGAAGTTGGCTATTACAAGCGTCTGCAAGAGGTTCGCAGGCGGAGACGAGCAACAACATGGAAACGTCGCGTCATTCGCCGATGGCGAAATGCCATTGAATGGCGCCTCACTAAACTTCATTGTCCTATCTGGGTCGAGGACGACGATTCTATGGAACATATTATCAGCTATCATTACCATAAATTGACCCGATGGTGCCGAGCGAAGATAGAAGATATTGCGGAGTACTTTGGGCTGTCGATCTTCATGGAGAAAGGTTCGATTGTGAATGAAAATGGCTGCTTGGCGGATTATAAACATCCACATCTACCTCATCCAAGAGGGATGAGGTTGAACCTAGAAGTGCTATCGAAGAAGCAGTTGCAGAGTGCAGCCATGGAAGCTGGAGTTGCCCTTGAATTGCTACTTCCTGTGGATTACTGGGAGAGGAGGGAAGAGCGGTTAAAGGTTTATTTCAGAGATCTATATTGTTGATATACATGCTAAACAGATGCTGTTAGGATCGAAAGAACAAAATGGGTCGCTCTTTGACTTCATTTCGAGACCCAGGGAGCCCAGGACTGCTTTCTCCCCCCCGAACGCATACTCCAGTACAAACCTCCCACACTATTGCAACTATTCCTTCTACGTCCTACGATCTTCTACGACAAGGACGCCAAGCGACAGATGCATCCCAACCTGGTGACATGCCGTTGACTCATATGCGAATGGGACGAATGGTGGCAATGCTTGGAAACTTTGCGTTGGCAGTCGACAACTCAACCCACCTCACAGGGATCCCTCTTCCGCCTGTTAAAGTGCAATCTATTGTCACGCCGTTGAGACAAGAATCAGCCGCACCTCCATCTGGGGCCGCAAATCCACAAAACTCATCATCATATGGTATGTTTCGAGAAACAGTAGAGGAGGAGGAGACGCGAGCTTTTCAAAGTCGACTTTTAATATCATGGTTCCTGTTCCTTGTCTTTTGGACGGTGAGCCGAATTCAGTTTGTTTCCAGACGAATTTCAGCTCATACTACTAGGTGGGCGGCGTCATTTTCCGTGCGACAGAAGGATGGACATACGCAGAATCACTCTACTTTTGTGTAGTGTCTTTTACAACTATCGGATTTGGTAAGAGTCGATATGCTACCTTTCTTGTGCTTTCTTTGATAGAAACGGAACAGGTGATTTCTCTCCCAAAACCCCTGCGGGACGTTCGATCTTCGTTGCGTGGGCTCTCTTTGGTGTTGGAACAATGACAGTTCTGATCTCTAGTCCGCCCTTTCTTCGCAGTTTCTTAACGACTATAACTAATAGTTGATTTAGTCGTCGCTGAAGCATACTCGGATCGTTACAAGAATGCGCTTCATTCTGGTGCCTTTGCCCGTGCTGTAAAGCAGTACAGAAATCGGTCAGGGCATGGCAACATCTTGGCAAAGAAAAAACGGAACCCTCTCCCACCGGTGATGCCCGTTGGAACAACCCACGAAGACATCTCAACGGCACTCGCCGAGTCTGAGCAGCAGGCCAAACAGAGTCTCGAAGACCTTCCCCATCAGATTATAAAACATGTTCGAACATTCCACCAGCATTTCCAATTCTTTGTGGGCCCAGATGCCAAAGCAAACGTGGGAAATCTTTCAGAAGTCCCTGAGGGTTTGCACAAGCTTATGGACGACATCAGCGGTACTGAGAAACTAGCGGAGAGGATTAAAAAAGAGATATTGCAGGACGAGCATGCTCGTCAGGTCAGTCCCTTTTCTTCGCCCTAACCTTATGCTCATGACGAACTTTTTCAGACTCTGTTGCATATTGGCATCGAACGTAGGTTTCTCTGCTTCTACTGACCCGTTGTCTATTTCATGAAAAAAACTCCTAGGAATATTGAAGCGCATTGTCGATACGACTGAAGAAGCTATCAACGCGCTTGCGGAACGGGATCGGCTGGCACTGGCGCATGAGATTTCCTTGGAACATTCTGTATCAACATCTAGTAAAAATGATCAAGCTGCCTCAGCAAGCTAACAGGAACTACATGACGCTATGCTTTTGCACCCTTGTACATTGAGAATGTATTGTTTATTGTACAGCTTCTCTTCGTCTTCGACCGTAGGTTCGCCTCTAGCTACACTAGAGCTGCAAAGTGCCAGTTACATGAATGGATACAACACAGGAACCTTCGCTCGCGAGAATATGACCTCCCACTGGCACCCCGACTGCTCCACACGACTCTAGGTTTCTACCCCCCGTCCCTCATTGCACGGCTCCACGCAGCATACTTCATAGACAGAGGTTTCGTCCATTGTTTGTCTAAAGACCCGTGTTCCTGGGTTCTTTTTGGACTGGATAGATGCAATCGGCGACAATTTCTACAATTGTCGCGCCACCAGCAACCTTACACGACCTGTTGGACATGAGACGAAAGTCGCAGAACGACGTCCACATACCTGTTCCCGCTCTTGTGGAATCCTACGTAAATGGTCGCATATATGGCGGTGCCGGGCTAGTGTGTGGTGTCAAACACAGTTGTCTAAGAAACAAAGACCGAAGATGTGGGTTCTCAGCCGTCTAATCCCTGTTCATTTGCTGAAGTTGCAATCACAGAGCCTAGTATTCAAAAAAGCACCCCGACCGAATTTCGGGTTTGGATTCGACCCAGAAAGAGCCTTTATCCCGTTACTAAAATGCTATATCGACGATCCGGGATCCTAGATGATGTCGATGATGAACTTGGACCCATCACTATTTTGGAGAAATGGCAATACGAGTACGCAAGATTTGGCCTCCTAGGAAACACCGCTCATGGGCTGAATGGGGTGAGTCCATGCGATGATATTTGAAACCTGTTCTTCAGGAGGTTCCAACACGATTCCTCTTTCCAGATGTGATTCAACAGTTGAAAGAGCTTCACGAAACCGAAGTGGCAGAAACAGGTTTATATAGTAGGTTTCATATTGTTGTCCTAGTTAGCTATCCGATTTATATGGTAATACAGAAGGACTGAGTACTAGGTTTTTCACCAATATGCTCAGAAGTATCGTGCCCTGCTTTGATGACTTGTTCTGCAAGTGAAGCTGCCTATATGTTCTGCCAGTTCTGTCGTCAAGTACATCAAGCTGATTCTCGGTCGTTCTACTTGATAAAGATAGGGAAGGATAATATTCCTTTCATGGTTCGCTTTCAGATACTACGCAAGTCCGACTCACGATTTCTTAACAGAGATGAAGCACTCTCTTAATCTCGATCCAAAAGTTCAAGCCTTGCTGTTGAAGAGGTCGTGAGGAACATGGCAGAGATCTGGGCCTGCCAAACTTCTCCGTCTATGTAGCAATCCTTCTGTAGCTGCGCTAGCCTCGGAAGAGAAAAAGTCGTGGAACCACTATCCCCGTTTCTGTCGTCTTGCGGTTTCGGAAACGTCGACCCTGGGGCTCATATATCCTAGCAAAACATTACGACGCCGACAGGGTTCGAACCTGTGCGGGAAAATCCCAACAGATAATTGAGAATTCAAATCTGTCACCTTAACCACTCGGTCACAGCGCCGCGGGAAATCCAGCCACATGTCTTTACTAATTCCCGTCTGGCAAATTAGTACCCAGATCTGGAACTAACAGCACCATTAGACTGACACAACAACAGTCATTGTAGATCAAATCTAGGCTTGAGCACTAATCAGCTACTAAGGTCGAATGTTCTTGGAGTGGGCCCTATGTCTGAAGTCGATAGGTTTCATCACCACTTCAAGTTGTACCGTAAGTGTTGAGCGATGAACGAGGAAACAACATACAATTGCACGACTCTCCAAATGTTAAATGCCAAGCCATAGTTTATCCTTCAACGATCGGAGCAAATGGTGCTGGCAAGATAGTAGAGAACACAGCCATTCGTCAAGGTCAAACCCCGGTCGTGTTCGTATTTGCGATTGATGCGAGAAGAAAGGACAATGGGTAGTTGCTCGAAACCAACTGCACTCCCAAAATACAAGGCGTAAAGAGAAGAAGAGGAAAAACTATAGATAAAAAAAATCCATAGGGACTTGGTCGAGTTCCAATATCACAAAAATTGCGAGCTGTATGGTCATGTGGGTCCCTGCGAAGCTCCTGCCAATTGATTCGCGATTTGCGTTCACCTTGTCGATCTCCCAACCGAGAAAACAGTGCCTGACTTGCGGATCACAGATTTTTTTTCCTTGTCGGTTTGTTGGTCCCCCGATGCCTCATTGAAGGTGACTACAGATGATCATGGGTGTTCATACATTGTGGGTGAATAATTGGGTGCAGGCGCTCTCGAAATTTTGTGTTGGCTTTGACCGTCATTTCAGATTTGTTTCGGGGCGTCAGCTGAAGATGAACTCGGTTTTCCCCTCGCCATAGGCGACCATTTCGTCAATTTTGTTTCTTTCTTCTCTCTTGTGATCATCATGGGAACTGCAGAGTCTGGAGCATCTATCGGGGCAAACCTCTCCGAGAAAGGGGGTTGCGCAACCTGCCGGATTGGTTCTGAAGATTTTAAGCATCTAGTTTTTTGCCAGGGCCCTTCGGATGACAACGGACATTGCGAGCCGAATAAAAAACTTCTTATGACGAGCTCAAGACAACTGAAACCAGTCTCACTGCATGCCACCTGCTGGATTATTTGTTCCAGCGCGCGCGCCCTCAAGCTCTTCGCCCTTGGGGCGCCAGCGGGAACTCCTGCGGGCTGTTGGAGCTGAGTGTAACACCTCTGTTTCGGTCAGTGCCGTGGAAGCTGGAACACAGCAACCGCTCCGACTCCTCGATCTTCTGTCCTCGAGGTCGGGAGACCACATGGCCGGCAGAGATTTTCAGCGCCTCAATGGACGTGCCTCAAATGCCCAGGCGTCACCCATCATAACGACCGTGTTCGTAAATCAATCCTCATCACAACTGCTCAATGACCATTTAAGGATGTGCACGCTTCTCAAAAGTGACACATCGTATATAAAGAAGGGAGGATTGCAACAAATTAGCAACAACAAGTCCAGCTGCAATCTACTCCTACCCTCCGCTCGACCATGAATACCGGTCATAATTCGCAGTATTGGACAACACCCATATACACTCCTCAACCTTCCCACATCCACTATCAAGCCCATAGTCAATGGCAAGATGAATGGCAGCACCCCAACAACTTTGACTCTCATGGCATCTTTGACTCCCATACGGGATATGTTCAACACGCTTGCTGTAACGAGTACGCCTACTCGATTACATCAACGTCTGCTGCTCCCTCGAATTATTTGGGATATTATCCAACCACTTACTCTTATGTCCCGGAGACATTCCCTTCTCCGCCCTCTTCGGGGCCGTCGTCCCCAGCATCTCAATTCCAGGAACTTCTCGATGGATATGATCCATCTGGGGAAGAGGTGCATTCTTCATCGGTAGACTCGTCCCCAGTGTTAGGTCATGTCGTCGGTGGCACCCCAAGTAGCTCCAAGCGTCGCTTCGCCTGCGATGTGCAAGGATGTGACCGACTCTTCACTTCGCAATACACTCTCAAGGTTCACACTGCGGCACATCGGCCGAAGGCTTCTGTCACGTGGCCTTGTACGTATGGATGCGACCAGGACTTCTCGAGGAAACACGATAGGCTCAGGCACGAAGTTGCAAAACACGGGAGGGTATGCGAGTATTCGTGCGAAGACTGTGGTCGTTTCTTTACCACAACGCGGACTTACCAAAATCACAAATGCCGAATGGCTCCCGTATAGATTTACTTTTACACCCCAAAAAACTTGTACTAGTACCACCTTTTTCCACTTTATCCGGTATATGTTATATAGTGGTCAATCCCTGGATAATTCTTTAAGTACCCTACTTTTTCAAGCCTCTCTAATTACATGTATCGTCTTCGTCTACGTCGTCTGCCTCCGTTAATCTATCCATCCCTATCGAATCCTGGTCCATGTGGTCAAGTAGTGGTCAAGTTTCCTTCAGTTTGATAGTGTCGGGAAGGCGTGGTATCATAAATTTAAGATCGACATCCAGCTGACCTTGTAATTTTTATGATTGTGATTGTAGCTGCCACCAAGCTTTAGCTTTGTTGTGCCCATGTGAGGTGAAGGCCAGGTGGACTAAACAGTCCCTTATCACCAAGGAATATCAAGAGGGAGCATCGACCAATTATAGCACCATTGTGAAATTCAGAAATTGCAAGAGAAATCCTCGAAGACGAGCCTGGTCAGGTCGGGACTTCTGCTTGTCAATTCCCTGTCAATAGGGCTAGCCTCTGGACAAGGGGTTTTCACAACCCGCCGTAATGATTTTTGAAGGTCCTAGAAATATTCTATCTCCAGAGGATCAAAGTTTTTCAAAAGATACCATAAAAACAATTCCTAGGTTGTCTAGCGACGATAGACCGTCAATAGACGCGCGTTAGAAAGCAACTGAGGTTTTGGCTATTTTGACTGTTCTCTTTTACTCGTCAAATTCTCGATATTCTGTAAGGATGTTCTGCTTTGTTTGGGCCGGGAAATTTCTTGTGCTCATTTTTTATCATGGTTTGGACGCTATTGGCAGTGGCTTCGTTGCCTACGTCACAGAAAGAGCTCCATACGGCCAACCGTCAAGATCTTCTCTTTCTAAGGGGATTAGACAAAATATGAGACGCGAATTAGGTAGAAAATGTTGCAAGTTTGATGTGGAACAACGTAATAATATTTGCTCTTTTACGGAGACTTTATATACTAAAGAGCTAGGACTCATAGAAGAGTCAAGTAGTGAGTAAGTAATACATTGAGTCAGTAAATAATAAGCTAGGAGTTAGAAAAGCAAGCGCATCAAATCGTGATGGCGGTGACTCGAGATCAAAACCTACAACAGAAAATGTATTAGGACCGGTTTACTGGGCGTATCGATCCGAAATATTCAAATTCTAAATCAGTAATTTTATGGAGCCCACCCCAAAGTTCGCCCTTGGAGCTCTCGAGGAGCAAATTCTGGATCCATCATTTTGGATCGATACGCCCAGCAAAACGGCCCTGTTGAATAGACAGGTGAGAAGCACTTTATCTAATCTTTCAGCGACTTAAAGTGCGAAAACATGCTGAACTAAGAGCAACCTGGTTGTGGGGTGAATTGATTCCGTGGCATCAGGCCACCCCAAAACGACTCTAAAGCTGTCCGATTTTCTGACAACGGGGCTGCTTCTTCAAATGATGGGGCCTGGGACAGCTTGCTCATAAGGTCTAATATTGTTCTAGAATTCCCAGCCGTAACTCAAGAAAAGAACGCAAAACATTCGCGTGACGTCACTACGTCTCGCGACTTCTATATTGCTCCACGGCGTTCCAAACATTTCGCCATGGTCCTTATATAAACTGATGGACAAGGGACGAAGGCTATCGATCCCCTTACTCTGATATCCCATGGAGGACTTCAAGTACACAGATAAAGCGACCTTGACCCTCAATAATGCGATTCAGTTCGCTAAAGGATAACGCGCACGCTCAGTTCATCCTCTTCATCTCGCTGCTTCACTCATAAACGAGGGTGGAAGTAATGCAAAGGAATCTGGGTCTTCCTTGTTCTCCTCTGTCATTACAAAATCTGGCGGCGATCCAGTATGTGTACTATTTCCCTTCGCATTGAATTTTCAAATTGATTCTCCCGCCTTAGATTGCAGTGAAACGAGCTATCAACAGCGCTGTTGTTAAGCTCCCTTCAGCAATCTCCAGCACCAGAGACAGTGGGTGCTTCTTCTGCATTCATCTCTGTGCTTCGAGCCGCCGAAAAGCTGCGCAAGTCATGGCACGACTCATACATAGCGCAAGATACACTTCTGAGTGCCCTTATTCGTATGTACACTTTATATATGTTATATGTCTCTAACCTGACATTTACTGCTAGATGATTCATCTATGGCCCCAATAATCAAGCAAGCCTAATCTTACTCCTGCCACACTCTCCACGGGCATTGAACAACTTCGGGGCGATCGTCGCGCAGAAAGTAAAAGCGCTGAGGAAGGCTATGACGCTCTCAACAAATATGCCATCGACCTCACGGCTCTTGCGGAAGAGGGCAAGATTGATCCCGTTATTGGTCGAGACAACGAGATTCGTCGCACCATTCGCATCCTCTGCCGCCGTACCAAAAACAATCCCGTGCTCATTGGCGAGCCAGGAGTTGGAAAGACGAGCATAGCAGAGGGGTTAGCTCAGCGTATAGTGAAAAGAGATGTTCCTGCCAGGTTCGTTGAGTTATCTTTCTTATGAACTCCTTGCTCATAATTACATTTCAGTTTGATGGCTCGTCTTTTTTCCCTCGACATGGGAGCACTTATGGCTGGAGCGAAATACAAGGGCGAATACGAAGAGCGGATAAAAGCCGTCTTGGATGAAGTCGAGAAGGCAGCGAAGGATGGAGGTCCCGGTGTCATTCTCTTTGTGGATGAACTCCATTTGATCATGGCAGGGCGAGGTAGCGAAGGTGGAGGCATGGATGCAGCCAACCTGTTCAAGCCCCTCCTTGCCCGTGGCAAGCTTCGCTGTATTGGCGCCACAACTCTCGCCGAATACCGCAAGTACATCGAGGCTGACAGTGCCTTCGAACGACGATTCGCTCAAGTCCTTGTCAATGAACCCACTGTTCCCGAAACTATATCTATACTTCGTGGTATTAGCGAGAAGTATGAGGTTCACCACAAGGTTAAGATTCAAGACCCTGCTATCATTCAAGCTGCTACCTTGGCCCATCGCTACCTTACGTCCCGACGATTACCTGACTCTGCTATTGATCTCATCGATGAAGCTTGTGCAAGGTATGATATGTCTGTTTATTTGAGCTTGAATTTATGCAGTTAACTTTCATTTCAGCGTCCGTGTCACTCGCGAAACGGAACCCGAGGAGATCGACAAGCTTCAGCGTCGAAAACTGGAGTTAGATATTGTGAGTCTTATCATATTTCACACTCAATCAACCTCTAACATTTTCGACCTACAGGAAATTCATGCCCTTAAGCGCGAAAACGACAGTGCTAGCAAAGAACGACTTGAAGCTGCCCGAAAAGCCCTCGCTGACGTCGAAGAAGAGCTTCAGCCGCTTAAAGCTGAATACGAGAATGAAAAGCTCTCAAGTGAAGAAATCAACAGCATTCTCGAAAAGATAGACGGCTTGAAGAACAAGGCCCAGAAGGCCAGAGACAGGTGTTTCTCTCATTCATTCATTTCCTCTAACTTCTTCTTACCTTTGGTTTAGATATGACGTTCAAACGGCTTCTGACCTCGAATTTTATGCTATTCCCGAACTGGAAACTAGGTTAAAGGAGCTGGAGGCGAAGAAGGCCCAGGAAGAAGCCGAGGGCAAAGGAGGCGGCGATGTTGTAACCGCGGAACAAATTGCAGAAATCGTTGCAAAATGGACGAACATACCAGTAACACGCCTTATGTCCTCTGAGCGGGATAAGCTCCTCAGGATGGAGCGTATTCTCGGGAAAGAAATTGTAGGCCAGCCTGAAGCTATTACGGTATTTTGTTTATTCTTTACCCTTGATTGACGTTTCTGATTTGTTTTAGGCCGTCGCGAATGCCATTCGACTCTCCCGCAGTGGCCTGGCGAACAGCGCAAGACCTATTGCTAGTTTCCTCTTGACTGGCCCTTCTGGTACAGGCAAGACGCTGTTAGCGAAGACAGTAAGTTTTGTTGTAGAGTTTCTTTTTTTAAAAAACTAACATTCGTCTAGCTGGCGAAGCTCATGTTTGATGACGAGGGAGCTATGATAAGAATTGACGCGTCGGAGTATTCAGAGGTATGCGATCTAATTACTATACTGCTTCGCACTCACGATATAATATCATTTTAGAAACATGCCATCGCGCGCCTAATTGGAGCACCGCCTGGCTATGTAGGCCACGACCAGGGCGGTCAACTGACGGAATATATTCGACGCAGACCGTATAGTATTGTCTTGTGCGTGATTCCTCTTCTGACTTTTGACTTCTTACTGACAAATGTTTTTAGGGTTGATGAGGTACATCTCTAACCCCTTTAAGTTTCTTCTCATTTTAACATCCCATCACTTAGATTGAAAAGGCACATCGAGCTTTCACTACTCTCTTTTTGCAAATTTTGGATGATGGAAGGTTAACCGACGGCCAGGTATGTAGCTTCCCATTCTTCTCATTCATGGCCTCATCTCCTCTTAGGGTCGTACTGTTGACTTCCGCAACACTATCATCATGATGACAAGTAACATTGGTGCTGTCTTCGTCAACGAGAATGGGGTGGGTGCCGTTTCCGAACAAACAAGAGAATTAGTTGAAGCTGCGCTTTCCAATCACTTCGTCCCGGAATTTCTGAACCGCATCGACTCTACGATCATCTTCGTACGTTTTTCATTTCATCCACCCGAACGTTCAACCGTCCTAATATTTGTATAGCGTGGGCTCTCCGAAGATGATGTTAAGCACATTATCGACATTCGTCTCCGCGAGATAGGAAAGCGGCTTGCAGATCGCAAGATCACCTTGAACCTCGATGATGAAGTTAAAGGGTTCCTCGTCTCGAAAGGCTTCAACGTTGCTTATGGTGCTCGGCCTCTCAATCGTACGTGGTTTATATGTTTGTTTTTTCTGATATATTGTTAACTGGCTTTCTAGGCGCAATTCAGACGGAATTATTGAATCCCCTGAGTGTCATGATACTCTCCGACCGTATCAGAGACGGAGAGGTCGCCCGTGTGCACTTTGATGGCTTTCACAATCGATTGTACATTGAAGCTAACCATGAGAGTACTGTGGACGTGGATGATTTGGACGTACACATGGACGACAGTGACGACGGTATGAAAATTGAAGAATTGTAGTTATAAATGTTATATTAGTTTAGAATATTCACTTGTTATTGGGACATCATTACTATGGTATAATAATCAACGAGAAATCTTTCTATGTAAAGTGGAGAAATCATGATAAGTGGTGGTAGAGCCGGATTGGATCCGTGTCACTTGATCACCCAAGTCACAGGACCGCGTTTCTTTTGAACTTCGACCATCTAAAAGGATGCGCATCGAAGAACTGGTAATCGACGGCATGTTCTGTGCTCTTCCTATAGAGTCTCATCTGAGAATTGCTGCTTTTAGGCTTCAAGTCGTACCCCGTGCGCACTCGTATCACGGGATGGGATTCCTCGTTCAACGCAATTACTGGCCTCAATGGTTCCGGCAAATCTAACATTCTCGATGCTATTTGCTTTGTTCTTGGAATTACCAATATGTCTGCTGTGCGCTCCCTCTTTTTTGGTTGGCGTTCATGGCTGCTCATATTCATTGTCTTATAGATGCGCGCCCAGAACCAAACCGACCTCATTTACAAGCGAGGCACAGCGGGCGTAACTAAAGCGAGCGTGACTGTCGTATTTAACAATTCTGAGCGCGATAAGAGTCCTGTTGGTTACGAAAATCTGCCTCAGATCACAGTGACTCGCCAGGTGTGTTGCTTTTACCGTCGCGTCTCTGAAGGATCGCTAATTCTCCCGCCTGGACAGGTTGCGTTACCCAATGTTTCCAAGTACCTTCTGAATGGACACAAAGCCACGCAAAATCAAATCCAGAATGTCTTTCAGTCAGTCCAGCTCAATATCAATAATCCCAATTTCGTCATTATGCAAGGCAAGATTACAAAGGTGGCTTCTTCCATGCTCTCTTCCCCGTTCGCGATTAATTCCAACCTACTATTTTTCCAGGTACTCAATATGAAACCTCCTGAGATCCTTTCCCTTGTCGAGGAAGCTGCTGGTACGCGTATGTTTGAGGACCGCAAGGAGAAAGCAAAAAAGGCTATGGACAAGAAGCAGCGCAAGGTCGACGAGCTAATTGCTACTCTTGAAGAAGAAGTCACTCCCAAGATCAATAAACGTCGCAAACAACGCGATGAGTTCCTCGAGTTTCAAAAGGCCGCGAGTGAACTGGAAAAACTGGGGCAGATGCTCACTGCGTATGAATGGCATCAAGCAAGTGGCAAGGTGGCTGCCAAGGAATCTGATATCAAAGCGAAGAAGGCCACCATCAAGGAAAAACAAGCAGATATCGAGAAAACGAGAGCTGAAATGAAGGTCATTGAGAAAGAGATCAAGGAGGTTGAGAAGCGGAAAGAGGCCGAGATGAAGAAAGGCGGTAAGCTGGCAAAACTCCGGGCTGAACAGGAAAAGCTTGCCGCTGCTGTCAAGGAGCTCAAAGCGCAAGCCGATCTGAAGGCGAAAGATATCAAGAACGAAATGGGACAGGTTAATGGTCTGGAGAGCGATGTCGCAGAGGTAATATTTTCCCCAATACACTGGCAATCGTTTTATTCACAAAATACAGCAACAACGCCTTCTTGACGCAAAAACTCAGGAAATCGGCAAGCTCACTGCATCATCAGAACAGCTCCAGCAAATTCATGCGACCATGGACGAGAAACTTCAGAGCAACGAAGCTCTTCTTCAAACTTTGCTCACTGGCGTTACGGACACAAAAAAAAATAGCTCTGGTGGGTATATTGGGGCGCTTCAATCTGCACAAAAGCGAGAAGCGGATGGTATGGCCGAAGAGAAGCAAGCCCGTAATCATCTCAGCATGGCGGAGAACGACCTGAAGGATGCGAGGAAGCGCCTGGCGGCTGTCCAAAACCAAGTCTCGCAAAATCAAACGCAGCTTGACGTACTTCGCAAAGAGGTCCAGGATCTTCAGTCGCAACTAGACAAAACCGAGTGGACCGCAGAGAAAGAATCCCAACTAGAAAACATCGTCCGCGAGTCTCGAGACACTATCCGGGCTTTGAGTCTTGTGCGTATCAATGGTACCGTGCATCTGCATTCTTTAATAGTATTTTCAGAAACGCCAGCAGCTGCAAGTCCAGCTAGGGAGGGCAGACTTTCAATATCAGCCTCCTCAAAACTTTGATACGACTAAAGTCAAGGGTACAGCAGCACGTCTAATGCGCCTAGACCCAACAAACCACGATAAGGCGACTGCTCTTGAGATCGCCGCCGGTGCAAAGCTCTTCCATGTTGTAGTTGATGATGACGACACTGGTTCCAGAATTCTCAAGGAGTGTCAGCTCAAACAGCGAGTAACACTCATTCCCTTAAATAAGATCAACGCA
Source organism: Flagelloscypha sp. PMI_526 (assembly GCA_021399455.1). NCBI lineage: Eukaryota > Fungi > Basidiomycota > Agaricomycetes > Agaricales > Niaceae > Flagelloscypha > Flagelloscypha sp. PMI_526. Next base: position 2,581,343 of record JAJTUO010000001.1, on the reverse strand, counting down.
CGAGTCATCAATGACAATGTAGGGTCCTTGCACCTTCCACGAATTATGCCAGACTTATCCGGTTTCATAGACTCTCGCTAAGTGTCGCCAATTTGCGAATGGCAAGCAGTTTGCTCCTGCTACTTCCCTAGTTCAGACCGATGCGAAGGTACAGAAAGCTCTCCCATATGTGTTCGGGGAAACTATCATCTGTGAGGACGCCCAAGCCGCCAACAAGATTACCTATGGAGCCCAAGTTCGTTCAGTTACTGTTCAAGGAGACGTATATGATACCGGAGGGACGCTCTCTGGAGGTTCGGCGCCATCATCTAGTGGCACGCTGGTCAAAATTCAAGGGCTCATCAACATTGACGAGCAGTTGAATGCTGCACAGACCGCCGCTGACCGAGCTGAGTTAGAATTGAAGAAGAATGAACGGAAACGGAGTCAGTGGAGAACTTTGGGGCAAGAAATGGAGATGAAGGCACACGAACTGAGTGTTCTTGAACAACAGCTTGATGGGAGCAGCGCTTCGCGTGTATGTGCCTCAACTCTCTATCCTTCACGCCCACTGACCAATTTCTCAGGTCCAAAAAGAAGTGGAAACGCACGAGGGTCGTATTGAACAAGCCCGTATGCAGCTCGACACAGCGCAACAGAAGCAAAAGGAGGCCAAAGTTGAGATTAAAAAGCTTGAAAAGGATATGGAAGAGTTCAAGGACAACAAAGAAGGAAAAATTGAGGAGCTTCGAGTAAGTTCCGTCCATTCAAGCTGCCCAGAATAACTTACCGATGACCTGTTGTCTTAGGTACGTATCAATAAAGAGCGAAGCCAGCTTCAGAAGCACCAAGTCCAAGTGAGCACCAAGAAGAAGGAAGTTCAGACTGCGTCTCTTGAGAAAGGTTCGTTATCTAGCTGACATATTGACTTCTGATCTTACACTGAACAGAGCAAATCGAACGAGAATTGGACGACACTTCTAATAATATATCGAAAACAAAAAAGAACATTAAAGCCCTCGAAAAAGATGCGAAAAAATTGGACGAAGAATGTGTGTCCGAAACGGTATGGTTAATGCCATTACAGTGTCGGTCCATTGGTATTAATTCTTGTGCAGGATCGTCTCGCCGCGGTAGAAGCAACCTTAAAGGACGAAGAAGCAGCCCTCAGTCGGTTTGATGGCGAACTCAATGCGCTTCAGGATACCCTTGATAAGAAGATGGATAATATTGCTGGTATCGAGGTGGAGATTCAAAAGCTTGAACATAGCTTGGACATCATTGTGAAGGAGAAGGCTGCATTGGAGAAACGTTTGAGAGACCTAGAGGGACAGTATGAATGGATTACAGAGCATTCTCAGTATGTCCTCACCTCCATCTTCTTCCGTTGTTTTTTAAAAAATTATTGTTTATTTCACAGTGAATTTGGGAAGCGGGGCGGTAAATATGATTTCGAAGGTCAAGACCTCAACCAGATGCAAGAGAAGGTGCGCCAGCTAGAAGCGCAACATGCTGGCAAGAAGAAGAAAATCAACAAAAGAGTAGTGTCAGAGTTGGAGCAGTCAGTCTTTCTTTTGCTTCAGACACAAGCTTTTCTGATTCTGCGAGTAGTCTTGAGGGTCAAGAAAAGAAACTTCGGACTCAGCTTGGCCAAGTACTCGCAGACAAGGACAAGATTGAGAGCACGGTTGATGAGCTTGATGGATACAAACGGGAGGCTCTAGAAGGCACCTGGCAGAAAGTCAGCAAGTAAGGTGGTTTCTTTGCTTGTTTGTCCTAAGTATCTAATATATTTCAGGGACTTCGGGGATATATTCAACGAGCTTCTCCCTGGAAATTTCTCAAAGCTCGAGACTACAGAAGGGAACGACCTCATGGCTGGTCTGGAAGTGAAAGTCCGTCTTGGGAGTGTTTGGAAACAGAGCTTGACAGAGCTGAGTGGCGGCCAGCGGTACGATTACTCCCATCTCATGTTGCAGCCTCTCAAAATTGATTCTTCATTTCAGTTCTCTCATCGCTCTCTCGCTTATCATGGCGCTCCTGCAGTTCAAGCCTGCGCCAATGTACATTCTCGACGAGATTGATGCTGCTCTTGATCTCTCGCATACACAGCACATTGGGCAGCTTTTCAGGACGCGTTTCAAGGGTTCACAGTTCATCGTTGTATCACTAAAGGAAGGCTTATTCACCAACGCCAATGTCCTATTTCGGGCAAGGTTTAGAGACGGTACCTCCGTTGTGGAAAGGACTGAACGTCGTTCAACATCAAATGTATACGCTTGATTTTAATTCTGGACACTTGTACACCATCTCACTCACATACCCCTGTATATGCACCCTTTCTTGTCAAACTCATAGAATTTTTCATCTTTTCGGCTGGAAATCGAGGGAAAAACCCCCGCTTTAGTTGCTAAGGGAAGAAATTCGAGAGTTATATTGTTATGGTCAATTGTTGGCTCGCGTGTTGAAAAGTGGCATTCGCCGATTTAAACTTTAACTTCGGCGTGAGAATGAACCCCATTACTCTTACAAAATCCTGGAACAGCATTGGTCTGATGAGCATGCTATGCGAATCCGCTAGATTCCATTACACCAAAGGCGTCGATATGAGGTGAACGACACGACGCGACAACCAAGGCGTCAAGACTCTTGTGAATCAGAATGAAGCTCAGAATGGCCATTCATTACGAAACGACCGGATTTTTGAAGACATCGGGCGCCAATGAATTGGCAAAAAACAGACAAAACCAATACATTTCGTCAGAATGTTTCTCTCATTATTGAGGGTAATCCCACTGCCCGGCTGGAGCAGATTCTTCGAGAGGTTCCCATCTTTGAAAGTGATATTAGAAACTGGTAAATATGGCCGAGGCAGAGGAAGGGGACATACGCCTTCCAGGTGAGCATCTTTTTGGCCAACTGCAGCTCGTCGTTTGCAATGAGTATAGACTGTTCTATAGGTGCCTTCATCTAATTGTTTCTCTGCAACCTGAATATCGTCTTTAGGCCTGCTCGAGAACGTTCAGTTTGTTGCGAACGATAGCTTCTACGCTTTGGCGGTATAGAGCTCTGACAGGAATGTCTTGTAGGACATCGAGTGTCGCTGAATAAGTGGCAGCGAGCGTAGGGAGTGGATTTGGATGAACTTCAAGCCCAACTAAGCCAGTTGTCGACTTGACTTTGAGTGCCTGGAACAGAGGTCGGCTACAACGAAACATGGTGGTGGTGACCGCAAAGATACAAACTCGGGAAGCGCTCGACTTCTAAGCTTTCTCCAAAACCACTATGGCGTCTCTTGCGTTGCCTCGCGTTCGCCAGAGCGTTTTCACCTTGTCAGTAGCAAGGCTTTTTCCTCGTCTATCCCAGCTTTCAGAACAATTGACACGTCCAGTGGCGTGCATTGGACCTTCCTCTTCCATCCTTCTGGCAGACGCTCTTCCCGCCCATCGTTCTCGCAGTTCCGAAATCACGAACGACCCATTCTGCTAAGCGAATGCGAAATGCTATCAAGGGTCTCAAAGAAAAGACGAGTGTGTCTCTCAAAGAGTTGACAATGAAATTTCACCCTTTCTAACACGAATCCCAGACATTGTTCACTGCCCGGCGTGTGGCAACCCAAAACTAGCGCACCATTTATGTCCAGTATGCACAAGATCAATATTTGAATTACGGAAAAAGGACCGTACTCGTGCTATGGAGGAACATGGCGCGCCTGAAATGTGAGCTAACTCACGTCCCAACCTTTTTTTTTCTCGTACTGACCCTTTGAAATAGGTAGAATTATCTTATACTCGCTTTATCAACAAACGTGTTCTGGCTCTTTAATATCACTTGACTTTGGACCAAGGTCTCTTCCCACAGTTCTTTCGAAAACCTCCATCATGAACGTAAACAAACTCCTTGTTAAAGCAGCATCCCACCGGCCCTTCGAAGACTCGTCTCGAATAAAGGCATGTTGAGCTTGCACTTCTAGAAACGATGTTGGGATCCCTGCGTCTTCAAGTGTGCTTCGAATGAGGTCACGACCTTGACGAGGAACATGGGTGTCCTTTGTGATACGATAAGCTCTCATCATCCTGAATATGTGTACTGTATGTGGAGTACTTGCCTGCTTTCCAAAGATCATCTATGTCAGGTAGGTGAGCACGTCCAGCGCTGTGCAAATGAACCACTTACTACTAATTCTCCTCTACCCTTCAAGTCCCCATTACGGACTCGAATAAGAGAATCATCTGCCTTACCCTTGCCAAGAGTGGCAGAATGAACGTCAGTAGCAAAGAAGCATACTGTGGAAAGAACTCTATGGTCAAAAGCAGCCTGTGAACTTTAGTAAGTACGGTAACAGGGGTTATGGGAATAAAGCTCACTCTAAAAGCCTGAAGATAGGTTAGGACAGGAAACTAAGCATAACCCAGATATTAGCTCTTACCAGATGGCCGCCGAGACACATTCCAGTCGCCGCAATCCTCCCATTACAATTAGGAAGTGAGACGAGAAGGTCGATCGAATGGGTGGCATCCTTGTGTAGCTTGTCAAAATTTTGGCGTGTTGTGATAGTGCAACCAATTTCACCTCGTCGTATGCTTCTATGCTCTTGTCTATCTTGTACTGGTTGCCTCGATCAGTTCCTTCTACATCGTATGGGATTGGCTAAAACCATGTTGAACCATCTAGTTTGGTTATACATGATAAAAGGAGCCTTACCTCAGGACCCTCAAACTCATGATATGAGCTGGGGCATGCTACCTACAAAGCCTTGGCTTGCAATCTGGCCAGCGAACCTCTCGACAGGGCCAGTCACTTGATAAATCTCACTAATACAACAACACCTGCGCGTAGACATAATATGAACTCCTGATTAGAGAATAGAGTGGTCAATCTTCACCTGGAAACTTGGCCTGGGGATACCTTCTCGAGTTTGAGCTAGAAGGCAAGGCTAGCATCATTCGACGTACCCTTGAACAACTGGGGATATGACAAAAACGCGCATCGTGCCTCCTCCTTGAAGTTTGGAGGGAATGTCATGGTGGGCCTTTGTAATGAGCATGGTTATCGAGCGAAAGATTTAGCCAGCGCTAATATGGGTTGGCTTGAAACGCTCATCGAGCATAACTATGTTCTCGTACAGTCATCTTCCGCCCAGTCTGGCATCCCACTTCTCCGCAAGCTGATAATCGACTATGCAACAAGAACGCCTGTGCTGCTTATTTTGCTCCAATACTCTCCGAGTTCATTCGTAGATGACGTTCACGGCGCACGAAACTTGACGATCTTGGATCTGAATGAAACGTGCCTGGCTATTCGACCGAATATGTAGATCCTCAAAACGCCATCATGTCTCAAGTGAATGCTTGTAGGGTTCATCCTTCATGCTCCACATCCTCCCTCTCAAGATTTTTTCAGTTCCTGCTGGCAAATTGACTGTTGTTCTCGATGCAATCCACACTCTGTTGCTGGATTTGGGAAGTCCTGCAAAGACAAGTTCGTTTCTTCGTCGACTGTATAAGCTTCTACATCTACGGTCGGGTTCGGCTTTTGTAGTTGTCTTCTTAAGTCCTAACTGATAATTTCTTCCCAGCAAATCTCGTGTTGCATGGATTGGCACCATGTCCCGCGCTGTTACAAGTGATACCGACCACATTCTCTCCCTCCTTGTTGCATTTCGTGTCGCATCCAACAGCATTAATTCTTCGCATCGCTCAGGAATACTTGACTTTGCCTCCTCCTGCTTCGGACCCAGCTAAGTTCTGGAGCCTATTCCAATCAATAGGCTCGCGGGTAGAAGAATCAGAGAAGACTGTTTATGGATCAACAGGGTCTGGCTCTGGAGACCTTGCGGAGTTCGTAGTTGAAGCAACGATCCGGTACGCTGGTGTTTCTAGTCGCAAACGAACTCTTGAACGGGAACTGTATGGGTTCTTGGAGAGCCTTAACGGTATCTGTGACATAAACCTTCTTCCCAGCCTACAAACCTTGTTCAAAAGCATTCCCACTATAGAACAGGTTCGGCAGCAGCAGTCCCGCTCTCCTGCACGCTACTTACCAACATCCCATAGCAAGTATCACACGAACAAGGACCCTCAACTTCGTTCAACCTTAACCTCACGGATTCCCAGCAGCAGGCTCGTGCAAACGTTCCGTTACCTTACGCACATCAAAACGGTCAGTTGTTATTGTTGCACAAAAACAGACCCTGAACTCACCGAGCGAGCAGCTCAAGATGTAGGGGGAACAATCTACTACGAGTATTCAGATGGAGATGATTACGATGCAGACGATCCCGACGAAGATTTGGATATATAGAGTATATTTTTGAGCAAAGGATTTTAGGAGGATTTGCAAGTACATGTATGGGAAAATGACGTGCGGTCATCAGGACTTGCCATCAAATCTTGATGGGGGGACAGCGGGCCAACGAACGCGACTGGCCAAGAACTTGCACCCTCTTCCCACAACTGCACGTTGGGGGATAGCAGCGTTTGCTCCTCACGTCTTGTCCCTTCCTTTGACCAACTCAACCGGCCTTCCCTTTTAAGCCAATTAAACCAAAGTCTGTATCTCCAATTCAAATTCGCTATCCATTTCTGACGAGGCCCAAGACTACGATGCTGCACACTTCCGCAGACAGTCTTCTCTCTTCTCTTTCGCTCCAACCTTCACAAAGCACCAACGCCTGGTTCGCATGCAGCGATATTCCTGCCCTCAAGACCAGGATCGAGCTTACAACCTGCAACTACATGAAGCCTTCTATGGCCAGCACAGTCTCAATGATAGTGTATCGCTGCATTCACAACGAGTGCTGTGGCACCATTTCCTTCGAGATATACGCCTCTGAACAGCCTTATGATGTGATGGTCATGCTCAGCTATGACCATCCCGTTCAGCACCATGATAGTCCCCGTCGCCTACCCCAGCCCGAGCTGGCCACAAAGCCAGCAGCCCAGGAGGAAGCTCAACCAACCACTGAATCACCCCCAGCCGTAGTAGAATCCAAGGTCACTGAAGTTGTCCAGATTGACCTCGAACCCCAGGCTCCCTGTGGGGGACAGTCTGGGTAAAGTCTCCATTCCGCGTATTTCCAGATTTCTAACGCGACAAATGCAGCCCCGTCTACCGGAATAAAACTTTGCACTCGCTGCCAACGCTTTGAAGTCAGCTTAACTCATAAAACCTGCGTACGAGGTACTGGCTGTAGAATCAACGAACGTCGTAGACTTCCCCCTCGGCCGTCAAAGAAAGCCGACGCGATAGAAGGTGTGTCCCTTTCATCTTTTCATTTTACTTCTCGACCTTACTTGCTACGTCTAGTTGAGCCTCAATTCGCTACAGACGGTTAGTTATCTCCCATTCTTGTGGCCTCCTCTTGTGTTCAAGCATTTCCCCCCATCAGATCCTGATCTTGCTTCGTTGCCGCCGCCAAGTACCTCTGCGTCTCTATCGTCCCCCACATCATGGACCGAAGAGACTACAAACTTGGACACAGAAACTTCTACACAACTCAAAGACGATTCGGCTATTCACCCCTCAAGATGACTACGTTTTGCAGCTTTCCAATCCCGCTGGTGGTGGAGCGTCCGGCAGAAGCAAATGCAACCTTTGCAGGAGCTGGTATTAGAAGCCTTCACACTTGTTTTTAGTCAGCACTCATCCATATCTACAGGTCACTTCAACGGCATGGAGGAACAAATCCCTCAACACCGTTTTGTTCCGTTCATCCCAGTCGAAGGAGAGCACTACCCTAGCATATCGTCAACCAAAAGCTCTGACTCTAGATCGAATTTCTTCATCTCCTCGACCATTCCACTCCCGAACTTATTAACGAATATCTCGCGGATGATGTCCCCGCCTTCTCGTCATTCACCCCTCACTTCCGCCAGCTCTTCTCCCGCTGCTACTCCACCCCCAGAGATTACCCTAACTCAGAGTGCGCCTGAAGTGTGGGATCCAAGCCAAGACAGTGACATGTCTGGCATGCGAATTTGTGGAGGGACCAAATGCACTGTCCAAGTCCCTGCCAATGGACGGTTCAAGAAGTGCGACGACTGTAGGGAGAAATTTCGACTCTACCAGATCGCTCGACGACAGAAGCAAAAGAAACCGAATCCCAAACCCGTGAGAAATCATTCTCGTTAGCGAAGCAATACGTTAGCTCACTTGCTTTTGCCAGAAACATCCCAAAGTTTCTACGTCGGTTACTGACCAAGCCGAAGGTCACCCAGACGTCCCATCAGAGATTTTGTTTGAAATGATGGAGTTCGCTAAACCTCTCCTCCGTACTGGAAAACGCAAGCACGGTCAGCTTTCTGACAGCGAGGGCAGCGACGACGAGGAGGAACATACCTCCCGCCGAGTCCGGCTCGCTGGAGGAGAGGAGTCAGCCGATGAATACGTCGACGATAATGAAAATGATGGAGACTGGCAGGAATAACTTGCTCTCATCCTTGCTCTCATTTCATCCATCCCGAGAACCCATACCCCTTCGACCCGGAAAACTTCGCATTGCCTTCAAGAAACCCCGCCGGCAGAGAAACTATTGCTCTTTAGACTGTTTTATTCTTCTCCCTGCCCTTCTTATAGCTATTACTGCACCTGCTTTTTTTGACCTCTTCAACTGTCTGCTCAAAAAAGGACGCTCTCTTTAACATACTTTTGGCCCTCCCCTCCGCCTTCTCAGGTACTTTACCCTGCCCCTTATTTTACATCACTTAACGATTACTTCTTCTCACCAAAACCCCTTCACTGTATTTTTTGTGGATAATGCGGAAAAATGAAACCTAGATTTGTACCATTAACACCTATTGCTTTGTATCCATGAATGATTGCGTATTCGGGACTGGTACAAGTGCACCCCTTATCTCATCAACCAGTGTCTGTTCAAACCCTTTTCGATTTCAAGTACGCATGTAGTAGCTAGGGACTGTCGTACCCACAACATAACGCTAGATCATCATGATGTCGCGAAATTTCTACTAGCAAACCCAAGAAGCTCCTGCCATAGGATGTCTAATGGGGCCATCCATTTCTAAACTATCGGCTTTACGCACACGAATCAAATGATGGGCAAGAAGTGTATTTCGAAATGTTCAAGCGAACAAAAAGTCGTACAGAGAGAAAGAGAATAATGGTATGCTTCTAAAAATGTCCTGTGGTAAACATATTTGGGATTTGACAAAGGGCCATTCCATGGAGAAAGCGAACGCATGCGAAAAAGAAAGAGAGAGAGAGACGTACAACGGTCACAATGGCGAAAATGTCCTGGGGGGTTGGTAGGTTTTATGCAGTTAAATGAGAGAAAGAAGGCAGCGAGCAACGGCGAGTGTTGGTGTGGTTCGTATGTGGATGATTATCGGCTTCTAAGCTTGCCGTTGCGTCCAAAGCCACATTTGAATCAGTATCAAGAACGGCAGTCGCGCTTGTAGTCGTGACGGGAGTAGCTGGTGAAGAAGGCTGCCAACTTTTAGGCGACTCTAAACCAGGATGGTAGAGGTAAAATCTCTCTCACTTCGTCGAACGAATTCTCGATGATAGTGCTAGGGGGACGTGTCGCATTGCGTGAAACATGGTGAGGACTTGGACACAAGAGAAGGTAGAGTGACTGCTGAAGAGTGTCTCATATTCCGTTCTACTCCTGCTGCTATGAACATGACGAGTTTGTGAGATGATGGGAAGCGAGAGACGACGTCGAGAGCGGATCTCCTCTTCGGACTTTGTATGTGCTATGGACACGAACCGACGACTGAAGAGCGTCGCTCACAGTATGTCCTTCGCTGTGAAAGTGTGGTTGTTTGAAGATGGGGCGTCGAAGGAGATAGCTTGTGAGAGTGGTGATGAATCTTCTTCAAAGGTTTGAGTAGTCAAAGTTGGACGAGGGCGACGAGCCTATCATTGTGATCAGGGAAAGGCTAGCGAAGTCCAGTGAAACACCTCACCGCTAGACTCACCGGACCAGTCATAGATGAGAACGACGGAACATCGTCTTCTTGGTTTGGAATGACATGGATGTCGTCTTTTCGGATATGGTCATGCTTCGATAGACGCTTCCAAATCAACTTGGGGTTGATGATAGACTTCATAGACATCCCAAACTTTTTAGGCCTGATTGAAGAGCTTTTTGCTATGTTTGTTGGCTCTCGGTGATAATGAATCAGGTCGAGGAGAAAGAGCAGGGAAAGTGGGCACTGGTGGTACATCTCGGGGAAGCCAGTATTCAATCGGGTCCCTCCCGTGGCTGCCAAACTGACGAATCCATGACAGCTTCAGCATATTGGACCGCCTGATGTGTCCATGTCTGGAGAAGAGGGTGACCCGACATGGCTAATATCCGCTTTGTTGCTATGAAGGCTGCGCAGATCATGAAGCGACAAGGAGGGTTCAGTAAAAGGTCTGATGCATCTGGAGGCGGCTCGTTGATGAGAAGTTTTTCGAAAGAAGGGGTAATGAGTTTGTCTGGTAAGCTCCAAGACTCTTCACCTTCGACTGGGCTATTAGTGGTGGTTGAGAGGCAGCTAAAAGTCGGAGGCTCCAGTAGGACTAGTAGTAAGAGAAGGAAAGTTCCCAAGGAAATCTACAGGTGTCAGAGGCATTTCAAATGAACTCGCAGTGGATCTCGAATGGGCGTGTACACTTTCGCCGGGTGATCTTGGAATCGAATTTTCGGAGGCGTGGATGTGCGAGATCGACGATGGGCGAGCAAGCGATGGCTGCTCTGAAAGCTATTTTCAAAAGACGAGTCTTGAGCGGTAGAATCTGAGACGTAATCGGAAATGGAACGGTTGCACAGTATAGGACGAGGAGACTTGGAAAGGGAACGACTCGGCGAGGCAAAAGCAATTGGAGAAGGAATCGAGGGAACGGTAGATGACAAGCTATGGGATGATATGCGAGACGAAAGCTGGGAGTTTACTATAGAAGACTGAGACGGATATGTCAGTTGAATCCATTGGAAGAGCGAATCTTCTGGGCGCATTCTGACGCGTCCTTGATACAAGTTGCAGTTCAGGCAGCTTTGATTTGACTGCGGCGGGATGGGATATAATAGGCTGAAGCGCCATTCCATGAGCCGCACGCGGAACCTCGATCTCGTCCCGACTCTATTCATGGGTGAGGCATTGTAAGAGTGAATGAGATGTACAGACCTCTGCAGAGCCCACGTCCTCAGCAGTTTTTCACATCTGGACGTGAAACGGATGGCGGGGTAATCTCGACTTCATCACGAACCTTGGCAGCTGCGCTCACCGAACCGGACGCTAATGAACGGCTAGAGGAGGAGCGAGGAAGCAACTTGCGGTGGAACTCGACGACTTGCTGCAAATGACGAGGCTCTGACTGATAAATCACTGAACGGGAGTCTAATGGTTCTGGCCAAGCGCCTGGGATCCTTTGATAACCAGAAGACATGGGCGTTAAGATACAAGAAGATCTTCAGAAAAAAGTAACGTTGGTAAAGAAGCCGCGGAATCAATCTGGCCATCATAATAGGACCACCAGAATTTTCATTTTGGATTGCATCCGCGGGAACGATCTATCGAAAAATCCAGTTCTACAAATCACCCTTGACAGCCTTCGACACACTCTCAGCGAAGTAGTGGATGTTCTTGCCATTCAAGCCGGCCATGGAAATGCGCCCATCCTTGGTCATATAAATGTGAGCTTTCTCGGATAAGGCTTGAACCTGGTTCGGTTGCAGACCGGTGAAGCTGTATGGGTTGGTTTTTGGTTAGAATTCTTCGCATAGAGTTGGTTGTGGACAAATAAACGAACCTGAACATTCCAATCTGTTTCTTTATGTGACTCCAATCACCAGGGGTCTTGAGGTCGACCAGGGTGTCGTACAGCTCTGACCGCATAGAGATAATGCGCCCAGCCATCCCTTTCACTTCGCCCTCCCATTGTGAGTAAAGGCCAGAGTCAGACAAGATGGTGTTCGCAATGCGAGCGCCATGAACAGGGGGGTTTGAGTACATGGGACGAATAATAATCTTGAGCTGACTGTCTACGCGTTTCTTTTCGTCGGCATCGGCAACAGTCATGGAGAAGGCTCCAACACGCTCGCCGTAGAGACCCATATTCTTAGCAAAGGATTGGCAGAGGGCGACCTGATGGCCTTCAGCAACAAAGTGGCGGAGGGCAAAGGCATCAGCAGCGATATCCCCAGAAGCGAAGCCCTGGTAGGCCATGTCAAAGAAGGGGAAGAGCTTCTTCTCCTTCACAATGTTGGAGATTTGGCGCCACTGGTCTTGAGTGGGATCAACACCCGTAGGATTATGAGCACAGGCGTGAAGCAGAACAACAGCGCCTTCTGGGGCAGCCTAAAAAAGCAATTCAGCAACTCCTCGGCACCCAAACAATAGAACACTGACCTCCAAATCAGCCTTAAGACCCGCAAAGTCAAGCCCAACGGTATCTTTGTCGAAATACTTATATGTGCGGACTTCAAAGCCAGAATCTTTGAAGATAGGAACGTGGTTACCCCAAGTTGGGCTGGGAAGGTAAACTACCTTCTTTCCGGGATAGTGACGACCAAAGAAGGCAGCACCAATTCGGAGGGCACCAGTTCCTGAGATAGACTGGGTAACAGCGACCTATGAGCCAAAGAGGGCGTTAAGACACAGCCGTGAATTCGAATTCAAAGGAAATGCACATTGCCGGACGTAATAACGGGACTGTCAGCACCGTAGGCGAGTTTGGCCGCATTTTGAGTGAAACCAGCCAAGCCAGTGATTGGAAGGTACTCCTTGTCAGGATTTGAGGAAGAGACGATGCTTTCCGCCTATCTAATTGTGTGAAGAAGTGGCCAACTCGTTGAGCGTTGAACGCGTACCTTGGCAACACTGGGCAAAATATATGGCTTGCCATTACCGTCGCGGTAAGCACCAACACCGAGATTGATTTTGAGGGGACTCTCGTCTGCCTTGAAGGCTTCCGTCACACCTAAAGCAGCTGTGAGTAGACAAACTATACGGCAGCACGGAGAACGGACCGAGGATGGCATCGGGAGGGCCTTGAACAACAGCTGACCAAGCAGAAACAGAGCGCACAGAGGCGGGGAGAGTGACAACGCGACGACGGACGGTGGACAACATGAGAGAGGAAAAAGCAAACAGAATGTCTCTGACGCGGTGTTCCCTGAAATCATTTTAGCTGAATCTAAGAATAGCGACTATTTGCCTGATTATTTCTTGACTCGGCTGGAATCAACGATTTGACTTTCGACCACCATGAGCGACCAACAAGCGGCACAGTTTGTCTTTGATTAATGCCTCTGGCCCTTCCTGATTATCTGTCAGGGTGCCTCCCCATGCACCAGCTGAGGCTCCTTCGGAAGCTCCTGGAACTGAAGGCCCGAGCAAAAGTGAACTGAAGAAACGGGCTAAAGCCCTCGAGAAAGAGAAGAAGGCTGCCGAGAAAGCTGCTAGACAGGCTGAACTTGCAGCCCAGAAAGCAGCTGCTGAAGCCAATGTGCGTTCCCCCCAATGTCCTCGATATTGATTATCTTGTTTCGACCAATCGCTTGAAATGTAGGACTTTGCTGCTGCTTTTTATGGGCCCCTTCCACTGCATCAGTCACAATCTCGTCCTCGTAAACCTCGATCAACATTTGAATCATTGCCATCCAAGGTCGGAGAGACCGTACTCGTTCGTGCTCGCGTTCAGACCTCGCGTGTCAAAGGCGGTACTGCCTTTTTCTTGCTTCGTCAACGTACGGAAACCGTCCAAGGATTTCTAGCAGCAGCTCCAGAGAAAGTATCGAAGCAAATGGTAAAGTGGACCGGTACTGTCGCGACCGAAAGCATCGTTCTCGTCGAAGGCACTGTCAGTGCAGTTGAATCTCCGATCAAGACTGCTTCACTCAGTAATATCGAAATCGTTATTTCACAGGTATGTACTACCAGAGCATATTTTCTCTTTGGCAGTCTTTATCGGACAACTCCAGATTCATCTAGTATCTGGTGTTGAAGGAATTCAGGTCGGTGACAAGAAAGTCCTACCTTTCAACATGGACGACGCGAACCGTTCAGCAAAGGATTTGGAAGCTGCGGATAGCGAATACAAGACCATTAACATCGACACTCGCCTGGACAACCGTGTTCTTGATCTCCGAGTCAGTTTTGAAAATCTAGAGTCGACCTGAGGTACCCTAACCTCCCTTAGACGTACACCAACCAGGCCATCTTCAAACTTCAGGCAGCTATTGGAGACCTCTTTAGAGAACACCTTAAATCCCAGAACTTCTTAGAGATTCATAGTCCAAAGCTCCAAGGAGCTGCCACAGAATCTGGAGCAAGCGTTTTTGAGGTCAGCTACTTCAAAGGTTTGATACAATCTTCAACGTGCAAACATTTCTTTCGTCATTAATCTTATCCCTCAGGCAAGGCATATCTAGCCCAGTCACCACAGCTTGCTAAACAAATGTGCATCGCTGCCGACTTTGAGCGTGTCTACGAAATCGGGCCCGTATTTCGTGCTGAGAAAGCTTTCACACATCGACATCTTACCGAATTCATCGGCCTCGATCTGGAAATGACAATCGAAGAGCACTATCATGAAGTTGTAGAACTCTTAGACTCCATGTTCCTCGCTATTTTCCGAGGCTTGCGCGAGCAATATAAAAAGGATATCGACATAGTTCGCGAACAGTTTCCAGCCGACGAGTTCATCTGGCGGGAAGGTCCGGAAGGCACATTGAAGATGTCTTTCAAGGAGGCCGTAGACCTCTTGGTTGAAGACGGTGTTCCTAGAAGTGACCTTGACGATATCGGGTTTGTATTTCATAGCCCTACCTTTTCGGTCAAGAACTCATTCTCTTTTTCCACTAGCACCGAAAACGAGAAGCGATTAGGGAGGATAGTTCGAAAGAAGTATGAAACCGACTACTTTATCATTGACAAATTCCCCATGGAACTTCGGCCGTTCTACACGATGCCAGACCCAGACGATCCCGTGAGCAAATTCACCCGTTTCCTAACTCAGTTTTTCTTAGGACTCAATTGTATCCCGCAGACTGTATCTAACTCTTACGACTTCTTCATGCGAGGAGAAGAGATTCTATCTGGCGCTCAGCGTATTCACGATCCAGCATTCCTTGCAGAGAAGATGCGTGCGAAAGGTGTTGATCCGGAGTCGATGAAAGGGATATATGGACTGCGTTCCGCCTCGGCTGCCCGCCGCACGGTGGTGGAGGTATTGGATTGGAGCGTGTGCTTATGCTGTTCCTCAAGCTCAACAACATCCGAAGAGCAACCTTGTTTGCTCGCGACCCGAAGAGACTTGAACCATGAAATGCCATCTCTTCATACTTATCGTCTTAGCAATTATCTAAAGCTTGTCCTTTTCTTTCAATACTGTACGTAGACTTCACAGTATATCACCCGTCGTAGGGAATGAAATCCAGAACTAAAACAATCAAATGGTCTTCCCGCTTGAGCTGAAGCGCTGCTGTAATGTAGCTCGCTTCCATTGTGGGCATGGATCCATGCTTGATGTTCAGGACACCTGCCTGTCTGCGGACAAGAATCTATTAAAGATTTTAGACTAGTGTGGGAGTGTTAGCTCCAAGATTCGATATTCATCATGGTTTTATGAAATGCCAATTTCTCCCATTTATATACTGGACATTGGAGCTGCAAAGACAGTTTTGTTGATTCCTTCCCCCCTTCCCCTTCTTCACATTTTGGCCGTCACAAACTTGGTCCTCTCATTATCAACAACGACTTTATTCTATTTCGTAGCCAAAAAATGCTCTTCCCACCAACGAGAGACCTCTGTGCTGATCCACCATGCGTCGCCATCCCAGGCATTGATTATAGCGGCACATCTGACAACTCAACAACACAATACAAATCACCTGCCAACGAATACTCCTCTTCTCATATTCTTCCATACGCCGGCATAGCTCTTGTGGGAGGAGCCTTACTTCTCGGTCTCATTCTTTGGTTTGCGTTTGGCAAGTGGCCGAAACGTAAGTTCGCTGAAATGGGCTGTCTTGTTGTTGTGGACGAAGACGGAAAGGAGGACTGAGTGTAAAGGACAAGGAGGGTGGAAGAGATCAGAGAAGTTCATTGAAATTACAGCTGTTCCGAAAGGACGACACAAGTTGCCAAGATCACCCAGTACAAAATTTATGGAGTAAAACATCAGTGGAAAGTTCAGGATGAGGCGTTTGAAGTACCGCCCATCAAAGAGCGGCCGAAGGTAAATGTGAAGGATCTTGTTGTGGTAAGTCTTGCTCGTGCGATGTCCATTCCTACTCGAACTGAGAGCTGACGTTCATGAAGGTTACACCTCAGGCGAGATCTTGGAAGGATTTATCAGTGGTTCCCTCAGAACGACAAGCTGAGAGGTAAAGATTGGTTAAGACAGATACTGTTCTAGTTCATGTAAATTGTATTTCCTTGTCACATTACAACGCCCGATATCTAGCGTAACGAGAAACATCACTGTAAAATTACGTTAATCTGAAAGTTTACAGTCCTTATAGGGAAAGACATACTCAAAAAAGAGTAATAGGCTGACATCCGGATGGAGAAGAACAATAAAGAATGAAGATGGAGAAAGAAGAAAGTGGGATGATGTAAGTGTAGGGCCATACTTAGTGTCGTCTACTACGTCGCCTATCTGAAGATCGTCCTCCTTGTCCAATCGCTTCTGGCGGTATGGGCTGACCGTCCAATGCCGCTTGGATAGCTTCAGCCGGAAGGTCTAGTCCTACACCGTCAGCATAGACATTGGCATCTAGTGGTGAATATGCCGGTGGTTCTCGTAAAGTCAGAGCTGGCGAAACAAGAGGAGGGTCCTCATCATCAAACTCATGTTCATCAGGCCAGCTATGATTGCTGCTTTGATGGCTGCTTGTGCTTTCTGTTCGTCGATGATTGCTGGGCCTACTGAGCGCCTGCAAATGAATGTCACGAAGGTTCGGCGTAGGCGGATTGGGACTCGCCGGGGAGTCAGGGGGAGGATGTACCTGAACTTGCAGTTCCGACGCCTCTCCACCTCGTTCTGAGAGGGAGACGGCCATGTGAGTGAGCGAATGACGCTCTGGACGACGATTGACGAAGGGATTCGCACCTCGAGATGGGTCTGGAGAAATTGACCGTGACCTGAGAGACCGGGGTGTTGACGGTCCTGCACTAGGCGGCTCATCTTCTGGCACTCTGTCTGGTAAGTTGGTATGCGGCGGTGAATGAATTGCAGGTCTGTTGGGGACATATATCCGCTCTGTACTGGAGAGCTATCGGGATGTTCTTCAATGGGGGTGATAGGAGGAGGAGGGGACAATGGCGTATCGGGATTGAGATGACTGTTGCGCAGCGGGGACGCAGCACCTGGTTGACCTGGTGTTCGGTTGCGTCGAGAACGGGAAGGACGCAAACCAGGGGATCCTGAAGTACCGGGCGTAGTCGACGGTGTACCTGAAGAACTCCTGTTCTGCCTGCCACCGACGTCGAGAAGAATGCTCCCTCTTTCACTTCCATAAGCAGGTGGCGGGGCCAATGTGCCGACGCTAGGTGCAAGACCCCACTTCTTCACGTTGGCTTCAATAAAAACGAAACCAGATTGACCGAGATTTACGTGAACGCTGCAAGGACCGTCTGCACCTATAGTGGGGAAAAGATTATAACGATGGAGGCCAACAAACGCGTCCTCCATTCGGCGACCATTGCGAGTGAAAAAGACTGTACCAGAACGTGGACGATACCCAACGCCAAACACATCACCTTCCTTGAGCGGCGGTCCAAAAGGCGTTGCTGTGAACGGGAAGTGGTGGGACTTGTCACCATTGGAATGATAGGCGATGGAATACCGATTGTGGCCAGGCATTCGGAATGGGGGATAAGGCTTAGTTGCTAGGCCAATAGCAACGTTAGTCGACACTGGTAGATCGAACATTTTAACCTCCCAGTAATAAACTTCGTTGAACTTGGGCAGAGGCAAGTTCGACTGAACGCAGGACGCCGAAGCAGGATCTGGGAGAAAAGTAATCTCAGTGCGCGCATGAACAAGCATATTGTTCACGAGCTCGTAATCTGGTTCAAAAGACCAGGCTGAGACGCCTTTCTCCTGGATAGAGAGGAACTGGGATAGAGTGATGTCGGATGGCTGAGAGTTGGGTTTGAACTGCATTTGGTAGTCTGGGTCGGGGTAATCTGTTACATGAGAAAGGGATGGGAAAAATGCAAAACGTACCTCGAGCGCGGGTGTAGGAACGTTGAGTTTGTTCGTCCACAGACTCGAGCCAGCGAGATTCAACACCTTCGAAGCCGCCGTCGCCATCGATAAGATCTTCTCTGCTGAGGTCAATGGGACCGTCAGAGTCCCTGAGCAAAATTCCCCTCCTTCTGCGGACGAGCAGTATACATATGAGGAACACGAGCAGCAGAAACAGGAAGGTCGTAGCAACGATAGCTAGCGGAAGCAGGATAAGCGACAGACTTGGGTTCTGGTCGCCAGTCGGCACAGTGATAAGAGGATGCTGGGCATTGCCTCGTCCAGACTCAAACGGGTCCTCAACATCGTCCATGACGATGGCGGAAGGTAAGTAGTAGACGAATAGCCGCCCGACCCCACGGCTTCTCCCATCCCAGCCATCATCTCATCTGCCGGGAGTCCTGCTATGAGTTCAACTCTTCAGCCTCATACACCGACTCGTAGGCGTGGTCCATCAACTGTTGACCGACATGGTCGCGCTCTCAGCAACATTCGCGCTTTTTTAAAGAGCCGATCCTGTTACGACGCCTTCCCTGTTTCATTCCGTCTCATTGTGTTAGACACAAAGCTCAGCGTTAAGAATGCTCTCCAATGTTTCCTGGCTAATGGTATATCTATCCTTTCTAGTCCCTCTACCACCTTTGTCTCACCTCGTGTTTCCCAGGCGTTGTGTCCGCCCCTCTTTGGAACACTGAACAAGCTTGCTTCGCGGGGATGCTCACTGTTCTTGATCTAATTCACCTCATTCAATACTACTACAAGACTGCTGCAAACATCGAAGCTGCCGCGACTGGCGTCGAGAAGGTTAAACTTGACTTTCTTCGAGGCGCGTACTTATTTACTTCTTTTTGCTTTTCTCTTTTGACACTTGTACATTTTTCAGAAGTCGAAAAGTTTCTTGGGGTTGATCCACCGCCGATGACACAGGTTCATCCCAGCAGTTCCTTGTTTGCGGCCGGAGAACGACTCATCACAACCCACTCTCGCCGGTTACCTTTGGTTGACCGCGACACGGAAACAAATCAAGAACTTATCGTTTCAGTTCTGACCCAGTATAGACTGCTCAAGTTTATATCTAACAATGTTCGTAATCTTGTATTGTTTGTTCAACCGTTCTTCTCTTAGCTCTTTTTCCACAGTGCTCCGAGTTCGTTCAACAGCTTCATCGCCCACTTCGCAAACTTGGTATCGGCACCTATGTGAACGGTAGCTATTCCACCACCTCCGACACTCCAAACCAGAATCCATTTTACCCCATTGCTACGGCGAAGATGGATACGAAAGTGTTTGATGTTGTCCACCTATTCTCAGAGTTATCCATCTCCGCTGTACCTATTGTTGACGATGAAGGTGTTGTCATCAACTTGTACGAAACCGTGGACGTTATCGTGAGTGGTATTGTCTTACTGAATAGCACCTGCTGACTACTGTGAAGACGCTGATTCGTATGGGATCCTACCAGTCTTTGGATATTACCATTCAAGAAGCGTTGCAAGATCGTTCGCCGGATTTCCCCGGTGTAGTTATCTGTACAGCCTCTGACTCTCTGGGAACACTCCTTCAATTAATTCGAAAGAGACGGGTTCACCGACTCGTCGTTGTTGAAGGCGACGTATGTTTTAGTGTCCATGTCTCGCATCTACCTGTCTCACTTGCTGTTTTAGGAAGAGGAAAAGAAAGGTGGCCGGAAAGGTCGTCTGCTTGGCGTGGTTACTATGAGTGATGTACTACGGTACATCATACAAGGGAATACGTCCGCTCCGCAATCTCACGACTGCACCTTCGCCCTTCTTGCAGGGTGTGCCATCGTCGGTACCGATTCCTACAATGCCTCCACTGCCTGCCTAACCGAAATCTCATAATGTTCATTTTGCTTGATTACTGCTCTAGTATTGGTTACATTTACCTTCGCTTTTCTATGTTTGTTGTATGTACTAGCTTATTATCTGTAGCTCTTTCCGTCCCTCAGCCTTGGCTTTCTTCAAGTAGTAGAGGATAATTAGTTCCAATGTGAAGAAGAAATTGGCTTGTCAGGGTTGTGCATCACTAATGTGGCCTTTCTTTTTGACCCGTCATGTTGGGTCGTCCCAACCCCTTCAGATCTCTGTCGAACAAGGTCTTACGGCGATCCAGAATCCCCACGTTCTCCTTGATATGAGCCCATTTCTAATTGACAGAGTCCCTGATCGAGTTGACCCACTTCTATTTACCCTGACTTACAGGCTAAAGATGTTTGGAGTATACGAGACAACCATCACTTTCACCTGCAAATTCGTGCTACACCAGGATGGGATTGAGAACAATGTCTCTGCAGGTGCTGGAACAAAGTTGAACGGTCGTTACACTGTGCGACAGTCTCCGGAGGGAGGGGGAGTTGAATTAGTCGAGCATACCAAAGTCACGGTCAGTAATGAATAAAATTGAAATAGCGGCCTCTTTCCTTTCGCCACCACTCACGCGAATTTTTTCTCTCTCTTTTTTATAGGGCTTCTGTCTTTTTATGCCCTTCATCGTTGGCACTGCGCAAAAGTCTCACGCCGAATCCCTTGCAGAGCTTGCAGCCAAGCTTAACCAAGGTCATTGAAACATTTGACACAGAGCAGCCAGCCACTAACCGTGTCGTGCCAAATTATGTTCGGAATTGGGCAATGGAAGACCACCTCTTCCCTCAAACAAGCATTGCTCGAAGGAGCAAGTTCGTTAATTACACGCTCACCAATCTACTCCTATTATATCGTTCTTCCGCTACTTCTGACTCTCGTCGTGTCTGGCTTCTATGTAGTGGCTAGACCCAACAACACGAAAAAATCCTTTCCAACCCCAAAACCTTATTCGTCTCAGCCTTACGAGAGTGCGGGACTCTTTCATCTCGCTCTCAACCAATCAGATGCTTATTCTCCACCCACCACTGAGTGGCTTAACATGGGATATTGGAAGGTGTGCCAACCCTCTTCCCTTTTCGTCCATGACTGAAGTCAACGGGGCGTTTGACCCAAATTAAAACATAGGACACAAGAGACTTTCCTACGGCCTGTAAAGGTTAGTTAGCCTTCGATGACGTTGAGAAGCGGAGGAGCTAACTTGTTTCGTTCAATTTTATTTTTTTGCATTGTTGCATAGCCCTTGCACTCCGTGTTCTTGCACATGGTCGGTACAACGGCGGTCACGTCCTCGGTAAGTCATCGGTATTCTCGATCCGATAGATTCCCTTAGTCTCACCGTCATTTGGTCTTGGTACTTTCAGATGTCGGCCATGGCACAGGCGAATCATTGTTGCTGTTTCTGCGCGAGAGGGCGATAGTCCGCCCACAACGTTTAGCAGGGATTGTCGACCTCCCTTCACATTATGAGCGTTCTCGCCGACGGGTTGCGCAACACATGACAACTCTAGACGTACCTCGAATTCGCCGCACAGCAACAGAGAATAATGATACCGCCACAACCGTTGAGCTCTTTCTGGGCGATGCGGTCTTTAGACCAGGCGACACAAATATAGCTGCTCACCCTCTAGATGCCACACGACTGGAAGAGCCTTACGACATCGTCTTCGGTCTCGATTGTGTCTACCACTTCCAGACGAGAACAAAATTCTTGGCGCAAGCGCACGCAGCATTGAAACCTGGGGGACGCATTGCTTTGGCGGACATTTGCTTTGGCCCAATGCCTGTGTTTGTTCGGTGGCTGGTCACAAAGCTCTTCGTTCCAAGCGAGAATGTCCAGACTTGGGCAGATTATGGACACACACTTGACCGGCTCGGGTACGTGAATGTTGAGATGGAAGACATTACGGCAGAGGTCTATCCTTCCTTCGTTTCGTTCTTGAAGAGCAGGGGTGTGGCTTGGTGGATCTTTGGTTGGGTGTTTCGATGTCTCATAGTTCCCTACTCGCGCTTTGTTCTAGTGTCAGCACAGAAACCCTGAGTCGGATCTAAAATTTTTACCAAATATATATTTTATAATGGTATTAGCTCGCGACATTTCAAAAAGCCTGGTTGCAGGCCCAGAGGGAGCGTGTGAAAAAAGCCCGAGTCTTGGCGGGATTAGGATATGGTTGAACTTGTGTGATGACGGCAGCGCTCGGAAACTGCCGGCGGAGTGTGAAAGTCGAAAAAATTGGGCGGCGTCAGAGCAGGGTAGCCGGAAGTATCAGCGGAGTATGGCTCAAAGATTGAGTAATTTGCCTAATTTGCTGGCGGCACTGGCAATGTTCAAACCAATATTTTGGGTACGAAAGGTTGGCCAATAGCCCGAATTAGATGAGTGGTTGGAAGCTTGTTACGTGAATGAGACCAACGGGGTCTTATATAACGCCCTTGCTCTTGACGTCGATGTTTCGTTTGAATTCGCTCTCCTTTCCGCCGCCGGAATGCCTTCATGGCTGCATACCGCTCCCCTTGAAATCCTCTGTCTCATCTGTCGACATATCCCTCCTCACGATGTCGTCAGTCTCGCAAGTGTAGACAAAACAACCTGCAATCGTCTCGCACTCTCTTCGCCCTTCAGGGAGGACAAACGCCTCATTCCCTTCGACTATTTCCATCCGGACCCTCATGCGTATACTAATGCCCATCTCTGGGCTGACATATTCACCGACAACTTCTCTTCATCTGCTGTGGCGCGTCGGTCGTTTCGCCCCGGAGTTAACGGTTTCGCTACCCAACTCATCTACTATTCTCGCGTGCTGAGATGGATTCGACGATTCCCCCTCGATTCCATGAAGTTTGGGTCTTGTTCCGATCCATTCGAAGATACTTGCCTTGAACTCATCTTCCTCCTCCTGGTGGAAGATGATGGCAAGAACATGTGCCAGCTGGAGTCGGCGGGGGCTTATGAGTATTGTCAGGCATGGCTTCGCGCCAAACTATACGCCAAAAATAATGAAGGCAGATGGATTGATTCTTGGCCTCGAGAAGACCGATACGCGAGCTATGCTTTGTGGTCGTTGTGGCTGCTCACATCCCACGGTATGTAGTTAAAAACCTTAGTTCTGCCCATATGCAGGTCAGATCTTTGTTGCTCACCCGTGGTTGGCAGATCGGATAGCGAACGAACATCCTCAAGATTCTGTTCTCCTCAAAGACCTCGTCTTCCGGTTCTCATTTGCATCATACCTATATCCCATGGTGTACGCGCCACTCTCCCGGTACAACCTTCCCTTAGGCACACCCGGTGATGCACCCTTCACGGCCGGAAACAATGCAACTCCTCATCCAAGCATTGCAAATGCAGTCCTGAACTACCCTCCTTACCGTTCTCCCTCTTCAAATCATCCACGTTCCAACACAGCTCCTTCACAAATCCCCTATTATGGTTCTGTACTCTCCTGGACACCTCCGCTTGCTACCTCAGCAGCCAAATTGCTGTACTTGTGCCGAACTTTCCCAGCTGGGATGCATCCTGGTTTACCAGCTACTAGGCAACAACTTTTAGCCCAGAGGTCGCAGGCGGCTGCTCAAGCTATCGCTAATAATCCTGTGTTGGGAGTTCTGTATGAACTGACCCAGATTCATGGCGTTCCAATGGTCCGTTGGATGATGGACAATGACCAACTTCCTCCTGACGTGAGCTCTCTTCCCGGTGTCCATCAAGCGATGCATGACCTCGCTTCGATTACTGGTGTTCTGGGCTTTCATCCGTCTGAAGCAATTGGCCTCACGGTACCGTATATCAATATGGTAAATGCGCATCGAGAGGCACCATTTCCGTTCCGCGGTGGTTGGAACGAGGACGGCGTCGATCCGAGGAACCGTAGATGGAGTAAGCTCGAAGCAAGGGATCCCACTGCTCCCCTTCCACCTCCCCGCGAGATCAGGCACCTCGGACTGCCTTACGAGTGTTCAAGCGTCTCCTCCATCCACGACTCACTTTTTTGGCGGCTCTCACTTTGTGGGGATCCTTGGAAGCAGGATAGAGGCATATCTTCACTTCTTCGACCCGAGGATTTGCAAAATTTGCACATGTCCACGTCTTTGCGTGACCGATCCAACCGTATCATGCCCGGTCGACCTTTTCGTCCAGGACTTCTGAACGGGCTATTTCAAGGTGTTTGGATGGTTCGTAATTTTTTATGCTGGAAGTTTTTTTTTCTAACTTGTCCTTCAGTACACTCCCGAGCATTGGTTGCAGAACAGCTACCGACAAAATACTTTCGACGTTCGCCCAATCGGGGAAAATATCACTGCTGGTGTGAGCCCACAATCCATGCACATGGTCTTCTATGCGCGCTTCCAGGAGCATCATCAACTCCTCCAGTCCAATAATCTGACGGTTCCATTTACATGCGACGCCCGCGTTTTTCCTCGCAATGTCGTTCAACCAGGCCAAGGTACGGTCCCGTTCACGCCACTTTTTTCGTCGAATAACCTCTCGTATCTTAGCGTCTAACCCACTTGAAGCGTTTGCAGACTCGATCAATCCCGGAGATGAATGGGCCATTGATGAAGGTGGAATGAATGCTTTCCTTCCTGATCGTTTCAGGGCAGAGCCTACTACTTCGAATGGGCATATGGGCATGCTATTTGGATGGGGTCCGCGCGGGATACCATCTCCAGATAGATGTACTGAATATGAAACGTTCATTGACGGCCAACCTTCATCGCACAGTCCGGCGCTTTGTCCTGGATGCGGAGAAGTACGAGACTACTCCGACCATTTGGAAATGCAGAGGCAGCATATCGAAGACCTTTACTCATCGGTTGGGATGACACCGCCAAGTCATTCACCTTCCCACTTTTCGCCCTGTGACGGCATTCGAGACATCGTTATCACGGGAGAGACCGATCTAGAGATTGGACAAGTTCGTTTACATTTTTTGGCTCCGTTTCAGTCTTGGTTCTCATCATTTTCTCGTAGAATTGGCACCATTACCACTTTTTAGGTCGTATTCGAATGTGGGACGGTCTCGTCTGCATCCTTCGCATCCCAAAAAACATGGCTGCTGGCCACCACACGCAGCTCTTTTATGGCTATCACGAATCGGACACGAACTTCGTCGGTGGTTGGCGCCTGGTCAATGGAAACAGGCTAAACCACCACGTCGCTTTCCCTCACATTTACAATCCTGCGGGGGGCTTGAGTGGAGATGGGTTGATTGGAAATGGAGGTGCGGGTGTCTTGGGGGATGGAATGAGAGTTGTGCAGGAGGGACCTTTCGTGATGGCGAAGGTGGTCGAGGAGTAACAAGACTTGTTTACAATTATTCCTAACGAAAAAAAAAGCTCCCTCTCTTGGGATAATTTCTTGGACTTCGTTTACATTTTTGGAGACACTTTACGCACGCATTGTACACATTTCTTTTCGCAACTTGCAAACTGGAATCATAGCACATAACTTGGAACAAATAGTGAAATAATATTCGTATACAAACCCTTGCCATGACTGTACAATAAAGTAACAATGCTGGGCTACACTTTTGCCATGAGCCGTCGTGTCTCTTGCGGAGTGAAATGAAGAATTATCGAGAGGACTTTGACGAGGTTAGGCTGAAGGACTGGTGAGTCAAAGGTTCGTTGAAGTCGTGGAGGCGAACCATACCCTCATCTCCTTATGTTCTAGGAACTGAAGGATTACATTTCTCAAATACTCGAGATTCACCTCTTCGTCAGATTTGCTAGAGGATGAAGGAGCGGGGGATGCCGTTCTGGAGCTGCCTTCATCTGTTGCAGACGAGATGGAGGTTCGACTATCTGTCCCTCGGCCGTTATTGCCTGTAGCCCAATATCCCACTCCGCCATTGCGCTGCTTTTCTAACAGAGCGGCGGAGGACTGGACTTTGCGGAGTTCATCTCTGAGGTTCTAGAGAGGAAGAGATTTTCAGGACCACCGTCGAATGTAGGAGACAAGACATATTACCTTTTTCTCCTGCCGAAGGTTTGTTTCCTTCTGCTTTGATTCCTCGATGATCTTCTCCAGCGTAGCCACTCTAGCATTGTGGGCTTGTTCCGTGTTCTGCGCGACGGCCTATCGTGGAAAACAAACGTAAGCATAAGGACCCCAAAAAGGACCCCGCACACGGCCAACAAAATTCGAAGGGACGAACCTGGAAGTCCACCATCTTGTCAATCTGTTTGGCAAGCGCCGCGACATGACGCTGATAATTCTCGGTCTCACCAGTCAACCGCTGTATCTCAGCCTGCAGAGAGGACACAAGTTCCTCCTCTTCCTCTCGAGATTTGTCGGCTGACCCTAGTGTTCGCCGAAGCTCATCATTTTCTTGCACCTTTTCTCGTAGACGCTTACTCCACTGAGCTTCACTTTCACTACGCTCTCTCTCGGCGGAAGAAAGAGTACGTTTAAGCTCAGCAAGTTTCAGTTCATGTCGGGTTTCAGCGTCTGCAATCAAGCGGGCAACATCGTCTGGGGCAGGAGAGGAGGACGATCGTGTGAACGAAACTTCCTGACCACGCTGGAGATCTGCGAGTTCTTCGGATAGGACAGTCGTCCTTTCTAGAGCATCTCGTAAACGGAACTGGAGATCTGCATTCTCAGCCTGCAGAGTTTCGAGGTGGGACTGTGAAGACTCGAAAGTGGCTTGATGTTGCTGGAGATCGTCAAAGTGCTGGTTCTTTTCTCTCGTAAGAGAGGCAACTGTTTCCTCTAGATTGGCAATCCGAGAGTCCCTCAAAGAAAGCTCCTTCGTATGCAAACTCTAAAATGCAATCAGATAGGGCAGAGAGGTAAGACGTAAAAGAGGCAACCTTCGTTGCAACGGCATCTAACTCGAACTGCCCCCGTAATGCGGCTACTTCCTTTTCGTGACGGTCTCGGAGAGTAGAAAGGTCTTTGTCCTGACGTTCGCGTAGACCGCTGACCTCTCTATCAAACTGCGCTTTGAGACCGGCAATAGCACGATCCCTTTCGACCTGTGCATTCTGAAGCTCTACCTGCAACTGAGCTTTATCACCAAGAAGTTGTTGTCTATCGTTCCCTTCTCTTTCCTTCAGCGAATGAACTTCCTTCAAGGCTTCTTCCTTGTCCTTTTCTGATTTGACGAGCTTCTGACGCACCGTCTTGAGTAGCGTCACAGCCTTCGTGCGCTTCTCCTCCTCCTCTTTTGCTTTCTCTTGCGATTTTGCAAGCTCAGCTGTGAGCTTCTCAATCTCGGCAGACTTCCCTGAATCTTGAGCAGAAGAAGCGGAGGAATTTTTCAGAATGGTTTCAGTTTCTTGAAGTTGATTCCGCAAGCTCTCAATGAGTTGGGATTGGGAAGTAGATTCCAGCCGATGCGTCTCTCGAAGTTCTTCAACTCGAGCGTCATGATCTATGTGACCTGTAAGCACAGGGTGGAGCAGAAAGATAAGTCAACGTCTCACTCTGTGAATTAGAGGCGAGAGACACAATCTGAGCCTTTGCTAGCTAAGGAGAATTAATCATAAATGTAAGCAGAGAGAGTCAGGCAACAAACCTCAGTTTGCTGTTTAGTGTTGACTATGTAGTCTCGTAACGCTTCCGAGTTGGTAACAGTATCGAGTGGTGTGAGTTCCTTGAGTACAGCATCTGCAGCGAGTTTTTCTTTCTGAAGTTTCTTAAATGATTGAGAAACATCTGTTCGACTAGGTTTAGAATATCTGTTTCAGGTAAACTTTTAGGACTTGCCACTGAACTGCTGTTCCATGAGCTTCAACTTCTCTTGTAAAGCGTCAATGTTGGATGGTCCCAGTGGTGGCGTAGTCTCCAGAGGGGGTTCTGGGTTGGGAGGAGATACGAGAGAAGTTGAAGGAGCAGGGGAGAGGGGATGAACATCAGTGGAAAGATCCAGCGGTTCTGGTTGGGTAGTAGACACATTATTAGTTGAGACTTGTGGCGAATCAGGGAGTGGAGTGGAAGTGGGTGACAAGGGATTGGGTTCTGAGGGGGAAGCAGAAGACGGGTTTCTTGATTCGCCAGGAGTTGTTGTTGAAGCAGAGGCTTCACGAACGGCCAATGAAGCCTTTAGCCTTTCCTCCAGTGTCATCTTCTTTGGTCGTGCAGGAGACCCGTCAATACTTGCGGCACGACCATTTGACTGACTTGGGCTTGGTGACCGCTGTGCTTGAATAGATTTCCTTAAACGTTCAGCGAGTTGGTCTCTAGAAGGACTGGAAGGTCGGATTTCAGACATGGCTGTTTGAACCAGGGGCCGGATTTATGTGGATACGCGTTGAGTTTGTGCTTTGGCATTGAATTGCCAATGTTCATGGACTATTCTTGGGAATGTTTGTGATGAAAAGGATAACATTTATTTATTTGGGACCAGTAATGATCTCTTGCTTTGGGAAGGTTCTAACTGTTCGACCTAAATGTTTAGTTTTGGAACGTGTATCAATTACAGACTAAAAACTAGCGGGCTATGAGGCTGGAGGTGGGGAAGCCGAGGGTAGCTCTGGTGCCTTCCCTTTGTCGAGTGATGATACACCATTAGCAATGGGGGAGGGCATAGCAGGGAGAGGAATGGGGGCTGCTGAAGGAGTTGCGGCTAGCTGCCATGCAGGAATTGCCGGTCGGCCTACGGGTATGGGAGGCGTAGACGCAGTTGCTAAAGGAGCTCCGCGGCTGAGAAGAAGCGCTTTAAGAGATTTGAGCTCTTGTTGGAGTTCTGCCAATGAAGCGGCTTGGCTGTCTTTGTTCTTTTCAATCATCTGTCCAGTTGTGAGCGCGAATAAGATAAGTCAGTAGAGAGAGACAAACTTTAGGCAGCATTTCATGGATAGTATTGACTTCGTCCCTGATTTCTCTCATTTGGTCTCGCGTCTTTACTTCCCCATCTCGCATTTCCTGGACGGCTCGATCAACGTCTTGCGTAGTCTTCTCGATGACCCGTGACTGTTCAACTACGGCTTCCTTCACTGCAGCTGTTTCGGCTTGAATTTCCTTTAATAATGCTTCTGCGGCATCAAATTGAGCAGTGAGTGCTTCCTTGTCTTGCTCATACGCTGTTGACGTCGGTGGCTGCAAGTGTGGCAATAAATATTTCTACAGAACATATATGAGCTAAGGGTCGAAGTCAAGAGGCAAAGAAAAGTACTTTGAAGAGAGAAACAGCGCCATATGTTACGGCACCGGAAACGACGGCGGTAATCTACCTTCATGAAGCATGTGTTTTGGAATATGCTGATGAGGCGAGACGTACAAAGTAATCTCTCCAGTCCCAACCGGACTGAGGAGGTCCACCAGGAAACCCGTAGGCACCAGGATATGGCGCATAAGAGGGACCCGGCTGAGCCTGTGCTTGTTTGAAGGCAGAATCAATTTCGGGTGGGGTAAGTCCCTTGGCTTCGAGAAATTGGATTTTTTGAGCGAGTGGGGATGATTGGGTCTAGCAGAACAAAATATAAGTTTTGAAATTATATGCCCAAGCAATTCCGAGCAAGCACATTAGGGTCCGAGAGAAAGTTGACAGCGTTTCGAATAAGCTCAGCACGGTCAGCCATTGTGGTTAAGAAGAGAAAGGTTCCGCCATCAAATTTCTCAAATTCCTTTGCTTCCTCCCATGTTCTCGAGGTCTCTACAACCTCTGACCGGTAACTGTTTCGCGCATTCACTCTGCATTTTTGTCTAATGTATTCCTACTTAGCTGCACTCAGCGCTGCGCGACGCGTCGCTCCTTGGGGATGTTCAGCTCTGGCTCACCAGGGTATGTAGGTCTGCCGCCTCGTAGCGAAAGTTCTAAAGTTTCTTCCAGCTGTACGGAGAAGTTATGCCACCTTCTCTCGTGACAAGCCTCACATGAATATTGGAACCATTGGTGCGTTTCCTATAATGTCAATGCGTCGCCACTTCTCAAACTTTTTACTTCCAGGTCACGTCGACCACGGGAAAACGACGCTCACGGCTGCCATTACCAAAGTTCTAGCTGAATCAGGCGGCGCAGAATTTACCGACTACAACCAGATTGACAAGGCACCGGAAGAAAAGGCCCGTGGTATTACCATTAACGCCTCTCACGTCGAGTACGAGAGCGCCAACCGTCACTATGGCCATATTGACTGTCCTGGTCACGCAGATTGTCCGTACCCTTTTTTTAAAAGGCATTGTTGTGTTGCCTGAACATTTGTACAGACATTAAGAACATGATTACGGGTGCCGCGCAAATGGATGGCTCTATTATCGTCGTTTCCGCAACCGATGGTCAAATGCCCCAAACAAGAGAACACTTACTTCTTGCTCGTCAAGTCGGTGTCCAAAAACTGGTTGTGTTCGTCAACAAGGTCGACATGATTGACGACCCGGAAATGCTCGAACTCGTCGACATGGAAATTCGTGATCTGCTCAGCACCTACAACTTTGACGGCGAGGGTACGCCCATTGTTATGGGTTCCGCTCTCTGTGCTCTTGAAGGAAAGAACGATGAAATTGGACGTAACAAAATTCTCGAGCTTGTTCAGGCTTGCGACGACTGGCTTGACATGCCAGAACGTGAGTTTTATTCGAGATTTTTTTATTCCATGTCTCTGTCTAAACATTTTTCAAGGTGATCTTGAGAAGCCTTTCTTAATGCCTGTTGAAGATGTCTTCTCCATTTCTGGCCGTGGTACCGTTGCAACTGGTCGTGTGAGTGTGCTTTCATTTGGCGCGTACCTTCAGCTCAATATTCGCATAGGTCGAACGTGGGACAGCTTTGAAAGGTACTGAGGTCGAAATTATCGGTCTTGGTTCGAGCATGAAGACCACCCTTACCGGTATTGGTAAGTGATGATCCTTCTTATTTTGATGGTTAGTCCTCATTGCTCTCCAGAGATGTTCCACAAGGAACTTGACCGCGTAAGATTATTTCTTTGTCTGTTCAACTCTCTACTTATTCAGCTGTCAAGGCCGAAGCTGGTGACAACATGGGCGCTCTTCTCCGTGGTTTAAAGCGCGAGCAAATCAAGCGCGGCCAAGTTATTGCCATCCCCGGCTCCATCAAAGCCCACCAGAAGTTCCTGGCTCAAGTATATGTAAATACTTATTTTTCGATGTCTTTCCAGTGTTATGTGCTTATCCCTTCCAACAGGTTTTGACCAAGGATGAAGGTGGTCGGTACAACCCCTTTACCTATCATTATCGCCCCCAAATCTTTGTTCGAACTGCTGATGTGACCACTACTCTTGAGTGGCCTGCCGGTACCCCTGATATTGAGGAAAAGATGGTATGTACCGCCGCTGCACTTTTTCTTACGCACTTTAATCGGCCACAGGTTATGCCTGGAGACAACATTGAGATCATCTGCAACCTCCACCAATCAATTGCTCTTGATAAAGGCACTCGCTTCACCGTCCGTGAGGGCGGCAAGACTAGTACGTTGTTGACCAGACTATGCAAAACGGGACCTAGTGCTCACTCCATATTTAGTTGGCACTGGCATTGTTACAGAACTTCTAGACTAAGCTCTCTGCTGCTTATCTTGAATAAAATGTACCTTACCCACATGCGAGGGGAAGCTTTCCCTTCCAGGGAGGAACGAAGTCACTTACCATATCTTAACCATATGCATTTACTGTCCACTTTGTCCATCCCCAACTCTAACCAACCAGAACATTCACTCGTAGAGGGCAGATCATGCATAGCATTTAGTTAATTTCAAAAATATTGTTTAAGCACATGGGCGTAATCGTCATCCCGGATGAAGACAGTTGGCGCTTGTTTTCGGCAACGGAATTTATTGTGAAACTGAACCTTGACCCTTCCTTCCACTTCCACCAACCACGATGTCTGGATTAGTGCGACCCATTACCCGCGCTCTCCTTAGGAGCGCACGTCCCAGGCCAGCTATCTTGGCTAGAAGGACGCCCTTGGCTCTACGCTCGCTTTCGACAGCGGCCCCAAAGGAAGAGAAGTCGTCAACCGGTGTCGAGGCTCACCCCCACTGTGGGTCTTTTTCATTTTTCGACGTTTCAACATGTAGCTCACTTGAGTTATTTGTTTAGATAAGACCGCCATCGGAAATGGTGGTAAACCTGGTTTCATTCAGCTAGGCAAGAAATTCCTTGCCCAGGTTTATGTGCGTCAACTTTCTCTTTCTCATGGGTCCACCCCCGAGCTACAGTTGTTCATTATTTTCCTAGATTGTCTCTAGTGATGAGGGTTTGTCGTTCGCTACGGTTGTAAACATGCTTTTGGTGCTGACGGCTTTCAGGTGGTCGCTATGAACCCTTCCAATTTGAAGAATACAAGCCACAGGTCTTCTTCGGACCCGACGTCGGTGTTCTCTCTTCAACCTGGGTTCCTGCGCACGAACTTGAGCCACATGAATCACTCGTGAGTTTTTGGCCGAATATTTTTTTTTCCTTGCGACTCTCAACTTGGGTTGCTTTGCCCTGTAGGTCCAGCCCGGTGACTACTGTGAAGCTATCTTCACGCTTCCCGAGGCTACCCTTCTGGATAAGGGCATGCGGTGAGTGCCTTGGTCAGTTTTGTTGTGTGTGTGTCTCCTGACTCCGATTCTAGCTTTTCTCTTCGAGAACACGGCAAACTTGGTGAGTCTAGAATTGGTTAATTTACTTCAGGACTGACTTCTTTTATTCAGTTGGAAAAGCGGTGGTTATTGACATCTTTGGATAAGAGAATAGAGGAACTTGAATCCGACCTAAGAGATAGATGATTCTGTAGGGAGAAGGATTTGAACTAGCCTCTTCAAAATAATTCCATTGTCTCGTGCATTTTTTCGTTTTCGTGCTATGAGCTGTTTTATTACGTCTCCACGCATATTTTTTTCCTGCGCCCTGAGTAAAAGATGACGTGAAAAGTTTGGTGCTGCAGGCTGGTATCTCCCATACTTCAACCACCACCATGGCCAGTGCTCTTTGTGCCTCAAGTCGTTCCTTCTTACATGCTTGCCGACCTTCTATGACTCCTTCTCGGCGGTTGCCTATGACGACCCAATTTTTGAGAACAATCGTCAGTATGTCGCGTTTTATTTGGTTGGCTATTTGCAATTGGTGCTCTAACTCTATACCCACAGCTACAAAGTACACGGCCGAGCACGAGAGCGTGATTTTCGACGATGAGACTAGTCTAGGCACTGTTACGATCACCGACTACGCACAGCAGTCACTGGGAGATGTTGTTTTCGTAGAATTGCCGACACCAGGCACAGGCGTTTCACAGGGAGGTAAGATATTTCTCTTGTATTCTATTAGTTTCACAAGCTTACCAAATTATATTTTAGATACTATTGGTGCGGTTGAAAGCGTGAAAGCCGCCTCCGACATCGTGCGTTCCAGTTCGTTTGCTCTGCATGGATCCCTCTTTGATTTTAAGTCTTGAAAAGTATGCACCCGTGTCGGGAACCATTATGGAAGTCAACACTTCACTTTCAGACCAACCTAGTCTCCTTAATAAGGATCCTGAAAATAAAGGTAATTTTCCTGAGCTTTCCGTGGGTATATGTGTCTGTAGTTTGATATCGCCGCAGGTTGGCTCTGCAAAATCAAGCTCTCTGAGCCTGAACAGGTTCGTTGCTTCTTTCCTCATCTTTACATTTCAGTCATTTAAGGCTTGTATAGATCAAGGAGCTACTGTCTAAAGAGGACTACCTCAAGACTCTGGAAGCATAAAGGAGGGATTGATTCAAGCGGACAAAGGATACTGTTAGACCGTTCTCAACAACGGATATCACCCATAGACATTCATGTGATTTGAGTTATGCACGAAAGACTGGCTTGATTTTACAATGCAAAATGAAAGGAGGATATGCTGCTGAGTAGGATTCTAGCGAGAGTCTAGCGCTGGCTTCATATGCAATGTTCATTGACGAGGCTCATATTTGTAGACTTCTCCTCGCTCAGCCATTCGTCGCTGAGCTTCTGCTAGTGCCCATGTTTCAATGCTACCCAATAGTATATCAGTTTTAAAAAAATGTGAGGGTTGAGGATGTCATGATGCACCTGGTGTCTGGCTTGTAGTAGAGACCAATGGTCACAAAAAGCATTGAGCCCCACATTCCAATATTCCAGGGGTTTTCCCAGAATTCTTTCACTCGTTTCTGGCCAGGCTTGAGTGGCTATGAAGATGTCAGTCACGGTAGTGGGAACCATGGGTGGATTGAGGTAAACCTTCTCGCCAAAAAGATTTCCGGTCGGTTCGTTGGGTGGAGGGGCTCCATGTGATCCAAATCTCAGTCCTCGTCGGCACCGTGGGAGTGTCCGGAGAGACGACGAATGCAACATGCGCATTGTCGAGAAGGATGGGAAGAGCAAGGTGGTGATGGCGGGAGCAATTGACTGGTTGACGCTGAACCCTGGATCTGTCGGGGTTGAAAAAAACAGAGTCACGGTAGAGCCATGTCTTCTTCAACCACCATGTACCCATCCTCACCTCCGCGTAAATACGCGTCTGCAGCACCACAACAACAACACGATTCTTCTCATGCAGATGACCAGCAGGCCCAGCAGTGGCCACCCCAACCATCCTCAAGTCCAAGCTCAACAACGTCACAAGGTCCAGTTCAAGTTCAACATCAAGCGCAACCTCAAGGTCAAGTTTCTCCTCAAGACCAAGATGCCAGCCTTCAAGTGCGGCCTGTCTCCATTCACCTTGAGACTCCTCAACACATTGTACCTAGCCATGCAGCTGGTTCTGCTGGCCATGATTTGACCCCCATGCGGCTTCAACCTGCTCCCGGTAGCCACCCAGAGGGTGTTGTGTCTGCGCAGCTCGCGTCGGCTCGGTCTTCAATGCGCCCTAGCACATTGTCGATCCCAGCGCGGCCAGCTCGGACTAGCCAGGATAGAGGTGACGCCTTGTCCATGGAAAACTTGATATCTTTCTCAGAACCTGGTTCTGTTGCTTCTTCTTTGTCTTCTTCTTTGAGGCAGTCATCTGTGAAGCATACACACCGCGCGAATCCGTACCCTTTGAGGTCGAATCCGCTTGTGGCTGAGCCCAGTGGTGCATCCTTGTCCCATGGGGACGTTTCGTCTAACCGTTCGCAGTCCCAGCAACGAAAGAGACGGTCTGTTGAACAGCCAACGGCTCCGCGTCAAGTGGAGTTCCGGTTCACTGAATACAACCCTCATTTGAGTGGTTCCACTTCAGCTGAGTCTTCTCAAGGGAGACAACATTCGACTTCGTTGTCGCCGCCAGCCATGGCACAGTCTCCTGCCGGCACATATTCGCCGCCCATGGCTATGTCTCCCACGAGCCCCGTCGCGTCTGGGTCTGGTACGCCTGTCTCGATTCCAGTGCACACTCCGCACAGAAGGTGTGAAACTAGTCTGCTGTGTCTGACATCAAATAACTCCAACTCTGTTAGCGCTGTTCCCCTTTCAATCGCGTCGTCAACACCAGTGTCGCAGTTGTTACCTCAAATGCATCCTCAAACCCAGCCGCACCACCACTATCAACCTCAAGGCCAGCAAAGCTACAGTCTGCAAGCATTACCTCAAGAACACTTTCAACTTCCTGAATCGCCACTTAAACGTTACCTGATCACAATGGACGCCATGTATGATCCGATTAACAAGATGCTCACTGTTACCCTTGAGCTCCCAGGTGTTCGCGAAGTCTCTGTCACCCTATGCACGAACGTCTATAATTGTGTTAGGATGATTAAGGTCACTGGTCGATCCTACTCGACCTTGCCCGCCAACTTGCCCCATCTCCCTCCAGGCGCGGCTAATCAAATGCAATATATGCACGCGCCGTTTGTAACTGCAAATGAGCGGCGATGCGGTCTGTTTACGAGGGAATTTCCTGTTCACCCCTTGTTAACTGTCAGTCATTTTTTTTTCTCTGCTTCTTCGGTAGAGCGATCGCTCACTATTGAGGGTTCATAGGCTTCGAATGTCTCTGCCGTTCTCGACTCCGGTCTTCTAGTTCTGCAGATGACGGGCGGAGCGCCAGCGATGTCCGCTGACATATCTGAGATTCCAGTACGCTTTGAGGGCTCGCGACAGTAACTTAAAGAGGTGCTGGCACTCATAAAACTCGAATGGATCTCGCTCTCATTGCTTGAATAAACCCTGCGCCGCCCTACCATTTATCTCCCCTCTTATACAGCCACTCTCACCCCCTCTCATCTCGATCATCGTC
The DNA here is from genome assembly GCA_021399455.1 of Flagelloscypha sp. PMI_526. Lineage (NCBI taxonomy): Eukaryota > Fungi > Basidiomycota > Agaricomycetes > Agaricales > Niaceae > Flagelloscypha > Flagelloscypha sp. PMI_526. The sequence continues at coordinate 2,545,169 of JAJTUO010000001.1, read as the reverse complement.
TCTGAATTTCCCAGTCCACGAACATTCATACCATAGTTATTAGGTTTCTATTCTTCCTCTCTTCTCAACTTCACTCCTCGCGACTGTCACCTCCCATCTCCACTTCACCGTATCGTACTATTTACCTATCGGATTCAAAGGAGCCTTTGTTACATATTCTGTCGTCGCCGTTTTGTATTTGCTTTCCTCTCTGCATATCATTTCTTTTCTCTGCCCTCTTGCTGGAGATGCAGGATTCTTTTGTAAGAGAAGGAAATGGGGTATCACAGGCAACTGTGGGTATATTTTGTGGGTCTAGGCAAGTAAGCTGTCTACATTTCTGCTTTCTCCCATGGAACTCCTTCGCCCTCCCATTCATCGTCCTCCTCTTCCTCACCCCGTCCCAGTGTCCGACTAGAGAGATCATCGAGGTCGTTTACATCATAATCCCCAGCACCCCATATCTCTCCACCTTTGGTAGGGTCGTAATGGATACGTGCACGACCATAAACCAATCTGTGTGCTGCTTCATCCTCTTCCTGGCGATCATACGAAGTCGGTCGTGTGGATGTGAGATTGAGGACATCAAGCAGCTCGTCTGGAACGTCGACGTCTAATTCGCTCCGATCAGTGTGAACGTCCCAGTGGGTTGGGTTAGAGATGGGATGAAAAGATGATACATCTCCGCCATCTTCATCTGTATCACTTTGGACTTTGCGAACCCTCGTACGCCTAGAGGAACGAATGATCTGAACAGGAAAGTCGAAGGACGAAGAAGCACCCATGTCATCTTCGTTGTCATACTCGTCCTTAAAGGCAGCCGACGGAGTCTTGCCGTTTCCTTTTCCAGAACCTCCTGCCTTTCCTTTGCCCTTGTAGGACTTTGCTTGAAACGTAGGTTCTGGAGGAGGGGAAGGTGGAATTAGGACAGGTGTGGAGTCAGAATCAACGATAGTAGAGGAAGATGCAGTCGCTACATCGCTTGCATCCATGTCAACATCCTGGGTCAGCTTACTACGCCCCGATAAATTGTGGGGAGCGGCAAGACGACTTGAGAAAGCAGGGTCATTCCCGGCACGTGACTTGGAGTTGCGTACTCCATGAGGATTCTTGAGAGGAAAGTTTGAACCTCCAGAGGTGTCATCAAAGAGAGCAAAAGCCTTTTTGCTAGTAGAAGGTTTGACTGGTGAATCGTCAAGAAATGAGCTACTCGGAGGTAAAGAAGGGTGGGCTGGTTTGGCCATCGGATTCTTCATCTTCATCTTCATCGCTATGTCCTGGCTTACCAAATAACGTAGGGACCAGGTGGAGTGCTAAGGCGTCTTCGTTTGTCCGGAGAAGGAGTTACGGGGTCACCACGAAGTCGTTTACGGGCTCTAGAGATCGCTCGAGGCGGAGTAGCCTGGAGAGAGGGCGATGCAGAGGGGAACACGTGATTCTGACGCGTCGTTCGAGTAGGAGATGCAAGTGCATTAGTCTCAGTCTCAGGTAGCGCACGGGTGCGGTCTTTCTGGGGAGAGAAAGGATTGAAGGATTGAAGAGGTGCGGACAGTGTTGGTGCATGCTTCGCAGGGAGATCTAAGCAGTAGGGATCCTGGAGGGGGGTTCTTGTTGCTGATATTCTTTGACAGCAGTTTATACTGCTTGTATTTCTCGGCTGAGCCACAGTTTTAGAGAATGCATACGTGAGGCAAGTAGTCGGCGCACCGATGGGAGGATTATCCTTGATATCTTGGACGGTAGGCGGATGTCCATTTTGTTCTTTGAAGGAGCGCTCCCAAGCCTTGATTTCAGCGCGAAGAGCTGAGTGCTCAGCAGAAGACATCAGAGTGAGAAGAGGAACAGAGTTTTCGGCGCCTAACACGCCCTCGTGACCTTGGGTTGCTTTCCACCATCATGATGAAGGCCCGCGAGAGTGTTGTGTCTATGTTCGACCCGCTTCGCCAGTCTTCTACTCCTCCGTCATCTCCTGAGTCTGACAAGGAAAACAAAGGCAGTGCTTTCCTGCTTGCTCCCAAGCAAGTTGCTGCTGTCGACCAAGCGCCACTATTGAAAAGGCGATTGATTGATATTGGAGATGCCTACAATTGACGAGGAGAACGATGAAAATACGCCTAATGCCCTTCACATGACCCCTTCACCCTCCTCTCGACGCGCTCCGTTTGGAGAAATCTCTATTCGTCAGGATGCTGAAGTCACGCCATTACGCAGTATGAAGTCGTTGACGAATCCTCCTTTTGCACCTTCTTCACTTTCCAGGTCCTTCACAGCGACGACCCTTACCTGCCAGCCCAGTTCAGGACTTGGCAGACGATGACTTGGACGAAGATATTATTCAGAACAGTAGTCCTAGTTCTCTCCCCACGGAACCACGCTCTGTCTGGATATAGGCCTAGTACAGTTTTATTTCAATCTCCTTCTTCATCCGTCTTCAGGTACCAAGCCTCTGCCCACTCGCCTCTCGCCGTCGTCGCCGAATATGTTCCTCCATATCCCACAGGCCTCCCACCATACGGACATGAGCAGTCTCATCTTCCCACGCGTCATTCTGCATGAAATTAACCTCTGGCGATTCTAGCTTTGACTTGCTCAATGACAACATCTCCTTTCTCGCCAATGAGTCGAGTCAGCATATGGATCAAGGTCGGCTCTTCTTTTCCTTGTCCACTCTATTTCAGCAAATTTATAAATTATACTTTTAGATTCTTTTCTTATGTCTCCCGTTCAGCTCACTCAAAAGTCACCGCCACCTTTGGCTCCCTCATATTCCGAACCAGATGCCACCGCCCCTGGGGTTGTTGCCCAAACGTCTTCGCATTCTGGATCAATCGACCCTACCAGCGTACCTCCATTGCACGTCGTGAAGCGCGTACAGCCTCCTCGACTGGCACAATCTTCTGCCAAAGCGTCCAAACAAGGGTCAGACTCAAGGCCCCACCAACGAGTCCGTTCGTCCAAACTGAAATCCAAAGGCACCTCTCAACCTGCCTTTACGTGCGATGAAAACGCAAGTGCGCCTGCGAGTGTTCTTGCTCGTGCCCTCAAGGTTTCAAAACAGAATGGCGTATCCGCTGTTTTGAGACATGAGGATGAGAACATTTGTGTGGGGACCAAGCGATCTTTTGCCGAGTTCAATGCGAAAAACACGTCTGTTGACGGTCCCCGGCGGGTCCCTGTTGCGAAGAAGCAGATGACGATGGCTCCAGGAGACGAAAGACATTGTCTCGCCAACAGTCAGACTGCCATTGTGAAACACAAACCCACTGGCTTGCGCATTCCTAACCAGAACCGATTGGGTGAGCGTCGTCTCAAACCCACGAGTTCGGCTAGCTCTCGACTCCCTGGACCAGTGAAGATTGCCGGCTTGCGTGGAATTGGAGGATTAGCCCGGCCACCCCCGCCTCATTTCAGTAAACCTTGAAGGTTGGGCTCCGCTTCACAGTACACTTCTTCCTCTTTTGTGATTCCGCATACTTTCTAATTGACCCCCAATGAACCCCACAAGTTTGTTGTATTCATTTCCGCACGCACACACTTATTAACGCCACGCATGGATTATACGTTTTCTCCGCATTTGATACACTGCCTTGTCATATTCGGTTTTGTCTAATCATCGCAATGAAGTTGTTTGCATTCCTCACTTGAACAACGAGGCGAACGTGAGGATCAGCTATTTCTGTTGTATCCGATTGCTCACCACGCCAATTCAACGAGTCAAAGCCTTGTTCGAAAACACATATGAAGAGCTCGATGTGTGCAAGACAGGATCACGCTTATGTCCTCGTCCACTACCTCATCCTCATTCAAATTTCCTTCCCTCTTCCGACGGGGCAGCAAAGACAGCTTTCTAGGCGATACTAAAGGCGACACAGCGAGTTCTATCAAATCCGGTACCTCCTCACACGAGAAACCCAAGTCCTATTTCTTCTGTTAGAAGCTTCAAGGAGCGAGTTCGTAACTTCAGCCTACGTCGCTTGCCGTCTTTCTCCAAATCCAAGACCACCATTCAGCCTCCCGCGCCTCCTGCGCCTACAACCGAACCTTCTTCATCGTACGTACCCTACGCCGTGTTCCACCAACATCAGAACATGCGTTCCATCTTCCTGCTCTTGAGGTCTCCCGAGACCATGAGCTGGCTCCTCCAGATGATTCTGGAAGGTATGGGTGGTAGAAGAACTCTCGTTAGGCTTGCCAGAACGTGCAAAGCACTGGAGGGTCCAGTGATGGATGTCTTATGGAAAGATCTGCCTTCGCTCGTCCCGATTCTGTCGTTGTTCCCCAGCCAGCTACTCAAGAGGCCCAAGAAGCCTGGTATGGGACTGGTCAGTCTATTTCTTCCATATAATGGTTGACTATTGTACTAACAAATGGTTGACGTGTAGACTAAGAATCCGGAAGATCAGGATTGGAAGGTTATCCTCAAGTACAACCAGCGTGTCCAAACTCTCAAGTACGACGAGCGTTTGGGCAACGTTCTCCCCGACTATCTTCCCCATCCTCGAAGCGTACAACGCTAAGGAAAATGGCTACCTCTTCCCTAACCTCCGCAGCTTGACGCTAGACGTCAGCTCGCCCGCAGGAATGGAGAGGTGTCGATTATTCCTTAGTCCTCATCTCGAGAACCTCTTCTTGGATCTTGGGCCGCAGTGTTCCCAGTTGGGCTCTGTGTTGCTGGACATGGCGACCAAGACCAAACTCAAGACGTTTGAGCTTCGTTCGCCTAATACCCTCCCAGCTAATTTCGCCGAGTTGCTCCGCCCTCAAGACGAGCTCGAGCGAATTAGCATCCTCGCCCCAGGAAGTATCACGGCGGCAATGGGTGGTTGGTTGTCCACATTAGCTCAGCTCAAGTCTCTCGAGCTGGACCTTTCGAAGAATGGTGGACCGAAAGTGGATATTACGGGATTCCATGGGAAGGAAAACGGACATGCGAGGTCTTCAACGCCGATGTCCGCCGGGTCTCGAGACAGCGGCGTTTTCTCTGGCGATGATATGGATTTCATCGAGGATCACAAGAAGAGGCGAGTGAGCGTCGGAAATGGCAGAGTCGCAGCCGTCAAACGTGCGCCCTTCCGTGCTTTGGAACAGCTTGTCTTGAGTGGGAATGCGGTCCCAGTTTCAATGTTTCTCGATGGGTTCTCATGCGATTTGATGCACCTCGATCTGTCTATCGAGGATCCGCCCTTGGAGGATAACTGGCGGAGGCTCGCAAACCAGATTTGTTTGAGCTTCGCAGAATCCTTGAAGAGCCTTCGAATCAAGCCCATCCAGAATTCCAAGCTAGTAGAGATGGTGAAAACGTCTACGAGAGGGACCAACTCGCCTCCTTTGCGTCACCTCAGCCTTCTTCCCCTTCACGACCTTCATTCGCTGACTCGGCTCGAGCTGGACCTCTCCGAGTCAGTCTACTTCACTACACAGGATATGGAACACTTAGCTCTGGCTTGTCCTAATGTCGAAGAGCTCCGCCTCCTCCCTTTCGCCAAGTACCCTGTCACTTCTGGACCTCCTCGTCTCACCCTCGAGGCTCTTATCCCTCTCATCCAAGGATGCCAGAGGTTGCATTCACTGACTGCTGTCGTCAATGCCAAGTCCGGCGATCTCGAAGTGCTCATGTCGAGCGAATCTTCCACGTTTGTTCTCAGGAACCTCCATCTTGGCCACTCCTGGATTCGAGAGCACCTTCAGGTGGCTATTATTCCTCGCACACATGGCACCTCAACTTGAAAACCTGAAATGGTACCACGAACGCAACCGCCCTGGATACATCGAAGCTAATGCACGCGGTTGGCAATCAGTTGCTGATGCTCTGCCCCTCCTGCAGGATTGCGTTGAGCGAGAGAGGAGGAATACGGCCAGCTTCTTCGAGTCGCAAGTCGAATTTGAAGAGGTTGTGAGTCTGCCGCCTCCGTTAGAGTACGTTGAGGCAGGCAATTCAGTGCCAGCCTTCTACTCATGAAGTGATGGTTGACGCCGTACCCTTGACGAAGGATGTCAGCATCGACTCCGTTCCCAGCGTAACATCTGTTTCTGTTGAAGCACTTGTGGAGTTGTCGGACGTTGAAGTTGATGCTACGCCTTCCACCGTCTCCACGTTCGTGCAGGTGGAGGTCAGCGACATGGAGGATAAGGAGATATTGGGCTTGGACGTATTTGACGTGGAGGAGAAGATGGTCGAGACTGAATCTGGCCTACTACGTTCTTTCGTTCCTCGACCTCTAGCGGTGCCTTTAACAGGGCTCTTCGATTTCGCTGGAGCCGCGTGCAGAGTTTTTATTCTCTATCCACTTTCTGTCCCGACAAGAATTACGCGACGAGTTCTTGGTGTGCCAAGTTTCCTCTATAACCAGTTTGCGACGATCCAGCAGTTGAATAGACGACCAGAGGCATGGACTAAGGCAGAATCGGCGGGACAAGAAGAGCAGGAAAAAAGTGTCCGTTGCTGAATTTGTTGCAAGATATTTCGTTCTTTTTAACTTATTTATCGTTCGGTAGGATCATAGTACAATACACGTTTTGAACAAAGCTGAGCGCAAGATTGAATGGGGAATGCATCGAGGCAAAAGGCAAGTTCAACCGCACCCGGACCACAACACCCTTTTCGAGAACGCGCGTCTGCTTCGCGTCACATCTAAACCTTCTGTTCCTTCTTCCATTACCACTTCTTCCACACGAATGTCTGCCGAAAAGAAGCAGGAGAAAGATTTCACCTCTGAAGTCGATGCGATTCTTCCCGAAGCTGAGAATCTTGTCAAGGCTGGACAATTACAAGCAGGTCTCGACAAACTCTTTGCTCTCGAAAAGCAGACACGAAATGCCGCCGACGTCAAGTCCACCACGAGGCTAGTGACTGCCATCGCACAACACACTTGGGATGCGAAGGATCTTGCCCTGTTAAATTCATCTATTTCTTTGCTCAGCAAGAAACATGGCCAACTAAAAGCAACAGTGCAGGCCCTCGTCGAACTGGCTATGACTTGGCTGGACGAGATCAAAGAGACATATGGTGTTGAAAAATGGTTAGAGCTTGTGGAGACCCTTCGAACTGTTACAGAAGGAAAGGTTCGTCTCTGTGCTTTTGCTTCATCTACCTTTCCTTCCCTTACGCATTATCAGATCTATCTTGAAACCCCCCGTGCACGCGTCACATCTGCTCTTTCCAAATATCATGAAGGTCTCGCGTCTTCTTCAAAGGATCCCGACGCAGCCAAAGCTTCTATCGAGACTGCTTCAGAGCTCCTTTCTGACTTGCAAGTTGAGACCTACTCTTCGATGGACAGACGCGAGAAAACAGAGTTTATCTTGGAGCAAATGCGTCTTCTCATTGCTGTTGCTCAACGGAAGGATTCAGATTATGAGAAGAGTGGTAGCAAGACCGGATCCAACGGGGAGGCTGAATGGATTCGCGTTCGAGTAGGTGGTAGAAAGGTTAACGAAGGTTTCTTAACAGATGAAAAGAATGAAGTATGTTTTTCCCCAATATACTTGATCCCAAGTCACTCACTATTGGCCTCAGGATATTAAGCTAAAATATTACGACCTCATGATCCAACATGCCTTACACGAAAGCGCCTACCTAGACGCGACCAAGTACTATTACAAGATCTGGGAAACACCGTCTGTGAAAGAAGACAAGAAGGGCAAAGGAATGGTGGTAGGTTGCTTGTGTATAATTATCAGTTGGTTCTAACTCACCCCTTGTGCCAGACCCTAGAACACATCGTCTGTTATATTATTTTAGCACCTCATACGAACGAACAGTCGGACATGCTTCATCACCTTCATATTGACGCTGAACTTTCCAAGCATCCCCAACACTAGTAAGTACCGAACTCATGATCACAAGGCTTAGTTAGCTCAATCCGTCCGTCTTAGCGAACTCATCAAGAGTTTCGTGAAGCGCGAACTCATGCGCTGGCCGGGCGTTGTAGAACTTTACGGAGAGTTCCTCAAGTCTACGCCAGTTTTCAAAGTCAAGAAACATTGGGATGATCTTCATAGTCGCGTCACTGAACATGTATGCCCTGCCTTACGGACCTTATTCGATCCAGCTAATGATGACCTCCCTCAGAATGTTCGCGTCATCTCTCAGTACTACAGTCGCATCACTTTACCCCGGATAACCACACTTCTCGATCTTTCTCCAGAAGAAACCGAAAAGACCCTGTCGCGCTTGGTTGTCTCTGGTTCGATATGGGCACGAATTGATAGATTGTCTGGAATCGTGAACTTCAAACCTAAACGAACAGCTGATGATATCATGAACGATTGGAGTTCTGACATGCAGAAGTTGCTTGGTCTTGCAGAGAAGACTTGGATGGGGATGAACGCTGCACAAGCGGCTCACTCGAGGGCATTAGCAACTGCATCTTGAAGAAATAGTTGTATGCTAGATTCAATTGCATTTGTTTTTTGCAGTATGTATTAGTCTAAACAACTTGAAGACGAGCGTTATGAAGCTCCAAGGTCTCCGATGCCGGCCAAGGTTTGAGCCATGATGCTAGACATGGGATCAGGCCCGTGGCTCAGCAGTAAGCTTGTCATTCCTGGTGATGAGTGTGGGTTTAACCAAGCTCCTGAGGTGCGTAGTCTGGTCGGATGTTTTCCTGCCATAATCGAACATATTCGCGTCCACCAGACCAGCCATGTGCGGGGGTAGGTTTGGTCGAAGTATTTTTCCACCGCTTTTCTATCGTTTCTCGATTCGACATCATCTCTTTCTGTCGATTCCCAGCCCTCAAGATACCTGCGCTCCTTCATAAAGGACAGTTGGATTTCAGTCGGTCCCCAGACGACACCAAATTCCTCAGCCTCCATAATACCAAACAGTGTTGCGCACTGTTGCTCAGCACGGAGAGCGCGGAATTGAGAGACGGCGCGAGCGTACGCTGAGCTAACGCTAACGTCGTGGTGGTGGTGGAGGTTAACAGCGAATTGGATGGCACTAAGAAACGAAAGTGCGTCGCGTTCAGCAAAGCTAGAAACAACTATATAACCAAGAAAGAAAATACGTACTCTTCAACAGTAGGATTTCTACTTCGTTGCCGTAACCGAACCCATGCTTTCCCCTGTACGGGATGAGGATCTTCAATCTTTTCCGTCTCCACTAAAGTTTTTGGCCGGAAGGCTTCGTATGGATGGTCTCGATAGAATTGCCGTCGAATGTCGTCCTCCAAATAATAAATAGGTTCTGGTTCAACTTTTTTGGCCCGTAAGGGTCGAGAGCCACCCTCAGCTACAGAAGGAATAGCTGGTAACGCGTCAAATTGAGAACGGGAGACCGGGGCTTTCGAAGGCAAGGGGAGTGGAGGGTATTTGAGTACGCTTTGGTACCATATTGGGTGTGCCTCCAGCGCAGGATGTCCGCCTTGCAATAAACGAGAGACACGGTTGTGGACTTGCGACGGGAGACGACGAGCCATGGTGGATGAATCCAAGAACTGCTGCCGAAAAGAAGCGACCCTTAGTACATGACTTTATACCATCTCCTGCTTCACCTCTACTTGGGCTGTATCATCAAGCACTTCTTACCTTCTAATTTTTCGATGTCTTATCCCTCATGCATACTTGACTTATTGTGTTGACAGCTCAGCAATTTCACCAGAGTCCTCCATTCGTTTGGGGTGCCAGTAAATCACGAATTATTAAACTGTTATATTTTACTGTAAGACCTATAACTTTGACTTTGGATTCGCTCTATCTGCTTTCGCTTTGTCTCTAAGTATCCGCCTCAAAAGTTTACCGGAGGGATTTTTAGGAATAACATCCAAAAATTCAACCCCTCCAGTGAGGTGTTTGTATGCAATCTTATGGTCAGCCACAGTACTAGAGAAAAAATTGTGTTCAGTTTTGATGGAAGAGGGGAGGTGTAAGGAGAGCCGACCTTCTTGATTGCAGCTTTCAGCCTCTCCGCTTCGTCCTTGGCTCCTCTTGGCTTTCGAGGCAGCTTCAGGCTTCAAGACGACAGTATGCGAGCGGGAATTTCGCCACTATAATCGTCTGCTATCCCGACAACGCAAGCGTCAGATATAGTCGGGTGGGAAAGAAGGTGACCTTCAAGCTCCGCTGAATCTAGGTGTCAATGCAAAGATCTAAGGCAAGCAAGTCAAAACCTACCTGGTGCTACTTGGAATCCTTCACTTTGATAATTTCCTTGATACGATCCACGACGAACATATCACCGTTTTTGAAAATGACTTCGTCACCAGTACGAAGCCAACCGCCAACGAAAGTCTCTTTCGTACTACACAAGTCAGCTCATAGCGAAGAAAAGGGAAAGAGAAAAAAGGTATTCACGCTTGAGGATTATTCCAATAACCAAGGGCAATGGATGGACTATTGACCACTAACTCTCCACGCTCACCTTCACCAGCCAGCGTTCCATCTGCCTTAACACACGGGCACGAACACCCGCAATTAGTTGACCAGCTGAACCAAGAGTGCCAATTTTCTGCGAAGGTGGACACATCGTAACACTGGGACCAGATTCTGTCATACCTAGTAGCCAAGTCAGCATTCAGCCGACTTTTGTAAGCACCATAAATTTCACCGAATCCTTGACCAATAGCAGCATTAGGAAGAATCTCACTCAGCTGTTGGGTAATTTCCGCCGATAACGGTGCAGCTCCGCTCATTACATATTTGATGTGCCGGATATCGTACTGCTTTGACAGTGGATGCTTGCATATGAGGACGATCTGCGGCGGAACCACACTACACCACTTTTGAGCAAGAGAGAGGAAAAACAAAACAGGAAGACGGACAACAAGACATTGACCTTATACTTAACTATGCTCTTAAGAAACTGGCCAAAATCGAATTTGGGAACAACAACCACGGTGAGCTATGGGTAGGTTGAGTCATTTCATATTAGACAGCATTCGAGAAAAAACTCACACCACAGAAGAGAAGATAATGTAGCTTGAACGTCATTGAGAAGGAATACATTATAGATGAAAGAGTTCACCTACGTTCTCCACTAGGCCAAAGATGTCTACATCGAACAATTCGGACCAAATACATCGGATTATCCAGAGATTACTCACGAAAGAAAGGAAGAACTGTGGTTCAATATGAGGATAATATATGCAGCATAAGCAGGAACGAGAAACGAACCACCGATTGCAACATCCCCCGGACCATACCGTCGCTTTTGAGGGTCGTTAGCGTGCAAGTGGTCGACCTTCTGGATCACATTTGCAATCACTCCGATATGTGGAATCATAACGGCCTGATGAAAGTAAGGGGAAATAAATAGGTGCAGCGTAATTGGAGACATGCCTTTGGCTTCCCTAATCTCACGAGTCAGCCAACTGATCAACGTATCGTGAGAACTCTTACCTGTCGTTCCACTAGAGAAGCCTGTAATGGATTGTTAAAAGACATGTTTGCAGCAACGAAAGGAAGAGCGTGCCTAGAAATGCGAGTTTCGTCTTTGCTTCACCGGATCTTAACTTCCTGTCTTGGAAGATCTCGCCCGTTTGCCTTCCATATGCAATGAATTCGTCCACGGTATGACATGCCACATCCGATGGAATCTTGCTATTTCTGTCATGAAGAAACAAAATTCGATCTTTTGGTATGCCGGCTTTCGAAGGCAGCTTCAAAAGCTACTTGGAAATATGCTGGGTGTGCCACAATGGCTTTGGCATTGCTTGCTGTGAGCTGATAAACAAGTTCATTGACGGCGAATGCCGGATTGGCTGGTCTGTGTGAAGGACTGTTAGTAATACGAACTGCACATGGGGTAAACCACGGGAAAGAAACCGACGTGATGATGCCACCTGTTCTATGGGTGGCCCAAATGGCGACAGGGTAATCGACGTGGTTTGGGCTGAAAAGACACACTTAGGAGCCCAATGAATCGAATAGACCAAGGGAGGGAAGCAGCAGTGAGGCGTTACATACCGACATCAGCCTCACCTACAGAGAACAATGAAAGTCAAAAAGCCGGTTTAACCGAATATAGTTAGCTTGGGACGCACCTAGCTGCCATTTATGTGAGAACGCAATAGCTAAGTCGTTCGTGCGTTGCTTCAACTGAATTAGGGAAGTATCGTGAGCTTTAGAACCTGCGGGAAAGCACAAAGAAGGACGCGCGCCTCATACAGTCCAATTTCCCGACCTGTCTGGTCTTCCACCAACCATGGAACATGCTCTAAACGCGCTGGTCTCGAGGGATTGGTATGAACATTGTCTAGAAGGAATTGAGGAATAGTAAGATTGTCGGAGATAGATGAGACAAGGGGCGAAGGAGAGTGAAATTCCATGGCAAGGCAGGTTGGTTAGGAACAAGTGGCTGCAGAAGGGAACATGGTTTAAATGTCGCTGACCCTTCTCAGGAGATACACTCCTTGAATCCGGAGCATTTGCTTTCAGAATCAAGATCGAAGTCCGGGGGCGTGAAAAGATTAACAGACCTTAAACTATTTACCAGATCGAAGAAGGTACCGGGTCTCGAAATGGACCAGCCGGAATGCGGATATCAAATGGTATCACGGAAAAAAGAGGATTTCATTTAAGAACCCACAACTAGTCGACTGGCTTATCCTGGTGAGGTGATATGAGGTACACTTTTTTCTTTATAGTGGAAGACGGAGCCAAAGGGTTCAGGATACAGCCGCTGGGTCCACACTCCCTGCCTTGGACAACCATGGAGGCTGATGATGATGGCGAACTGCGCAATCCCTTCCCATCCCCGCCTTCTCACTATCACAAATACACTTCGAATAATCTTAGATTACTTGCTTTACTCAAAGAACGGTCTCCGGATGACCTGTCCGAGACGAAACAAGCCCAAGTTCTCGATGGCGAATCCTGATGTCCCAGACTGGTCTCTTGCACAACTCGAGAAACCGCGTATAGATTGGATTTTGGAAGATGAGCCACCCAGATTTAGTGTATTTGGTGACACCTGGTTTGTATGTCCATATCATAGGCAATTAAAAATGATAGTCTGTGAAACAGTAATTCTAGCTCGACGAGAAGGTCATGTCCCTCAAAGAGCACGGTCTGCAGCAGTTCTACCCCTCTGATCCAACTTCTGGTACGTGTTTAACGGTTGGTAATAAAAGCTCTTTATAATATTATGTAAACTCTCACAGACAGACGACCGGCGTTGGTCTCCGTCCTTCGTTCCTTGCTTCTCACCTACAATAACTTGACCGCGTCTCTCTTGAATCCACCGCCACTAGAAGATGATGAACATCCTCCTCCTCAACCAGACTGGGTCAAAAGCGTCGAATGGCTTACTTTACTAGGCCAAAATCTTATGGCAGCGGCAAATGAACTCCGGCCAGTACAGGTATGCTGGCGTCCATGGAGATAGATACTTAGACTTATACTGATACAGGCAAGAGGCAATCTTGAACTGATGATGAAGCGGCAGTTAGAACATCGACGAAATGAAACCGCGGAACTTCACCGGCGGTGCGACGAATGGGAAACCAAGCTGGACGAACTTCGGAAGCGTGCACTGGACTTGCCTCATCTCGAAAGATTACGCTCAATGAATGAAGATCAAACTCAGGCTTCTGCCCCGGTAAGCTCTCTACCCTCCAATTCCCCGTGCTTAAATAAATATTATTTGGTCTCATGCTCCCCTTCAGCTGAATTTGGAAGTGTCTGCAAAAGATGTGCTGGCATGGGCAGAGGAGATCGGCTAGGTTACTTGGGAAGAGAATCTTCTTGTTTTTATGTTCTATCTAAGCCAAAATTTTTAAACTATCTACCTACACAACATTTTTTCGACCCATGACGCATAAGTTCACGGATGACGCAAAGGGAAAGCTGCAGGTGACCGCGTCGCTGCGCGTCTGAGCATGCCCTCTTCTTGCCTTTTGCCTCCATGAAACATTGGCTGCTTCCAGCTGGAGTCCTCCTCGGCGGGCTGTATGCGCATGCCAGTCCAAGTTGCTTTTGACTTCTCATCCGAGCTCAACAACGCTCGTTGATGCACTGTCCGCGGATCCCGACTATACCATCCTCATCGGTCTTCTACAACGGGCCAGACTCATTCCCACTCTCAATCGTCTTACAGAGGGCTGTACATTTTTTGCCCCTGTAAATTCTGCTTGGACGAATGACCCGTTCTGGGGTCCTTTAGTCCTCAATGAAGCCGAATTCTCAGACAACATCAATGAACAACTTCGGCAGCAACTATTCTACCACCTCGTCAATTACACTCTGCCCACAAATCCCCCTCCCGAGCAGAATCCGATAGTTCTGCAGACTCTGCATTATCCGCACAAGCCACTCGATCCTCCAACCTGGACTCCCACCGCCATACCCACCCTGGCTACCTGTCCAGAATGGAACTTTGGGCCACGACTCTCAACGGCTGCGGTTAGCTTTCTCGAACGACAGCGCACGTGTTGGTGTCGATGCTCTGGGAAATGGTGGCATTGAGATTATCAAGGCTGCACCGGATGCTGGTAACAGCACATTATTTGGAATTGAGGGGGTTCTCGAGCCGCCTCCTGACTTGGGTCGGTCCCTCATGTCTATGTCTCTCTCTCTCTCTTCCTATTGACTCATTTATCTATCTATAGCTACCGTAATTTCTCGTCAAACGTCAATATCGTACTTCAACCGGATAGCGTCTCCGCAGATTCAAGACTTTCTGAATTCGTCGTCTGCCTTGACAGTATTCCTTCCGACTGACGACGCATGGAATGTACTGCATCGCATAGAACGACTCTATCTGGAAAGCGACTTTGCTGATGCGGAACTGCAACGGATACTGAATCTGCACGCAGTTGGGAAAAAGGGCGTGGCCTGGTCAGATACTTGGTACCCAGCGAAAAACCGTACGTATACCTCGGGTCCTCATAACTGCTCTTACTCATTCAAGATCAGTGACGACGCTTCATGGATCCAAACTCGAGGTAGTTGTGTCTCCCGAAAAGACATTAGTTGGACAGTCCACTCTGGTCGCGAACGATATATATGCAGCCAACGGTGTCCTCCATCTTGTTGACTCGCTGCTTGTTCCGGACAATTCGCTCAAACTCACCCCGGAGAAGTATCTTCTCGCACTCAATTGCACAAGCTTCGTCTCCCTCCTGCATTCTGTTAACCTTACATCTCTGGTCAACGAAACAAGCACCAAAATAACTATTCTTGCACCCTCCGATGAAATTTTGGCCATGTATGGTGATCACTTTGGAGACGACGACGACAGTGATTTGCCTCCTCCCGGCAGCCAAGAACTCGACAGCCTTCTCCGTTACCATTTCATTCCTGGCCGCTGGAAACCAGAAGACTTGAAAGACGGAAAACTGCTGCAAACAGCTTTGGTTGAAGATGGCCTAGATGGCAAGAGACAAGTTTTGCACGTCCAGGTCAAGAATTCTGATGAGAAATCAACTATCAAGTTTGGAGGAGCTAGTGTCGTTGGTTCTCCAAGTCAGTCTTTTTTTGCTGCATGCCATTATTTATTCTAATTTTCTCCTCATGTAGTTGATGTTGCAAACACGGTTATATATCTCGTATCCAAACCCGTCACACCTCCTCCAGATGCTCTTGCAGCCGTTCTCCCCCACCTTCATCTTTCGTCTTTTCTCGCAGCAGTGTTCTCGACGTCCTTAGCGGAAACCCTCAAGAATGCACCGAGAACAACGCTCCTTGTCCCAGACAACCGTGCTTTTGCGGATCGTCTGGGTGGTTTGGTGACGAAACATTTTCTTTCACCAACTGGGAAGAGTGACCTCGAAAAAGTCATCCTTCATCACGTTTTAGATGGCGTGCATTATACGGATTCTTTTAAGCCGGGATCAAAACAGAGTTTCGCTACTCTTGAAGGCTCGGATGTCACGCTGTCTGCCTCCACAGAACGTGGAAACACCAGCTTCTCCATTTCACCTAGCGGTGGATGGCCAGGGCTTACTGCCAAGCTCGGGCCGACAAATCTACTCTCACAAACTGGTGTCATACACGAGGTCTCCGACCTGCTACTTCCTCGGTCCGTAGATGTGACCTTCTCCAAACTCTTGCGAGCTGCGAATGGAGGCACGATGATTCGTCTCATTAATGCAGCTGGATATGGGTGGATTCTAAATGGAACCGCGCCTCCACAGGATTCAGAGTGGGCAAAGGACAAGATGAAGCATGTAGCTTGGGTCATTCTATGTCCTGATGACGATGCGTTCTCTGACGCACCCTTGGAGGAACTTCTCGATGAAGAGCATCGAGATCAACTCCGAGAATTTGTAGAACAACATCTTATCCCTTCGCCTTTAACTGCATCCGCAGCCGACGATGAAGAGAACTCGGAGCTCGAAGTCAACCGGCCACTTGTTTTCGACGGTTCACCGACCTACTCAACTGCTCGCTCCTTAGATTCTTCTTATGGGGATCTCGTCATCGACAAAGCCCAAGGGCGAGAAGGTTATATTGTCGGCATCAAAGGCGCCAGAGGAACGGATGGAGACAAGGACTGGGCGAACATAGACTCTTGGGGCCGTACAGCCATTTCCGTTTCCTCGCTCGCAGCAGGCCATGGCGGCGGCGTGATCAAACTGGACCGCGTTTTGTATCCTTATTACCCGCCATGGTGGCTGGCCGTTGGCGTCCCCGTCCTTGTCGGTGTAATCGGGGTTTTCGTAATATCTTCTCTTGCGTATGGAGCTCACAAGTTCATGACAAGAGAACCGGAGGCGACTTACGAACCTCTTGGTGGCTTTGGTGCAGATGATGATTAGTCAGCCCTATTCAAATGAATAGGGTGCCTTGGCGCATTAGGATGAAGCACAGTTTGTATCTCTATTACTTCACAATTAGACGGTGCTATATGTAGTAAATAATGACCTGTAGTAATATTTCATGGAAGGAGGACATCAGTTTGCTTATTTGCGAAATGGCTTTGATTTCCTGGCGGGACATTTCCTTCCCGGAGCGGAAGCGGAACCAAGAAGGGGAACCCTTTCGTTCCTCAACCATCACGACCTTTTCCATGGAAGCCTCAGGATCTAAGAAAGACAAAATTTCTCCAAATGAGGATTCTTCTATGTATGTTTCCCTGTTGGAAGCGTCTGCTATTGGCTAATGTTTAGTTCCTTAGGCTCAAGCCTGCACGTGCTCGGGTTTGGAGGGCTTGTGAGGTTTGTGGTGCTCTTGATCAACCCTTGCTGGTATTATTGTTTTGATTTAAATCCTCTTGTTTAAACAGGTTTGCAGGAAGAGAAAGGTTAGTACGGCTAGACCGTGTCCTGTTATCTTCTTTACAGTTCGTTTCTAAATGCTGTGAACAGGTTAAATGTGATGGTGAACATTCTTCCGAATATGGTGTCTTGCTTGAGCACCCATGCCGTTATATATAGGAAATGATCCTTGCTCTTACTGTATATCATGTGGGAAAGAGTGTAGCTGTGAGCATTGTTTCTCGCTTCCCTTCATCCTTTGCTGAGGAGTAGGCTATTAGTTAAGGAGAGTAACGACAACGCGTCTAGCTCTCGACAGTGAGTATCATTTCTTCTTATTTTCTGTCTTATGAATGTTCGTTTCACGTAGACATGCTGTGAGTCTGGATAACCGGATAACCAAGGTTGAGGATACCTTGCGAAAGCTGCTCCCTATGGCCCATGCATTCGAAGCATGGTCTCGGTCGAACCCATCTAGCCTTGGGGGACCATTCATAGTGCCGGACATGAACTTTGAGCCTGGTGTGCCACCACCTCCTCGGAAGGAGACGCAGACCCATGCTAAGAGGATTCCTTACAAACCGAGCAAATCATTACAGCAGATGATACGCAAGATGTCTTCCTCATCGGGTGTTGTTTCAACTCCAGCCACGCCTTTGGAATTAGAGCCGCAAGAAAAATTCTCAGATCGGTTCTCACAGTTGACCAAGGACAGTCACGGAAACTTGAGGTATGCCTTTCGAATGCTAGTCGAAGAGGGTCTGACACCGCACTAGATATGTTGGTGGTAAGGATTGAGATAGCCCTCAAAATTATTATTTTTAATCCAGATATAGGAGCGGGTTCGTATATGCTTATTGAAGCACTTGCTTCACTACAAGAGGGATCAGGCACTGGCGACGACCACGCATACAAAGCAGTGCCATTTGTTACTCACCATGAACAGTTTCGCTCCCTCAAATCTTTGTGAGTCTGATATTGTCATCTCAAATGCGTTGTCTCATCGTTAGACCAAAACCTGAGGATGTTACTTACCCGTCTTCGGAATTGGCTGACCAGCTTGTCCAAGTATACTTCGAATCTATTCACCACACTTTTCCCATCCTCCAACAACAGCTTTTTCTTGATCGATATGTTTCGACTATGCAAAAAGTTCACCTTGGAACCCCATCAAAGGATCCTGTGTACTTGGCTTGCTTATTTGCCGTATTCGCTTGTGGAAGTTTGTTCCTTCCTAAGACGATTCGTCACAGCGTAACGGAGTTTGAAGGACTTGAGTATGCTGATGTCATTTCTGGTTGTCTCGGAGTACTCATTTCGGCTAGGTATTACGAGCGAGCCCAAATCATGCTACTTCACAATTCAAGTTCTTCGTACATCGAACAGTATGCCTTTGATCATTCTTGCCATACCAGATGAGAATCTCTAACTGTATTGTAGCGTGCAATGTTTAGCTCTACTATCGTTATGCAGTGCAAGTTGGAACAGTATGTCTCATTTTCTTTGATCCATTTAGGTGCACCTCTCATTTCAGTGCAAGCTTTGGCCCAGAGCTGGCTCTATGCAGGTCAAGCTGTAAGGAGGGCACAGGATTTAGGTCTTCATGTATGTGAATGTATTATTTAAATACTCGATCTAGACTAAGAAGTTCTTCAGCGATCGACACGCTTCACAATGACCCGGTTAGAAAAGGAATTACGATGTCGTGTTTGGTGGTGTGTCTATGGGCTCGATCGTGTGTTGTCGATTTCTCTCGGACGTCCGCTGGCAACACACGACGATGATTGTACTGTCGAATATCGTAAGTGTTGCACATGGACGCGTCGATCTTTAATGAATTCTGTCTCTAGCTGCAGAAATTGACGATTCGGACCTCCTCTCGTGGAGCGAAGATGGAGACAACCTAAGCGGAGATTCATATATGACTGGTTTTTTCGCGTGAGTATCTTAATTGTACAGTGAACCACGATTGACTAAATATCCCTGCCAGTCTCTTGAAGATCTATAAAGTAGCTGGTCGTATCGCTCGTGTCGTTCAATCTTCTCGTTTAGATGATCCGGATTCTCAGGAAGCTCAAACGATCCTCTCTTCACTAGACCAAGATCTTGCGCAATGGATTGATGAACTTCCTGACAAAATTCGATTCGCCGAGAAAGGAACCTCGAATCCTCGACTTCTCTCACTCTCCATCAGTGCTTTCTTTGTGTACTACGCTTCAATCATAATCCTCCGTAAGTAGTTTAACCAAACACCATCCACAATCTAAATGTACTGATGACATCTGTTAGACCGACCTTTTGCCCCAGATCCTCCAAATACTCAGACCCATCTGCGTTCACTCGCTGCGTGTCTTACTGCAGCACGTTCATGTATCCGCATAGGTGCACTCGCAAAGGCCGTTCTTCCCACGTCCCATCATCTCGCATTTGCCGTGCAGTTTATCACACTCTCTGCTATTCTTTTGGTTCGCAGCGTACATTATGTCAACCAGGTGGAACTTGTGGAGGCAATTTTAACAGACTGTCAGTAAAGCTGTTGATATTCTTGACGGTCTTCAAGAGTCTTGGTCTGGGGCAACAAGATGCAAGGAGATAGTGCAAGGTTTACTCAATCTCATGCGAACAAGGTCAGATACCGTGGACTGGGACACACAATGTTGCTCAACCTTTAACCGTGGATGGGAAGTAGGTTTTTTAAAATCATTTTCTGATCAAACATTGTTAAAAACCTCGTAGGGCAAGAGGCAAGAAGCGCAAGGCCACAGAAGATGGAAACTCTCGGGAACCCAGTCGCCCTCGGCTTTTAAATGGAGGAACGGCGACTGGATTCGATCCTGCTGGTATGCACGGACGCATTGACTCTTTTCTACAGACGGGAGGACTCGACCAACCGCCTTCCTCTCCTTTCCAATTTACTCCTTCACGCTCCTCTGATGCATATGCGTATGGGACTCGATTTTACATCTGGGTCCTCCCTTGACAACCTATTTATGAGAGACGATGTTCCCATGCCTGTGGATCTGTCAAACGCGAAAGCCACCGATGGCCTTCCAGACTTCTTAAGCTCAGACTTCTTTGCTCTACTTGGAAGTGCTGCTCAACAGTCTGAAAGCCGCCAGAATTACGAACAAAATGCTGAAGTTTTGTCTGGAGTACTTTCTTCTCTCGGGGACCCGCAGAACGATCATGGCATTTTCTTTGGGTTGGACGCAAGATAATAACAGCTTTAAATATACTTTACGAATTAATCATACTGTAAGTACACAAACTAGAATGTCAATTGGTATATATTCCATACATGCTCGGTGCAATTTGCACTACTCAGTTTCATGTTTTTAACTTTGGCACTAGTCAGCTGGCGAACAACACCCGCGGACGGTCGGAAAAAGATCCAAAGCAAATTGCATCCAAGATAGCAAAAAACAACAAGGCTATGGCAAAATGTAGACGCAAGAAACCCAAGAAACCCAAAAAACGAACACACAACCTTCAGTGAGCTATGTCACAAGTCACCTTCTATAATTCTCTGTTAATCTATCCAATCTTTACGGCGGTACTTTTCTCTTTTTTGATACCTTTTTCGTATCTCCATTGATCACCGGTTTTGGGGTCTTGAGGTTCATTGGACCGTGGTCAGTTGATATCTTCAATGTGAGCTCGAATTTTTCGCTCTCGAGTGGTGAGTTTAGCAAGAGCGGCTTCTTTTTGTTCCTTTTCTTTGTTGATATCTCGTTGTCGAATGTTTTGCCAGCTGTAGGGGGGAGTTGAATGTTAGATATGAAGAGACGAAGGAAAAAGTTGGAAAAAGAAAACCTACTTGTCGTGACGATCACAGTCATCCTCTAGACACCACCACTGATTCGTCGCATTTGCATCCATCCCATCTTGAGTATGATTCAGCTGCTCGTAGCTCTCCAAAACGCCTTCTCCAAAGCCAGCAACTTCATCGTCGCTAAAACACAACCTCTGATCCCAACCACAGCTGCCTATCCGCTTGGCCCGAGCCCTCGCAAGCTCAAGAAGCTGTTCTCTCCAGAGAAGCACAGCCATACCCCTGGTTACATCTTCTCTGAGCTTGACGACATGTTCAAGCACTTCTTCTAACCTCCGCGTTTCTCTCTCGACTTGCGTAATCGTAGGCTGAACAATCTCACCAAGGATGTGGTGGGCAACTTCCAGGTCGTCGCTTTCACGTTCATCCCTCATTCTCGGGGAAGTCCCAGGAGGAGAGACACGAACAACAATGCCTTCAGGCTTTTCGGCTGTGCGGACCGATTTCCATAGGCTGTTCCGCTTTCCACCATCGTTCTCCCACGTCTCAACCTTGGTCCGCATGTGGCGGACACCACAGTCCTCGGAACAGTACTTGGAGAAGGCACCTCTCGCGGCCTTGTGGCATGCTTCGGGAGTTTCGGGAGCGGGATGGCTCGAGCCGAATAGACAGCGCTTCTTGTAGGTAGTGTGCAAACTGAGATTGGGGTTCTCTGAATATACAGATAGGTAAATGAGATTGCAGGCCGAGAAGTAGGGGGAAAAAAAAAGAGAGAGAGAAAAAAGCTAACGCGACATACTAGTGATGCAGGGAGGACAATAAAACTGGTCCACAAGTTCAACGCCGAGGTCTTGCATGTCGACACAATTGGTGTGATACCATTCGTCGCATCTGAAATGGAGAATAAATAAGGATTCAGCACAAAGGAACAAGGACTGACCGATCGCAAGCAATCATCACTTTGTCCTCGTCATACGGGGTCTGGCAAATGCAATACAACTTATCAGAAGAAGCATGGTCAACATCTTTTTCGTCCGACTCGATCTGGAGCTCTGAGTCGGGAGGTACAGGAGAGGCGACGTCCTTAGGAAGAACAGACGTGGACCTAGATCTGGAAGCCGATGTCGCAGCAGCATGCAGCTGCAGGTGTCGTGGACACAGACTTCTTTGAACCCTTTGATGGAGCCGCTCTACCAGCGAGTTCAGCTGGATCACGGATGATCGTTCCGTCCGGATTACGGGGCTTGGGTTTAGGACCTGGTTTTTTGCGAACCTTGACGGTTCCGTCCGCGTTGAAGCCCGGGGGTGGTTTGGGTTTAGGTTTTGGGCCCGGCTGTAAAACATTAGAGTGGGATTCACAACTAAAGACGCGTGAGCAGGGGATGCTGACCTTTTTTCGGCCGGTGGCACCTACTGCACTACTTCGGTTGCTCTGTGTGGAAGGTGGAGGCATAGATTGACGGTCAGCATCGAGATCAAGCTGCTCCTGCAAGCCTACGCCAGGACCAAGTAGAGGGGGAAAGTCATTGGGAGGATGCGATGGCAGTCCGGGGTCTACGTCCATAGCCGGCTGAAATGGAGATGAACGAGTCAGGGTATCGCGATCCGAGTCTCCGCGAAAAGGAGAGCTGAACTCTGGTTTGACAACAGAGTGAACTGGTGAACGAGAATGGGTGGACTCATTTCTATGCATAAGTTGATCGTGGAACCAGCCGTCAGGACTGTCGTGTTTTCCGCTGGTTGTTGGAGAGGGGGACGGTGAGGCTGTAGGTACGCGGAAATGGTTGTTAGCTGGGTATGACTGTTGGTGATAGTCAATTGTAGTAGGTGAAAACAAGTCGTTACTCGGTCTTCGCCTCTTGTGAGGATAAAGGCCACTGCTGGGACCTTCACCAACATCAATCTTGCGAACGTCGTCAGAAGCAGTAGCTGCATGTACAAGGGCATCGAGTGGCGAAAGGGGAGGTGGATGGGCGACATGGTTCGCTGGAACGCGGGTTCGGAGATGCGGGGCGAGGATGATTTCTTCCGTGACGCTTGTCCTTCCTATCTCAGGCGACGAAGGTGGAGGGGATGTCGACAATGAATTTTCTGCATGAGAACCAGCAGAGTCGTTCAGCAGCGAGCCTATGGACATACGGGACATGGTGGTGGTCTTAGGTCAAGACATGGATTGGAGAAGCGCACATCACAGGCCGAGGGCAAATGTCATACGAACGGACCGGTATTCTTTGAGAAGGCTAAACCAAAATGCTTTGGCATAAAAGAAATATAATTCTCATTAGACCCGAGAAAGATACGTAATTGTAGAACACGGCTTTGCGACCTAGCCCAGGCTGTAGCTACGAAGAGCATACAAGGAAACAACATCGCACCCAGCCGGTTCCATTCTTTCGCTCTCCAGCCTATTATGACGGTCTCAAGGTCCTCGACCCGCGACATCCATTACGGCGCGTAGATCCTCGTCGAGATGCTTTTGAAGGCTATAAACAAAAGGTTAACTTTTGGGCAAATGCAACCAGACAAGTGAGAACATGGACGCACCTGTGAAAATGCGTTAAGCGCCTCATGATCAGCCACACGGGAGCTTTATAGCGTGACGGATGTGACAATATTAGCAGTAGTCCTTTTTTCCCACTTGGACTTGCACTCAACAAGGACCTTCACAGCTCCTCCCTCCCTTCGCATCAGCGTAACCCCAGTTAACTTTTATGGCGGCCGTCGCCTCGAAGAATCCCTTCGCCCTTTTGGGTGAGGGTAAGTGTGGCTCTCTGCTCGCAAATCTTGTTCGATTTTGACACGAACCGCAAAGAGGACTCCAGCCCTGCCGCCCCTGCTACCACAAAAAAAGCGCCTGCTGCTCCTGAGCCGGCTGCGAAGCCTAAAGCAAACACTCGCACTGGTCCTGCATCGCGCGGAGGCAAGTACTATAGCCGTGGAGGTGCTCGCCCTCCCGTCGAAAGCAATCCCAACCAGGACAACATCCAGGAACCATCGAGTGGTGGAAGGCGTCGTGATTATTTTCTGTCATCGCATCTTTCGTGATTTTAACTTGTATCCAGCTGAAGGACGTGGTCGAGGTCGTGGTGGTCGTGGTCGCGGCGGACGAGGCGATCGTCCCGACAGACACTCTCAGACCGGCAGAACGCGAGTCATTTTTCTCACTATTGCCATTTCCTAGCCTGATCGCAAGCAGTGACTCTGACAAAAAGGTCCACCAAGGCTGGGGGGGTGATGATGGCCGGACAGAGCTCAAGGATGAGACTAATGCTGCTACCGACGCAACCAAGGAGGCAACTGGCACCAATGAATGGGATGCTCCTGTCGCATCCAGCTGGGATGCACCAGGTGGTGATTCTTCCACCCCCGCCGATGGCACAGAAAAGCCTGCCAGGAAGGAACGCGAGCCCGAGCCCGAGGATAATACCCTCACTCTCGACCAATACCTTGCTCAGGAGAAAGCTGCGTTGGATGTCCCAGAGCTCGAAGCCCGTCAGGTCGATGCTGACTGGAAAGACGTGAAGCCACTCGAGAAATCAGAGAATGACGATTACTTTGTCGGCAAGGTATAAATCCGCTGCCTATGATATATTTTCCCCTCTAACTTCATCCCATCCCGTAGACAAAGGCTGCTCCCAAGGCCCGCGCCCAGACTGCTGTCAAGGAAACCCTTGAGGTGAACTTCACCACACCCCAGCGCAGTATGTCGAATCGGCTGCTTTTCCGATATTCTTCCGTAGACTAAGCGCAGCCTTTAGCCGATGGTCGAGGACGTGGACGTGGAGGACGTGGCGGCCGCGGTGGTGACCGCGGAGCTGAGCGCGGTGGGCGAGGACGCGGCGGGCAGAGTAACCGTGGACAGCGTCCTGCTACTGGACCGTCTATTGATGACGAGAGTGCTTTCCCTGCTCTCTCATAGGACGTCTGCTGATGAGATTGAACGATACTCGAAAGAAGTTGTTGTGAAACATGGGCTCTGGACCTCTACCACCCTTCCTGCCCTGCTCCACCAAAATGTACACTCCCGACTGTCTGCTGCTCTGCCTTCGTTCCACACAACTCATCTCAATCCATCTTGTTTTCATTAGTGTTCCGTTGCTTTCACCTACAGTCGAATCGCTTCCCTATTGAGTGTCTGTACGAAATACATGTTGTTTCAACAATCACTACTAGTGGCCGGGCCACCAAAACCCGAAGCGCCACCTCAAAACACAACAGCGTCATTGATCTGCAGTAACCTTTTGCTTCCCACCACCTCCATGTTCTCGCAAGTGAATCGGTGCTCCTCTCCATTTAAACGATTTGATTATGGTTGTTCCTAAATCTGTTTAGTGTAAATCCCGATGTTCGGAGAGCATCTCATGCTGGATCGTGGTATACCGCTGATGGTTGGTCATGTCCCTCAAGTATTCTCTGTTTGACTCTTGTTTGTAGCTCAAACACTTGATGGACAATTGACCGAGTGGCTGGATGTCGCTGTTGCGCCCGAAGGAGATGAACCGTTCCCTGTGAACCGAAGTAAGGCTATTATCGCACCGTGAGTCCTGTCTCTTTAGCTTCGACAGATATTCAGGCTGTTTCCTTCCTAGACATGCTGGATATACCTACTCCGGACCTACTGCCGCTTGGGCTTACAAGAGCATCGATACGACTGGAATGTTAGTTTATTTATTTGTCTTCAAAACTCTTCTTTTTGGTATTGAACGATTGCCACACAGTAAGCGTGTATTCATCCTAGGCCCTGCACATCACATACGTTTGAGAAGATGTGCATTATCAGCTTGCAAGACGTATCAGACACCAATTGGGGATTTGCCTTTGGACCTGGAAAGTACGTTCTAGTCAAGTTTTGTTGGCAGGGCTTTGACTGACTTGTCTCTGGTTTGTAGCAATAGCGGAGTTGCATGCAACAAACCAGTTTGATGTTCTGAGTATTAAGAATGATGAAGCAGAACATAGTATTGAGATGCACCTCTCATATGTCAGGAAAGTATTTGAAGGGTGAGTTTACCTGTTTTTTATTTTTATTTTTACGATTTTGACTAGTTGCACACCTTTTTCTCCAGACAGGATATCAAGATTGTACCTATAGTTGTGGGTGCAATTTCACAAGAAATTGAAGCCGACTTTGGTGCATTGCTTGCGCCCCATCTCCAGAGAGAAGATACGTTCACCGTCATATCAAGCGACTTCTGTCATTGGTAAGTTTTTCACTCAGCTGGTATTCATTTTTCTCCTGACTTTGGGACGCCAGGGGCCCTCGTTTCAATTATATGTACTACTACTCCTCCCCAACCTCTAACATTGGAACTGGTACCTACCTTCAACGCGATACTACCCCCAGCCCCTCTCACGCCATCCACCAATCCATCCAGAAGCTTGACCGCGAAGGGATGAACATTTTAACAATGCCTCCGTCAACGCCGACTGCCGCTCACGATGCGTTTGAGACTTACCTGAGAAAAACGGAGAATACCATTTGTGGGAGGCATCCAATTGGTGTTCTGCTTGGTGTTTTAAGTGCACTAGAACGGGAGCATACTCAAAACGTCGAGGTAGGCGGCGAAGGCGAGGACGGTGTGCCAGAGAAGCAGAGTCCATCTTTTGAAATAAAGTGGGTAAAATATGCACAGAGCGAAGCATGCCAAACTGCGAGAGATGAGAGTGTGAGTTATGCAAGTGCTTGGGTTAGATTTTGAAAGAGAAGGCAGCCCGATGCCTGTAAGATAGTATTAGCACGGAACATTTCTATTGGGTGTACTAGTGTAAACAGTCAATTGCTAGTGTATGGGTTAGAGACAGCTTGGATGTAAATGTCTAGTCTTCGTTTTCGGAACAGGAATCGTTTGTTTGAGAAGATTTTTCTGCAGGCCAACTGGATCGTTGGCACCATCACCTTCTGCAACGGGTTCGCCAGGTTCATCTATGGTCTTAGCAAACTGGTTAGCACGGAAATAGAAGAAGTAATATCAAGGTGCTCACCTTTCCAGGTGATACCATCACGTCCTCGAATCCCCAATCTCTCTGAGCACCTTCAATAAGGTGTACCCCATCTGCCACTTTCACAGCCTTCCACCCACCCACACTCTCTTCATCCTTTTCTAAAACGCTCAACGAACAACACCCGACTCTGACACCCATTTCTCTGTCTCCTACAGCAACCCTCACTAGCGCAGCAACAGTAGCTGCGTGGCTCACCAACAAGATATTTTCATGACCGCTGGCCGTAGCAATCTCGACCAGATGTGAAAGTAATTCCTCAGAACGGTCATGCACTTCTGAAATGGATTCACCGGTTCTTGGTGGGTAAAGAATGGAAGAATAGGACTTCGAAATGGTTGGGAAGTATTTGTGAAGGGCTGTGGCGTTGTATGGGCGAGGATGAAGACCTGTTCCCTCACGGACGGAAATGAACCATTCGGAGCTAAGTACAAAATAATCAGCGTTTGAGAAGAAAATCTGATTAGGGAAACGGACTGACAGGCCATGTTCGATTAAGATTGGAAGGTTTAGAGATTCTGAGGTGGGTTTCGCTGTTTGGAGACAACGGTCTGGTCGAAGAAGATATGATCAGAACCAGGTAGCAAGGAAAGAGACACGAACAATATGGGCTAGAAAAGATTGCTGTAGGACGGTCCTCAAGAGGGAGGGACTGAAAGTAGGTGGCCACCTCTTCAGCCTGTGTTACTCCAATAGCTGCAAGGGGAGGCTGCACAACCAGGTGTTATACAAGCAAGAACAATTCATCAGAGAGGAGAAAAGATATGTACATCGCGAGCAAGGCCAGTTTCACTCTTCCTAACATGAGTTCAGAAAATTGCCTATTGCTGGCAGTGAGCACCAAATTACCACATGTTTGTTATCCAACTTAAACGGAAGCCTTTAAGAAAAGAAACTCAGAGAAACTAGTGCCAAGGAGAGGACCAGCACTACCATGGCGGATAATATAGATGCGCTTGACCATGGTGGTAGTGGTGGCGGGAAGGAAAAGCAATCGGCCGCATGTTTAATCTGCATGATGCATATGCATAGAGGGGGTACATGGCAAAAGTATAGAGGGACAACAGGAAAATAAATTTATTCTTCTGACCGGAGACGCGCCGCAGGATTAGTGACTTTGAGGCCGAGGACCTTTGCCCTAAACAAATCAAGTTGAGCAAAGGGGACGAAGGAATTCAGGGATTGGACGTACCGTTCAAGAAGAGCCCCGCGATTCCTGGAGCTAACACCGTGAGCGATCTCGACAGAGAACTTGGCGTTATGCATTAGGAGAAGGTCGACTTCTCGGACGTTGTTGACGGTGAATTTTTTGAGGCCATTGGGAAGCAGATGGCGAGTCTTTTTGTTAGAGCCATAGCCGATCTGCAGTCGATGAGTAAATCAATGGACGAAGAGAATGATAGAACAACACATTACCTTGGGCATAGCAATCTGGCCCTTGAAGCGTCTGCGCACCCTGTTGTCAATACCCTTGGGTTTGCGCCATGCCTCCTTCACTGAATGGTAGCGGTCAGACTGATGGCGCCTTCCAGGATTTGTTAATGTGCGAAACTTCCATAAGAACAAAAGAAATAGCTTACTTGAATTTCGTGGTGCGCTTCTTGACGATGGGGATCTTGACCATAGTGACTGTTCTTGGAGGAGGAGGGTTAGCAAGCGCTCGTACGTCCATCCAAAGCAGTCGTCCTCCATCCACCCCATTACATCCTCTGGACGCTCTCTCATTGGGTGAGATGGTATAGAACGGATAGAAGCGTGCTCAGACGAAATCTACTCACTGTACTAGACGTTGACGAATATCTAGCGACAATTTCCAAACGTGAATATCCACGCTTGCTTTTGCTCGGGTGTAGTCTGACAAAGCGAACAACCCCACATTCCAGCCAAAAACGATCTTCATCTCATTTTATTTCTAATTTTTGCTAGGTATTACATGATGGGTTTATGAGGAAGACATTGATTAATTCGAATAGGAGTAAGATCATGTTAGATTGAAGGACTAAGTGAAGAGATCGTCAGGAGTTAGTTGAACGTAAAGCTGCTTCTTGAACAGGGCCACCATCTCCTGTGCTGAACTTGTCATGTTCTCTGCGCCGGCCGTCGACTTGGCATTCCATTCAGAAACTGAGCACGACGACTGGCCTAAATCAACGACTGGAGGATGGTCTTATGGTTACGGTGTGACATCCATTGGTCGCGGTTTCAGCTGGCAGGAGAACGATGATGCCATCTCCGACGATGAACCCAACCCACTTCCACCCCTTAGAATGACTGGCTCGTTTATAGATCCCTCTCCAAAGTCCGAAATGACCTCTTTCATTGAGCCCACGACCATCCTGCGCCCCACCATTAATACGCTTGCGATCCCTTCTACTGCTCCTACTCCTGCTCCACACCAACCTCAGCCGCGTCCTGTATCTTCTCATCAGCCCAAGTTTACTGCTGAACCGTTTACTTTCTCCCCCGTCACCTCTCGCTCGTCGTCCCCTGTGAAATCTCGGCCGGTCTCCACCGGTTCCGCTCGCCCTCCCTTCATTCGTTCTCCTTCCACGCCGCGGCCACGTAGACGGTCATCTCAGCAACGTGTGTCTCTCATTGCTGGCCGCGTCTCAATAGCTCCCATCGAACCCACGTCTCCCATCATCCCTCCCCTCACAAGGGCAGACAGCCAGCGTAGTTATCTGAGCTCTGCCGCGTCTGTCCGCCCTCCCTCTCCAAGAAATTCTGATGAAGCCTTTTCTCCAGCTGGAAGGGACATATCTGCTTTTGAGATCGAGTGCGACATCGGCAGAGGTGCCTATGGCCTTGTCAAACGCGCAAGAGAAAAATTGCCGGATGGAAAGCTTGGAGTATGTTGTTAGCCCGTCCTAACTCCCCTTGACTAACCCTGATCCGTCTTTCTCAAAGCCTCCGCTGGTCATTAAACAAATCATAAAGTCCCGTATCCTTGCAGATTGCTGGAAGAAGCATCCTAAACATGGTACAATACCCATTGAAATTTATGTCCTTTCCGCCATATCAAACACTTCATTCACTCTACCCCCTCGTCGTCCGTGGTCACCTGCTCGACCCAACCCAGCCTCCGATATATCGTTTAGCGATACATGGCTAGAAGGCGCTGTGGTCAAAGGCCATCCCAACGTCTGCCCCATGATAGAATTCTTCGAAGACAGCCACTACTATTATCTCGTACAGCCCTCCATAACAGCTGAGCCACCAGAAGACAAGGAACCTTCTCCAAGTGACCTCTTTGATTTAGTAGAAGCTTACCCGAGTGGCCTCTCACCTTGGGATATCAGAACGTATCTGGGCCAGATTGCAGACGCACTTTGTTTTCTTCATGAGAAGGGTATTGGTATGCGTATTTTCCTTTCAGTTTCAACTCGTGTTTATGAGTTATCTAGTACATCGCGACGTCAAAGATGAGAATGTAGTCCTGGGCACCAATGGAACATGTATCCTCATCGATTTCGGAAGTTCCGGCTTAGTTAAGAAAGGTGGATGGGATACTTTCAGCGGAACGTGAGCATCCTTTACCGTTCTTATTTCTTCAGCTGTGTCTGAACATTTCCTTTAGTCTAGACTATGCTGGCCCAGAAATCTTGCGAGGTGAACGATACGATGGCAAGCCACAAGACGTCTGGGCTTTTGGAGTCGTGGCTTATGTGATGCTTGTTGGTGAATGTCCGTTTACGTCGCCAGCGGAAGCACAAGAAGGCCTTACTTCACCCTTTGCAAGTGCCAGCATTGCATTAGACGAACGGTGCGGGGAAGGCAAGGAATTTGAAGGCGAGGAGGCTGACGGTGGTGGCGCGCTCGGAGATGGGGCAGCGCTGGTGCGGGCCTGTCTGCAAGTGGATGTAGAGAAGCGTCCTACATTTTCAAAGATCCTTGAATGCCGTTTCCTCAGCGGTGGATCTGGATGGGGCATGCGCGACTGATGACAAGAAATTTCCTAGCATCATGCTCTCTGTGTATTTTTTTCTTTCTTTCTCATCGCTCTCATCGACACTAAACTACTTCAACTGTGTATTTTCTATGTAGTACTGTTTTTGTGTAGACCTGTATCGTTTACCATCTGCTCCCAATCAACAACCTTATTACTCAACTGCCAAAGAATCACCAACGGAAAGGCTGTCAGGGGATTGTGGGTCCGCGGGAAACTTTTCAATGTCCCAAGTTTGCGAGGAAAACTTTGGTCTGTGCTATCCAATACCATCAATGTACGGTACGAAGAGATCGGGGCTCTATCGTCAAAAATTTTCGAGGAGCAGCGAGATGCATAAGGAAACTGTGGCTGAGATTGTGACGGATCACGGATGCAATCCGATATAAAGTCAGACTTGATCTTTTCTAGTCGCCAGGAATTTTTCCCTTCTCGACCACCACTACCTCCCCTTCATCGACTAGTGAGTTTAACCATCCCTCATCGGTGCTTCCGCGATCTGTCTTTGCTTGTCTTCTTCACAAGCATCGCTCAGAATCGCTGGCATCCTATTCATTGTTCTATGTTGTTCTAGTTTGCTGATTCCAGCGTGCAGAAACCTGTAAAAAATGGGAAAAGAAAAGACTCACGTTAACGTTGTCGGTGAGCAGCTCCTGCTGCCATCTCACCGCTCTCTTCGCTGATCCTGTTCATGTAGTCATCGGTCACGTCGATTCTGGCAAGTCCACTACCACTGGGCACTTGATTTACAAGTGCGGTGGTATCGATAAGCGTACCATTGAAAAGTTCGAGAAGGAAGCCGCTGAGCTCGGCAAGGGCTCCTTCAAGTATGGTTAGTAGCATCTTTCTTGTTGGATATCGCTGGATCGCTTGCTGATCGATTTCCTCGTCTCTCTTAGCTTGGGTGCTCGACAAACTCAAGGCTGAGCGTGAGCGTGGTATCACCATCGATATCGCCCTCTGGAAATTCGAGACTCCTAAATTCTATGTTACTGTATGTTGATCTCTTGGGATGCCACATCTCTTGCTGACGTTTTTTTCCTCCTCCAGGTCATCGACGCTCCAGGCCACAGAGATTTCATTAAGAACATGATCACTGGTACTTCCCAGGCTGATTGTGCTATCCTCATCATTGCCGGTGGTACTGGTGAATTCGAAGCCGGTATTTCTAAGGATGGTCAAACCCGTGAACACGCTCTCCTCGCCTTTACTCTTGGTGTCAGGCAGCTCATCGTTGCCGTCAACAAGATGGACACAACTAAGGTTTGTCAAAATTTTCCTCCAATTAATCGATTCAAGCGATCAAATGATCTAACCGATTTCATTTCTATAGTGGAGTGAGGACCGTTTCAACGAAATTGTCAAAGAAACTTCCAGCTTCATCAAGAAGGTCGGTTACAACCCCAAGACCGTCGCCTTCGTCCCCATCTCTGGTTGGCACGGTGACAACATGTTGGAGGAATCCACCAAGTAAGTCATTCTTTGCGAACCCGTCCTTGTTGAGATAGCATGTAACGTCCATTCGCTTTTTAGCATGCCCTGGTTCAAGGGCTGGACCAAGGAAGTCAAGGGTGGCTCTGCTAAGGGAAAGACGCTTCTTGAGGCTATTGACTCCATCGAGCCTCCAGTGCGTCCTTCCGACAAGCCCCTCCGTCTCCCCCTCCAGGATGTGTACAAGATTGGTGGTATTGGCACAGTACCCGTCGGTCGTGTTGAGACTGGTATCATCAAGGCCGGCATGGTCGTCACCTTTGCTCCTTCCAATGTAACCACTGAAGTCAAGTCCGTCGAAATGCATCACGAGCAGCTCGAGCAGGGCGCTCCTGGTGACAACGTCGGCTTCAACGTCAAGAACGTGTCCGTCAAGGATATTCGTCGTGGGAACGTCGCTTCTGACTCCAAGAACGACCCTGCTAAGGAAGCTGCTTCCTTCAACGCCCAGGTCATCGTCCTCAACCACCCCGGTCAAATTGGTGCTGGTTACGCGCCCGTCTTGGATTGTCATACTGCCCACATTGCTTGCAAGTTCGCTGAACTCCTCGAGAAGATCGATCGCCGAACAGGTAAATCTCTTGAGGCTACTCCCAAATTCGTTAAGTCCTGGTGATGCTGCCATCGTCAAGCTTGTTCCTTCCAAGCCAATGGTTAGTCTTTCTGTTTGTTATTCAAACCCCTTTGACTCATTTCGGTCATTTAGTGTGTTGAGTCCTACAACGAATACCCACCTCTTGGTCGCTTCGCTGTCCGTGACATGAGACAGACCGTTGCTGTTGGTATTATCAAGGCTGTTGAGAAGACCGACAAGTCGGGTGGCAAGGGTTCGTGCTATTCATTGCTCTTCAATATACTTGACACTCACTAACTTCCCTTATAGTCACCAAATCTGCCGAGAAGGCTGCCAAGAAGAAATAAGTGGATGTTCTGGCGGGACTCTGCTTTTTTTTCTTCTTTGGTTTCATCTCTGCTTCCTTCTGTCTCGGTTCTTTCTTCTCTTTTCCTCTCTCTCTCACCACGCAACACCGACCACGCCGCACGTACTTATTTCCCTAACAACTTTGTATATTGTTTGACTCGCCCATGACCATTGTATGTACATTAGTGATGGTAGCATTTGAATTCCGCAATGCTAGATGTTTGTACGTGTATTCCTGGCTGCCGTTAAACTTGATGTATGCTTGAATTGTTGATCCGGGCCTTCTTCTCAAGAACTTTGAGCGGGTGAAATGTTCTTGCCCCTCTCCGGATCTCATAAATGTGGAGCTGAATTACACCTTTCTCTCGTTACCCATGTTTGTTCCTCACGCAACACGATTATCTGGTTCTCTCACTCGCCATGGTATACGGATGGCATCCTCGCGCACCGCTCCTCTGCTACAAAAGAGCCCAGAGGACATCGTCATCACGTTTGCACGACGCACAGGCATTGGACGCGTGAAGAAAGGACAACTCAAAGACCACCCAGTTGACGAAATCATGGCCGCACTTTTCAAAGCTACTCTTGCCACAACAGGACTGGACCCAGCCAAGATCGACGATATTTGTGTAGGAACTTGTCATCCCCCTTCGCCATTATATTCGTCCAGAGCCGCAGCTTTGGCGGCGGGCATTCCCAACAGTGTGCCTATCCAGACGGTCAATCGACTATGTTCGAGTGGGTTGATGGCTATTAGGAGCGTGGCTCATGCTATTATGGCCCGAGAGGTAGAGTTGGGTGTAGCTGTTGGTGTAGAGAGTATGACTCTCAAGTAAGTGGACTCTTTATTTCACTTTTATGTAACGCTGATTGCAGTTCTATACAGTCCAAGACCCACTCCGACTGTCTCTGACTTGGTGGATTCCAACGCTGAAGCGCATGATTGCATCCAGGTTAGTAGCTACTTAAAACACTTTCTTTTACGTGAAATTTTACATTCGCCAACTAGCCTATGGGCTGGACTTCTGAAATGGTTGCAGAACACTATGACGTATCGCGCGAAACTCAGGATAAATACGCGTTGATTTCGCATACACGGGCCAACGAGGTAAACGAGAAAAGTCTCTACTCCCTTGTCATGTATTTGATATCCCAAAGGCACTCAGCAAAGGTGTATTTGCTGATGAGATCATTCCTGTCGAACTAGGGGGAAAGACGATCACACAGGACGACACCATTCGACCTGGCGTTACTTTCGAATCGCTTTCTGGATTAAAGCCAGTTTTCGAGAATTGGGGACGAGCCACAACGACCGCTGGAAATGCAAGTGGTATTGGAGACGGTGCTGGAATTGTAATTTTGACGACGAGAAAGAATGCAGAGAAGGAGGGAATGCCGGTTATTGGCAAGTGGATTGCTTCGTCTATTATCGGTGAGTCAAGCAATACTCCCTCGATGATGGTACTGTTCCATTGCATTTCTAAGAAACTTTCATATAGGTGTGCCTCCGAGATACATGGGAATATCACCCATCTATGCTATCACAGCACTTCTGGAGAAGACCGGTCTCACAAAGGAGGATGTGGACGTATTTGAGGTATGTGTTCCTCATTCATGACTTGCTTTCTTGTACCCAAAAAATATAGATCAACGAAGCTTTCGCTTCTCAGTTCGCGTATTGTGTCGAACAACTAGAAATCCCTATAGAGAAGATAAATCCCAAGTGCGTCCCATAATTAAGTTACCTTAACGAATGCCTATCTTGTTTTCAGTGGAGGTTCAATCGCCATTTCTCATCCTCTTGGTCTAAGTAAGTAGACATTGCTCATCTTTCATTGGTATGAGCTGATCTATCGTATAGCTGGGGTACGACAAGTGGTGACTGGTCTTGCTGAACTGAGAAGACGAGACCAGAAAATTTTGGTAACATCTATGTGTGTCGGATCTGGGATGGGAGCTGCTGGTGTTTTCGTGAATGAGGCATGAGGGGGTATCTCACATGAATCAAGGTGGACTCAATAGAAGACGTAGCGACTACTGACTGTAAGGGAAAAATGTGACCCTGTTTGAGTATTCTTCCCGCATTTAACCATCGCTCTTCCATCCAAGCATCACTGCTACGAAGAAATGACAATCCCACAGTTAATATCCATCACCTTCTCCCCCTTCCTTGCAGTATCCTTGCTTCTGATACAATACTTCGGCTTTAATATCCTCTTTCTCCTTCTTAATTTCTAATTCTTTCTTATGGTATGGTTCAAGGGCGTGGAAGTCGACCTGTCGAAGCGGCACTTCGTCTTCCTGATCAAGGTCCTTTGAAAGAGCTTAATCCAGGCTCAATCGGCGAAAACAAAGAGGACGCACAATTTCACCCATCAAAACCACATTTTCTCCTCGAATAAGAAACAGGCCATGCCAATTCTCTGCAAACGCGTTTCCATGGTATATCCGCTCAACAGTGTCTTCTAGCACAAGGTTTGCTAGATTTAAAGAGGATTATGAATCTGGATTGACAAAAGGAAGAGAGACTGGCTAATACAGACCAAACTGGTCGTAGGACCTTAGGACCCCTTGCAGCTTCCTCCCATCCCGAAGCATGACCAACATCTTTCCTGCTCAGGAAGAAGGAGAGAGGAACTGATATTGCATGACTGAAATCGAGGGTGCGACGTGTGACGCGCACTCACTGTCTACGCAGTCAACAAGAGACCCGGATGTTGTAAACGGAATTAATGAGTCCATGATGGTGGTGACAAGAGGCAAGATACAAACAATTTGCGAAGGTCCAAGCCCCCGTTGATGCGGAACCAATAATTTAGACTTCAGGAAGGTGAGGTATTTTGTGCTGGTTAGAATATTATATTTGTTCCAAGATTTTCAAACAAATTTACTGATGCCGATAAAAATATTTACAGAATTAAGTTATGGGTTCTAATATAATGTGCTTCAACGATTAGTAGGAGAGCAGCATGAATGGCAAGTGGATATTGGCTCTCTGGGCCGCGAGCTTCGGCAATTAAGTGCCATGAAATCCTGGATCAACTATCAAATTTTTGCAGTTCAAAGGGGCAATTTTTTTAGTAGTACGCACCGTCTAGAATGAGGACCTGAGAACAGATTCCTCAAGAGCCCTCCGTGTTGTGTCAGGTCCCCTCTTTGACCAGGCATTTTTACCATCTCCATCCGTCTCGCATCAGCTCTCAACTGCTGAAATTGCACGGGAAAAGGGAGGTCGTTCAATTCGTCTAATTCGGCCTCTGTCATGTTGTTCATGTCGAGCCGGTACAAGCATCCTCTATCCGGGCAATTCCACTGGGCTGCCTCGTTGAGCTCTGGGACTCTCAGGAAGTGCGCTGGAATGACTAGGTTCTGAGGATGACAGTCTGGATCGTCCGATATTTCGCTGTATTGAGTAGACTCATCTGAATGCCATGCTTCGGAGGCTAAGTCGACATCATCCTCAATATCTACAGCCTGACACAGTTATATGAGAAACGGAATGAGACATGGAAAAAAACAAACGACTGACATTATCATTTTGCTCTGCCCGGTTCTCTCCGACGTTTCTGCTCTTTTGCAATTGCGTCCTCAAACCAGTTAGCATCTCGCCCAAATTGTGAGAAGTCAGGTCCATTCTTCTTATATTTGTCGTTGACATTGGTCTTGCCCCAAACGAGAGCAGATTTGGAAGCTTTTTGTCGAGCTTCATGGGCTATCCTACAGAAGTCGATCCAAGAAAGGACGTCGATTTTGTCTTTCTGTGATACTGATCGGTTTGCAGCGAGTTGATTGAATACAAGCCACTCGGCTTCACTAGCAAAAATGCTGGCCATGTGGGAGCGGGGGACGTGGTCGATGCGTCGCTGAGTCTTGACAAGCCCTTCCGGAGTATGGTGAGCATTTAATTTATATCCATCGTCGTAAATGTATCTCGCTGTAGAAGAAGGTTTGTATGTGGGATCTGGGGGCAGATCCAAGACGGCTTGGATGAGTTTGTTGGGATTTCGCTCTTCCAAAGGGATGTGGGCGCCAAGGGAACGGATGAGGTCCAGAATCTGGTAGCGGCGAAGAAATCGACGACCTAAAGTCTAGATAAACAAAAAATTAAAAAGAGAAAAAATCGCATACTGAGTTTGTAAGTGGCAACGTGCAAAGACTGAACAAAGAACTCTCTGTTCCTTTGATTAATGAGACGGGGTAGAAATGAACCACTAGCGAACAAACTTACGATGAACGCATAGTAAGTTGATTTTTGCCGTCTTCGAAGAGCCAAATAAATGAACGCACAAGAGCCAACATGAAGAACCTAACCTGTAAGGAAGACAGCCACTTGAGTTCGTCTCATTCTTATATAGAGCTGTAAGGGTGGCTTGAGGTTGGCAAGCGTTTCAAGCCTCATATTTACGGCAATTTTTGGGCCAAAATGTCTGCCAGCATTTGCGCGACGTTGGAGGATACGGTGGATGATCTGAGAACCTTCGGGAGTAAGGCAGTTCCAACATTTGGGCTCCCAACATCCGTCAATGTAAACAGGTTGCATGGATTGGCCGGTGGAAAAAATCTCTGTGCTGTCCAAACCTACAGCGGAGCTGAAATTGCTGCCCCACAAGACAACATTGGTTAGATGGACGGAGTGTTGCTTTTTGCAAGTCCACAATTTACTATGAGGAAATATGAGGTTGGTATCGCAGTCAATAGGCGTCTCGTCTGCTCCAAGACCAAGTGCTGGCGTAAGCCACTTTGGGTGGACAGCTTGTGGTAAAGACATGGCATACACGGTGAAGTCTGCAATTGCTACCGAAACCTCTCTCCATGCAACCACCATGTCGATAGCTTTGGGGATCGGCATCGG
This sequence comes from Flagelloscypha sp. PMI_526, assembly GCA_021399455.1. Classification (NCBI taxonomy): domain Eukaryota; kingdom Fungi; phylum Basidiomycota; class Agaricomycetes; order Agaricales; family Niaceae; genus Flagelloscypha; species Flagelloscypha sp. PMI_526. The sequence goes on along the minus strand of JAJTUO010000001.1, from coordinate 2,507,069 downwards.
TAAGCCGTGAACCCATACCTTCGAGAATTAGCGTTAAACAACAGCAGGTCTCTTTGCTAGCTGCCTCCAATCTCTGGGCCTCACCATTCAACGTCGGGTAATGTCGCGTGGGAGCATGCATGAACTTAAATTGATGACGTCCCCAGAGCCATGTTGAGGACCAGAACTTACCTTTGGGCCAGCAGCGCTCAGAGTACCGGAGACCTCTCTTCCTTCTAGGCTTCTCTATCTTCATATCCTCTAACCTCGTTGGGAGCGTCCTACAGATCATCGTCTTGCCCATCATCATTCTTGCTCCCCTTGGTGCGATATCATTGTTATGGAACGCTCTATTTGCTAGGCTCCTCCTAGGAGACGTATTCTCCCACTGGCTTATCCTAGGCACCATTGGTATCATCGCTGGCGCCCTTCTCATCGCCTTTTTTGGCATCGTCCCAGAAACTACCCGCTCCCTTGAAGATCTTATCCAGCTCTTCAGTCGTCCGGCTTTTATCACCTACTTTTCTCTTCTCTCATTTGTCATTATTGTGTGTCTTGTTACAACACACATCACCGAGTTTACTCTTTCAAGGCGGATCGCAACCCTTTCATCCTCACCCGAAACAGGCTCCAGTGTTTCTTTGGCTCCGCGGTCGCACTCTCGGACTGACCCTTCGGTTCTTACTACCGGATTGGTCGAAAATGTCGGAGAAGAATTGCCTACAACTGAACGAACCCCACTTCTTTCTGCGGCACACAGAACACCGTCGTCAGACAGCTCGTTGTCGAGTTCTTCTACTGCTGCCATTACGAAGAACAGTAGCATTGCACGAACACGCACGATTCTAGCGTTCTCATATGCATCATTTTCTGGTATCCTCTCTGGAATGTGTCTGCTCTTTGCCAAGAGCGGGGTCGAACTCCTCCTTCTCACTATTCAAGGCAACAACCAGTTCTGGCGCTGGCAAGCCTGGATGCTCGTCTTTGGATTGGTTGCGTTTGCTTTATTGCAATTGTGGTATTTGCACAAGGCATTGGTCTTAGCCAGCCCAACACTTGTTTGTCCCTGTATGTCAATTTCTGTGGTTCTCTCTACAGATTTTTACTGAGCCGCTTGGTAGCTGCCTTCTGCTTTTATAATCTCTCCTCAATTGTAAATGGGCTGGTATATTTCGATCAGTTTTCTTCGATCCCTCCTCTACACCTTGGCCTTGTTGGTCTGGGAATCGTCATTCTTCTTGGTGGGGTCTGGGCCGTTTCTATTCAGCCTGGCGAAGATGTCGACATTGTAGCTTGGAATGAAGATACTATTGCCGACGAAGAGGATAGTATTCTAGATGTTACTGACGACGTTGAAGTTGGCAAGGCTGCACGACTTTCTCTTCGCCACGACGGTGCGGCAGTGTCAGATACTGATCTTACTGTTCCTACCAGCATCAAAGCTGTCACGGTTGGGCAAGCTCTTGGTAGACGCATCTCTCCTCTATCACACCCTTCACACACTCAGGAGTATACTCAGGAAGGCCAGAGAAGAAAGATCAGCAGGAATTTAGCAGTAGATTCCGACGTTTCTTCCCCCCATACACATTCTACTCATCATTCGCACCAACCTCGCTCTCCTTCCTTCCACTTCACTCAGTTTGGTCCACTGTCTCCACAAATGGGGGCGACAGTAGCGTCAACCATTGCAGCTGGTGGTCTTCAAATTGGACTTTCGCCCATTAGTCCCGGGTTCTCCCTTGTCCCTAAACGTCCTCGCCGTGGCTCCAATGTTTTCAGCCCACCACCATTGTCTATGTCTAGGAGTGACACTCTGCCGTTACCCCTTCATGCAGGACCGTCAACAACGACTTCTGATGCCCTCTCTGCCTTGGGCTTTGGTAGACGGCCGCTTTCTCGAGCTACTGACCCAAGGAGACGGCGAACTGTCTCTGAGGGTGATGTGGCTCGGCTGGTCACGCATCCCAGCCTTGCCGCGGCAGCAGAGAACCTACGGAATGATTCGCTACAAGCTGACGATGACGATACCCGACATGATAGTCCTGGACAGCCTTCATCACCTCATATTCAAGAGCGCAGAAGAGGATGGTGGAAGAGACTGACTGGCCGGCGCTGAGGATGGAGGGGGGTGACAAATCTAGATTCAATCACTTGGGACACATAAACAAATACTACACCCAGCTACGCCATTATTTTCCATTTATTATGCACTTAATCAAATTTCATTGGCATTGTACACTTAATGCTATCCACCCCATTGTCAGTACCAAATCGACGACACAGATCAAGGAAGATAACGACACAGAACTCCGAAAGCAAGAAGGAATAGGGAGCAAGAGATTGCGACTAAGTAAGGAACTGATTCTAATTGACTGAGTAAGATACCTTCAAACTGTTCAGTTGTGGTGGCGGTCATTGCTTGATCTAAAGACTGTGCAAAGGAAGAACGAGAGGAATGCGAAGGAGACAGAGACAAGCGGGAGCAAAGCTGAGAAGTAGCTGAAAAGGTAGCTGCGTAGTAACCTTCGTTATGTTCATTGGTGCGTAGGAAAACGGTCCTCACGAGCCATTTCATGCTGATGAGGAATATGTCGAGGTGCAAACTGTCCATCTGGATTCAGACCTCTCGCATCGAGGACGTCTTGGGCAGCCTGCTTGGTGCTCATACCCTCTGACGTCCTTCTCCGAGCTCTGGGTCGTCTGAAGCTGCCGAAAGAATTCGCTTTGATGACAGCGACTGTGTCTGACACCCTGGGATACTCTTGCGTTGGAGAACCGCTATCTGGAGGTGACGCAGAGTCATCATGTTCATAAACATTAGCGGGCAGCTCGCCGCCGTTATACACAACGACGTTGGCCCCAGGCGAGTGAATGGACGTCGAGGTCCCTGTTTCGAGTGGGGGGAGTGAAGGTCGTTCTGGAGTCGGAGGCGGCTCGCGCTTTGGTGCAAAACGTTGCCGGAGTGCGTCGGAGCCTGGTCCGCCAGAGCGGATGGTGAAGTTGGCCATGCCACCATGGAACGTAAAGTTCTGGGGAACCATGTTAGGGACAGAATTTCTGTGAGGGGCCACAGCAGATTGGTGTGCATAGTCCAAATTCTCGGACTGCTGCATTGAAGACGACGGCTGCGGCGGCGCAAGGGGTCCGGCGCTGCTTGGTTCTGGGTAAGTGGTGCCATAGCCAGATGCGACAGAAATGGGAGGGGAAGGTGTAGAAGACGGAGTAGAACGATTGTCTGAGAATGAGTACGGTGCGTCAACGCTACCGAGCGAATGGTGCCTATATTGTTGATTTGATTCGAGAAAGCGTGAAGCATGGGTTAGGTCCAGGGGTGTCCCTGGCGTTGAGTAAGCGTATCCAGAAGAGGGAGACGGAGGCGGAGCTGTGGTATAGGATGCGGACCAGCTCGTTGTGGAGGACGAAGTTCCTGGGTAAGGTTGATATCGATGGGCCCGATGAGGCGGGGGAAGGGCAGGCGCGACCGCAGCTGTAGGCTGGTAAGCGAGAGCCTCTGCGCTGGATATAGCCGGAGATTGGGTTGGGCTGTATTCGGGAGGACTAGTATACGCCGGGCTAGGATAGGAAGTGCTGAAAGAGGCCACAAGAGACTCTGGCAGAGGTGGTAGATCGTCTGCATCTCCTCCCTTCTTCTGGACCCATAGGGTTCGCCACATATTCTCCCGTTCCCGAAATTCAACCTTGAGCCGTGCATTCTCCTGATAAACAAGTGAGCCACCCGGATGAACAACAAAAGACGAGGGAGCCTACAGCTCTGGCGTCTTCAAAGGACGAGTGCTCCTCTCTGCAGCTAGTTTGGAGTTGTAGAACAACAGATTCGAGAGTGGTGACTGTAGATTCCAAGGTAGAAATGTAATTTGCGCGCCTTGCCCTGAACGCAGCCTGGACGGGACACAACTCGACGTAAGACTTGAGGAGAAAATGGGGATTAGATGGGCTACGGACCTGGGCATCGGCGTTTTTCCGTTTCTTTAGTTTCTCAGAGGAGTCTTTGTGCTCTGGGTCAGGGAGGGAGAAGTTGGCAGACGAGGCTGGGGTGAGGTGGGACTGTGAGGACGACGCTTTGGGCATTACGCGTGCTTCAGAGTCTTCATACACAGAATCGGGGCTAATATAGAGCTTTGTCTACCCGGCCACGAGGAGGCTCTCCGCGGAACCCAGTCATCAAAGCTGGGTGAAAGAGATACAACAAGCGACCCCCTTCGAAGCCTAGTCAATCAAAATGTGGTCTGCATGTCTGCATCCGCGCCCCAAGTCTTGTTTCCCTGTTTCTCCTCTTTCCTGATCCGTCCGCACCCACCGTTCCTTGACTTCGCGTGGGCAAAGCGTGTCTACTACGTTCAATCGTGCCTCGTCTAGCCCTCCCACGCAGCTTCTGGTGATTTTCTGAAACACCTCACCACCGAAGAAGCGAGGCGGCGATCACCACATCAACGGATGCAAAACGGAGGCAAATTCACTTTGAGAAACGATGGTCATCGGGAAACCATTCCTAGATACCTCTACTCTCGCGGCTCTGTAATCAATGGGTGCAAAATGTCACGATGTTGGAAGGTAAATCCGCTCCACAAAGAGGAGCAGGATTCCCTTCATCAGTAAAAAAAAATCACCAGAAGCATCCAAAACGTGGCTGGGAGGATCAAACAGCATATATGGTGATCTTGTACCGAGCCACTATGGCAAGATCATGTTTTTACCGGCCGCCACAATGCATTGAATTTCGTAGGGATAGCGTGTAACATAGAAAGAAAGATATCAAGGTCCATAACCCCCCAACAGAATTATTATAGGTCCAAAGGGGGAGTAAAAAAAGGTATCTAGGGAGCAGCTTCAGATGCAACTGGCGCTGGCGTCAGTGACTTTGGAAAAGAGTTATCCTCTTGTCCGTAGCTCCAAAAGTCAAGCCTTTGAAGCGCCTCTGCCGCGCGGACATCCAGCTTATCCAACGTGCCTGTCAGAGTGAGAAGCTTGAGAAACTCTGCCCGAGATTGAGGGTATATGAAGGAGCGCAATATGTCCTCGTACTGGATAAAGCAAAAACAATGCCGCAATGAGATCCTGGGATGCTCCTATCGGCAAAAAGGATACATACATGCATGGAAATGGCCGATACCACATTGCCTATTGGAGAGGAACGAATTATCAGGGACGAGGAAGCCGGAGAGGAGGTGATGCGAGAACCCTGCTCGTCCTCAGACCACTCAATCGGCCGATGTCGTAGGATGTAGCCAGACGGTAGCCCTAGCCAAGCACACCAAGCCTCGAGCTTATGTCCGTCGGACTTGAGGTATTGAAGGCTGTAAGCTTTGTAGATATGCCAGCTGTGGGGAAGATCATGTCCAATCCAGATTTGCTCGGGATCGACGTCGGAGAGTGTTGAGGCACCTGAACGTGACGTCCTCCTGCTATTGCTACTCCCAGTTTCGGGGAACCGGCGATCCTTGTGTGAAGCGGAAGCGGGAGGAAAAGAAGAAGGTAGGGGTTCCGGAATATTGTCAAGAGGAGATGAAGCGGGAAGGACCATGAGCCGAATCCATTTCCGTCGCCTCACCAAGCCACCTGCGCTCATCTTGCCTACTTCAGCGCGCCAGTGGTGCTTTCTAATAAGGTCACAGTCACAAATAAATTAAAATATGAGCGATAAATGAAGCATTACCTGAAAAACCAGTTGTACTCAAAGCCATCATGTTGGACCAGACCACCTTCACTTCTCATGTCGATCATCCATTGTTTTGATACCCACTTCCATTGACCGCTAGGTAGTGGGTAACTATTCAATGTAAAGTTTGGCTGCTGAGAACGTTTCACCGATGCATTTGGGAGGGTATATGGTAGCGGATCACTTGGCAGCAGCGACAAACGAGAGAAATACGGAACAGAGGCAAAGACCAGACTGAAAAAAAAAGGTAGTGAGACTAGACATCACGTAGCAAGCAGGAAGACACGCGGACCCTCTCTGATTCTCAAACACAACGGCCCACCTAGTGAGACAAAGAGTTAGAGTGATAGCAAGTAGGTGGAAGGTGCCCAACCTGTATGTATCGGTGTGAATTGCCTGTTCTGGTGGATCAGACAAGTCAATGACATCTACAGGCTTGTCTTCGATGGAAGCCGTTTCGATTCGGATGGAGGGGAGGGCATCAAGGTCTACAGTCAAGGGAGTTGCCGGAGAGGATGTTTGTCGATGGCGTGCGAAGGAAAAGCGTTTTGGAGGCTTGGAGACGCGCTTTCGAGCAGCTTCGACAGCCGAAGGTTCGTCTGGAATGAGCTTGGTTGGGCGTTCTTCCGCCATGGAGATGATTAGGGCCAAAGCAGCTGGCTGGTTAAGGTAATGAGCAAATCTGTACAGCCACATGCTATAACGTCATGCTTCTTAGAACAGTCAGCCATCTCAGTCGCCGCATTCATTCGTCCCAGCGATTACTTTCAATACACAAATGTCCCTCGTGCGGCCAAAATCTTCCAACTCCCTTACCAGCGTGCAACAGTTGTTGGTCTATTCATCGGGTCCCCTCAGACTTGCCGCATCACCAGCTATTCGACCTACATGAGCCCAATGGATTCAACATTGATACTATGGATCTCAAAAACAGATTTCGACGCGCCCAAATGGCCTGCCATCCCGACTCATGGCAATCCAAAGGACCTGTACGTCTTACTGCCATCTCTCTTTGAGGTGGTTGCTTAACGGTAAACGTCGTTCATTTAGGAAAAACATAAGATTGCCGAGTCATTGTCCTCTCAGGTCAACGAAGCGTATAAGACTCTAATGAATCCTCTATCACGCGTGGAGTATATTTTAGGGCAGAATGGTCACCCCGTCCTTGAGCAAGACACTGCAGACGGATTGGAGTTTATGAGTGAAGTGATGGCAGCGAGAGAAACAATTGAAGAGGAGGGAAAAGACGAAATCCAGCTAGTTCTGGTCGAAACTCAAGGTACGATTGTTTTGGCACGCTTTCTCTCCCTTCATGGCTTGACTAGCTCTTAGGGAAGAAGGCACTGGTTTTAGAATCCATTAGTCTCGGAGTTGCGGCGCAGGAGTGGGAGACAGTCAAAAAGGCAGCAGTGAGACTGAAATATTTAGAGGGCATTGAGCGTGCGGCTCGACAAAGACTAGAAGAAGAAGAAGGGTAGAAAATATATTATATGTAACTTGACATGTAGTGGCAACGAGTAATGTGGTATTTGACTTAGGCGCCTTTTTGACCAAAACTTTGTTCCAACCACGAACCGACTTTATGGTGGTGGGTCGGATCGGGCTACGGCTGAATGTTCCCTCGTCGCGTCTTTTAGCACGCTTTTATGCCCAAAGTGTTCAGCACGCTCGAACTGCCGCTCGACCGTCTCACTGGTCTCCTTCCGGAACACCCATGTCGACTTCAAAGCTCCCCCACGGAGGCCGCCAACGCGGTCCACCTACCCCTTCTCGTGGCAAGCAGCAACATCGGTCTAAAAACACACCCCGTCTCCCCGTTATCGTCAGCCAGGTCCACGACGAACGTTTTATGACCCTCAATAAGCCACCCATCGTCCTACCAGACGACTTCGTACTCCCTATCAATGCTCTGAATGCCTTTTTTCAGCAAGGCTTTTCACTCAAGTTCCAGCCTACCTGTTCGGAAGTGTTAATAGCTTCAGAAGAAGGCCGCACAGGTCCTAAATACTTCAGGTGCGTCGTTTCATTGGTCACTCTATGTTTTGCTACTTACCTTGGCATTTTTTTCAGGGCCACTTTCCAACAGCCGTTACCGTTCACCTCTTTTCAATTTGATGCCATAGGAGATGGTTTATCTGTTGGAGCTGCAAAAAGTAACGCGGCACGACATGCAATCATCCAGCTTTACAATGCAGGCATGGTACACAGAGTTTTGCCTCCTCCATGCCTCTTGAAAAGTCTAATTGCTATTCTAGTGGGGAAAAAAGTTCAAGGAGGTTGTCGCATCCCAAGGTCCCTCCTTATCTGACGGTTCTACGCTGATTGAAGATGACGCTCGCTTGTTCATTGACTATTACTGCCGGTCCTTCGGATTTCAATGGCCAGAGATCAATGCCAACTCTTTAGGTAGCTACTGGGAGTGCGTTATTACCATTAGTGGTCGTCGACTTGGTATTGGGAGCGGCCCCAGCAAAAAGTTTGCCGAATCCCAGGCATACCTTGACACAGCTCTGTACATTGAATCTTGTGACCCGCCTCTCTGGGTTCAATTCAAGGCTGCTCAGGCTGCTGGGAAGGAACTTGGTCTGGCGCCTGCCGTTCCTCTAGATCTACCGAGAGACCTCGTTGGTGATATGAAAGACCTTTGCGTTGACATTAGAGGCAGCACCCTTTACTCCTCCAAGGCCGGCGAAACATCTGCCAATATCACCCAAAATCGTCGCACCCGCCTCAATCCACCTCCATCAGGATGAGGAATTATCTGCCAAATCACAGCTTCTGACTGATACTCTCAACCTATACTACCAGAATCCGAAGCTCGAGAAGATGCGAGAGGCACGGGCTACCCTTCCTGTATATACTCGCATCCAGGAAGTTTTAGACCACGTCGACGAGAACGATGTTTCCATCCTCATGGCAGCAACAGGGTCAGGCAAAACAACGCAGATTCCACAGCTTATTCTCGACCAATGGACGAAGAAAGGTGAAGGAGCCAAGTGCAATGTCATCTGCACGCAGCCACGTCGGCTCGCAGCAATCAGTGTGGCCACTCGAGTTGCTGCTGAGCGAGGGGAACCTCTCGGTCGCTCGATTGGTTATACCGTCCGCTTCGAGTCCAAACCCCCACAGCAGAACGGGTCCGTGTCCTTCTGCACTGTAGGTATCTTCCTCAAGAAGCTGCAGAATCAGTTGGAAGGACATACCAATGATTTGGATAACGTTACACATATTGTTGTTGACGAAGTACACGAGCGAGACATCGATACCGATCTTCTCCTTGTCGTGCTCAAGCGGCTCATGGCACATAGAAAGGCTCAAGGCAAACCTCTCAAGGTAGTCTTGATGAGCGCTACTATCGACCCTACGCTCTTCCAGTCTTACTTCCCTGACTCAAATGGCCAGCCTGCCAAGGGTCATTTCCATCCCTGGTCGCTCTTTCCCTGTCACCCATAACTACCTGGACGATTTCCTCCCTCAACTTCAGAGCCAGTTCCCCTGGGTTTTCAGAAACTCCTTGGTCCAGAAGTACATCGCCGCTGAAACCACACCACAACTCTCGGCCCCAATTGTAACTGAAGAAGATGACGATGACAGTTCTACTCCATCCTCCCGAGATCATGATACGGAACTTCCCCCAGCTTTGGTAGCTGCTGCGATCTCCCACGTCATGCAAAAAACAGACGAAGGTCATTGTCTCGTCTTCCTTGGTGGCTGGGAAGAAATTTCAGGCGTCCAGAAAGTCTTGGAAAAGCCAGATGGACCTCTTGGCCTTAATTTCGCTGATTCGTCGAAGTACTCTCTTCACATCCTCCATTCATCCATTCCGCTGGCTGAACAGCAGACCATCTTTGACCCTGCCCCTCCTGGTGTTAGACGTATCATTCTTTCAACAAACATAGCCGAAACATCTGTGACTATCCCTGATGTCGTTTATGTAGTGGACTCCGCCCGTGTCAAGGAGACTCGGTACAACCCTGTTCGCCATGTTACCGCGTTGGTCTCTGCTTGGGTTGGTCGCTCAAACCTCTTTCAAAGAGCTGGTCGAGCTGGGCGTCATCGCCCTGGAGAGTACTATGGTCTCCTCACTAAAAGTCATGTCGATGCACTGGCCCCTAACCAGACCGTCGAAATGAAGAGAGTCGACTTGAGCAATGTTATCATGCACATTAAGGCACTCAACTTCACTAATATGACAATCGAAGAGGCTCTAGAACAGACTATCGAGCCCCCAGAGCCAACGAACATATCATCAGCCATCAAGAACCTCGTCATGGTGGGAGCATTAACTGAGGAGAAGGACCTCACCTCTTTGGGCCGAGTTCTCCTCAAGATCCCTATTGATGTCCAGCTCGGTCGTCTTGTTCTCTTCGGTAGCTTCTTCCGTTGCCTCGATCGCGCTCTGACACTTGCGAGTTTGCTCTCTGCGCGAGATCCATTCGTCCAGCCACGTGCTTTAAAAAAGCAAGCTCGCGCTGCTAAGCACAGATATGCCACAGAGGATTATCGTTCAGATACCTTGGCTGCCTTGCTTGCATTCGAAAAATGGTGGGAGCTCCAGTCCAGTGGTCGATTACATGAAGCCAACAGTTACTGCATCGAGAATTTCCTCTCCAAGCCCACCCTTCTAATGGCCGCCAAAGTCAAAGAACAACTCCTCGGGACCCTTAATAGGGAAGGCATTCTGAAGATCTCAGGTGGTGGAGGGGTGGCTACGGTCGATGATTTTGGTAGAGCGACGATTCCTTCAGCATTGAATGCAAACGGAGACAATCTCCCTCTGCTCGCTTCGCTCGTGACATTAGCGACTCAGCCTCGCGTTGCAGTGCGCGTTGGTAATCAGTATCGTACTCCTCGGGACAAGGTTAGTAGCATCTTTTCTGATAACTTGTCCTCTTGCTCATTCTTTCAATACAGAATGTTATGGTGGGGCAAGGGAGCGTCAACCATGGCAAAGATGATATTCCACGAGCTGGAGAGAGGCAGTTGATTGTCTATAGTGAATCCCGAGTCAACTTGACAGGAGGGAACGAAAAACCTCAAATGACTCTAGCCGGTACGACAAGGATCGATCCTCTCATCTACTTGCTCTTCTCTGCTCGCGAAGCAAAGGCTGTCCGACGTGGTTTAGAGTGTGACGAGTGGCTCCCCATTGCTGGACCCGATACTGCTTTAGACACGATTTGGACTCTTCGAAAACTCATCGACGTTTGCATGTATCGAGTTTGGGAAGGAGTACTGAACGACAAAGGATCCCAACCGCAGCGTCTAAAGGGAGCCGGTGGCCGGCCACGATGGAGAGATGAGGATGAGTGGGATAATGACGAGGAAGACAGTAACAGGAGGCAAGAGCTTTCCGTTGCTGAAGTCCAGGAGTTGGACTTCTTGACCCGAGACATAGTCTCGATGCTTGCACGCTTCGCCATCAGCACGGGGCATCGAGCATCGCTCCACGAATCCTATAATCCACCGCGCAAACAGAATCGACCTGGATTTCTGCGCTCCCAGTCGACCTATCCAAGTCCGGCTGGCAGTAGGGCATCATCACCCTTCCATTCACAAACTCGTCCATCAACTCCAGCGAGTGCTAGAGCATGGTAGTATCTGACAGTTCGTACTTAATTTCGTAGAAACATGTATCTTAAGCCTTCTTCCCTCCCCTCATTCGCTTTCATTATATTGGGATAATATCCGTTCATGTATTAACATAGTCTTCACATTACATACACAGTTTGAATAGACAATGCTCACTTCACATTTTGTGGAATATGGAAGGAACAAACCCTATTTTCGACGCGACTGTGTGACCTTGGTCTTTGAATCGTCCCACCATCATCAGCTTACATTCAAGCTTGGCCCTCTGGGTCCTTTCATATCACAATGGCGACGAACATGCGGGGGCTGACCCAGGTTTGTTAGTTCTGCACTTGCTGGCACTTTGAAGCTTACAAAATGTCAGTTCATTGCGGACATTCGTGGAGCTCGTGTCCGCGAACTGGAGGAGAAACGTATCAACAAGGAGATGGCCAACATCCGTAAGAAATTCAAAGGTACGGCAGGGCTTTGTGTTCTATAGAGATCTTTAAATGACCTTATCCCCTTGCAGACGGAAATCTTGACGGGTACCAGAAGAAGAAGTACGCAATTGTTTGAAACTGCACCGACCTTGCTCTCAGCAAGCCAACTCAATGCAACTTATAGATATGTCGCCAAGATCATATTCACTTATATTCTAGGCTATAAAGTTGATGTTGGGCATATGGAAGCTGTGAATCTCATCTCAAGTCCCAAATATTCAGAGAAACAGATCGTTCGTAAAAGCTGACCAGCACCGTTGTCTTGCATTGTCTTACAAGAACTTCGGTTTAGGGATATCTAGCAGTAACCCTGTTGATGCATGAAAACTCAGATTTCCTACGCTTAGTCGTCAATTCCATTCGAAAAGATCTCGATTCGAATAACGAAGTGGACAACTGCCTTGCTCTGCATGCTATTGCAAACGTCGGAGGTAGTGAAATGGCAGAAGCACTTGCAGAGGATGTCCATCGTCTCTTGATATCCCCGTACGTACTCCATTCTTATTCCCAGGGGTTCAAAACATTTGCGGCTGACTGAGCGGTACTAGTACGTCTCCCAACTTCGTCAAGAAGAAAGCTGCTTTGACACTTCTTCGACTTTACCGCAAACATCCTGAAGTCATTCCTGCTGGGGACTGGGCGCTTCGAATCGTGTCGATTATGGATGATCCTGACTTGGTATGTTTGTCTAGTCGATCCCAAACTTCTGAGAGTCTAAGACCATCTATAGGGTGTGGTAGTTTGCGTGACAAGTTTGGTCATGGCCCTGGCGCAAGACAATCTGGATGCATTTGTAGTTTGTTATACAAAAGCTGTTGACCGTCTGAACCGAGTTCGTCTGTTTATCGCATCCACTTCATGTCGTGTTCAAACTGCCTCCAGCTTGTAATCGAGCATGAGTACGCGGCTACCTACGCCTATTATAAAGTGCCCTCCCCTTGGCTTCAAGTAAAGCTGTTGCGTCTGCTACAGTACTACCCGCCCTCCGGTAAAGCTTATCTTCCTTCCTATACAGCAAGGCTGACACTTGTTTAGAGGATCCCGCCATTCTAACGGTCTTGCATAATGTGCTGCAGACGATTATGAACAATAGCGCTGAGCCCTCACGAAATGTGCAGCATAACAATGCCCAGCATGCAGTTCTGTTTGAAGCAATCTCTTTGGCCATTCACCTTGATACCAAGTCACCACTTGTTGGGGTTGCAGCTGTTTTATTAGCGCGCTTCATCTCTTCAAAGGAGACAAATGTTCGATACCTTGGTCTTGATACCATGGCACATCTCGCTGCTCGAGCCGACTCACTCGATCCTATTAAGAAGCATCAGCGGACAATTATTCTGTCTCTGCGAGACAAAGATATTTCTGTGCGACGGCGGGCGCTGGATCTTCTTTATAGCATGTGCGACATCGACAATTCTGAGCTGATCGTCGAAGAGCTGCTTCGTTACCTCAAGGTCGCAGACTATGCCCTTCGGGAAGAGATGGTCCTGAAAATCGCCATTCTGACCGAGAAGTACGCAAGCTCGTACAAATGGTACGTGGATACCATCTTGCAGCTCATCAGTGCAGCAGGGGACCATGTTGGCGAAGAAGTTTGGTATCGTGTTGTTCAGATTGTGACAAACACACCAAACCTCCAGGAGTATGCCGCCAGGGTGGTCTTCGAGCATCTTAGGGCCCCAACCGCTCATGAGAGCCTGGTGAAAGTCGGCGGTTTGTCTTTTCTTCAACGTTAAGATGCTAAACGCTGATACGTGTCTAGGTTATATTCTTGGCGAATACGGACATCTTATCGCAAACGAGCAAGGGTACAGTCCTATCGAACAATTCCATGCACTCCACTCGAAGTCCCAGTTTTGTGTTGCAACAACTCGTTCCCTCCTCCTGTCCACATATCTTAAATGGGTCAATGTCTTCCCCGAGCTCAAAAACGATCTCATCATCATCTTCGAACGATACCGTCACGTCCTTGATGCTGAACTCCAGCAAAGAGCTTGCGAGTTCTACGTCCTTGCATCCCGACAGGACGAAGACGAACTTCTTCAGACCGTATGCGAGGAGATGCCGCCCTTCCCTCCACGGGCCAGCACCCTTCTCAACAGGTTGGACAAGAAACATGGAGACACGGAGGACAAACGTATCTGGGTGCATGGTGGGAAGGAAGCCAACCAAGATCTTTCTGCCAAACGGAAGACAACTTTGCCAAGTGACCAAAGCGTCCTCGGCTCCTTGGCTGGTCTCGATTTGACCAGCAACAGCAAGACTGGCGCTGATAAGCTACCGCCCGTCGTGGCTGGTCCTAATGTTGATAGTTGGTGGGACAAACTCATTTCAAGCTCAGAAGGCGTGCTCTATGAGGATGTTCAAATTCAAATTGGCATCAAGTCTCGCTACCAAGGTCACGTTGGTCAGATAGCCGTCTACGTTGGTAACAAGATGCCTACACCTCTCACTTCATTCACGACCACGCTTCACGTTGCCGATTCAGAGACACTCTCGGTAACATTTGCTAAGATCCCAGCGAACACGATAGCGCCAAGAACGCAGGTGCAACAACTTTTGCAAGTTGAGTGCAAGAAGGCCTTCGCCACCTCCCCTGTTCTTGGTATATCCTACCTCGCCGGCTCTCACCAGAATATCTCTGTACGACTGCCTATTATTATCACAAAATTCCTCGAACATGTTTCTCTCACCAATACCGAGTTCTTCGAGCGGTGGAAGCTAATTGGAGGACCGCCCCGCGAGTCGCAGAGCATATTCCCCATTCCAGTCACACCTACTGGAGATTTGGACCGGGCGAGACATCGACAAGTTCTTACCGGCCATGGCCTTAATGTTCTCGCGGACATCGATCCAAATCCAGATAACCTAGTAGCAGCTGCTGTTCTCCACATGGCTGATGAAGGAAAGGTTGGTTGTCTATTGCGACTGGAACCCAACAAAGACGCAAAGGTATTCTGTTCGCACTAGGCCAAGGATTACTCCTCATCATTTTTCTAGCTTTGCCGCCTAACGGTTCGAAGCACGTCAGAGGATGTGGCTGCTGAAATGCTGCGTCCTTCTCCAGAAACAACTCAAACTCCCATAACTAATGTAGCTAACGGCTGGAACGAAGGCGAGTTCTTGCTTGGAGCTGTTGTAACTCTACATAGGAAGTATATACAATAGATCACTAATACAAACAGCAAAATAAATCTAGCGCTCAGCGTTTTAAGATACCTCTGAGTAAACCTTTGCCTTTTCTCCTGGTCGAGTCATCGGGACTCTCACCGTTGGTTTTCGGCGTAAACGGTGGGGGAATCCAATCACTGGATGGTGATTTCAAATGAGATGGTCGTCTCGGACCCTCCCTTGGGGGAGTCAGCGGTGGGAGGGTCGTCGTAATGGACGGCGGAGCAGCTCCAGTGGACGCCGAAGTTCTCAGGCTCCCGAGTGCTGCAGGTGCTTCATGGTCGAAGACAAACCCACGGCGACGTGATGCGTCACTGTCTGAAGACGATGGCGCCGTCGAAGGCCGTCTTCGGGTTCGACGCGTGCGAGGAGATGCTGCAGCTTGCTGAGGACTTCGTTCTCCGTTAATATGTGTCGCGAGCTGACTAACCCGCCGTAAAGCTTCTTCTTCGACGCGGAAACATTGCGAACATAGGTCCTTTATCGCAAGCTCTGCTGCGTCGTCTGGCACTGACGACTTCAGCTGGCGCTGGCTGGCATGACGAATGACTGCAGATGTGATAATCGACAATTGTCGAGGGGTATCCAAAAGATATGGTAGGCTGGGTATAGACTCCCTCGCAAGGGGAGACATGGTAAACGCACGTTGGCGAAGGGAATTGACAACATGAAGGCGGTCATGACGATTTGGGGCCTGGGCTTGCAGAGTTAAATAGGCTTCGTTAGGCTGGCTGGAAACAACCGAAATGTAATCGATCATTAGAAGGAACATTTTCTGATAACCTGAAATGAATAGTTCAAAACGGGAAGCGGAAACATCATCAAGAAACAAACCAATTTTTGAGACCTCTCATAAACTCTTCCTTTTGCACGCTCTGAAGAAGGGTGAGACAAATGCGTAGATGAAAACAAAGTCACATACAACGTTCAAGTTAGCCAGGCTTTGAATAACTTTGGCAATCAATGTAAGGGAACGTTGAACGGGAGGTGAAGGAAGACCTGATTATTCATTCATCAGTTGCTGGTACAAATAGATGACTACTCCACATACCAGGAACAAGACCAAAAAGGTGAGGATGCAGAAGCCCGGGGACAATGAAACGAAGGAAACAGAAGGCAGAAACACTTTGCCAAGGTAACTCGCGATTCTGAACGAGATTGACTTCTGTCTGACGTTGATAGCTCTGTTCCACCATCCTTCGAATAATTCCAAAAAGAGATCGCATTTCGCTGCAAAATGAGTCAAGGATCTCGATGTCTTAACCGGGTAAAACGTACGCAGGACATTCATTTCGAGCACCATAGATCTGTGTCCAAAACTCTCCACACCAATGGATGAGAAGTTCAATCATGCGATCCACGTCCTTCATTCCTTTAGGATTGCGTGCAGGATCAACCTCAATAGCGACCTTCTCGTCCTGTTTGATATTACTAAGACGGGATTCAAGAATGACAGAAAGACCCTACACAAAGGCGGCGAATTGTTGATCCAATACTTGTCTCAAGGAACGCCTTGCCATAGAGAGACATTGCCAATTCCATCACTAAAATAGCGAAGGAAATTATTAAGAGTCAGTGCCTGGAAGCATAAGAAAAATTACTTACCTTTGGTGAAAGCTGTATTCCCTCTGAAAAGTGTTTGATGGGCTAATATATAAGACATTAAAGATCAAAACGTGCTCATTCCAAACTTACATTGTGGTGAGCCATCAACTTCTCTCTCTACCTGTTGTTGAATCTCCTGGACCAGGACATTCTTCGAGAGAGGGATAGACATAATCTGGAAGGATATGGTCCTTAAGATTAAGCTTGCTCTCACAGTCTGTGATCCAGTTTAGAAGGTTGCGGCTTTCAAAGGTCTAAAAAGTGTTAGAATTACAATGTTGTTACATAACCGACGCTTACCTGGAGAAGGGATGCATAGGAGCGGTAAGGTAAGATAATTTCTCTAGAGCACAAGAATATCAGCAAATTCCGAGGTGAACAAGTTATAGTACGGACTCGTCAACGCGTATCTTCAACCGTAATTCCCCCACTTGGAGGTCACCAGAAACAGACCCTTCTTGTAATATCGGGAAATGTCCATCGACCGTGTCTCCTCTGCGGAAATTCTTGAGAGGAATCTTGACAATCCCGAAGACTGTTGGTTTTAGAAGCCGCTTCTCCTTCCACACCACGATATCCAAGCTTTCGAAGGGCGGAAGGTCCGAAAAGGAAAAAGTTTTCATGCCATTCTATATGACCAAAGCCCTTCTTAGTAGTGGACTTTCCGCATGCAACGTCATTGAGTCGTATTTCACATGAGACTTCCACGTCAAGGTGCTCCGTTGCGATGTCACTGGTGCCGCCAACCTCGTGCGATCTCCCGGCGTTGGCATCGGAAGGGAATTTGCGATGAGTGTCACTCCTGGTCGGACTTGCAAGATTACGAGCTTGGGCAACGACAAGTTCGACTCGTCGCCACATCCTGTAGGCCCCACCGTCTTCCGGGTATGCCCATGTTCCTGTGGGAGAGTTTTGGTATGTATATATTTAAGAAGAATGGAATGAGACGGAACCATATATCTCTGGGAGAGCATATGACCGAAGGAGTGCTAGCCATGCATATGATAGATCCGAATTTGGGAAATGCAGATAGATGGGTTCGATAGTTTGATTTGAGGACCAGCGCTGACCACTAGCAGGAGTACATGAGGGGCTGGGCGCGCAAAGGAGAGGACACGTACCCAGCAGAGAAAATACCAATACAGTTCTTACGAAAGAAAAGAGAGGTATCAGCCAGACGAATGTCGGTTTGGTTGAGGAGGTGAATATAGACTGTTTGAAACAAGATGGATTCCTATGGAGGATGAGAAACAACCCAAGATCTGATTTATCGAATACCCACGTCGACATAGATATTGAGGAGACTGCGGTTTTCATCTTCTGTGAGTTTGCAGGTCGCGGTTCTCCAATGTCCCGTGGCGTCCTGGCTCTTGCCAATGGAAAGCCAGCTTGCTTTCTCTGGTTTTTTGTTTCTATGTCAAATGCACATTCGTCACACGACAATGGAGGCAACGAACCCCGTAGTTTTTGCGACTCAGCTGCGAGGGAGGATTTACCAGAAGGTTTCTTCTACAGGCTCGTGAGATTGGATTGAGACCTGGGATTACACTCGCTAACTACCTTCCGCAGGGCCGACGCCGCTATTGGAGAGACAAACAATTCAACAGACACCAGAAAATCAGAATCGGCCATGGACGAGAGATGCCAGTTGTTCCGAGCAAGAGCAGGAATAATTATGAAGATGTAAGGAAGTGGTTGAGGAGAGAACTCGGACGCTGGCCACACAGCCACTCCGTACACCCTTGGCTCTATCATACATCCAAATGTCATTTAAATATCCTCCGCACAGGGTATCTAATGTACCTTTTTACTGTACGGGGAAATTTCAGCCATGCGGACGATAACCATAACCAGGTACAAACCTATCACCGTTTTGCATGTCCATTTGCCTTGCCATTAGCCGTTCCGTTCGTGTTGCTCTTTCCTGTAGGCTTTTTGTACGTTTGGAAGTAGAAGTTGATGAACAGTCCAAGGTAGCTAGTAAGCAATACACATCCAAAGATTGCAGCGTCTTCCGAGCCAGCACAATTGCCGAAGCTGGGCCAGTTCGGTTGGTAGTAAGTGAACGCGAAGTGTTGGTAAGCTAGCCGGGGTGAGCGAATGACCGTGATGGTGGCTAAGGACGTACTGCCGAAATAGACCAGGAACAGGTCAATGATAAACTGGATGATTTGCATGAGGGTAAGGTATTTCTTCCACTGTACGAGGTAAAAAAAACATCAGTTACGAGCTAACAAACGAAGTGAGGAACGTACCCAAATTCTGGCCCCTCCGGCAGTGGCATAATAGTAATAGTCTGCAGAACATTCAGAATGCCATCAAGGGAGCTTGACGCGGTGACGAACACATCAGGACGTGGACGGTCAAGTTGAGGGTGATCACAGTCCATGACTGTCAAAAGCTGTGAGGTGGCAAGTTCAAAGTTACGAAGACAGCAATCTCACGATGCTAGTTTTGCCATCAAGTTGGTTGTAGCAAAGTAGGGCAGTTGCAGAATGATGGAAGACGTGAAGAAATTCTGTAAAACGCGTCGTTGGTGAAACCCTTCACGCTTAGTAAAACGGCGTACGAAGAGGCTTCTTCTTGAAAGCCAGGAAAATAGTATCGACGAGCTCGAGGTACTTGAAGTAATAATTGACCATATAAAAGAATTCCATTCTCTGTAAATGTTCAATGCGCTTAATACCAGAGAATTGGAAAGAGCGAATGGGAGTGTTTGCTTACCGGCGTCCAAGCCTTTTCACCGCAAATCATGCCAAAAGGTCCCAACTTAAACCCAATAGGGATAATTTCCTCAAGCATAAGGACCAGCAGAAGCAAACTGCCTGAGCTGAGGATAACGTTGTGGGTTTGAAAAAGGAACTGGAGCTTGAGGGGCTGCTTGTCGCGCATGACAGCTTGGATGCTAAATATTAGCCCAAGGTACCCCGCCAGAGTAGCGACTACAACGGGCTAGATATTACAGTAGTTTAGAAGAGGAGGGGTTGTAAGACGATATGTTGAACTGACCTAATGCAACTGTCAGCGGGACAAGAAACTGTGAAGAATGGCTCGACTCACCGTGGTCGACAAAGGCGTCTGGCCTTTAACATAGTGTGTCAAATGATAGGGAAGAGAGGGAGCGACCGAAGCAAGAACGTCCGCGAGAGCCATGAGTGAATGGGAGAATGGGAGAACGAAGGGAACCTTGGTTAGAACTTTTTATTGCAACCGCGCCGCCCCATTCTTTTTCGTCAAACGTCCAACCATGTGAATTCGATCATCTTCAAAGACTGAGAACAATGCAACGACTCTCCCGATGCGCTCGTTAGGCGTCTTAAAAGCTTAGAGTTAAAATATTGAAGTTGCCCCTCTCAACACCTGAATCATTTTTTTCAGTGGATTTAAAGGCCTTTTTCTTACTTTCGGTGGTTCCAATAATTGTCCGGCTCCTCCTCCCCGATCTATCATCACTCGGCCGGGAGATGCAACCTTTCATTTGATTTTGCATTAACGGAGCTCGTGAAGTTGGTTTGCTTGTGCTGCGCCGATTGACCAATTCTGCTTACAGTTTATATAATTAGCTACCTAAGGCCCTTGCATACTTGCTCAAACTCTGAGGATAGTTCGATTCCTGAGCAACGACCTCTTGTTTCATTCAGTGGGCTTTAGCATAATAATTTAATAGGAGACAAAAAAAGGAGGGGAGCAAGTGCTTTTTGATGAGCGAAATTGATTATTTTCCGCAATTGCAAATCACTGTTTGGCAATCGTGTAGGTCTCGGAATTATCCAGTCACTGACTGTTTTTTTTGGCGTAGTTCCTCCTCAATCTCAGAAATTGTGCTACTGTAAATACATTTGAGAGATCTAGTTATTTAGATAATAGCACGTCCAAGCCAACAAAAGGTTTTCGGTGCTAATGACAGGCCAACTTGTACAGTCCGAAAAGTTGGCTGCCAAGGCACAGTAGGTATAGATATCCTTGTCGACAGTATTAACCATGTTATATATCAATAGTATAATGTCTAAGATGAGAATGAGGAAAGCAGTTTGAAATTGGGCAGGGTAGCTAACCCACAGAAATCCGAGGATGACGCAGGTTCCATCCAACCGTCAGTGAGCAATAGCTATGTTGGCTGGATGGCTCCTAGGGCCTCTCAAAGAGGCTCTTAAGCTAATCTTCAATCGAATTCTTGCTCCATATGTCGAAAATCTTGACTTGAATCAGCTCAACTATGGTCTAAGCGAAGGTGCGAGTACCCTGGACGCGCTATTGGACGAAGATCCTTACATCTGCTCCAAGGTCAACTTACTCTCCGCAATTTACGTCTCAAGAAAAGTGCGTTGGCCAAATTTCAACTGCCTGTGGATGTCCTTGAAGGCAAGAACCTCCAGTTACCTGAGAACTTCTCCGATTGACTATTGGCACAGGGCACCTTGGGACATTCAGTATCTCACTCCATTGGACGAATCTGGGCAATAAGCCTGCCGAAATTCTCATCGAAGATCTCTACCTCCTCCTGTCGCCAGCTTTCCATTCTCAACCAAATGCTAAGGAAGAGGAACGACGCGAACAGACCATGAAAACAGAGAAATTAGCCAACGCGGAGCTTCTGGACGATCAGTCACAAGTTGTCAAGCCATCAGGTATTATGAATTGTACCTAACATAATAGCCACTTGTCTAACTTACTCCAGACGGTTCTGCTCAATCTCAAGGCTATGTGGAAGCTCTTGTTGCTCGTATTATCAACAATATTCAAATCACCGTTCGGAATGTTCATGTCCGCTACGAGGACAAACTTAGTGTTCCGGGTGTATGTTCATTCTTTCCACGGTGTGTATAACGCAATTCACCGTCTGCAGCACAAGTTTGCGGCTGGTGTCACACTCGCGGAGGTCTCAACCCTTTCAGTCAACGAGAAATGGGAAGCTGCCTTCATAGAAACTACTGCGGGTGCTGTGAGAAAAGTTAGTCATCTTAATTGCCTCTAAGTAGCTCGACTTCAATTCTTCAAGGTTCTGAACCTGGAATCACTTGCGGTATACTTTGATACAGACACAGAGCTTTTGACAGGACTCTCCGCTCCTGAAGTCGTAAAACAATTCACAAAGATGGTACTTTCATCATAACTGCTTATTTTGCTCTTTGTACTGATTCGATCGTTACATGGGTTTCAGATCCCAAGAAACTCTGAAACTGCAGAGGCTATTGACCATCAATTTATTCTTCACCCGGTTTCCGGGCAAGGCAGAGTGAGACCATTTCACGATTATTCTATACACACTTAAGAAGAAATAAGATGACCATGAATCGTCGACCAAACGCGGATGCTCCGGCTCTAGACTTCGAGCTTCTGTTCGACGAACTCTCTTTGGCTGTCAATCGCCACCAATATCATGATGTTCTCTCTCTAGCTGATGCTTTCAGCATCTTTGAGCGGAGGCGGAAAGTAAAACCCTCATTATCCCTTCCTTTATCATTTTTCTCACTCATCTTCGATCCCAGTACGTCAAATATCGCCCATCCGACGAAGATGCTCGACGTAGATGGACTTTTGCTATCGATTCCGTTATGGCAGATGTTCACCAAGAACGCCAAAAGTGGACATGGGCATACTTTGCCGAAAGGAGAGACGACAGAAAGAAGTACATAGGGCTTTATTCAAAGCACCTTACTACTCCTTTAACTGGGCAGGTGGGTCTTGATGTGTTGTGCTTATAAAATACACTAATTTTTACCCCAGGACCTTGACGACATGCGCAATCTAGATCGTAAACTGTCCTACGAAGATCTCCGATTGTATCGCAGTGTTGTTCGGACGAAACATAGGAAGGATGCAGAACTGCAGCGCAAACACGAGTCTGCGGCACAAAAACCCACCTGGGGACAATGGTTGGGCCTGACAGCGGCCTCAGCCAATGAAGTTCCTGAATTGCGAGGACCAGAAACGGAAGAAGAACGCCAAGAGCTCTACACTTTTGCGGGCCTTAGCGATACGGACACCGTCAACTCGTCATATCTTCCAAAGGACACTGTCACGATGCGCGTATCTGCGTCGCTAAAAAAGGGCTCGTTCACTCTCAAGACTCACAAAAACAAATCGCCTGAAGACCTTATTTCTGCTGTATTTGATGTCTTCCAAGCAAAATTCATGCGTCGTCCAGATAGCTTTGTCGCATCTGTCTCGCTTGGGGATTTGAGCATTTACGATAGAACTGCCAAAAACAGCGTTTTTCAACAAATTGTTCAAGGTCAAACAGGCCGACCTCAAGTCCCTTATTGATGCCCCACTAGAACCCAATTTGCCCAAAGATGATGAAGACCCGTTCTTGTATGTGCAATTCGAGCACAACCCTTTGGATGGATCTGCAGACAATGCTCTCATGGCGCGAATGAGGCACACCGAGATCATCTACCATCGAGGATACGTGGAGGCAATCCACCGATTTTTTAGGCCTCCGGACAGTCAACTCGAGTCGTTGGAAACTTTATTGGTCATCTTTCCTTTCCAGCTGAACAATTGCCATTTTCTCAATGATATTCACAGAATGTGGCAAGCCAACGTTTGGACGGGTTAGCCAAGGAAACTCGGCTTGGGATTGCCCTTGAAACCCACAAAACAATTAACCTGCAAATGGACTTGAATGCCCCAGTCATCATCGTTCCAGAAGAGTAGGCCCGCATCACCTTTTTGTTCTCTGTGCTTACTGGCGATAGCATCACTACATACAACTCAAGAGTTCTCATTATTGACGCTGGTCACATTGCTATTGAGAGCGAGTTGGCTGAACGCAAAACCATTCAAAATATTCTTCTTAAAAGGCAGCAGGACCGCTCTGTTGAGGAGAGTCAGAGGTTGGTTGATGAATCTTACGACAAGTTCAGCCTTCGTCTCGAGGCTGCCCAGGTACGTACCGATCTGTTCACCTAGTTTTCCGCACTCAAATAGAATGTAGTTCGTTCTTGGTCCGGATCTCCAATCATCTCGTGACGCGTTAACCTCAGAACGAAAAGACTCATTGCATCTGCTTGAGCGCATTAACATCAGTCTCCAAGTCGAGCGTTCTATTGCTCCAGATGAAGTTGACCTCCCTCGTATCAAAACGGCAGGAAAGCTACCCGAACTGCATGTGAACTTCTCGGACACAAAGTACAAGGCAATTATGGCTTTAATCAATGTTGCCATTCCTCATTTCGATGACGGTCGACCTGCGCTGGAAACGAGACGGTCATCAAAAGGAGGTGCTTCTCGACCGTCACTACCGATGCTGCCCAGCTCCCCGGAAGCACAACATGGTGCGCTGGAGCCTTCCAAAACTGCCGCATCCTCGAGCCGCGTCGTCGGAAGCTCGGTTGTACGCTATTATGCCTTTCCTCTGCGTGACGATTAAGACCTTTTTAACAGCTCGATGACAATTTTTGGAAGCAAGCAATTTTTACCCTTCGGTTTGATGTTCAGTCGCTGAAAGTCTCAGTGACCAAGTCACAGGCCAACAATGTCGAGCGTGCTCTTGGAGAGATTGTCCTTTCCCAATTTGGGTTAGACCTTTCTGTGGCAAAGTTTGACATGGATGTTCGTATCAATCTTCGGTAAGAGAGTCCCCCAGTAGGAAGCCACAATCTTATGCACCTCTGCAGATCTCTCAATATGGATCTTCTTCACCCGACTCGGCCGCCGGTACAGTTCATGCGCTCGCAAGGTGACCCAGAAACACAACAAAGTGATCTGCTCACTGTTGTGTACCATCGCTCCCAGCAGGACTCGCCAGAGTTTGCTGGTATTCACGAAGGCATCGAACAGAGCGTGGATGTTTCTCTGTCTACTTTCATTTTCCAGGCAGCACCTGAACCTGTCATTGATGTGTACGACTTTATCATGACGACTTTTGTCCCGCAAAATGGACCGTCGGTAGATTTGACGCCGACAATTATTGAAGAGGATGTGTTTGAGGATGCTAGCGATGAATTGCTGGAGGCACAAATATCAGGTAAAATTCGTGCTCGTGTGAAGCTTGCAAGCGTCCAAGGTAATGCAATTTATTGGCTTATTTTCATGGAACACTCATAACACTTTCGACAGTAATTGTCCTCAACGATGATTCACGTCTGGCAACCCTTTCACTCTCGACTGCCAATGTGTCCGTAACCCTGGACAACGGCGCTTTGTCCCTTTTTGGTCGCCTTGGCAGCTTGAACCTCACACACGATTCGGCAGCACACACCATTCGCGACGAATTCCACCAAATCATTTCGATCGAAGGCGAGAACTTTGCTGATTTCAAATACGAAACGTGTGATCCAAACAGCTCCGAAACTCCCGGGTTCGCGTCGGCCGTCTTCCTGGAGGCAGCTTCAATCAAGGTTCATTTCCTCGAAGGCCCCCTTCACGATCTCTACGTTTACCTCTTCAAACTTGCTCGACTGAAAGGTCTTTACGACACCGCACGGACTGCAGCAGTTCAGAGAGCCTCAGAGATGAACTTGGTTCATTTCAAAGTCTCTGTTCGCTCGCCCCTTGTTGTCCTCCCCTTTGACGCCGCCGGATCCGCAGATCGCCTCGTTCTTCGCCTAGGTGCCATTGAGGCAGGCAATGTATGTACTGGATCTGAAATTGAAACGAATGCATCTCTTCATGGTATCGGACTGGTTTCCATCGTCAAGCTGGGTGACACCCAAAACTCACTCGACATCATCGGAGACATCAACGTGGACACACACATTCTTCAGACTCGGGGTATTGATAGAACTCAGGACTTGGAGCGACCGGACACTCAGGTTCATCGATTCTCTAATTTTTCTTAATCGTCGCTGATGCAGTAACCCAGATTTCGGTGAATATCTCGAACGTGGATCTCGCCCTCACACACAACCAATACATCGCTCTAATCCAACTCTCTCAATCAATTCCCCGTATCTTCCAAATTCCTCCAGACGTCACTGAAGGTTTCTGCAGAAACTCCAGACCACTCTTCAACGCCCGCCGAAGCCACTGTCGGGCTCGCCCCCGAACTTTCAACTCTTGATGCTGGACAAAAGTCATGGGTTAGCTTGGATCTTGTCGTCACGATCAATGTGGTCAAACTTCATCTGTATGACCATGAAACCAACTCGAAAGAGGATCTCGATCACCATGGCATTATGCGATTTGCGTTGAGCGAGAATTCCTTGAGACTCAAGATTCTCTCCGACGGGGCACTTGAGGCTCAAGTCATCCTCAAATCTTTCATTATGGGGAACAAGCGTCCGGGTCTGTCCAAATTCAGACAGATTACAGCGTCACGGTCGGACAGGAACCAGTTTATGGTTTTGTACACTCAGGCAAATAATCCAGAAGTTCCTGGTCAACTCGTCGTCACGGTGGACGCTCCCCAAGTCATTTTACTGTGGACCCCATCATTGCCTTGGTATATTTCTTGACTCTGCCGTCGACTACCCCAGCAAACATTACAGAGACCTCAACGCGAACTACGCACACTCAAAGCCAGAGCAAGCCTCAAGCTGCTTCTTCTACTGGCCGAGGTCTCGATGTGCGAATGGATCTGCATGATGTTTCTATCAGCGTGCTAGAAGATGACTCAGACGCTGAATCGCAGGCAATCCGATTGTCCATCAAAGAA
This sequence comes from Flagelloscypha sp. PMI_526, assembly GCA_021399455.1. Taxonomy (NCBI): domain Eukaryota; kingdom Fungi; phylum Basidiomycota; class Agaricomycetes; order Agaricales; family Niaceae; genus Flagelloscypha; species Flagelloscypha sp. PMI_526. Next base: position 2,480,962 of record JAJTUO010000001.1, on the reverse strand, counting down.
GTCCTTTTGACAAAGCAGGTGAGCTTACTTGCTCGCGTTAATTTCCTCTACTTCTATTTACCCTAGACCGTAATCACAATGAACGTTGACCATCTGAAGATGTCGCTGCTGAAGATGGGCAAGGCTTCTGACGAAGTCAACATTCTCGACGACGTTGACATGTCGTGCTCACTTGACAATCGCTCAAGCGCATCTCACCAAACTATGGACATCGAACTGACGTCTAAACCCATTGTTTTCCGTGCCTCTCATCGAGATATCATGCTCATCTTATCTATCGTAAATAAGGCAATCGCACTGTCCAACCGCTCTGCGACCCAACAGTCATCTCCTACGCCGAGCGAATCAGAGGTCCCTCTTTCCCCTCTAACAACTTCCGCGTTTTCCGAGGCACAGGCGTTTATTACATCAGAGAAAGTGAGTAGACCTTTACATTCTATGAAAATTCTACTAACAGTTGCACTAGTTAAAGGCCTCGTTCGACGGGGTGAGCTTTGTGCTCATTGGAGACTTGAATGAGCAACCTATGCTTCACTTGAAATTGAAGCCCTTTATTGTCGGTGCCAAAGACTGGTACGCTCCTCTTCGATGACTTGAAACCTCTCATGTCACAGCAATCAGGTCCTCTCAACTTCAAGCTACAACGACAATTGCCACGCAATTGAGGTACTTTAACCTCGCGAATTCGCATTGGGAGCCCCGTGCGCAATTTTTTTCATAATCACTTGCCTAATTTCTAATGTCCTTCAGTCATCGATCCTTGGACATTCACTGTTACAGTTGGTCTCATCACCATTTCTTTCAAAACTTCTATTTGATATTGGTTGAATTTAGTGCGGAAAATCGGGTACACAGGGTACCCATGCAAATTGGCCTGTATGCCCGGGAGCGTCTTGATCTTCAATCTGACCAGTACATTTGCTGAGTTTGCAATCAATACGGCAAACTCATGGTCTAAGATCGCTGACCAAGCACTCACTGGAACACGAGGAAGCTATGCTCCTTACCACATCCGGAATCGAACGGGCTTACGGATATCTATATGGCCAGATAATGATGGCAATGCTGACCTGCAATCCGGAGGTATCATCATCGGAAGTAACGAAGGTACTGATTGGCGTTTTGACTGACTGGAAGACGATGAGAGAGGTAAGCCACCATGTTCTCATTCAACAAGGGGTTCTCAACTATTCCAGCATGTTGCAACGCAATCTCAACATAATATCAGCCTCCAGTTCATCGACAAGTCTTGGGATAATGTTCGAGGTATTCCCGTTGACAGAGCAGGCGAATATACTTTCGTTCTCAAGTCGAGGGTTGACCGCCGGTCTCACCGACTTTTGTGCGAAGTCAGAGTCGTGGATCATACAAAAATCGTCACTATCAGGTCAACAGTTCAGATCCACAACAACACTCTCTATTCTCTCGAGATCATGTCTGTTGATAATGAACATCGTCCTGTCTCGTCTCTGGAAAAGATCAATGCGGGTGACGAATATGCACTTCCAGTGGAGATGGTTGGCGTCACAAACTTGAGGGTCCAGCCAGATCGTCTGTACCCTGTCTCTTCTGACAATAATTGGAACTCATTTTTTGGCAGAGGGCTTCGGATACAAATGGAGTCAAGCAATTAGTCTTTCTGAAATACCCCCGAAGCGTGGATTTAGCATTAAGTGTGTTCACTCTGATCCCAGAGAGGCCGCCTTTCGTTTTCAGGGGTGGATCGACTCCGACCTAGTCTCCAGGTCATCTGGGTTTGTTTAAATCTTGCCCTGTGGCTTTTGGACTTATTTCTGTCTAGACTCTCACCCAAACTAGACCTGAGACTCCGAGCTCCGATTGAACTAGAAAACCTCCTCCCGTTCAATATTCAATATCGGATCTACGACAAGAACACCGACCAGAACTGGAGGAGTTATCTGCGCCAAGGAGGGATTATGCCAGTTCACTCGGTTGATCTTGGCCATCTTGTACTATTGAATGTCGAGATCGAGGACACAGGTATGATTTTTATTGCATTTGAGTCCACACCTTGTTTAAGAAATCTTTAGTTTTCAAGCCTAGTGAATTTGCAATCATCAACACAGACAGTCATGCCGATTTCGACGTCGAGTCCAAACTCCTAATTGCAGACGATGAAAATCGTAAGCTCTCCCTTAGGATCAATTACATGTAAGGAACTGGAAATTATCGCCGGCGAGAGGAACACAATTAATCTCCATTGTCTTAGTCGTTATCCTGATTCGGGCGGAGCGTTTAAGGCTCAGATCTACAGTCCTTTCATTGTCATTAATAAGACTGGGCTTCCTTTCAAAATCAAGCCTCGAAGACCGAACCGCAGTTCGCCAGAGTGTGCTGGGGATTCGAGACCAGGTATGCAGTCGAATAATTGCGCTCTATAAAGCTTTACTGAATGTCCACAGATATGCTAGCTACCCCTGTGCCATTTAGTAAGTACCTGCTTGCTGTCTGACTTGAATTTTATCATTCTCTTTTAGTGCTGTCTCATATTCAAGAAAAGCGGCATGAATTTGTGTTCCAGATTGGTCAATCTGATTGGTCAGAGGTAAGGCTCCCTTTAGAGGCAATGGAAGCTACTAACGCCTATTAGCCTTTGAGTGTCGAGGCACCATCGGCTGAGTCTAGCCTTGTGGTCCCCATACAAAATCAGAAGGGACATGAACTTCATGTGGGAGTATCATGGACGGAAGGTTTAGGAAAGTACAAACTCTCGAAGGTCATTACATTGGCCCCTCGCTTCTTGATAAAGAATACCCTTCCCGAGCCGATTTCGTTCAGAGAGCATGGCGTCGCACCTGATTCTCGCTCTCTGATTCCTCCTGGTGAACGTGTCCCGTTCCTGACACTTCGTTCATCTGAGCAGAGGCTAGCTACCATCGCGTTCCCTGGGCTCAACACCGAATGGTACGAACAATGTACTTCTGATTCCCTCATTGGCTCATTTTTTCATGGAGGTCGGCGCCATTCAATCTCGAAGATATTGGCATCAGTTCACATTCGAGTCAAGCGTCCAGGCAACTCGCAAGAGGAGCTCATTAAATGTGAGATTCGCCTGGATGGTTCTTCGATTTTTATTTTCCTGTCCCCTGCCTCAGGAGGCTGGCCATTCCGTATTGAGAATGACACTGATTATGAATTTTCCCTCTCCCAATCGGTATGCGCTTTATTCATCTCTGATATGTGTTGTGCCCATCTTTCGGCAGCAGTGGTCCGTCAACGAGGATGGGTCGGCCAAGCAGACGCAGTCGAACAAGTCTTATGGCATTAAACCTCGCGCAAACTTACCTTATGCTTGGGATTATCCGGCTTCACCTGTCAAACAGCTCATTATGAGCATAAATGGATCCAACAGAACAATCGATATGAAGGAAATTGGTGTACTTGTTCCCTTTACATTCACGGTGTGTAATATTTTGACCAAGAAGATCCAGGTATTCATCACAGATTAGGACACAAATCGTCGTCGGGGAGTCATTTCGCTCGATGTTCGTGCTGAAGAACATCGCCAAGTTCTCCGGATTAGCCAGTACAACCAAGATAAGAGCGTGTACAAGCCGCAAGCGCGTGTGCCGCCAACCCCCACCCGTCAAGACACCACCTCTAGTCTCAATGCGGATACATTTGAAGCTGTTACTGATGAAATCCCTCCCACATTCACTTTTGGGCTCGACCTGGCAGGAATTGGTGTTTCGCTCATCAACAAGAAGCTCCTCGAAGTCATATATGCGTCTTTGACTGGTCTTAAGATCGACTACAGCACTAGTTCTGTGGCCCAATCTGTCCACATATCTTGTGCATCTATTCAAGTTGACAACCAATTGCACGAGGCTCTTTATCCAGTCATCCTCCAGCCCACGCCGGTCTCTAGAGAAAGCACCGGACTTGCAGCGCTGCCTACCATTCAAGCCTCCGTTATTTGGCTCAACGATCAAGGTTAGATTTTCGAACCGCAATCTCTCCTAATCGCTAATTTTTTTTCAGGACATGGTGTCCTCTTCATCAAATACTTGTCCATCCTTCTGCAAGCTTTGACTATCGAGGCCGATGAGGATCTTTTATTTGCTCTATATGATCTTACGCAGATCCAAGGTATTTCTTGGGAAGATGGCGTTGAAGAGTAGGTGTTCATCAATTTATCGAAGCAGCATCTTAATGGTGTTGTCAGCAAACTCCTTGTGCATCCGACGACGATTCCGGAACCTTCTGGAGCTCAGCAAGGCCAGGACTTGTATTTCGAAGTTCTAGAGCTTCAGCCAGTGAAGTTACTTCTATCGTTTATGCGAACAGAAAGGATTACGAGTGACCAAAAGTAAGCATCGCAGCCCTTTTCACCTTCATACGCACTCTGAGGGTTCGTAGACTGAGTATCCGGAATCCTATCGCGGTTGTCGTCAACGCACTCACAATGGCGGTGGGGAACATCAACGACGCTGCTCTTGAGCTTAATGCCCTGGCAATTAAGGACATGCGTCTCACATCACCAGAGCTGCAATCTAGAATTCTTTACCACTACCGCCAGGATGTTATTCGGCAGCTTTATCGCCTCCTGGGATCCGCTGATTTCATCGGAAATCCAGTAGGATTATTCACGAACGTTAGTTCTGGTGTTGCTGATATATTCTATGAACCCTTCCATGGAGTCGTCATGCATGGGAACAAGGAACTTGGTATTGGCATCGCGAAGGTATGCGGCTCGACCTCTAAGGCTTTGAGATGACTAAAACGATTACTATAGGGCGCTGCTAGTTTTGTAAAGAAGACGGTTTTCGGAGTCACTGACAGTATGACCAAGTTTACGAGCAGCGTTGGGAAAGGTTTATCCGGTTATCTCATCTCTTTCTACCCTCTTACCTTGCGGCAGGTCTTTCCGCAGCTACGTTTGACCCCGAATACCAGGCTCGTCGACGACTAGCTCAACGGCGAAACAGGCCCAGGCATGCACTGTGAATTTTATTCTGCTGATGTGCTTCAATTCACTTGACTTATGCTACGATGGCTAGGTATGGCGTGGCAGCTGGTGGCGAAGCGTTCGCATCTAGCATTTCTAGCGCCGTCGAAGGCGTTCTGGTGTGTCATTTAGTTCCACTTTTTGCTCTGTGGGACTTACAGGATCTCAGTTCAAGCCCATGGAAGGTGCAGATCGAGAAGGCGCTGTTGGCTTCTTCAAAGGGATAGGCAAGGGCTTCATGGGGTGAGTACTGTCTATGGGCTTGAGCCATGTGTTTTCATGTTCAAACCAGAGCGGTTACTAAACCTGTAGTCGGCGTCTTCGACCTTGCTTCCAATGTCACCGAAGGTTTGCGTTATCTTTTGAAACTGTTTGCTTGTCTAAATTTTTGAAGGTATCCGTAACACAACTGTTGTATTTGACAAAGCAGCTCGAGATCGTGTCCGCCTCGTAAGTCCGACAGATTTGTTGGGAAAGTTGACCAGACTAAACTCCGTTCTTTAGCCACGGCATGTTCCCTCTGATGGAGTTCTCACAGTACGAACCTTTCTCGAACTGAATGTCAGTCAACCTGATAGAAGTCGTCTAGTCATATTCTGCTCGCGAGGCGCAAGGGCAATATTGGATGAGGGATTTGGACAATGGCGCATTCCGTCAGGAAGCATACGTTGCACATATAAGTACGCTCTCGGCGGAATTTGGCTCCCCAGTTGGCTGATATCTCTTCAGATTCCCCAGGCGGTGATAACGTGGTCCTTTTGACCATGTCGAGAGTATTGAGTTTCTGGACCAAGAACCTTCGGCTCGAATGGGAACTTCCTTTCACTCAAGTTTCTGGGGTGACGGTCGAAGATACGGGCATTCGCTTTACGCACAAAGCTGGTCGAGACGGGAATAAATTTGTGAACATTCCAGATAAAAGTGGTCAGACATGGTTTTTCGAACAAGTTGCTGGAGTTGTGAAGAGCTACAATCAGAGGAAGAAAATCGAGAAAGCTTGAGAGAGAAAGATGGGGATAAAAGGACTCCTTGACTACTTATGAAATGTTCATTCTATAATATTGGACCGCATATGCGTTACCGCCGAATGGCCCCACCCAACAGGGTGGAACGGAATGAAAAATTGAGGCTTCGAGGCCCTGGTCTTTAGGTGGCGTTGTTGAACACATGGGATCTGATTTTTCATGCTGCTCATGATTCTCCACTGATACTAGAGGCACCAATGATCCAGGCTCAGCGGGAGAATGCAGATCCAGAGTTTTTCTCATCCGCTTTCGCATTTCGGTGACCGGTGAATGTTGAGAGCGTATTCCTTGCTAATAGGGGACTTGGGTTCTAGTGGGTTCTAACGCAGAGGATATTATAATTAAGGCGACGAAGCCCCTTAAACCCTTACGAGAAGCGGAGACAAATCAACGGAAAGGTTGATGTTTGATTGAAATTTCGAAGTCAGGGTCGGCGCGTCTGGTTTGAAATTTGGAGAGCCTGAACCTGAAAACTAAACTTCTCTCTGATACCGACAAACACTCTTTTCTTCTTACTCTGACCGAGAGCGCATCGGTTGTCCACTCTTTCAGTAAAATAAAGCCATGGAACGCACTACTCCGTCTGCAAGCCCAAACCCAAGCAATGCGTCTTCTGCACCCAGAAGTCGGTTCTCCGGTATGTAATTGAAAATCCGGTTTCACTGTGAGCCTTGTATTAAGCAATATAGACACGTCTCTAGCTGAGCAAATCGCGTCGCGAGGAGGACTGAAAGCTTCAACGTTTCTTGGACGAACACCTACAGGGGGTAGCGGATTCAATAGCACTTTCAACTACGCCAACTCTGTCTCAGGCTCCCACCACCAACGATCAGGGTCCAAAGACGGCAGTGTCCTCGAATCGATTCCCGACACTCAGCAATTCCCGGATATTGTTATTGACAACTCGGAATCTGCTGTTACTCGCCCCGCTTCGAACAGGAAGGCCGCCCAAATTCTTGGTTTATCACAACACAGGCTCAGGTATGTCTCACGCGCTAGTCATCATTCTTCTCCTCAGAACCTCATCTCTCGCTCTCTCCCTTAGCATGCAAGCCGTCCCCGAGTCTGTTTCGCGCACATCCTTGGCGCTTAGCACGCGCAGCGTCCGCTCTGAACGCAAGGAGACTCCTCAGTCCTCAATGCTGCCCCTAGCCAGCGTTTACTGCGTGTCTGGCTTACCCAAGAGTCCAAATACGTGGACTCTTAGCGATCCCGATTCCGTGGCCGGCTTGCACCATTCTGAGAGTGCCGTCAACCGTTGGTGGCGCCCTGAAATTCTAGGCTCGACTGTATCGCCCGGTGCTGGAGTCAAGCGGCGGAAACAACAGAAGGCTTCTGGTGCATTGGCAAAACAAGAGGTTGCGAAAATTCTTTCCAAGTCTCTCAAGGTACTTTTTACCCTTTGAGTTTCTTTTTGTACGTGACTCTGATGCCGTCTAAAGCTCAGCTTCACCCGAGATGTAGAAATCATAGCTTCAACGTGAGCACGTCCGCCCAACAGTCTGAGTTTTATCTTCACTTGTGCTTTTTATATAGTCTTCAGCCTGCTTCGACCATCCACACTTTCTCTTTCACTGTGCCCGCAACAAAAACACCACTGGCGCCAGCTTCTATTGGTGACCTCCGCGGCAGTGTCTTCTCAGACCCTCGAGGCTCAGTTACTTCATTTGCTCATCCCTATTCTGATGATCCTTTTGCGCGTCCCAGCTCTGCATATCTAGGGCCTCCGGCTGTTCTCGCGGCACCTGCGCGATCCAATTCCCTCACGGTTCCTGGTTCTGCGCCAGCATTGCCTCAAAGCTCGAACACCGAGTATTATGGGGTTTGCCTGACTGTTTGGTCTCATGCAGACGCTGAGCGCACCGCTGCTATCCGTCGCACATTAGAAGCTAGTCGAATGCGCAAGGAGTCCGCTCAATCGCTCGCCGGTGCTCGGTTGAAACATATCCGTTCTGAACAGTCGGATACGCCAGATGTCAGCGTTCAAGCTCGCCGAAAATCTCGCAAGAATTCGCGAGTGCCCTGGGGAGAAGCTGAAACCGATGCCGAAACTGAAGGAGCTATGAGTGAAAGCGATTTCGAGACTAGCACAATTGGCCATGGGCCTGGTGAAAGTACTCTTTTCCTTCCAGGAGACACCGGTATGATCCTTTCTCATGCCATATATTATTATTACTAATGTTCATCTCTCTAGTGTTTTGGCTCCCTTACTCTCTGAGTATTGTCTCTCGTCATCCCGTCTACGACTTGATGAGAGACTATCTTACTCTCTCGTGGGCTCGTTTCAGCAAAGATGTGACTAGTCACTCCCTCCAGATTTCTAAGATTCTCTCGCATCCCGCGCCGCGACCAGGTGATATGGTTCGATTAGATGCAAGTCCAAAGAATGAGAGCGAAGCGAGTCTTGAGGTCATTGCTCGTTTCCCTGGTGGTATTGATTTTGCCAAAGGCCTCGTGGATGTCAATTTTTCTTTCTGGCCTCTGTTTAAATGTCTGAACGTAGACAATATTCTGACCATCTGTGAAGTGAGCGCAGAAACACAGTCCTCTCAAACTCTTAATCTTATCATCCTCTAGATTGCACTGGCTCCAACTGGTCGTGTTCTCTTTGTGTCTCGCCATCCGGCTCTCCTTGGTGTAAGTTTTCTCGGCCCACCTTTGTATGCTGGTTGCTCAAGCCAGATAGATCGCTGTGAATACGATCAAATATCTTCTCGAATTTGCGCACAAGTGGAATGGGGTTGCGTTCCCGGCAGTTCATGCTCGTGATCTGAAGATACTTGTCGAAGATCCTGGTCCATGGATCATGGGTGTCGCCACAGAGGCGCGTTTCAGTATTCGGCCATCTCCTGAAATTTGTGTTTGTGATTTGTGGGTTTTTTGTAACTCCCTTGCCTCTGGCCTGATTTGTTGTGAAGGGATATCAATTATATCAATTGCCCTTCTCCCCCTCCAGGAGCTATTTCAACTAAAAAACAACGTGACAAATATCGCGAGAAATTACTTGCTGCTTTTGAGGGTCATTACCACCCTGACCATGGAGTTCCTACGCAAGTTGTCTGCTCTATTTCAGAGAGACAAATAACTGATGGTTCGCAGCGAGCTAAAGGAAGCCTTCCCAGCAGGGCGTTTCCGACCCTTTTGCAAGATTCAGGCTAAACGAGGCGCACCTGCCGCTGTTGCTGACCCAATTCAAGCTCCAGAGTGGTGGCACCCCAGGATTATTCAGTGCGCTTGTTCCTGATTCAGCAGGTTGAGTCTAACCATTTCCAGGGCCTTCGCGAATGTTTTACAGGACAAGGTTTGTTCATACCCCTGCTAGGCAATATCAAACTAACAGAGTGGCAGTTTAAGAAGCCTTCGCTGATGCGTCGCCTCAGCAGCTTTGGCGCTGTCAGGAAAGCACCTCAGCTCACTGCTGCTGAACAGCATGTTCAGCTTTCTATTCGCCGTCGTACTGCGAACTTCGTCGATGCTAGGGACGATCTGGAATCCCGCATAGGCAGACTCTCGCGCCGTTTGAATTTCTTGATGACTGAGAGTGACCTCTGGCGAGATAAATTCGTCACCTTCGAACAATATGCTGAGAAGCTTAGTGCCGAGGCTGGTCAACTCCGACCAAGATCACTAAGAGCAGAAAGAGACGAAGCGCTTGAGCGGTATCGTTACTCTCACAGCAGCAGAGAAAAACAAACTACAATCTCGTACGCTCAAACTATTACTGCCAATATATCTGCCTAACATGAAGTTGTAGAACTTGCCGATACTGAGGCTCAGCATAAACATGCCACTGCTGAGTTGAGGAAAATGAAAGCCGAAATGGAGCGTCTTGAGCGGGAACGTGAAGAGGAGCGTGCTGAAATTGAAGCTCAAATTGAACGTGCCCTCGCATCGATGCAAGTTGGTGACCTCGATTTCAGTGACTCCGAGCTTGAGGACGATCCTACTTCTCGTCCCACGAGTCGCATGTCCTCGCGTTCAGGCAGATCCACTAGAACGCGTGGCCGCCGCACCAGCGATGCTGCCTCCCGTCGTAGTGACCGCGTAGATGCTGACCCTCCTCCGATTCCCTCTACGATCACTGCGGTAGAACGTCAAACTGATACAATTGAGGAAGGCGATGAAGAAGATTCGGAGGCCGCTCTCGCTAAGAAGAAGCGTTTCTCTGCTTCTGGTGACCCTGATCTTCGTGCCGTTGATGAAGGAATCACTCAGAAGAGCGACAAGATCGCCAAAAAGGTTCAGGAGATTCAAGAGAAGGTCTGCACGTTTCTTTTAGAGTTTAGTCTCGGAATATTTAATCCTTTTTAGCTCGAGAATGCCCTTAAGAAATCTGACACTCCCATTCATAGTGATGAAGAGAGGGCTCCGCCTGCCGCTCGCACTCGTCCTCCCCCTAAAAACCCTGCTCGCAAAGCCGGGAGAAAGAGTCATGGCCGGACTTCCTCTGTCCAGACGAACGGCAGTTCTCGCACAGCGACGCCAGACTCCGCGCCTGCGCCTCGCCCTCTTCTTCTCAAGCCTGTTGAAAACGGGTCGGCGGAGTCGGACGACCGGGACGACCAAAGCACCCCCGAGCCGACTAGGATTCGCAAGATATCATCAGGCGCTTCCCTGAGTGCCACACCAGCTCCTGTATCACCTGGGGCATTAACTGCTTCGACACCGTCGTTAGCAACAGATGAGTCCGATACAGACTTTCAGAGTGCTGTTGGATCGTCACCTGCTTCGAGTTATCATGAGCATGACGAGGATACTAGCAGCAGGTATGAACGTGGAAGTAAGAAATCCTCGTTCGATGGTGCGAAACCGAATGGCAAAACCCAACGCCGTAAACATCAGGCACGCACGTCTGCAAGCACTGTTACCTCAGTTGCTTGAAGAACTCCACATTCCTTTTTATCTTCTTTCTTTTCTGCCCGATATATCGCATGCCCTTTTCTGCTTGGAACACTGACTAACGCTTCGTTCTTTACGTTCGCCTTACATTTCATTATCCTCTGGACGGACTACCGTTTGCTATTCAATGTATACATTAGATTCGGCCTATGTTTCGCTCTACCCTTGCTACGCCTGTATTTCTCCCTTCTCTTTGCACTAGTCGGGACGTTGGTACTGTTTCTGATACCTTATTGAAGTTTTCGCTGCGCGAATATGATTGAAGTGCCAGCACCCGCCCTAAAGCAAGTCACATTTGAGAGGAAGCGCCGGCTATAAAAGGGTTGAATCGGACAACATGGTGTGTTTCGCGCCTGTTCCTTCTTTCCTGTGACATGCCGCCATCTGACTTAGCATGGGTCTATTGCTAGGCGTCGACGTCGTCTTCTCGGGTTGAGATACGCAAGGAGGAATGGGATCGACGTTTGCACCAAGTCCAAGTCACGAAGGAGTAAGTTTTCTTCTTTCCTTTTTTTTCTGCGGTTGTTGTCGATGGATGATAAAAAAATTGGGAATCTCTCTGAGTATATATTCTTTGAGGAGACACAAAAATTGCATGTATTATCTGAACCCCTCTCTCTGCCTGTCTCTCTTGTTGATGTGGTTGACGGTGCTGATCGACTTTGTCAAGGGACCTCAACCGGTTGATTATGGATTACCTGGTAATCGAAGGCTACAAAGCTGCTGCAGAAGAATTCAGCCAAGAAGCACATATCAGTCCACCCATTGATTTGGAGAGTATTGAAAGTCGAATGAAGATTCGAGATGCGCTTCATAGTGGTGATGTTGACAGTGCGATTGTAGGAGTGAATGACTTGGATGGAAGTGTGAGTGGTTTTCTTTTTCCTTTTTCCATTCGATCTGGTACCGAAGATTATTACATTTCATGCACCATTCTCAACCCGTATTTATTGCGGTTGGTGATGAGACTTGTTCCAAAAGACTTTAAAGTCTTGAATATGATGGCTTCTCCCCATATCTCTGAACCGACGTTCGCTGACCAAGATTTGCATAGCTCTTTGATCGAAATCCGTCGCTATTTTTCCATCTACAGCAACAGAAGATGATTGAGCTGATTCGGAGAGGGCAGATTGTGGAGGCCGTCAAGTTTGCTCAGGAAGAATTGGCGCCTCAGGGAGAAGAAAGTCCCGAGTTTTTAGAGGAATTGGAACGAACAATGGCGTTGCTTGCATTTGATAGTAGTGCCACCGTAACCAGCGGTCCACCAGAGCGGATTGGAGAGCTGCTATCGGCTGGGCAGAGGATGAAGACAGCGGGTGAAGTGAATGCAGCCATTTTGGAAGCGAGCAACCAGGGCAAAGAGGTGAAGCTGATTGGGTTATTAAAGCTGCTATCATGGGGTGAACGCGTGTTGGAGGAGAAGGCAGAGTTCCCGCACTTGGACGGCATGTAGTATTGTAAAAACTATATAAACTGATGTATTATCTATAGTAAGGATCCACCTGTGACCGTCGAGGAAGCTTGGCTGCTCACGTCCATCATCACGATGAGTGCGCGCAGAGGTAAGCTGTACGTGGTGAACCAGTCAAGCTCGAGCTCTGAAGGAGAAGACCCTCCTGAGGCGCCGGTGAAGGTGTACAAACGACCGAGCAAGTCGCCGGCATATGGGCCACGAACGAAACCTGGGAGCGCACTAGTCGGCCTCCCTCCACCGCTGCCGCCTGTTCCCTCGCCAGCGTCACTCATGACGACGAACCTGGGCCCATCATCCTCGTCAGTTGCGCTTCCGTCGCTGTCTTCGCCATCCTCTACGACAGCCGACGACGAGCCGCCCCCTCCAACTCCTGACCTGCCTATTCCCCGCTCCTCTCCCCATCCACATCCGTCCACAGCCAAAGCCTCCTGTGCCCAAAGTAAATGTGCTTGTGACAACCGATGCAGAGCGCTACACTAGAGTAGATATTCCTTCCACCCATGATCCAGCAGCGATCCGAGAGGCCATCTTCTCCAAGGTGCGTATTTTATTGTCCGCACTTAAAATCTCCTTCTTACGACTCACTGTTTTCCTCGCAGCTTCTGATCTCTGACGAGGCTCACTATGCTATATTCCAGACTGACTTTGGCCAGATGGGCATCGGTGACCCACTCTCAAACTGAACGACTGGCCGAGCTCTGCCGCGAAGAAGGCGACCAGAAGGGTTCTCTGCTGTTCTATGTCGTTCCTCACAACAGTTTCCACTCTACTCGTGAGCTGCCCCGTCGACCAGCTGTCTCTCCGTCCCCGTCGTCGCCCCGTTCTCGGACTGGTAGTGTTTCTTCGACCAGCGAAAATGCTCCTGGGTACGATGCAGATCTCGACGACGAACGGCGCACAACTATGCGACCTGCACCCATGCCTCTCTCTGTCTCCGTTCCCAGTGCGCGCGGATCCAGTCCTCCCTTGTCTTCCTCATCATCTACAAAAGCCCATCGACCCATGTCTCCTTTCTCACCTCCACAGTCTCCAGCAGCCGCACCTACCATTACAGATCGCTCTGGTAAAGTCTATGCCGTCCCCCCACCTCCGCCTCCGCTCTCTCCAAAACGGGCTACATTTAACGACGGGAACGAAACTACCCCGACTACTTCCTTCCACACTCCTACCTCTGCTGTCGTCCCTCCCGACACCCCGCTCTCTGCGCTTCCCTCTGAAAACTGGTGTGCATCACTCCAGACGGCATCCAGCCCCACTCGGAAAGGTTCAGTCTCCCTCAAAACCCCGACGGAAACTACCTAATCTCGATAACAAAGATTTGGATTCGTCTTACCCGTTGTCACCAGATTCGCCCATGTCTTCTGCTCGACTTCAACGAGTGCCTGCTTCTCCTAGCTCAGCCAGGGTGAAGTCGGCTTTTCCGCGTCCCACTCCCCCCACCCCACGAACTTACATGGCTTCCGGGCCTTCTGGCTCCTCCTCTCGCGGTGGCCAACCTGTTTCTACTGCACATTGGGCCGTTCCATGGAAGTATGAGTCAAAACCATCTTCGCCGTCCACTACAACGGCGCCATACCGAACACTGAGTAAGGGCAAGAGCACTCCTGATCTTAAATCTGCGCTTCCCGCCAGCACCAGCTCGAAGCGAAATCAGAATCTTGTTGCCAGACCACCGACGCAGTCAAAAGACACTCCTCCGCCCCCACCTACTCCTCCCGTCCGTCGTTTCGGAGAGGCTTCAACTTCCCGACCACTCATTTCACGACCAGTTGCCGGTGCAGGGTCCTGTTGGTTCGTCTGCAGAGCATCCGCCCTTTGCCGTTGTCCAACGGACATCGACCCAGTCTAGTTGCAAGCCCAACAGTGGCAGACCCGTATCCGAGGCCCTCATCTTCTCTGGACAATGCCGCTACTTTGATATCTCCTTCTCGCACACATGTTAGGCCAAGCCCTCTTCTCTCCCCTTCTTACGACCATTCCGATTCGCGGTCGCCTCGCGGGGTCTCACCCATTCGCGCGTTTATCGACCGATCGGTTCTGTCGTCTTCCCGGTCTGTCCCACCGGCAGAGAACAGTGAACCGCGGTCATCTGTAGAGTCGCCGTCTTTCAATCCTCCCAGCCCTCGTGGCATCCGCTCACCTCGAACGGACCGGCTCTTTTCAGATACAGGTCTTTTGGATTTCAGTTCTTCTCGAAGTCCTGTCGAACCTACATTGCGGCCAGGTGACCCTGCCATCACTGATTTCATGCATTTTGTCAATGCCAATGGCAGCAGCACAGCGCTCTCTGCCTCAACAGAGGCCACATATATTGGTGCAGAATCCGACGAGGAGTCGGATGGAGATGACGACCTTTGGAATCGAAAACCCGACCTCGTCATCGAAACCTCTCCTTCTGGATCAAATACAGCAGTTTCTCCTCCTTCCGCGACCTCATCAACAGTGCAAGAGGCCTCTCAAGCCTCATCCATCCCCACCATCCCCCTCGAAGCCCAATCGAAGAAATGTTACAAGCAATGGGAGCACTTTCCAGAATCAATCAGAAACGACCTGGGCACCGCGGCCTGCGCCCGAGGATGTGTTTGAGCAGCTTGAAAAATTCTTTCCTAACCACGACATTGACGAGCCCGTTTTCGAGGCCGATTCTGGTGCTGGATCACCTGTGAATGGAGACATACCCGCTCCTCTGCCGACCGTCGCACCTTTGGTCCCAAACAAAGCCAAGAAGAACAATTTGGCGAACAAGAAATCTTTAAGGATGGCTGCTGGAGAGCAATACAATAAGAAGAGAATATCTCATGAACCCAGAAGAGTTAGTCGGAGGATGACAAGGCTTTGGGGGTCGAAATTGGAAGAAGTGACGACTAAGGATTCGAGAGTATCATTGTCTACTACCCCAGAATCGCCAGGGTCTTCTAGCGGCGCTTGTGAGTGCTCCTTTTCATCTCTCTTGCGACTAGCGCCGCTGACCAGTTTATTAGCCACATTTAAATGGGTTCGTGGGGAGCTCATTGGGAGAGGAACTTATGGTCGTGTCTATCTTGCCCTCAACGCAACCACTGGCGAGATGATTGCTGTGAAGCAGGTCGAAATTCCCCAGACTGCCAGTGATATGTATGATACACGGCAGTCCACAGTCGTTCAAGCGTTAAAATCGGAGAGTGAGACCCTGAAAGATTTGGATCACCCCAACATTGTCCAGTACCTCGGCTTTGAAGAGACACCGGCAAATTTAAGCATGTAAGTTGCGCCTTCCAAGGTGTTACCCTGGTACTAACACTTGGAACAGCTTCTTGGAGTATGTTCCAGGCGGTTCCATCGGCAGCTGCTTGCTACGGCACGGCAAATTCGACGAGCCTGTTACCAAACATTTCACATCCCAGATTTTAGATGGGCTTCATTATCTCCATTCCAAAAATATCCTACATAGAGTAAATTTCTTTTTCAGTCTCTCGTCGAGGCAGAGCTGATCGCCGTTTTATAGGACCTCAAGGCTGACAACATCCTTGTCGAGCACGGCGGTGTTTGCAAAATCTCCGACTTTGGTATTTCCAAACGAATGACGGATGATCTAAGCGGAGGTGCTCAGACAGCCATGCAAGGTACCGTGTTTTGGATGGCCCCTGAGGTAATCAGCACAGCCGAGAAGGGCTACAACTCGAAGGTGGATATCTGGAGTGTCGGGTGCGTTGTCCTTGAAATGTGGGCTGGGTCGAGGCCATGGAGTGGGAGTGAGATGATGGCTGTCATGTTCAAGGTCAATTATTTTCACTCAATGTTATTACACGACGACAGTGCTCATTTGCCCACAGTTGTATCATGAAAAGAAACCACCGCCAATCCCTGAAAACGTCACCTTGACAGAGCTAGCAGACGACTTTAGGAAATTGTGCTTTGCCATGTGAGCCTATTATGGTCTTCTTTGTGTTTTCTTTCTCACCTCACACCCGCTCTAGTAATCCAGACGATCGACCCCCCGCTTCTGTACTCAGGAAGCATCCCTATCTAGAGTTGCCACCGCATTGGCAGTTCACTGGGAAATTTGGCTCAAGGAACTCTTAAAGTGCTTCGTTTGTCTACGCCCCTTCTTCACTGTATATTTTTTGAGCCTCTATCCCGACTTTTTTTTCTCGGCCTGTGGTATAGTAATTGCTTCTTCGTTCTCCATTTTTGTCTGTACACTTTCATCATCGTTATCTGTATCCATCTAGTTAGTTTTTTCTTTGTTTCGCCTTCCATTGTCTATTGCATTGCGTTTCTTCTGGCACTCGGCAGGAAGGAGATAGATGAAAATTCTAGAGAGCATTCTTCAACACCAGCAAAATCTGACAGATGATCTTTATAAATTTTACTAGCCAAAAAGTAGGGTGACAGTTGCTCACTTTTCATTGAAAAGCCACTCAGCATCCTTGAGATCTGGTCGATACACCGCCATACAAGCGAGATGGTCGTGCCGCCAGATCGTCTTGCCATTCAAGACGCCTTGTAAGTCAGGTGCCAAGTTCCATATCTCAACTTCGTCGAATCCATACTCTCTTGCAAGATCAAGTAACTTATACACCAAACTCTCGAATTTTTGATGATTGTTTGAAGGACACCGAAAACGGGTGACAACAAGTTTAGCTGGATCTTTCAGCTCAATGTCCCAAGTTGCAAAGGTCTCTTCTTCTCCCGGACTTGTTGTTGAGGAGATGAGACCCCAATTTGGATCTGGAGGCGCACGAGGATGGATAGAAAATATTTCGGGGACGAGTCGAGCGTACTGAAACCTGGCAACACCTTCGTCTGTGAGGAAAGACATTGCTGGGATAGCATCGACTGAAAGGCTGGAGAAATAGTGTCTGATTCGATCTGCCTCTCGATCCCAAATCCCATCGAGAGTCAGAGGGTCTTGTACCAAAGTCCATTCATCCAGGAGAGGTGGAGGAGAGACCTGCATTTTATTAAGGTCAGCTACCCTCCAGATCGTGGAGTTGTTTCTCTCTCGGTAACCAACCAACTACAGAAGGCGTCGGACCAGCGACACGATAGAATTCACTTCCAATGTCACTAAACAGAACTGATACGACGCCATCTCCTTCGCTGGGCACGTTCGGAGGCTCTCCCCAGAGGTCAAGAGGATAAGAAATAGCAGCCTTCTTAGATAGTGTGTTTCCGGCGAGCGCCCAATGCAGGAGATGCATCATGTGCGTCGCGTAGCCTTTCCCTCTATGTTCTACGGCTGTGAATACGGACCCAATTCCATATGCTGTAGTGTTCTCAACCACCCCATGCGAAGGTTTGGCTAAGAACGCCCGTTTATATCTTTAGAGAAAACAGAACAAAAAAACAAGGTAGGTATCAAGACAAGCGGCAGGTTGAAAAAAGCTCACGTTTCGCATGAGCAGGGAAAATCGAGTGTTTCAGGATTGTCACGAGGTGCAAGAATCCTTACAGATAGTTTGTTCAGAAAGATGCTTACAATTACGGGAGATGGGTGGGTGGGGAATGCCCTACCATGTAATCAAGTTTCCGTCTTTTGCCTGTTCAAGCTTTTCCATTCGTTCATCTCGGGCAAGATACTGCTCCGGTGTCATCCCATAGCCCCATGCTGCGCAAATCCGAGTCCTAGACTCATTCTTCTGAGCACGATTGGCAATGAAGAGAGAGAAGTGAGCAAGCGGGGAAGACATGATGGCAAGAAGAGATCCAGTCTTTTTAGTTGCCCAGTCATTCTACAGCTTTCGAGTCGCATCGGCTATCAATTGAATAAACGGAACGCATTCACCTCAGTCGCCTTGCAGTTGCTGAAAAATATCCCACAAATACCAGGTGTCTCCGTCGAGAAACATCCAGAACAAGCTTGCTCAGCTGGATGACCCTAATAAATACCAACATCTTACAAAGCTAGGAAAAGAAACTAGTAACAAATAGAAGGATATCTGTGGTATACAATATTGGTAGATGTGTAAACTAATAAGTGTGTTCCAAAGAATTCAGAAAAATCATTTTATTCCTCATTCTATCCGACGTATGATCTTGCCCATTGTCTACCAAACAAAAAGGCCCCAAAGTCTATCTCAGTGCACCCTTGGCGACTGACGATCATCGTACACAAAGGCGTCATAACAGTGTGAAGATTGGGAGGCAGCCACAAGAGCCTGAGTTTCTCTCCAGATCTCAAAGTGTGAACGACCCAACCATCCGCTTCAGCAGACCAATTATTAAGGACAACTGAGGCATCCAGAGGATCTAAATCGGGCGATGGGAGTGAAGGGGCGTCTAAGGATCTTTCCATGGACTGTATAGGAAGCTGCATCCAGCTCGGTGCATCCCAGAGACGGATCGTACTGTCTGTTGAGCCAGAGAGAATCTGTGTACCATCCGGTGATACCCTGACTGACCAAATCCAGTCAGTGTGGCCTTCTAACGGGCGAGAAAGCTCAGCACCAGTCTGTGCATCCCAAAGGCGGAGAGTTTTATCATTGGAAGCAGAAATGATATAGGCTCCATCTGGAGAAAATGCCACAGAGTTGACTGTATTTCCATGTCCAAGGAGGGGCGGTAGAGCAGGTGTTCCGTGCAGTGCATCCCATACACGAATGGAACGATCACTGGAACCAGAAACAATCCGAGAACCGTCCGGTGAAAGAGCTACAGACCAGATCCAATTGGTGTGACCTTCCAGAGGTGGAAACACTAGTTCTCCTGTTTTCACGTCCCAGATGCGGACAGTCCCGTCATCAGACCCCGAAATTATCCGAGAACCGTCTAGTGAAAATTTAACAGATTTCACAGAACCTTCGTGGCCCAATAAAGGCGAAAGGGCTGAGGATCCGTCTATCGCGTTCCATATACATATAGTGCCGTCATCGGAGCCCGATACGATGAGAGAGCAGTCTGGCGAGAATGCAACTGAGCCAACCCCACCAACGTGTCCCTTCAATAACGGTAGGTGCTGCTTTCCACTCTTGGAATCCCAAACGCAGATTCCACCGTTATCAAACCCGGAAACAATGTAAGAGTCATCTGGGGCAAAGCTGACAGACCTAATCCAATGCCCGTGGCCTTT
This sequence comes from Flagelloscypha sp. PMI_526, assembly GCA_021399455.1. NCBI lineage: Eukaryota > Fungi > Basidiomycota > Agaricomycetes > Agaricales > Niaceae > Flagelloscypha > Flagelloscypha sp. PMI_526. The sequence goes on along the minus strand of JAJTUO010000001.1, from coordinate 2,461,544 downwards.
CAGAGGTGGAAGTGCCAGGGATCCACTACGTGCATTCCAGACACGGACCGTGTTATCGTCCGAACCAGAAAGGAAGAGAGAACCATCCGAGGAGAATGCGACGGAGCTGACGCCGCTGACATGCCCCTCCAGGTATATCGAACTGAGTGGCAGATCACTTGTAGTGTCAAAGCTGGAAACGACATCTGAGGTACCAGGCGGGGGTGTTGGTTCTTCCAGAACAGGTAGAAGTTGTACTCCTGTTTGGGTATCCCAAACGCGAACTGTCCTGTCTCTCGATCCAGAAACAATACGAGTGCTATCCGTGGAAAAGGCAACACATGCGACCCAGTGACAGTGGCCTTCGAGAGGAGGTAGAACTTGATCGCCGCTCGACGCATCCCAAACACGAACTGTTGCATCATCAGAGCCTGAAACAATACGAGAGCCATCCGGTGAGCAAGCAATAGTACCAATAGCGCATGTATGCCCTTTCATCGGCGAGAGCACAGGCGCTCCTGTCTGAGCATCCCAGACGCGAATGGTTTTGTCATCGGAACCTGAAATGACTTGAGAACCATCAGGAGAAAATGAAACGGACCAAATCCAATTGGTGTGGCCCATCAGCGGTGGGAGGCAAAGGGTCCCATTACGAACATCCCAAACCCGTAATGTTAGGTCGTCAGAGCCAGAGACAATACGAGAGCTGTCAGGTGAGCAGGCAACAGAGATGACAATTCCGGTGTGTCCTTCCAGAGGTGGAAGAATTTGAATTCCGCTTTGAGCATCCCAAACGCGAATTGTACAATCGTCGGATCCGGAGACAATACGACGGCCGTCGGGAGTAAACGCAACAGATCTGACCCGTGCAGTATGTCCCTCCATTGGTGAGAGAACAAGTGTCCCAGTCATAGCATCCCAAAGCCGGACTGTACCATCATCTGAGGCTGAAGCAATGGAAGAACCGTCCGGTGAGAAAGCAACCGACCAAATAGGACCTCGATGGCCTTTCAGTGGCGGAAGAATCTGTACACCAGTTTGAGAATCCCAAACACAGACTGTGCCGTCATTGGAGCCGGAGATAATACGAGAATCATCAGGAGAGAAGGCAACCGCAAAGACGGGCGAGTCTAAAGCAAGGATCGACCTGTTATCAGAGTCAACCTTTTCTACTGGGCGTCTCGTGGTTTTCGAGAGGTCACTAAAGTGACGGCGAAAACGGAGGACATGAGGATGATCCTCCCACAGGGCAAGAAGAGAGACATAGAGGTGGGGGGTAATTCTAGAGCCGGGCATCGAAATAAATCTGGAAACTACTTCTTGGAAATCGGTAAATGGATGGACGAGGTCTTCAAGGGCGGCGTAGTTCTGGAAAGAAATGAATGAACGGCGTACATAAGCAAACCGAAATAGAATACCCGCAAAATTGCAGCCACTTCATCTAACGCCTCACGGCATTGCCGAAGTGCATCAAGTAAGCTCATGGCCTCCATCCAAAACCAAACTTTCTCTTCTACCAACTCTCGAACTTCCCGGTCCAGCAGATCTTTTTGTTCTGACGCCTGGCTTAGATGGAGGTTCCAAGAACTGCATGCATATGATAAGGTGGGATTAATGGCTTTTGAGACGCGTTCCTCGAAGTCTGGAACCTCTTCGTCTGGTACAAAAGAAGATTCAAGGGCGCACATATTAAAAATGAGCTCTTCCTTCATTATCAACAGGCAGGTCCTTGATAGTAACGTATGTTGTGTCGGCGCTATGCATGCAAAATCATTTGAGCGTTGAGAGGAAAGCATGAAATCGGGGAAAGAGGCGTGGAAGATGAAAATGTTAGAGTCCTCGGAAACAAACATGACTGCATAGAGCGAAGCAACAACATGTTCTACAATTTCCGTTGATGTTTCACCGAGACGAGCGACGACCTCAGCTGTTGCTGGACGAGTCAAGCAAATGATAATATGCAAGATCTTGATCCGTCTTTGGTACTCTTTGGAAGTCAACCTCTTGCCAGAGATAGCGAGTGCCAAAATTTGTCGATAGAGCGCATCGATGCCAAGAGTAGGCGACAGTCCCTCCGTCCAGTCTTCGGAGGGTGTAAACTGAAAGAGAGCCGCAAGGCGTTCCTTCGACTCGTGGGCTGAGAGCTCGTCTTTCTGTGGTTTAATGAATTCAACAAGAGTTGCAGCATAAATGAACAAGCCATCTGATTGTTGTGCCAGCAGTTTGACCTGGGTGTCGTTGACTATGGCAGGTGGGAGAGAGTCCCGGAGAAAAAGTTCAATGTCGCGCTGGACAACATCCATTGGCTCGTCGTGAAGATGAACACGTAACTTCGAGACACCACTGCCAGTGTTTGTTAATTGCGAGGATAGCTGTGGCTCTGGCCGGCTTGTCACAAGAAATCTGAGCCCCGGGAGCAAATTGGCCTCTGCTGCATCCAATAAGAGTTTCAGGACATGCATGCCATTATCGCACTCATCCAGAGCATCGATGACCACAAGCAAAGGTGGATGTCCCACACGTTTTTGCGAAGACATTTTCCACGGTTGGGCAAGTAATTCCTGAACTTGATTGGCGAGGCTTGCGTCAACTAACTCAGGATTCTCCAGCAACTTCAATACCAGCATGTCGGCAAATGATCTGGAACTACTGGCGAGGTGACGAACGATCGTAGGTATTAGAAGAGTGGATTTGTGACTGTCGAGCTGTCGCGAGCAGAAGTAGGAGCCTCCTAATAAACCTTTTGCTTTCAATAGCTCGCAAATGGTGAATGCGATTGTTGTTTTCCCCATGCCGGCCCACCCATTTAACCAAAAGAATGGTGGACTCTGGGGGTCGTCGCTAGTTGCCCAGTCCATGATTCTCTGAATCAGACCTTCCCGAGTTCCATGCGTGCATCGACTACGAGGAGCGGCCTCGCAATTGGCAGAGAAAGGTGCAGTTTTGGCTCGAGGAAGCCCAAAAAACACATTATGCTACATTTGAGGGTGAATATTCCTCCTATTTTATAAGCGAGAGTTTCATTAAATGCACCTTTAGGATGTCTGATGTCATTTGCTCTTGCCTTAGACCAAGTTCGATCTGGAGGAGCAGTTTTAGTTAGATAACGAATCTCCGGTAGAAGGATAGTCACTTGAAAAATGTTTAAGGCATCGATGATCCGTTGAGCAGATTCCTTCAATCTGTCGGTAAACTCAGAATTGTGCGCCAATTGTTCTAGCATGCCCTTCCGCCACATTGCTTCAAGTGCCACTCGCTGTTCGTCCAGTTTCCTGCAGAGTTTATGAGTGGCAAGTTCGTTTGCAGGAGCTGTTTGTATCGATTCACTCAGCCAGTGCTGTCAAAGTCTCTTCATTTGGATAGACTCTAGTTTCCATTCGTTTAGTAAGCACTTTGGTTAGCTCCTCAAGACGCTGAAGTTGATGAAATATTTCTTGCTGGTTACTGCTCATGTTCTAATTTCTCCTGTTAGATGGCCAAGTTCAATGAAGGAGTTCTTACATTATATATCTCTATACAAGCATTCACTGCACCCAAGAATGACTTAAGTGGCGGAAACCCGTCGGACGAGCGTTCCAGTACGCCTACGAACTGTTTAATGTTTTCGGATATGGGGGATTTTGTAGGTCTTCGAAGAGCTAACGGCTAGGTAAGTGAACTAAATTCACGTGCAACGAGACTGACTAACTGAAAGAGGAGTTCTGGCTCTGCGCATCAGGACTATTGGGCAAGCTCGGTTTTGCCTTATCTGAGAATCACGGTCAGAAACTCATGGAGTCGTAAACATAAGCACTATTGTTGAATGGTTCACCTGGAGATATGGATGGTGGACTGCCAGAAGGCGAAGGAGAGCGAAACCGCTGCATAAATCGTTTCGGGGACAGAAACTGGACGCTTCTGCTTTGAAGCCATGAGATCAAGGTAAGAGAGAGAAGGTGTACGGCGCTAAGTCGAGACTGACTTGCTCACGGAAAGACCCTTATCGTCATCATAAATGCAATAAAAAGGCATAAACGACCTAAAGACGTCATTTACCCGAGAGCTGTTCAGCATCTAAAATGTTGTGTATACGCTCTTGGTTTAGACAGTATGCTGTGGTGAGCATGGTTCTTTGAACTACTGACCGTAAACGCCCGTAAAGCGCTCACCGTTCTGGGCAGGTTTAAAGTTGGAAACTTCTATCCTAAAAGCGCTCATGAACATTACTGATCAAGAAAAAAAATCAAAAGGCATCTCGGATACACGGGAATTCAGGTTTTGACAGTCGTAACACCCCAAAAAAACATAGCACATTAGCAAACATGAAACACCTGACCTCGATGTCAAGAATCGATTGACATGAGCAGTTACATAGGTTCCATGTGTGTCCAGTTCAATAAAACAAACAAGATACTTGAATACTAGAGGAAAGGTATGGACTCTGGAGTGAATTCAGGAAATAATTCCTTGTTTGATGAAGTTTTATGGTCCTCTCGAAGAACGGTTCATTTATACAGATACACAAATGAATTTGTAATTCAGTACATGAAAATTCCGGTTGATTCCGCTAGTCCTCGGATCTCCGAAATCACGAGCAATGCTACATGAATACATCCAAAAGATCGCCAAATTTTGTCCTTTTGTGTCTCTGAAGTGACACCGCAAAGGATTCCGGGAACCAAGCCTGGTAGTCGCTTTTTCCCAGTATCATCTGGCTCACGGCATCTCCGCATCTCCAAGCGTTCACCATCCCCTCTCCAGTATATCCTGCGCAAATCCATTCTCCGGGTCGTGTCAGGATAGCTTCCGTTGTTCGGAGCATTGACCTCTCGGCCAATAATTTCGGGTGGTATACGTCCAACCCATGGACAGCCATCTACGGACCATCCAATGAGACCAGTCCACATCGCTTTAATACGACCCTTGTTCCAGCCAGTTTTGTTATCCTCGGGGGTCGAGGGGCTTTCATCTCCCCAGTGCTTGCCCCAATAAGATGGTAACACACCCGAAAGGTAGGTATCCAGTTCTGGGACCGTCTTGGTATCATCCGAATTACCCATCTGGCGCATGAGGACGTCATGGATAATAGCAAGTGCTCCACCAAGCATTAGTTCTCCCTGAGGTGATGGGTATGGTGAAGAAGAGGGCTGGGCGCAAGGAAGCTGTTGAGTGAGATAATTGTAATGGAGCTCGTTATCGTCATTGTAAAAAATAAAAGATCTCGATCCCTGCCAGTTCATAGGATCTGGAGAAACAGTGGAAGGAGTCCCAGGGATAAAGCCATGGCCTAACTCTGTGCCAGGTCTTTGTGAAGACATCTGTCCGCAAAAGGGGACAACTTTTTCTCGGAATTCTGGGAGCAAATGGGAGGTCCAGGCATTTGTTGCATGCACGACATGACGCGCTGCAATCGTGCCCTTAGGTGTTGAGACAACATAAGCAGATAGGGATGAAGTAATCGAAGTGCACGGAGTGAAAGCAAAGAGCTCAAAACTTGAAGGTCTCAGTGTGCAAATTGGATAATCAAAAAAAGCGTGTACTTTGTGTGCATTTTCAGAAGGTTCGAGAGGACCCCAGTCACAAGGCGGTATGGATGAACTGCACCAGCAATCGTTCCAATGATACCAGATATTTTGGCGCCGTTCAATTGAAGGGCCTACAGTCATTTATCTGGCGTGTCTGACCTGAGGTGAAAAAAAAAAAAAAAAACCTCGAACTGTTCCTGAGCACAAAATATCCGAGAGGTATCGTTAAAGGGAGCCAGTTCTTTCATGTATGCGTTGTAATTCTTGAGAGCCGTGTCGAATAAGGTCGGGTCTGCATAAACATCGAAGGTGTCCACAAGGCGACATTGGCTATCATGCAATAGTCCTTCCGTCTCGGCAAGAGAAAGAAGCTCCGGAATATGCGAAAGCCAAAATTTTATAATTTTATGTGCCTGGTTTTCGCCGTGCTTTGTGACCAGTTCTGTGTAATCGTGATACCAAGGTGGCGTGATATGGCCACCGTTCCTCCAAAGATATTCAGCAGATCGACGGGAAATTGGTATAGAGCCTACCGGGCTGTAGCTCCAGAGCACACCTCGCGAGCCTCGAGCATAACAATCTTTATCTTAGACTCACCCTCCCCAAGGTGTCTCAGTAAAGAGTGGGCAACGCTTGCACCTGTGATACCACTTCCAATAATCACAATGTCGGCTTCTTCTGGTATTCGTTCACTTTCAGCCCCGCAGCGCGCAATATTCGAAGGTGGAATAGCCCAATAAGGAATTGAAGGGTCCACACGAGGAAGACCAGGATCTTGCGTGACACGGCGATATGCAGTAGAATGGAGATCATAAAGAATGCGACAACGCCGGAGAAAAAAGGCCAGCTTCGAAACGCAAGTACCCATGATGATGGTCTTGAAGAAGTGTGTCGCTTTTGTGAATGAGGCTTGCAGTGATGGAGTCATTCTCGGTCGTCGATGTTCGTCTGAACTGTTATACAACTAGCGCATATAACGCTTTATACGAGTTGAGTAGAGCTTGCTTTTCGTCGCATGAGGACCTAGTGGTCAAACAAAGAATCAACGACGTCATTTCAACTACACCTCTTTTCTATCTTCCTCTCATGATTGACCCATGAGCTCACAAGACGAAGCCGCCAGGAGAATACAAACTGCTTGGAGGCAGCGGAAACAGCAAAATTCGCTGTCTTCTGAGGCGCCAGTCACTTCCGATGTTAGATGGACGGACGTTTCGGTCCATGCTCGATTGAAGGTCTCGGTTAAATTACTGAAGCAGCTTTGCCTGTGCCAATCTATATTGTTGTTCAGGTTGCCAGAGATGCTGCAGATGATAACGATAATTCGCCACAAGTACGGATGAGACGAGCAGCATTCTTTGCTAGTCGATTGAGGAAAGGTGACGCAATGTGGCGAGCGGGAGAAGAAGGTGAGAAGGATCCCAAGGCGCTCAAGACGTTGGAGACCCAACATTATCTTGAACTGGTCGATGCGTGTGTCTGTTCGCTCTTCTGTAATCAAATTCATGCTTATGTCTCTGGTTAGGAAGCACCGTTATGGATCCAACCGTATGTTTCTGCTCTTTGAGACTAATTTGATCGTCGAACTAAGAAACCCCCCTTTTAAGTGAAGGTTCAATGGCCCTTTATATAATCTAAGATGTTCTGAAATTGTCTTGCAGTATTACCACGCTCGGTGGATGGAGGATGACACGACGGACAACTTCTTTCGATGGTAAGTCACTCCTTGACTTTTGGCATTAAGGAATCTAAACATTCTAGGCTCGATAGAGGAGGTGGAAAAGACCTGTCTTTAGACGAGTGTTCTCGAGAAGTGTGTTGTCAAATCTTTTAGTCTTGTGGTGTGAATACTCAATCCGTTCTCTAGAAGCTCGAAAAAGAGGTGGAACTCTTGAGTCTTAAATTTGGACACAACCTAATGACATCTCCTTAGCGTATTATCTATCTCTCCTCTGAACAAAGTAAGTTTGAGCTCTCCTCTGGATCCATAATCACAGTAGAAGCTCATAAACCTTCGTTTAAGGACGAAATTATTTGGTCAAATTTGATAGTGAAGGTCGTCTTCGTTGGATAAAAGATGATAAACTTGTTGATACCACATCTGCCTTTTGGAAGGATGATGGACAAGGGGGAGGAGTAGTCCTAGACTCCGAGATCGAAAGTCCTCGTCCAGAGCCAACCAGGCGACTGAGCTTTGTGGAGGGTGCAGCTGCGTCTGTACAGTCCGAAACAGCCAGTAAAATGGATCAGCCCATCACCAGAAACAGATTCACCAAACCTCTCAAAAAGAATCTCACATTCCAAGGCTGGATAGCGAAAGCCTTAGAACAACACAGCAAGAAGAGCGAGTACGCGAGCCTCTTCATCTTCTCGTGCATTCCTTACACTTCTTAGATGGATATATGCTGCAGATAAACAATGTTGGTCTGGTTTCTCTAGTATGCTAGGCTCTGACATTTCATTGCTAAGGGAACTTGTATGTCGGCATTAAGCTCACTGGCACCTTTCAGCACTCCTCCTTTCTTGCAGGAGGCGCAGCGACGTCGGCTGGCCACATCAGTGTCAAAAATGGCATAATTCACACGCTGTCACCACTATCAGGTCATTATCGGTGAGTCCTGTCATCCTCCGAAAAACTAAGTCGGACTGGAGCCATGACTAGAACGGATATCTCTGTATGTCTTTATGGTTCTGCTCGTATATCAACGTTCATTTTCTTTCTGAATTTTAGCATTTCAATCGGTTTATCGCAATTCTTCAAGAACAAGGCGCAGACATGTCGAAGGCTCAGATAACAAAAGCGAAAGCCGCTCTCTGGGGGTCTGTTTTCTTCTGCCACTACCTGTGGGCAATATTGACCTGCGTCTAGGATGCAGCACCTTAAGAAGGCCAAGAGGAAGAAAGCTAATGTTATCGCCACATCCAAAGAAAAGGCAGAGCGTGCTGCGGCTGGGGCTGGTGCAGGAACTCGTTGGAAGTCGGAAGTACTCTTGGGACGGAGGCACATATCATAATAGACAACAGACATTACACCTCGAAGAGCTTCATTTACCTCAGCATATGTAACATTTATCAACGACCGTAATTCGTTATTTCCTTATATCTTGGCAATGAAGCTCTTTTTGGTCTCATACTAAGCTCGGCTCCATTCGCTTTCAAACTCAGAAACGCCAACAGGAAGTGCGGCCTATCAAAAGCAACCGGTGAAAAAAGGAAAAACCCTACAACTAGCAAGGATAACCCACCTTCTCATCGTAGTCTGTCCAATCATCTTCGGCAAACTCCACTTCGGTAAAAGGCGACCCTTCATTCCTTTGCACTTCCATGTCCCCTTGTAAAATTATTAAGAAAGGTGCTTACGTGTGACGAGCGAGGTGACTTACTCTCGGATCGAAGCCTATGAACTCCAGCCCGCGGCATTCAATGGTCAGAAAAGGCGCAAAGTTGCCTGTCTCATCGCTATAGGGAAGCGTAGTAGATTTGGACTCGAACTTCGCGGAATGTTCACGTTTGCCTAAGGGACTTTAGGGTGAGGTGGCCGGAACAAGAAAGGTGTATAGAGTGCATACACATTCCACATTTCCATACGAAATTCGCAGTGCCCTTGCCTGCAGACAATTCGCGCTCTTCCTTAAAAGCACGACAATTGAATACTAAAGGTCTGTGTATAAGATTCTGCGGACTTACTTTCCTATTCACAGCAACAGATTTGGGGTGGGTTTCATTGCAGGAAGTGCATTTAACTTTGCAATCGTGTAAACATATATTACTGCATCCTTAAATGCAATAGTTTGTACCCGTGAAAAAGTATTCGAAGTCTTCAGAGGCAGGCTCAAGATCAGTCACATTCTAAGCAAGGGAGCTTCAACAAAGGTAGGATTGGTAGATCAAGGCAGCGTTAGGACCTCAAGCGTAGCCTTAACAGAAAGGAGAAGTTTCTGAGTGAATTGAGCTCAAGAATTAGTGGATTGCATAATAAACGGTACGAACGACCATGATGGGCGAAAGCAAGGTTTTGACGGGCGCTTCTATAAGTTAACTTTGCTCTTCGCGTTCTCGCGACATGGTTTCGCTGCTGGCGCTCCGGCTAAGTCGGTCTCTTTCATATACACTACGGCATCCACGGTGGACATTTCATCCTTCCTTGACTCGCGCAAGTACCACTGCAGCTTCAGAGTATCTGCAGGACTTGCACCAAGCTCAAGAGGACTCGTACTGGGACCCAGATGCGGACGACGTTGAAGATATGTTAGAAGGTGACGAGGAGGGGGAGTTTGACAATGATGACACCAACACTCTTGGTCACCATTCCTACTCTGACGAACGCCAGACACTTTATTATATGCGCCTTATTGAGCACGATTTGCCAAAGTTTGTTGGTACGAGGTCTCATGTGTTTTGCGGCTCACAATAACCTGACGTTTGCTTCAGCTTTTAGAAAACCATTTGAACCCCCTACTGCTACCACCCCTCTCATCATCCGTTCACTCTACTACGGAGGGGAAGAACATCCTGTCGAGAAGAAGCGCTGTGTTGTCGTCGCAGTCGATGACCTGCCTCTGGATACCGACGCGGCAATACACAGACTAAAGCTTATTGCTGGTCCTCGATGGAGTATTGACCCTCCAAAAGATGGAGGAGTAAGGATGAACACGGTCACGAGCCATGGGTACATCAAAATTGCTTGTGAAGACTTCCCTACTCCGGCTATGAACTTTAAATGGGCTAGTGATGCTTTAGACTCACTGATTAAAGCTGCTAATGTGAGGCTTCTTACTTTTTTTCCTTTTTCTCTCATTTCCGAATCCTAAAGCATGTTTGATAACTAGGACCCCGACAACTCAATACTTGACAAAGTGCCACTAGACACGAGACACGTTGACAGCCGGAATAAGAAGAAGAAAAATGGATTACACCGACACACAGGGAAACGACCATCCATTCGACATTTCCCGCAAGAGTGGCTTCCTTTACCAGGGGAGCGACTACAGCGACGCGTCGAGGCGAATGATTCTCCCGGGAGCACTCCCATTGAACCGGAAGTTGTCCAAAATAATTTCTTCAAGGATGTATTGAAGCGGAGGAGGATGGCACTGCTAGCGGAAAACGCTGGAGACGAGCTTCTTCAACCGGAAGGATCCGTTAAGAAGTTTGAGGATGAACACCCGGAAGCAGAAGATCTCGTGGACGAAGGGAGCAGCAGCTATGGCTTTGAAGACTTGGGAAACCTGGAGTTTCTGAAGGACGAGCTGAAAGACTTGGAGGGAGAAATGGAGACACTCCTTGATAACCTAACGGCTCCTGATATCCAAGAGCCCCGCAAAGGAAAAAAAGATGACAAGGTGGCTGCTTCGAAGCAAAAGCTCTGATGACCTATGTAAGGATCTATAGTTCTAGAGGCATACTAATTCGATTTTATTGCTCATCAAAAGGCGCCTTTTGCTTTTCACGTTCATCATGATTCGTGTCTCTGTGGTTCAAAGTTGCCCTGTTTTCTCCTCTCTTGAGGCCACCCTTGCAAAGATGGCACATTTCGTTACCATCGCCAAAGAACGCGATCGCTCTGAATTCGCGGTGTTCCCAGAAGCCTTGTAACTGGCTCGTTCCACAATTTTCTTCGGTCTGCTTTGTTTGACTCACTATTTTGGCTTGTCAGCATTGGTGGATATCCAAAATATAGCACTTTTGGTGTCCGTTATAGTTTTTCCTTCTTGACGGTGTGCTCAATCTTGGCCCTTGGGTTTTTTAGACTGTGATAGGTGAACGCTCTGATGCCGGACGAGACGAGTTTTTGCGCTACCATCGGAATGCCATTGACGTCCCGTCGCCGACAACGGACCGCATGGTGACACTTAGCAAGGACTCTGGCATCTTTCTGGTTGTTGGCGTCATCGAAAAAGAGGGTGGAACACTGTATTGTACGGTCGTCTTTATCGATCCCTGTCCATGGTCTCGTCGGTAAGCACAGAAAGCTAACTCCTACTGGGTCAGAAAGACTGTGTTGGGGACAAGGCGATGGGTCTACCCTTCCAGTCCTCCCTTTCAGCTCTAACGAACGGCAGGCGAAGGTCTCAGCTACTATTTGTTGGGTATGGATTCCTGTTTTATGTGTTTAGTGACACTCAACGATGGGTCTAGGAAAACTACATGCCGTTATGTGAGATCAAAGTTTCGCTCAAAAAAATAGCAAAAATAATACCCCTCCCTAGTGAGATATTTCTACTACCAAAAAGGTGTTGAACTGTACTGTGCGCCGACAGTTGACGCGAGACCAGTTTGGGAGAACACAATGGTCCATATCGCGCTCGAAGGGCGATGCTTTGTTCTTGCTGCGTGCCAATTCAGCACCGAGGGAGACTATCCGGAAGAACACCCAGTTTCAGATGCTGCGAGCAGGTCAAAGGAGAAAGTAATGATTGCTGGAGGTAGTCTCATTGTTTCGCCATCTGGGAAGGTTTTAGCTGGGCCTTTAAGAGGAAAGGAAGATGTTCTAACAGCAGAAATTGACTTGGATGATTGCATTCGTGGCAAATTTGACCTAGATGTTGTGGGACATTATGCTCGACCTGACGGTTCGTTGAAACCCTCAGCTTTGGTGTTTTTTAGAATGCTGATAATGAGCAAGTTTTCACTTTCAAAGCTCAAACATCTTGAAGTGATCACAATTACATATATATAAGCAGGGAGCTTAGCGACTGGGGGCTTTGATAGCTAGTAGCATTCTGGCAATCGAAGCATGATACCACACTGAGTCGCGGAAGTAATGAGCGTCGGGCGCTTGAACAAGTGGACCTTTTTACGCACCACGAGCACGGCCTGTTGTAACTGGCCCGCATTCACCTCGCCCCTCTCCTCTAGCTGGATATGAGTTATATGTCTGACACCAACTCTATGGACGCAGCGCCTGCGCCGTCCATTCAACGCAAGCTGCTCAAGGGCTACGTTGGGTTTGCGAACCTTCCCAACCAAGTTCACAGGAAGAGCGTCCGCAAGGGTTTCAATTTCACGGCTATGGTTGTCGGTTCGTACCTGCTTCTTTGTATGGAGGCAATTGTTTATGCTGACATGCGACCAGGCGAGTCTGGTCTTGGCAAATCCACCCTCGTCAACACCCTCTTCGACACCGCTCTCTATGCACCCAAGGACTATTCCCGCCCCCTCTGCGGAACGTCCCACTACCTGTAGCAATTGAGAGCATTGATGCCGGTATGACTTTACCGTTTCATGTCTAGCTCTCTGTCCCTCACTTTTGGCTCAGACATTGAGGAGAATGGTGTCCGCCTGCACCTTACTGTTGTAGACACACCCGGCTTTGGTGACTTTGTTAACAATGACAACTGGTGTGTATTTGCCTTCTCTTTATCTGGCTGTCTTCTCCTGACGCCGCGCGCGTGCTCAGCTGGAAGCCCATCCTCGACGACATCGAGACCCGCTTCGACTCGTATCTCGAACAGGAAAATCGTGTCAACAGGACTAAGATTGTCGACAACCGTGTACATGCTTGTCTATATTTCATTCAGGCTACTGGCCATTCGTGAGTTGCATTCTTCTTGACAGACGCGTGCCCATCCTCATACCCCCTTTTTAGTCTTAAACAGATCGATGTTGAGTTTATGCGCAAGCTTCACACGAAGGTCAATCTTATCCCTGTTATTGCCAAAGCGGATACTATGACCGAAGAGGAGGTTGCCGAGTTCAAGGAGCGAGTAAGTCTCAGGTCTAGCTCACTCCTGTTTTTGTGTATTCTGACCCTCGTACCAGATTCTGGCTGATATTGCACACCATAATATCCACATTTTCCAGGCCCCCACCTATGACAACGAGGACGAGGAAACCATTGCTGAGGCTGAAGAAATTGCAAGCAAGATTCCTTTCGCAGTTGTCGGTTCCGATCGCATTGTGTCTACTCCTGACGGTCGTGAAGTCCGTGGGCGTGCGTATCCATGGGGTGTTGTTGAGGTCGACAATGAGGATCACTGCGACTTTGTCAAGCTCAGGCAGATGCTCGTTCGCACCTACATGGAGGAACTCCGAGAGTTTACCAACGACGTTCTCTATGAAAACTGGCGAACTGAGAAGTTGCTTAGCATGGGTGTCAGCCAAGACTCCAGCGTGTTTAGGGAAATCAAGTTCGTGCTTTTCTATTATTATTTCGACATCTGGACTGATTTGCGTCCAGCCCTGCTGCTCGTATGCAGGAGGAACGTGTCCTTCACGAAGCCAAGCTCGCTAAGATGGAGGCAGAAATGAAGATGGTCTTCCAGCAGAAAGTGCAGGAGAAAGAGTCCAAGCTCAAGCAGTCCGAGGAGGAGCTTTATGCTCGCCACAAAGACATGAAAGAGGCTCTAGAGAAGCAACGGGCTGACCTCGAGGAAAAGAAGAGGCGCATCGAGAGCGGACGACCTCTCACCCCCGAAAAAGCATCTGTGAGCTGCTCCATTTCTTCTATCGTTTACATGTTGTTCTTACTTGCCTACTGCAGACTGGAAGGAAGAAGGGTTTCCTCCGAACCTAAATTCCCTTCCCTTTTATACCTGGCCGAGTCGTGGACTGCGTTCATCTTCATTTGTTACTCCATATCTTTGTTGTTCTTTCCGTACACTTCGGTCTTCGATACCAAAAGTCGCTCCTTACATCGATATCCCTTATTGCCATTGCTAGTCTCTATTTCCTTTTTACTTACCTATTGTGATACGTGGACTCATAACAAAATTTGAAATGGTCTTTTTCCATGACACATGGGCAAATGGGTCGAAACTTTGATTTGGATATGAACATGAAAAACCTGAATGTGTTTACACAGATTGATATGCTCCTGGAGCTGCAGCAGGAGTGGCAGCACTTGGCTGTTGGTGCGTTTGAGGAGCTTGCGGAGGTGCAGGTGAACGAATGGGAGTTGGCCTGTTCGGTGCATGGGGCCTATCGAATGGAGCAGCTTCTTCGTCTACGCTTTGATATCCGTCGCGTCCACCAGATGTGAAGCCGCCAGGCATAGACCAAACTAGGTTCAAAAATGTTAACTCCGGATGATAATATATGGTCACGACACTCGTACCTGTTGGTCCACCAAGGTCACCGCGTATGTTTCCAAGACCGCTGAACTGAGCGCCGCGTTGGCGAGGGTCATCAAGCATGCAAATGCGGTGGGGATCTAATTAGGCGGAATTAAAATAATGCAATTGAATAAGTTTAAATACGCGTTGCCCACGAACTTTGACTAGGAGGATGAGAATAGTCAAGAACTGCGGGCAAAGTCAGCCACAACTCAGAGGAGAATGGGGACTTCACGAACGCGAATCATGCCATTCATTTCATGCCTATGGAGAAGTTAGTTAGTCACCGATGCTGATATTTGGACGACGATAAGAGCCAGACGTACCTTGACATGAAAACAATGTCGAATACTCCCGAGCCGGCAAGTAGACCTACAAACTGGATGTACATTATGAAAAAGACAGTATGCGCAGTAGGATATCAAGACTGACAAGTTGGAGGGACTGGATAGCTTCAGCTTGCTCAAGAGCATAGTGTCCAAAGAGGGAGATGGGGAGGTTATAGGACGGCGCCGTAAACGCGCTGGTGAGGAACGAAAGGATCTGCAACACACACCCAAGTTGAGACAACTGTTGGAAAAGGGAAAAATAAATAGGCTAAGAAGAACGTACTGTATGAACAATCAGACATTTGAAAGGGTCCAAGGTTTGAGCAAAGTCCATCTCAAGGCAATTGCAAGTCAAGGCAAGAGGCAAGTTGTAGTTAGACCTCCACCACCACCACTGATGGTTGGCTTTGACACCGTCCTTCCTGCCGATTCTGTCGAATTCTGCCCACATCCAAACGCAGACGATATCTTGTTATGTGGAACCTATAAGCTAAACGAGCCTAGCGCCGCTAAAAAACGCAGCGGTTTGTGTATCGTTCTCCGCACATCTAGTTCTGGTTCTCTGCCTTCTGTGTAGCCCATCTTGATGAGCGCGTTATGATACTGCATTATTCATGTCTTGTTAGAGAAACTCTACAAGAACTACCTCTCCCTGCTATTCCTGACATCAAGTGGTTGGTCCTAAAGCTGCGCTCCTAGAGCTCCGCTCAAGTTTCGTTACTAGGTGTCATCGTTCCGAGTCTGTTCCTCCTGTAGCTGCAGTGGCTGATAGCGAAGGACATATATCGCTCTTTCAATGGGATTTTGAGAAGGTTAGGCATTTCTTGACCGGTGTAATCAGGCGATCCTAAATACGATTAGGCGGCTCTCGCTGTCGTCAGTACGCTTGACGCTACAGATGCCAACACGCTGTGCCTGTCTATTGATTGGTCTAACAGGCGAACTCCTTCGACGTGAGCCTGAACATTCTTATTGCGCTAGTCATCAATGGACTCAGACAACAGTGAGCTTGGATCACTGGCTGTTTCTATGTCTGACGGCTGCATCGGCATTTTCAAACCTACTCCGGACGGCAAACTGCATAGAGATGCGATTTGGAATGCCCACGATTATGAGCCATGGATTGCTGCTTGGGATTACTGGGACTCAAACCGCATTTACTCAGGCGCTTCATGCTTTTGCCTTCTCTCTATCTCGGGCTGACATTTTATTGTGAAGGCGGCGACGACTTGTCTTTGAAGGTATGGGACACAAGACAGCCAACCTTTCAACCCGTTCTTGTCAACAGGAAGTGTGTTATAGGACTCGTCATTTCGTATTGACGCCTACTCATAGCTCATAGATTTGAGGCCGGTGTAACCACAATACAGAACCATCCATTTGTTGAAAATCTCATTGCAGTAGGAAGGTAATACTCGCCAATTTGTCCTGGGAATGGCTTAACCTCATAGAATTTATAGCTATGACGAGACGTTGCGTCTCTTCGATACCCGCATGCTTCAGCGACCATTTTTGCAAGAGTCTGTGGGTTCGGCACCATGGCGGGTGAAATGGCACCCGTCCTCGGACAGACAGGGAGATCTTCTCGTTGCCTGTATGAGGGATGGGTACAAGGTTATCCGACTTGCCGACGGCGGGGCAAGCCCAGCAACAGGGTCAACTTTCGAAGTTACCCAACGGTTTGATGAACATGATCCTGAAGGGCTTTGTTATGGCGTTGATTGGTCTCACAAAAAGGAGCCCGGAAGAAATGATACTTTGATAGCAAGTTGTTCCTTTTACGATCATCTATTACACCTCTGGTATGGCTAATCACAATAAGTTATACTATTTGTACAGTAATGCATTTGAGTCCTACTGTCAAGAGTTGGACGACGACGGCTGGTGAGGACGCGGCGTATATGCAGGGGTAGGGGGAATACTAGGTTCCAACTTCCGCTTCTTCCAGAAGCCAGCATTTGGGCCGTTTACGAAGAAGGTTAGCGTCCATCGTGTCAAGCCCCTGAGCGTATCTGGCCGATGTGCAGCTGCGGTTAGAAGCGTCGCCAGAGAAAAGATAAATGTAATCCTATGCAATCACATGAGCGACACATCTTTCAGTAGTATGAAACACCAGGCACCTCTCAGCAATTCTAGAGCTACGGTTTCTTAGCCAGCGGTCTGAGAGGAATGCGCGAAGGGCTCGAGGAAGAACATATAAAGCCATCTCTCCCCGGCGTGACCCATGCTCAATAAATATTGAACCACCACAAAGTAGCGAGCCAGCAAGGATACATCCATATGGTGAGTCCCAGAAGTTGTGGGAAATAAAAGGGAATAAGCGAGCTAATGCGAGCGTCCGAGTGAAGCACACGGCGTAGTAGAAAGAGGCAATAAATGCTGAGAGGAACGTAGCACTGCGAGAGGCGCTGAGGAGTAGTCGTAGTACTTTATCTGGGCGGAGGAGACTTTGGGGTTTGGTGAGGAGAACCGGTAAGAAGTGCACCTGTAGGATGTAGTCAATATAGAAATAGTGGAAAAAGATAAGCGTATAAACTACAGACCGGGAGGTATATTGTGATCGCTTTGAAGAAGGCGGTGAGACCTCTCAGGCCAGCATTCGCTGTACAGCTATGCTGCAAATCGAATCGTCGTCCGTATCCATTATGAACAAGTTCGCAGGGTATACCACCAAGGTTTGGTCTTGTTGTTACGCCTAATTGCTTCCAGATGTGATTGGCAGAGGACCCACCAAAAGCAGGGACGAAGGTCGGGTCACCCCATGAAGAAGGGAACCCTAGCTCGCTTGAATAGGCATGGAGGAGAGATGCATGATCAGTTGTTTTTGTGTATGACCATTTACCAACTCGAAGCAGTCGGAGCGCTTCCAGGAGCCGTTTGTCAAGACCAGCGAGTGCCCCAATCCATTTCACATATGACGAAGGGAGTCTGGCAATAACTCGTGAGTATCACTTATTCCAAGGCATCATATTCTGAAAAGTTACCTTTGTGGAGCGTAGAACCAGGACATCATGATTCTGCGAAATGTCAGAATTACCGCTACCAATTTCACATGCTTGTTCACGAGAGCTCACTTGTAGCAGGAAAGCCAGAAAACTATAGCATCAACGCGAGAAGTTAAAATTTTTCTGCGAAGATTGACTCTTCGTGCCTTTTCAGCACGAAGTTTTCGCATGAGAGCTTCTTCCGAAATGGAAGAAGCGGAAAGATCCAGGTGAATAGAAGAGTCTTCAGCTTTGCGAAGAATGAAGGACTGTACGATCGAAGTCTATTGCTCGCACGAGAAGGAGGAGAGTGAGATCGAGAGTGGGTGATGGTCGTGTGTACAAGTCCGGCGGAGTGTACGGGATTGAAGCGGCAGTAGAGGGAACACGGCGTCGCCATCTACGAGCACCCACTTGGAGGAGCCAAATCGAAATGCCAGAAGACAAGAGAGCAGACAGGAAGGTCTTGTATACATCTGAAATTTGGGCTGAAACCGCGGCGAAGGCGTGGAGAAAGGTGACCATGTGTTGTTTGAAGCTTCACCCAGAGACGTTGGAGGGCATAACACCCCGAAACTGCCTGGACATTCTCTGTATGAAAAAAACAAGAAGCAAACAGTTGTTGGCACGTACAAGGGTCGCAGCAAACGGAAAGCCGGTGAGTGAGAGTTCACGTGCAAGGATTCGTTTGAGAGCAGGCCATGAGGGAGAGGACGCGAGGGAGATAACAGCAGGAGCGAGAGAAAGACTTGCTGCTAGAGAATAGGTGCGAAGAGCTATTTGCACGGGATGGGAGGGATCGTCTGGGATGTCAAGCATGAAAGTTGGCTTCTGGGTGAGACTTGTGGTCGAGTTTGTTGGCAATCAAAAAGAGGCGCGCTGCCACTTGACTGATCACCACGAACACTATGGACGACGAAATTATGCCCATCGCGATCCTCATCGACGAGCTACGTTCTGAAGACGTTCAGCTTCGTCTAAATGCAATTCACAGCATCCCCACCATCGCTCTCGCGCTTGGACCTCAGCGCGCAAAGACAGAGCTTATCCCTTTCCTCCAGGATTCAGTCGATGATGAAGACGAGGTTCTCCTTGCTCTCGCAGAAGAACTCGGCCGCGACTTTGAAGAATATATAGGCGGTCCTGAGCATGCCCATGTCTTGCTTGGTCCTCTCGAGAATCTTTCAGGCGTTGAAGAGACCCTCGTGCGCGACAAGGTGTGGTCTCTCGTTGTCTCTTCGATTAATGCTCTTACCGCTATATCAGGCGACAGAGTCTATCACCAAAGTCGCTGGGGTACTTTCTACGGCGCAGATCGAAGAGTACTATATACCTTTGCTCAATCGTCTGGCCCATGGCGAGTGGTTTACTTCACGTACATCCTCAGCCGCCATCTATGCTGCTGTCTACCCCAAAGTCTCTCCAGAAGTCCAGGCTGAACTTCGCACATCTTTTGCCGCTCTTAGCTCGGACGATACACCTATGGTTAGGCGCGCTGCTGCGAAGGCTCTTGGGGTATGCGATGACGTTCTTTTTGCTGTGTTTATATCGCTTTGTTTTGACACTCGTGCCTTCCTCTAGCCTCTGGTCAAACATTATACCCCCGCTCATGTCTCTTCAGATGGCTTGCCCGTCTACCGTAGATTACAAGGCGATGACCAGGACTCTGTCCGTCTTCTGACAGTTGAACCATTGATCGTCCTTGCAAAAGGCATGAACCCTTCTGAGATATCAGAACAGCTCCTCAAGCAGATCAAGCAAAGCATCAGCGATAAAAGCTGGAGAGTGAGGTATATGGCCGCCACTCATTTCAATGAAGTTGGTCATGTATTCTGTTTGCATTGAGGCTCCGTCGTTCACCTTTCCTTCAGCTGGCTGAATCTGTTGGAGTTGAACTTGTCAGGGATGAGTTATTGCCACAATATGTCGCTTTGTTGAAAGACAATGAGGCAGAAGTGAGAACCGCAGCTGCCGGTCAAATCCCAGGCTCGTCCCTCGATATGTTGGAATCTTCTAGCCTCTAATTAACATTCTAGGGTTCTCAAAGCTTCTTGAAAAGGACCAAATTCTTGCTCGTATTGTCCCATGTGTGCGAGACCTAACACAGGACTCCTCGCAACATGTGAGAGCTGCTCTCGCCACTCAGATCAGCGGTCTTGCACCCCTGCTCGACAAAGATGCAACAATCGAGCATCTACTCCCTCTCTTCCTTCAGCTCCTCAAAGATGACTTCCCTGACGTCAGGTTGAATATCATTAGCAAACTCGAGACCTGTCAACACAGGTCGGTGCTTCTTTCGTTCCCCCTTATGTGAAACTTATTGAATGCTTTTTCAGTAATTGGCATTAGTCTTCTCTCTGAAAATCTTCTTCCTGCTATCATGCAGCTCGCCGAAGACAAATCATGGCGCGTTCGTCAGGCTATCATTGAATATATCCCTCTGCTCGCCAAACAACTCGGTAAAGAATTCTTTGACGAACGTCTGGCTCATTTGTGTATGTCGTGGTTGGGGGATACGGTTTATAGTATCAGGGAGGCTGCCACCACCAATTTGAAGAACCTGACGGACGTTTTCGGAGTCGACTGGGCGAAGACCGCTATTGTACCAAAGGTGATCGGGATGGGGCAACATCCAAATTACCTGTTCCGAATGACCACCGTTCAAGCCATCACTGTAAGTGATTTTTTGTCACCCTCTAAGTCCATGATACTAAATTATCCCTAGACTATCTCTCCATCTTTGAGCCTTGACATTGTCAGTTCCGATGTCATCGAGCCGCTCTTGCAATTGGCGAAAGATCCTATACCCAATATTCGCTTTCAACGTTGCGAAAGGTCTGGAAGCGATCGCCTGTTGCCTATGTACCCGCACCAGAAGGCAAGACCTTCGTTCAGCAACGGATCATACCTGTTCTAGAGCAAATGAGAGGAGACCCGGATGCCGACGTGCGGTATTTCGCGAGTAGAGCTTTCCAACGGGCTCAGGTTGCGTTAGCTGCATGATCGAGGTATGATTTTCATTCATATATAGGCACGATCCGGAATTGACATCCTTGCCATTTGGAGTAGGACTTTCATCAGAATGAACTTTCGAGACACTCGGTAGATATCAGGATTATTAAACTACGATTTTTTTTCTGTCTCTTTCTGGAACTTTCAGAAAAGTGTCATGGTTGCAATCCCTGCTTCTTGTGCCTCCTGCCCCTCTTCTTTTTCCTTTTTTGCGGATGGATCGAAACGACTGAGAATTGAGATGCGGCGTACTGAACATTCTCCGATTCATATCAAAAACGACTTTCCCCTCCTGTTTTAAAGTGCATTCCAGAGGGTCCTGCCGCTGTGGATCGAAAGTGGAAAATAATAGCCTCTTTGTCGTACCAGGGAGTTGGGCGGGGCAAGGCTGACATGGTCGGAACCAATTCCCCGCCTTGTCACCGAACATCCAACTGTTTCTCAAATTCTTTACCGCAGCTCTCACCATGTCAACGAGAGTAGTATTTGCTGGATTTCTTGACTGAGAACCTCTCGCCCTATTACTCTTGATGCAAAGCAATTTTACACTATGGATATGACACATGTGCCAGGATCATTGTTCTTCGAACGCATGGTATTTCTGATCGTGATCTTACCTGCTTTTGTTCTATCCCAACCTGTTTGGATCAGGCCAGCCTCGGTGCATATAAAGAGGACCGAAGCAAGTAGAAGAATGTTCCCAAGCCCCTACACCAAACCCCCACCTCTGACGAATTGGCCTGAGCTTTCGTCCCCTTTCAATCTTTTCTACCGCCACGCTCTTTATAATGGCCTGTTATTACACGCGCTCAGTACTCTTTTCGCTCTGGCCTTAGCTGCCAGTGGAGTCTCCGCTGGGGCTCTTCAGGGTCGCACCAACTGTGGCAAGAATGAGTGGTCGTATGTCCAACTCTTTCCTCATGACCATTACTAGGACTCATTCCTTGGCCTTAGGTTCAAAGGATGGTAATAAGAGCTGCTGCTTGCCCTCCACGCCGCCGTCGAACCCACCCACTCCGCCTGCTGACCACCAGTGCCCTAAAAGTGGTTATTACTGGCATGCTGGCCAGAAGTTCTGCGCTCCTCACTCTCCCCCCTAAGAATGATGAGCCCGAATGTCCTTCGAACTGTAAGTGGAACAAGGACGACCAGTACTGTCAAGCCGAACCCCCCCACTCCCACGCCCCCCAAGGGTGGCCAGTGTGGCAAGGATGAGTGGTCGTAAGTTACCTTGTTCACCTTCCCTAACCAGACACTGATTGATTGGAATTTAGATTCAGCGGTGGTAACAAGAAGTGCTGCTTGCCTCACACTCCTCCTTCGAACCCTCCGTCCCCGCCTTCCGGTCATCAATGCCCTCCCAAAGGCTATTATTGGCACAAGGATGAGAAATTCTGCGCTCCCAACACTCCTCCCACTGGCCCTAACCCCCCGGACTGCCCCAAGGACTGCAGCTGGAACAAAGATGACCAGTACTGCCAACCGAATCCCCCCACTCCTACACCCCCTAAGGGTGGCCAGTGTGGCAAGGATGAGTGGTCGTAAGTTACTTTATTCACCTTCCCTAACCAAATACTGATTGATTGGAATTTAGATTCAGCGGTGGTAACAAGAAGTGCTGCTTGCCTCACACTCCTCCTTCGAACCCTCCGTCCCCGCCTTCTGGTCACCAGTGTCCTCCCAAGGGTTACTACTGGCATAAGGATGAGAAGTTCTGCGCTCCCAACACCCCTCCCTACTGGCCCTAACCCCCCCGACTGCCCCAAGGACTGCAGCTGGAACAAAGATGACCAGTACTGCCAGCCGAATCCCCCCACTCCCACGCCCCCTAAGGGTGGCGACTGTGGCAAGAACGAGTGGTCGTAAGTAGCCTTATTCACCTTCCCTAACCAGATGCTGATTGATTGGAATTTAGATTCAACGGTGGTAACAAGAAGTGCTGCTTGCCTCACACTCCTCCTTCGAACCCTCCGTCCCCGCCTTCCGGCCACCAGTGTCCTCCCAAGGGTTACTACTGGCACAAGGATGAGAAGTTCTGCGCTCCCAACACCCCTCCCTACTGGCCCTAACCCCCCCGACTGCCCCAAGGACTGCAGCTGGAACCACAACGACCAGTACTGCCAGCCGAACCCTCCCTCGCATCCTCAGCCATCCCATGGATATGGCGGGCACCACTACAAGCGCAACCTTAAGAGCCGCTCCAAGTCTCTTTGCCCTACTGGTCTCACGGCTTGCCCTATTTCTTCTTTGGCTGGAGCCGATGTTGAATGTCTTGACACCAAGGTTGAGCTTGAATCCTGCGGTGGTTGTGCTTCTGTCGGACAGGGTCAGGACTGTACAACAATCAAGGGTGCTTGGAATGTTGGTTGTGAAGAAGGACGATGTGCCGGTATGTTTTACTGATTGTTAGCTCAGCAGAATGTCGCTCACTTCCTCTCCTAGTTTACACCTGTGAGGCTGGCTATGCTCGTTCTCTCGATGGCAAGTCCTGCATTGCTTTGTAAATGGACTATCTCGAATGCTTTTGGACTTATGGACTCTTGCTCCCTCTTGGATCCCTCTACTCCGAATCACTTTCCTTTCATCTCACGCTCTTTGGACTCTTAATAGTACTGTGATCATAATCTACACATTTGGATCTATTGGACACCTTGACTCTAGATACATGATTGCAGATCGTCACGGTGGAACTTCACTGGCTCTTGTTGTAGCACGCTTCTTACACTTTCCCTGCTTCATTGCACGACGTTCCCGTATCGCTGTAGATACACAACGTAGACTTTTCCCCCCTGTCCTTGCCACGCACTACTGCTGGTGAGATCATACTAGTTTATTTAATGGAGCATTTTTTTTCTATCCACCATGAGCTCGCGACCACGTGATTGAATGAGTTTCGGAAGCTGAGAGACAGGGTATATAACCTGAGGCGGACCGATCGAACAGCCCACTCGCGTTTCTTTCTTCAACTACCATCATCTCGCCCCGCGCTCAGCAGCCTAGTGCATCCATATATTTCCCTGTGGTCCGCCAAGTTCCAGCCCGATGCCCTCCCTCAACCGTCTTGTCTATCTTGCTCTCAAGCTCATCATCATGTCCGCCTCGCTCAGCGTTGCTCCATCACCTCGCGCCTGGTGCACTCGCTCGCCCCATGCCTCTGCCACTCGCTAGCGCTGCCGCATCTCACTCAAGTTCTCTTGCAGCTCGCCCAACCAGTTCTCTTGTGCCTTCGCACCCCTCGCTGAGAAAGCCAGCTCATACTTCCGCGGCAACTTCAGTGAACCGATCCATTGGTCCGCGCAAAATGAAGCCCTCTACTAATGACGACGACGATGACTATAACATGTACTACAACCAAATGAAGAACCACGCAGAGAAATGCCCGTCGTCACTCAAAGAGCTACAGTATGTCTCGCCTTTATCATATCTAATCTAGAGCTCTGAATATTATCACAGAAAGTCTTGCTGCTCGTTCCTCGTCTGTATCTGACGACTGATACCGATTTCCAGCGCCAGTGTACCGAAGAGCTCTCTGGTTATCACTCTAGCCTTCTTGGTATTCAAGAACTTCTCCGTCCTGCCGCTCGGGGAAAAGGCCTCGCCAACTACGATCCCGACAATGGTCTTGAGACCCGTGTTGAAAAACCTCGTCGACTATCACAAGGACGTTCTTAGCGCCACTACAGTTCTTTCATACAACCTTCCTCTGTTAGGCCCTTGCCTTGGTCCGAGTACGTGTAATCCCCTTTTCTCACTGAAAATGTTTCCGCTCATCGCCTGTTTTAGTTATGTACGAGATCAAATGTATCGTGGACCTATTGCTTGATGCAGGTCGAAAACATCTCCGATGCGCTCTTGAACGCTCTTGGTCTTTGCATCCTTTCTGATCAGACTGCTAAGACGAGCTGCTTGCTTGGGCTAGGCTTCTGTTAAATGCAATGACGACCCCTTCGTTTGGCTTCTAGTGATATTGCACAGCACCTACTCATGATTTCTCACATGTACCTTTCTAGTCTACTCATTACTACTATTACATTACTATCAGCACTACTAATTACATATCACCTCTTCATGAATGGATCCTCCAAGGATGTTTGTTGAATGTAGTTGTCTGACCAAGACGTCAAATTATTATTATTTTCTAGAAAGTTGCGAAATCCCTTGTCCGTTCCCATTGGTGTTTAGGTACTTTTTTGAGACCTTGAGAAACACGTGATCATGCTGTACATGCAATGTCACAGCGCTTAGAGTCACGTTTCCGCCTTTCCTCCTTCGCCATTCACGGGTCTAACCCTCTTCCCTTCTCCACAAAAAATGGTATGAGCCCCATGCCTTCTTACTTAACATCGTAGTTGATCATTGGATGTCTTGTTCATGTAGGCTGACTCTGCGCCTGTGACCATCCGTACCCGCAAATTCATCACCAACCGTCTTCTCGCTCGTCGCCAATTTGTGGTCGATGTGCTTCACCCATCGCGAGCCAATGTCTCCAAAGCAGAACTATCTGAGAAGCTTGGGCAGCTCTACAAGGCCGATAAGGGTCGTGTAGTAACTTTCGGTCTGCGCACGGCCTTTGGTGGAGGACGCTCAACAGGTTTTGCGTTTATCTATGACGATGAGGCTTCTCAGAAGAAATTCGAGCCAAGATATCGTCTTGTCAGGGTATGTTATATTGTTCCCTACGCTATTTGGGAAATCTAACCGTCTGGACCTTTCAGTCCGGTCTTGCCACCAAGGTTGAGAAACCTTCTCGCAAACTTCGCAAAGAGCGTAAGAACCGTGCTAAGAAGGTTTGTCTTGGGTTGTCCCTGGTTGGATTTTGATACTCATTGGATGTGCAGCTCCGCGGAACGAAGAAGAGCAAAGCTGCCGAGCCAGCAAAGAAGAAATAAACAGCGGGATTCTGTTGCTGGTATTTTGCATCGCTCTTACTTCATCTGCATTGTTATGTCTTTGCCTCCCGTCCACCACCCCGTTATGCATATGTTCGTACCTGCTTTATGAATCTATGCCCATTCAAAACTTGAAACCTTGCCTTCGTTTGCTCTTGGACACATCGGGTCTGTTAAATCTACGCCGCAAAAATTCCGAGTTTCTAAAGAAAATGGTATCGAACTATGTAGATTATATGTGGTATGCTACGATGCGCATGGGACCGAGAGCTCTCAAGATCTCAGAAGCCTGACTTCTTATGAATGATGTCTGGGTCTTCTTGGTACTCCTCTGCAGAGACCCACATCTAGAAAGAATTGTGTCAGAGTTTTACATATAGACCACCCCAGAAGTAAATCTGACCTTCTTGAATGTGTT
The DNA here is from genome assembly GCA_021399455.1 of Flagelloscypha sp. PMI_526. Classification (NCBI taxonomy): domain Eukaryota; kingdom Fungi; phylum Basidiomycota; class Agaricomycetes; order Agaricales; family Niaceae; genus Flagelloscypha; species Flagelloscypha sp. PMI_526. Next base: position 2,435,376 of record JAJTUO010000001.1, on the reverse strand, counting down.
CAAACCTGCCAAAATCGACCCTCCAATCCATGTTGAGTATTTGCGCTCAGGAGGTGCATAAATCTTAATCTTGATGTCCTTGAGTGCCATCTTTTTTACTTCGGTCAAGAGGCGGTCTCCAAAACCTTTGCAAGACAGTAAGATAGTGGACGAACGCTCCAGAGATGTGGACAAACCTCGACATAAAGTACTTCCGCCGCTCAACACGATATTAGAAAATAGACTCTTTCTTAGATCCAAATCGACGCGTGTAATTGAGTCGACGACGACCTGGTGAACACCTGCATACTCTTGACCTATGATTTCTGGATTGAAAAGGATTTCCGGTGCTTTGAACCGTTCTGCCCCCAGCTAGTTCGTAATATTAGTAGAGTAACAACGAAGGAGATAATTCAAGAGAAGTAACCTGAATAACATTGCCGTCTGGAAGTCTGAATTCTTCGTGTCGGCCCATTGTGTCTTTCTCCTCTTTTACAGGATTGTTCGCAACGTAGCAGCACTTCTCCTTGATTGTGCGAACTACTTCCTTCTCGGCAGTTGTGTGCAAGTGATGACCGTTCTTCCGTAGAAGTAATTGAAGATGATCCGTCACGTCTCTAGATGCGACATTTTAGGGGAAAAGCTTGTGTCAGAAAGTGTATAGTTGTCTCACCTCCCTGCAACATCGACTCGACGAATAGCATGGGGCATCGAGAAGCCTTCGAATACTGGAACAGCATGTGTAACACCATCGCCAGAATCGAGAACAATTCCCGTTGTGCGACCAGAAGAGTACCTGAACGGGATGAGCGTCCAGTCGCGTGTACGACAAGTTGGATCTAACTAACAAAGAAAGGACCGCTTGCACAGAGGTGAATAGAGCCGGTACATTGAATGTATCAAAGAAAATTTGAGCTGCTGTATCACGATGACTTCGAGGATTCAACGGCGCTTCTGTTAGCAGAACAGGATGCTAGTCATGGCAAGGCATGTCAACGAGTTTGAACTAGGGGGTATAGTGATATAACGACTAACCTCTTCACTCAAAGTGTTTAACTCTTCAGCATACACCCAGCTCCAAATCTGTTCCATATCTTCCCAGTCCGTCACGATACCATGTTCCATAGGATACTTGATCTTGAGGAGGCCACGAAACTCTTGCGCTCGCCTGCCGATGAATGTATCGCCCTCGAGGGCACCGGCCATGACCTTCAGATGTTTGGGGCGGCCGACACTAAATACAAGGTGAATAAAAAGAGGCAATGGGGCCATGAGAACAGAGCACGAACAAGGAAGGGAAGAAACATTTTGGATGGTCAGCCCCAGCAAATCCGGCTTTGATTGTACCAGAGCCCTAATAACAAGGTAAGGAGAAAGCGGAGAAGGTGGAACAAAGCAGTACGTTGTCAATGACCACCGGCTGGTTTGTTAGCACATCGTCGAACTCTGCAGACATTAGACGCGCCGTCACGCTTCTCGCTGACCATCATGTGGCTCCCACTGGCCTACGCCGCCTTCTACCTTCTGGGCATTACGCTCAATTTCTTTCCACACCATTATGTCAATGCCGCAATGAGTAATCAATGGGAAGCTACTACCTTCTGCAAATGTTCGTATATCTCGCCTTTAGCAGAATTGAATTGTTTGACGTCAAACTAGGCATTTGTTTTGGCTCAAATTACTCTATTTCACATCTTACAACTCCTGACAATCCTGCACAACCATGTCTTTCTTGCACAAAACAATGGTGTCTGAACCAGAACCTGCCAATTTGTGCCGGAGCCACTTTAGGTGACCCAAATCCAGATACTGCAACAGGGAAAGAGGGAGACGTTGAAGCAAGATGTTTTCGTGCGTTTTGTTTTCATTATTATATGTCTTTCATCAACTGACTTCTTATAATGCCCAGAACGAGACTCACCTCGAGACCAACTAATAGTTAGCGTGTACATTCTCCTCATTTTCGCGCTTCTCCTCGGCGCTGGAGTCTCCAGCCGAATGATCAAAGCAGGGATCGATCCAAATGTCCCTTGGCAGTCTTCCAAGCGATGGTGGGAGGTACGGAACCACATTTCATATGGTAGAAATTTAACCGAAGCTCACCTAACTGCAGCAATGGATGCCCAACTTTCGTCGGATGGAGCAGCTGGGTTTCACAAGACTGGGTGGAACACAGCAGGACGAGCAAGATGTGGCTTTACGAGACTACCTTCCTGTAGCACATTCCCCCAGACCGAGAGATGGTTTTTCATAGAATAATGTACATATTCATCCCTTGGATTGAGCATGTGATCAAGATTGACACATTGAGAGAGGCTTGGCTTTTGCTCTTGACGGTCATGGGCTGCACTTCTTCTAAACAAGAGAATAACTGGAACGGCGGGGAATCGAGGAGGGTTCTTGGGGCAGGTGAAGGGAGTACGAAACCTACAAATTCAGGTAGGAATCCCAATGCTGCGGCTGCAGAAGGTGTGTTTCGATCTCCCACGTACAATACCCTCTGCATATCTAACCAAATTCAGCTGCTGAGAGGAGACTGAAAGCGGTTCGTTATTCAATTACATTTGTTCTTGTTTTGACGTGAATTATAACCGCTCTATTCAGTCACAAGCAAGAGGCACTCATGCCTCAAATCCAAGACGAGGTCCGCCCAAACATTGCCTGTATGAACGGTGGATATTAATTTAAATTTGCTTTTATTAGGTGAACTAGCTGCCAAAGCTAACAAGCCGGCGAGAAACGAGCCTGAGCCTCGTCAAGAAGAGAGGATAGTAGTACGCCATTGTTTCGCTCAGCACTCCCGTCTTATCTTGACTCCTGCCATAGTGGGATTAGGAGATGCTTTACTCCGACAGATTCATCCATACCAAGACAATTTCGTAGTCATGCTCCAACTTTCGGATGTCCAACCCATACTTTCCCTTCCTAGTCGATCTATCCAATTCTTCTATTCTCTGATACCTCGCTAATAGTAACCCTTACCCACTGAACAAATTTCCCATGATATACAGGCTCCACTTTCTTCCAACAACAGATCGAAAGCAGCGCGGCAATTGAGTAACTTGCATCTTTCACGAGTGCTTCAGTTCTCGAACGAACCTTCTACTTTAACCCTTGACAGCTCACGACGTCCTATAAAGACGCTATCTATCTCTCCTCCAGGCTTTGTTCAAGATATCACAAACCCGAAACACTTAAATGGGATGATCAACATAAGTGCACCCACATGGATCCCTCAGATGGTTGATGGTGATGGAATCTGAGGAAGTGTGCTAAGGTGACGACGACCGCGAGACGCATAAATGCAAGGAGCTCGCGCCAAGAACCTCTTCATTACATTTTCCTTTTCCCTTCGCGGACTCATCGCGAACCCCTCCACCTCTCCTTAAAACCCTCACACTCTCTCAACGCCCCCCAACACCATTCACATTCCTTAACGACTCAATCACCATGGTCAAATTGCTCAGTCTCGTTGCTGCACTTCCTCTTGTCTTGGCTGTTCCTAGGCCGATGGTCAATGTTCTCCCTCGTGGAGCAGTCTCCGTTGCAGTTGACGAGGACAACTCTCGTTTCATTGCTTTCGATCATGAAGGCAAGGAGCTAGGGACTTATTCTATGGACGCAAAATTACACACGAAACGTGCCGGGACTTGTACACCGATGCAGCAAGATGATATTGGCAAGCGTGTGTTCTCCCTGTTCTATCTTCCGTCTAGGCCAGATGCTGAACCCATCTTTTAGTTCCCGGAATCGGGAAGCTTCGCGACCAAGCTAGTGCGTTTTATTTTGATCTAGCATGTTTGATGCCCATAGTAGAATTTCAGACGCTTGGTGGGGCAAAGGTTCTCGCCGCGAAGTTGTGAACGACTCCGGCCTTACCGATAGCCCTGCGAATGTCTGTACGTGATAGTTAATAATCTCTTCCTCTCCATGTTAATTACCCGCTCTACAGGCAGCGACGATGATGGGGTAAACATTGTCTATGACGGAACCCCAAGTTGCCAAACCATCACGAACGAAGCGGAAGGTACGCTTGAGGGCGGCTCGATCACACTCTCGAACAGTGAAGGTGTTTCTATGTCGACTACGACTGAAGTGACCAGTACGTCTTTTTTTCTTCTTCTTAAAGCCCGATTTTGTGTTTAGGGCTCACGGTTTTTTTGTTCAGAACAAGCTTCTCTAGCGGTTGGGTCGAGCGTTTCCGTTGGCTTCAAATTCCCGGAGATTGGTAACTTGACTGACCTTCCTTGGTACACGGATGTTCTTACGCATCTTCCTACAGCGGACCTCTCCGCTACTATCACAACGACTTCTACCATGACCAATACGCAAGGACATTCTGCGACCGTCGCGGTCGACCAGAGGACCACACAAACCATTTCACAGCCCGTTGACGAAGGCCAGACCCAGTGCAAAGTCATTTTGACTTCCAAGACATGCAATATTGTGGGCAAGGGATTCCTTAAAGATGATTGCTTCTGGTATGCTCTGGTTCGAATATAGCAAACGCGTCAACGGTCATTACAAGGTACATCTCACTATTTCAAAACAAGGCTTTGCAAAACGGGAAGCTAATTCACTTGATGCAGTGGGGAATTGTCATGGAATCTATTCTCAACGAAGAAGAACGCGCTAGTACCATTGACTTCAAGAGCTCTGGGCAGATCAGCTCGTCTGGCCACTTCTCTTCTACGGGATGTACCAAGGGCGAAACGGTTACATCTTCATGATCCAGACAGAACGGAGTCTTATATACGTTATTTAAAACGAGACCTTTTCCGTCGAGCAACACACAACCACCATTCTTTTACACTACTCGTATTCCGAAAAGTGCAGATAAACATAGAATTCCACTACGTTTTTGAGACGATTGAGCCAGCCTTTAGCATGTTGAAGAAGTCATTCTTGCTCAAATTTGCTAAAGGAAACTTAGATGTCGGCCAATAAAATAAAATAAAAATGATATGGCTCACCAGACTCCACTGGTCTGCTCTTGGTGGAAGGAGCTGGTAATGAGGGTTTTCCGGATCCACGAGATGCTTTAGCTTTGTCTGAAATAGCTGTATCCGCTGCTTGTGCTTGTTGGATGACGTTGAACAATTTCACCACTTGGCTCATATTAAGACATGGACGCGAGAAATAGGCATAAAGAGAGACATACCACCGCGTTGAGCTACTTTTCTTAGTTCCCTTTCGCTTTCACCACCCCATCCGCCAATAACGTCTTTGATTCTTCCGACTTCTTCGTGATCTCTGCGTTCAGACCGTTCTTTCCGTTTCGCCTGTTTCTCGAGTTTTTCGGCTCTGTCGTGTTTGGCTACTGAGGGCTTTAAAGAGAGAGGTGTACTAGAAGGGGCTTTTGTATCGAGAAGAGCCTGAAGAGTGACTCCAAAGTTGGAAGCGTTAGTGGCCCGAAGTTTCCGTTTGGAGGTTTGCTGTGACTTTTTTAGCTTCATGTTGTGAATTTCCTCGTCGGTGTCAGGCTCTGAGGGCGAATCAGCAATGAGAGAAGATTGTTCCTGATTCATCAGCAGATTCAGAATCGGAAGGGGAGTCGAGTTTCTGTTTTTTGAGTGGCGGGGCCATGATGGACGGATGAGAGGTTCAACGATTGACGGACTGGAGACAAACTTGGCGATTGCAACGACGACTGATTATTCTTCTCCCTCATGTACAATGGACCTAGCACCTGAACCAGACCTCCATCCGTTGTAAGCTTGATTGAATGGATGATACTTAATATTTTATGGTTGCTAGGTACCCAACCACTGCGCAACTTGCGCTTCAGCTCAGCCTATCCGCTGGCCTGACTCCAGCTCAGAAGAACCAGCTGGTAGCTCATGCTCTCACTCGAGCTTGCATCTTTGCCGACATTTCTGTCCTCCAATACCTTCTTGTTGACCCTCAAGCACAATCCCATGTCGATCTCGCCACGAAGGATGAGGAACAAGTTGGCCTTGTCAGCCTCACCATTCACGGCTTTGGCTCCGACTCTGAACGCGATGTCGAACGCGAAGAATGCGTGAGGCTACTTATACAGCAAGGTGCAGACATATCTGCTGATTCTAGTGTGTCTTACATTTATTACAACATTGGCATTATTCTTAACCATCTCCTTAGCCGGATGGACTCCCCTCCATTACGCTGCCTTACTCTGTCCGCCGACCGTTGTTAGCCACTTGATAACTCATGGATGTTCACCATTCGACAAAACAAATAGAGGATTAACACCCTTGGACATCATTACCGCACATACCCTACTCCCCGGTCGCGAAGATGTTGCTGTGCTTATCGAGGCTGCCATGCGTGGGGATGGCTGGACAGGTGGTCGCATGGAAGAGAAGCGTCAAGAACTTGAACTCCGCCTTAAACGACGCGGAAAGCGGAAGAGCGCGAGAGATGAAGTTGGTCGCATCCTCGGCATCCCGCCAAAGTGGTGGAAGACAGTAGAGGATGAAGATTTTTTGGCAGACGGTCGATAGCGACGACGAGCCGGATGAAGCTGAAGCTGATAATCTGACATATGTGGGTCCTTGATTATATCCCTATGGTTTGCTTGCTCAGGCTCTCACCTTCACTCTCCAGACACCACCACCTGATTATGCTTCAATGCTTGTATTTTCTCCAGACGACCTCGACGACATATTTTCTACTATTATCACCAACTTTCCGCCAACGTTACGGAATTCTCAACCAGCAAACACGCTGTATTTGTTGGCACGTTTCGCATGCCTAACATGCGACCACAACTGGTTAGAAGATTTATTACTCGGTGCCACTGATGCCATTGAAGAGGCATTCTTCGTAAGCCCATTTTCCTTTGCGATCTTTTTTTTTTTTGAGAATTTTTACTCACTTAACCACAGGCTCGTTCTGAAGACGTTACCTCTCTCGTATTTTGGTTGTATAACACAACTATCTGGCTCCACCTCATGCAATGCGATACAAGCATTAACGAGGCTTGCGAGATGTTGGGTGCACCCGATCCTCCTTGAGGAGCTAATTAACTCGCTTTTCGGTATTGTTATTATAACTTTTCAAGATTTAATCTCACCAATATACAGTATTCATAATCCGATTTGCCGAACGAAAAATAGACACTCTGCTTGACAGTTGTCTTCTCGATCATACTCCTATGCCATCCGAATTTCACTCTGTCGAGTTTGAGTCAGACTGGTCGATCTTCAGACCCTTCATCTCAAACAAGCGGAAGAGCAACTGTTCCTACTCCCTCGCCCACTCCCAACTCTCTTAAAGGCGCATATGTTTCGCCACCCAATTCACCAGGTCAGCCAACGCAGCGACCGTCATCGCCAGGTCCCACTGCCCAGAATTTCCCAACTTCGACATCTTCAGGACCCTTCTCATCTTTGCGTCAAAGTTTTGCGAGAAATCGAGCTGGCAGTAGCACACCTTTACAAGGCATGTTTGAACCTGTGGCTTCACCCGCCGACATCACTCGTTTTCTCTCGGCTCTCAATCAACTCCTCAACTTGTCCGATATTAATCCTGCTTTAACTACACAGCTTTGGTCCCAGATAATGTATTGGACTTCTTGTATGTCAGAATTCCTTCCTTCCCCTCTGGTTAATTCGGTCTTTTTCTTTAGGTGAAATGTTCAATCGCATCTTGACGCGAAAGAAATATATTGTCGATCGAGAGCGATTCAGATTGGTATGAATCTTAGCCATATAGAGGAGTGGGTTATATCGATGGGCCTACCTTGTGGTGTGAAGGCGCATTTCGTCCCAGTGCGCGAGCTCCTCAACTGGCTCCAGGTTAGCTTACTTTAAATTTCTAGCTTCTTCTCCTGACAAGAGCTTCTTAGTGCCTTTCGTCAATTACTGAATTCCCGAATCTCGTCGCTACTATCCAGACATTGAAACACATAAATCCATTACAGGTAATAGGCCACCTGCCTTTTCCGGATGAGAATTCTGCGCTTGGTGGCTAACATCTGACCTAGATGCGACGCGCAGTAAGAGGATTATAAGTATGAAGTAAACGAAGGAAGGATGCCCGAGGAATGCACAGAGTATCCTCACACAGCTCCAAAAGGATTGGGAGCGACATCGAGTGAAATTAGGTGTTCAGGCTCTTCGTAAAGAAGTATGTCCTATCACCTCGATTAAACCTGTACTTACAACTCGTTTTAGATGGTTGAGCGAGATGGAGACACAGAAAGCATTTCATCGACGACGGCTAATGAGCCTGTGGCTAGCTCTTCAGCAATCGATTCGCTCAGTCAATACGTTAGGCGAGTCTTCGACAGCGAATCCCCAGGCAAATATCGATTCGTTATTTGATCCTGGGTCTGACAGGTCTTCTTGGGAACCTGTGAAACCTCCTCCTGTTCTTGGAGAATTGCTTGATTCACGGCATATGCTCCCTCTTGTATTTCCCTCGGATCCTCGATATCTAGCCGTCACTCCTTCCCGCCACGCTCCCGAAATAGACGAGAGGCAGCCACCGATGAGCGCAACAATAGCCCCAGATTCGCGTAGCGCAAGTCGTGCAAGCTCGAGGAATGATGCGAGTGTCATCAGCTGGCGCTCTAGAGACAGAAAGATCAGGGAAGTAGAATTATCCACACTTCACCGCATAGGTGGAACGACAAGGACACGATGGGCTTGGCGGCCAACCGAATTTGATGAGCCAGATGACGAAGAAGGGGGAGAACTATCCGGGGACGATGACCTTGAGGACCAGGATGCCAAGGACGAAACTCTGCGCGTGCAGATGCACTTCACACCTGTGCGGAGAGTGTCTAGGAAAGGGAGAGCCAGCCACGGAGGTGATGTCACTCCAATCGAAGAGGACGTGCCGTGATGAAGAAGACACCCCAAGCGAACTGACGGACGAAATGTTTTGGCTGCTTACTGGCTTTCGGCGTTTTCTCCGCCATTCACACATGAATATTTGAGTATTAGAGCATGATCGTTGTAGACCCAATCCTGTTTATTTGTTGTGGCCTTCTGGATGTTGCAGACTTGTAGAGGGTAATCTTTTGGTGGAGTGGGCGTACAGGTTCCGTCATTCAAATTGCATCGCCTCAGCTGCGCTGAGCGTAAGGAAATATAAGGTTTCCAGGCTGTCTCCGGCCACCATCCACCATGGCTTCACCGTATCACGACAATCCTACGAAAAGGCACTCTACATTGCAATCTCCTCGGGACGAGGGGTTCGATGAAAGGACACTTTCAACATCACCTCCACCCGGGCCTGGACGGCCATACAACTTCGAAACAACATCCACCTACAAAGACCACGGGTATAGTGGTGACTCCGCCACTCTCTCTGGCGCCCCTACAGATTATAACCAGAAGCGCTATTCTGCGAAACAGCTTGACGAAAGCCAAGACGCATCGCTAATGGCTAATGCTTCTGAGATGCCGCGGTCGGACAGTTATCGTGACCTCGGTTGGTTCCTCCCTCTGGCTCTTTGAAAAACTGAAATTTATTTACACTTATCAGAGTATGCTGATCCTCAGCCACTTAATAAGGACACGACAGCTGAGAAAGCAGGGCCATTGGGTGCGTTGATGGCTAAGGCAGGTCTGAAGCCTCCGTCAGGAAGGTACCCTTTACAGCAGCGGATAGAGGACAAGGTAAGTCTTAACCTTGCTATTTCAAATTTTAAAAAAAGTCTCATTGTTAATAGAAGCGCGGAATTGCTCGCCAGAAATATCCTTTCCTTGGTTTGTTTGGTTGCTCTGAAGTCCGTTCATATGTTCAACATGGGTTTACAGTCTGGGCTCTCACAATTGCGATGATTGGAGTATTCATTAAAGAGCTTGTTCTCAATGCTCAGCAACAAGGATCTCCGTTATCCTTCAAGGTACACTTTTCTGAGAGTGACGTCTCCTTTCGTTGACCGTCATCCTATAGCCCACTCCGAACTACATGCTTGGACCTTCGTCTTCAGCGCTGATCAATTTGGGTGCTCGATTCCCTGCATGTATGAAAGCTGTTACAGAATTGCCTGTGACCCAGATATTGCCTTGTACGTCAAAAGGCTTCACCTTATTCCCCCCTGATCTTCATAAGACTCATTAAATCTTTGTTTTAGGTATGAACGATACTGCGAACCCTCCAGACAGGACTTGCCCTATTTCAGAACTTTGCGGATTTGGAGGTGAACCAATCAATTTCAAGTCTCTTGCTCAATCGTGCTCACTTGTTTTCAGGCATTCCAGCGAATGAGGAGCCGAACCAGTGGTTCAGATTCATTACCCCGATCTTCCTACATGCCGGAATCATCCACATATTATTAAATATGCTTGCGCAGCTCTCTTTGTCCGCTCAGGTATAACAAATATTTCTTTTAAACTGAACGAACCTGAGTATTGTACTCATAGGTCGAGAAAGAAATGGGATCAGGAGGATTCCTCATCACTTACTTTGCTGGAGGAATCTTCGGTAACGTATTAGGTGGCAACTTCTCCCTTGTTGGTATTCCTTCAGTGGGAGCCAGTGGCGCCATCTTTGGGACGTTAGCCGTAAAATGGGTGGATTTGTTTGCTCATTGGAAGTATCATTATCGCCCTGCTCGCCTTGTGAGTTGTGAGATTTGACCTCGAGTGATTTCTAACCCGACTCCAAGCTTATCTTCATGACCATTGAACTTGCCATCGGTGTCGCCATTGGCTACATCCCTTGTTTGTCTTTTTCTGGCAATAATTGTTCCGCGACTAACTTACACTTTACAGATGTGGATAACTTTGGTACTGAATCCTAGCTCATCTGCCTTCAGACGAAGCAAACTAACTTCTCTGCAGCTCATCTTGGTGGCTTCCTCATGGGCTTACTTTGTGCAACCATTTTTTATCCTGTGATCAGCGAGACGAGACGGCATAAGCTGATCATGTGGGGCTTCCGCATTGCTGCGATTCCCATCGCAATCGTTTTGTATGTTGTCTTGATTCGCAATTTCTATACGGCCAATCCGTACGCTGGTGGGTAAGCTTTATTGCATTTAAAACATTGAGTTCAATCTTCTTGCAGCATGTGAAGGTTGCAGATATTTATCCTGCTGGCCGACTTCGTCGAACAACTATTGCAAAGGGTTTGTCTCCCTGTCGTGTAACCACGGGTGTTTTGCTAACTTGAGTTTCTGCAGAACTGGGTTAACCTATACCACAACGACAAATTGAAAGCTCGAATATCGAATTGTGTGTTGCCTTCCTAAATTCAATTATCCTGCCTTTGTGAAAGTGCCATGTGCAATTGGACCTTTATTAACATACATATTTGCTCCGGAACATAATATTTAGTGATCCAGTTCTGCGGAAGAGTATAAGTGTAGTGCCCGAAATTGCTGTATGAGATTTCCGAGATTCGTATTAAAAAACTAAGGGCGTCCCTTTGGTTTTGTTCACTTCGCCGTTGCTGGCATGGTACGAACCAAGCCTTCATAGTTATACAAATAGCTTAATTTTATACGATATATCTCTATCTTTCCGTCTCGAAACTTAGTTGCTCACGAACAAAGGCTTGGTGACACCGTTGCCCTTGAAACCAGGGAACAACTCAAGGCCTTCTGGGATCAAGAGACCATCGAAAGTAATCGTGTCCTCTTGCAGGGTCTTGAGCATGTCAGCGCAGAGAGGTGAGGCGTCTATAACACCGAACATTAGTTTGAAACACAACAAAACAGGACAATCCCGGGGAGTGAAAGGATACGTACCACACTTGTTTCCGCCAGCTAAACAGCAGCTTCCAGCTGCTTGTTGAGCGACATCGAAACCCTTGGGATTGGCTCCGAAACCGTCACCGCAGACTGTTCATCCTGTCAGCAAATGAAAAAGAAAAGTGAATGATCCTAGTTTACGTTTCGCATCAGCAGCACATTCCTCAATTGCCGCTGTATTGGGGGTAAGGGACCCCTTCTCGATCAGAGCGGCTACATCAGACTGTTGGGTAAGGTCCAGGCAGGCAGGGCTGTTGGCTGAGGAAAAAGGAAAGGCGAGAGTCCATAAGCTGGAATTGGAGGATACGTGAAATGAGCTAACCAGGGAAGCACTGAATTACGAGGTTGGAAAGACGAGCGATATCAGAGGTACAACCTAACGGTAGGATTCTTCAGTATAGCTCTCCGTAAGTATTATATTTTAGACCATACCTTGGACGTCATCCAAACACGCAGTAATATCATCTGCTGTAGCCTTGCTAATACCATCGATTTGACGGCGTTGGAAAGGATGCGGTGCAGCGAAAACACCGAGGGACATGGTGAGGACGATAATCGAGGACGAGGTGAACTTCATGGCTGATAAGTGAATGTTTTTTTGGTGGAGCCTGCCAAATGAGAAAGTGTGAAGCAAAGAGAAACGAAAAGTGTCAAAGAAGAGAAGGTGGATGTGAAGGAGCGTCAAGCTGGAGGAAACATTGCTTTCTCGCAGTGCTTTATAGCAAAACGGCTTCGAGCGGACCAGGTTAGGATGTCTGTCACTTTGATGGCCGTTGGATTTTGTTCAATGGGGTGGAGGGGCACACTTTGAGGGAACTGGTAAGTTCGGTCTGCATCAGATCGCGAATGAGACCTTGCTCATGTATCGGGGTCATGGTGCCAGACGGTGAGACCGGAATCACCAGAATAAACGCCTAAATTGCCAAGACCTTTTGACGGGACAACACCGATCGTATCATACCAAAGTGTAGGGTCCAGAAGTAGCCGGGTCCGTTCTTTTCACCATTCCCTCTTCGGAGACCACAAAAGCGGAGGTAGGGCAATGAACGAAGGCTGAGATTGCCGTTATCAAGGACCAATTTGGCAGCTTCCTTCTATAATATTGCTTTATCACCGAATAATAAGAAAACAAGAATTTTGAGATTCGAGTAAAGTTGGTCGGTCACTCTGGCACGGGGTAAGTCCAGTAGGAAGCGGGAGTGTAGAACTGATCACACCTTTTGAGCTTGCCATGCCAGCGAGTTGGTCTAAATGCGCATAGCATCATTGCATCCAAAAGAAAAAGGTAGTACGTTAATACAACGTGCACCTACAATTCTACGAGACTCTCATGAGTAGGTCAATAGGAGGCGAACGAGGCACTGTTACCCACGAAACTATGCTGTGTGATGAAATATGCAGATGTCCGAGTTCAAATATCGACAGGCTAATATGCAGCATGGGTTGACGAGGACAATCAAAGCTTAGGTGGATTGAATCATCTCTTTAACAAACATGTTTACAATGCATACGAATCATTAAAGCATTGAAAAAGGGTTAATTGAAATGAAGAAAAAATCAACAGAAAGACCTTTGCAGCTCAATGGCCAAGGTGACGGGAACACTGCTAGGGGGGTGCTGCAGGTGTACCTTCGCGCGATTTAGGACTCAACTCCCACCCACCTCATGGTCAATGCAGTCTTATGGCCTTTCTGCGGTGGTGACTGATATGTCTCAGGGATTCCAAACAGGTTGGTAAAATATTAAATGGATCGAGGAATTTGGGAATGATACTTCAGAAAATTTAGAATAAATACACCGACTCGAACTCTCGAGGACAGTTAACGTTGAAATTGAAGGGGAAATCTAAAAAATAATGATTAGCTTTGGTCATAAAGGCTGAGAGAATAGGGGGCGGAAATCAGAATTAGCATAGAGAAACATCAAGGTATGTTCGATAAACATACTCAGGGCTTGACTTCTAGATGTTTGCTCATCATGGAAAGAATAGGAAAAGATGCTCACCAAGTGCACAACAGAGAGATGTTGGGAAGAAAGAGAGCTATAGTATGTTTAATGGTCAGCTTAATCGCGGCGTCAATGAAGGACACGAAAAAAAGGAGTCAGAAATTTGGGTATAGATGATAAAATTCATAAGCAGTTGCTTCGAAGTAGCGATTCATTTTGTATCTATCATTCAAGAAAAATGGGAAGAAAAGGACAGACCTCGGCGGTCGGGCCAAAAAAAAAAAAGCGAGGTGATGGTTTGTGTTCAAGTTCTTTGAGCTGACTAAGCCTTGCACACTCTGATCCAAACTCTCACATGTCAGTCCGAGCACCACTTGCATTTGGAATGGCCAATCCTGCGTGGCAGCCTACGCATGCACCAGCTTTGCAGCAGGTGTCTAATATTCCTAGTCCTGGGCCGTCTTCATCGCCGTCGAAGCTGAAGCGACGCTTTGAAGAGGATGAGTCGAGGGAACCGTCCCTTGACCCAAGCCCTCCTCCCGACAGGCCACGCAAGGCAGCTCCTCTTAAGCGTGCAAAGCTGGTCAAAGATGTCGTTGTCAAGCCAGAGGAACACAACGACGTAGACATCGGCGTCCTTCTCGGTGCGTTTTATTCACAATCTTACCAATTGCGTGCTTCTCATACAACCAACCCTGTAGCGAGTTTGCCCTCGGATTCCTTGCTCCCTATCTTGACCTCACTCATAAAGGAACAACCAACTCTCAAATCTGCTATTCTACCGCTCATTCCTCGGCCGGCCCTCCAGACGGTAGTCGACATGCTCACCACTGCTGCCCGTCAGCTTAAAGAAGCCTACCCGTATTCAAACGTTGGATCTCCCTTCCAGAGCCCCTCTCAACCATTTGCAGCATCTTCCACATTTGGATTTGGGAGTGGAAGCTTTGGCTTTGGCAGTGCAGCACCGTCTCGACCTGCCTCTGCCTTTGGCTCTTTGACACCCACTTCCTCCAATGGGAGCGGCATGCGGGACCAGTATATCCAGTCCCGTCTCCGTCCTCATATTGACAAATTCGTTGGGCTTTGTTTAACTTATCTCCCTTACTTCTCCCACGTGGTACAACAACCCGTCAACCACGCTCCAGATTCTCCAGTCACAGTCTCCACCTTCCCAAACGATCTGTGAGACGTACACCCTCCTTTCACACATTACCGCCCAGATTCTGTCCCAGCCACCCCTAACTCAGGCAACGTTAGTGCCCATGCTGCACCATCGATTGACCGAGGAGTGGCACTCGTGGCTTCACCGGGTCGACAACCACGTCAACAAGCAAGCTGGACTGTTTGGCACTGACGTCGTTAATACCTGGTCTCGTGGGTTGGACGAATTATGCCAGTCCAAAACCTCACAACAACAGCAACAACTTCATGACCTGCTCAACAACATTCGGAAGCGATGGATTTCTTCTGTTGGATGGATGATTGGCCGCTTCCCTTCTCCAGAACCCATGGACGTTTAGATTTTGACATTCACCATAACACGTAAATGTACCATTAACCTACATTACCTTGAATATCACGACCTTGCATTGTTGTCCTTACGACATCATGAAGTTGACCAGACGTGACACGGAAGCATTTGCCAAACTTCTCGGAAACCTTCACCGTCAATTCACGGACAGCCAGCCGAGGCAGGCCTTTGGACACATGGATGCGCGCAGTGGCGGTGTCTTTCTATTCGATATTTGAGAATGCTGCTTCCAACGTCGTGTCTCATCCTCTCAGAACAATTTCTCTTGGCCGCCAGTTCAGTCGGTAGTACGTCTCACTTTTAGCTTTTTGCTGCCGTCCAGCTTTTCATATCCTATTGATATTTAGTTCATTCAACAACTCGTCATTATTTGGAGACTTTTTATCGCGTCACTTTGCCTCAAGCAGCAGATGCCACCCACACCATGGAAAGTCCGCACGCTTGGCGGGCAACAACAGCTCTGGACAAGAGACCAACCCTACGAAGACTACATGGCGAAGCCATGATTCTTTGGCCCAGGAAAAGTCATCAGTCGCGGTAGCAGCTACAGGAGGATTTTCTCCGGAAACTTTTTCTGTGCCTACTCCGAAGACACCTAACCAACTCCTTCATACCATGCGTCAGCTCGTGTTTAAACGCGTAAATAACTTTCCCCTCCCACGGCTTCTAGATTTCCACGACCAATTTCCCGAACTCCATTCTACTGACTCATACCTTCTTTTGCTCTCCATTTCTTCTCGATGGCGACAAGGGGGTATAACAAAGCGTCTACTGCTCGGCATGGAGAGCAATTCGATTCCCAATGACCAATGGGCTTTCGTTTTCAAACTGCGTATGCATATGCAGTGGCAACGCTGGAAGGACGCCAAATCCGAACTTCAACGACTTCTTCCTCTCCTTCCGTCAAACGCTGCCGTTTATCTGGCTCTCTTGTCGGAATTTGATCGTTCTTACGCCAAGAGTGCTCGAAATTCGTCCCTCAAAGAACATAATCTTGAGGCTCTGCGAGAGTGCGAGCAAATGCTAATTGCGGCGACCATTAAACTATCTACCTCTTTTTCTATTGGCGATAAGACCGAGCAGCCCGGCATCATGGACATTCACCTCATAGCCAAGGTTCTTCTTCGTTTTGGCCGCCAAGACCTTGCCATCCAGTTAATTTTGGGTCACCTCCAAAGAGCTTCAGGGAAGACCCTCGACCCGACCACAGTGGCCCGTTGTCAGCGTGCTATCCATACCGTCATTGCAAGCACTAACCTCTCGACACCTAAGGGTCACCGTGCGTGGCTTTCAAAGCAACAACTCTTCATGCAGTTGTTCTCCGCCCATCCTCAGGTTATACCAGATGCACGAGCAGTCTACATATTTTTCCGCTCCTTAAGCCGGAGCATAGATCGCGCGGAAATTGCTTATGATATGTTGCACCAGTTGAAGCAATTATTTGGTTCTCAAGTGGAAGACACCAACGTACGTCGCCGTATCGCCGTCTTTGCGTTGCAGCAACGGTCTTTCTCCATTCTAAACGACATGATTGGACGAGAAGAATTTGCACGTGTCACAGGAAATCTTTGGACGCAGTCAGCCTCTACTCCCCTTTCTTTGAGCATACTTGGCACTATTCTGCATCGAGGGACAGATTTTCACCATTGGGGAAAAATGGTATCGCGTGCTGAAAACAAACGCGAACCTTTACCTGGCAAGCCTCTAATTCAATCCCAAGAGAATGACACTCGCGATCACATAGAATGGTGGACGGAGGCCATTCGACGGGAACGGAAAGCTTTAACGAAGACGGCAAGACGACGAGCAGCAAGGAATCGTAAATGGGAGGCTCGGCACCATGAGCGTCTCATAGACAACATCTCCACGATCGACCATGGGGGAATGCCAGATACGGTGATTAATGTGAAAGTGGACACAGCTGTGGCCAAGAGTGGCAAGACAGACTGTTGAGGAAGTGGCAAAGTGGAGGAGTAGCACGAGTTGAAGGCAAGAAAGAAGCGGATGGTCCTGTTCTTCTCTACTGAAGACGAAGCGGTCTAGGGAAACACTGTGACGAATAGTCTCAATGGTTTACGCCTTCGTCACGTCCCAACTGATATCAACTCCCACCTCACCTCCTTGCGTCAACGTGCTCGACCATCTCCAATGGTTTGATTTATTCTCCTGTAGCTCGAATCAACTTCGCTTCCCCAAGATCTAGGAGCTTTTCCTATTCGCAGTCTAGTTCATTTACGGATTACGTTTGAATCGGATGGGAAAACGATTTTTTCGGGGCTCGACGATCTCTTTCAACTGTTACGCGAAAAACGAAAAACATGCTTGTTGAATTGCCTTGATTATATCTTGAGTCCTCGATACATGTTTCGCTAGTCCCCAATCTCCACTCTAACTATTTCGTTGTTTCTTTCGTGCACTAAGGTGGGCCAACGAGCTTGGAAGTTTTTGTTCGCTAGCAAGTTGAGCGTTGACAACGCCAAAGTCCTTATGACACTGAACGTGGACTTATAAAGGATACAGCTCCTCCATGGGCCTGTTTTCAAAAGTCTTTTACGATTAAATTCCGCCACTGATAGCCTGCTAATCCATTCCTGGCCCGGGACACCCATCTACATTTAAATTTCAAAGGCGACCAAGGTGCTGTTTGGCTACTATAAAATGCCAATTCCTTCTCTACAGCCCCCCACCTTTCGTCTTCCCTCTCATACCCCAAGGCTCAGCTTTCTCGTCTCTTTCTTTTACTCGCGATGGACTTCCGGCATAATTTCGTGTCCATTAATTGTGTCAACGTGGGCATTGGAAACAGCGGGACCACCCCAATGGTATTTTTGGTTTCACCCTTAGCGCCCTCTCAGAGTTTCCACTAACTCTTTCACAAGCTTGCGTCCGTATACCTTTCCTGGTTGCATAACTGGGTTCACTGAAACATTCGCATCAGCCGAGTCGCTCTTGTGGATTTCTTGGGAAATGTGCTCCTGGACACTTATGTTTCTCCTCAGTCACGGGTAAGTTTTTTAAAGTTCGGTTTGACATTGCCTTCGTAAAAACTTTTCTGTGTGCGCAGGTAACTGAATACCGAACAGCCCATACGGGGTACAGTTTTCAACTTGATCAAAGCCTCGAGTTTCATGCTCATGCACCTTACTTCAAATAGCATCACGGAGGCCCATCTGAGGTCTTGTGAGTCGATTATACCCTTTCTAGAGAGTTCAATAACCTGACAGATTATTGACTAAATCAGCATCTTGCGTATCCTTTCATACTGTACAATCAAAAATGCTCGCTCTCCTGAAAGGCAAGATTCTTGTCGGGCATTGTCTTTGGCTTGACCTTTCTGTTCTGGGAATCTCCCACCCAGCGAGAGATACACGTGACGTCGCTCTTTACCAACCTTTTCGTAATGCTCTCACAGGCCCCTCCGCCGTTCCCGGTTTATACACACTTTCCTGGACTTTCATGCAGCGCCGATCTTGTGATGGTACGCAGAATCCTGTAAGTTCCATTTCGTTGTCATTGTTTGGTCAGACTTACAGGGAACTGTTGGATTTTTTTAGGTAGAATGCAGTCGTGTTGCACTTGATCTCTGGCGCTCTCAACGCCTGGAGTGGGAAAAGGCCATTTCCAGCATGAACTGGCCTTGCGCCTTGCCACCCGCGCAATACGCCCGATGCTTCACATGAAGGTCAAATGCTTGTCTATATTAATTGATTGCCTAGTATCCTTCCTAATCTGGCGAGTGCCTCAGTAAACGATAAGGAGACGTCTCTCGCCGATGTCTAGATAGTATCGTAGATGCCTGAACCAAACCTGCTCTGTAATCTTTGTTGTAATTCATAATCGCTAGCTGTCTTTCAATACTTCACCATCATGTACTCCATAGATGACCCAGTGGTCAAATTAATGACGAGTCTCAAATGAATCCGTAAGATGAAAAAGGAATGGAAAAGGAAAAAGAGAAGCTTACCTTTTCAGCACCTAGGATGTTCAGGATACCTTCGTAAACAAAGTACGCGCATGCATTCACGGCTTGAAGATTGATAAAACACATAGAAGGACCGAGGGTGAAATTTCACTTACGAAAGGCTCGCAATAGACAGGGACCAAGTCCTCGAAAGAAACCTCGATAGCCATCTGTCGTATAAATCTGCCTTGCCACGCCAATAAAAGTTGGGCGTCGTGTCGAGGCTTGGATGGTCGAGTACGGGTTAGGGTAAGGCCAGGACATCATTCGGCTGGGGACATGGATTTGGTATGACGAAAGCAAGTATATCAAGATGACTTACTTCTTCACCGTGTCAGGTGCTATAGCAGTTATCCAGAACGCGAACGATGCAAAGCCTCCAGCAAAGAAATTTGCAAGCGGGGGGCTGACCTAGTAAGCAGTTAGCATTAAAAACTGTTACATAGTCTGTGAGTCTACGTGCATGAATATCATAGTTTGAAAGGTGAGAAAAACCACGCATAAAACCCTGTGCTGAATTTGAGCTTATCTTCTCCAGATCTAATTGAATCCTCTTACCTCTACTCCGAAAAACATCCAAAAGAATGCACAACGCTGTGCAAGGCTTCCCGTAAACCCTCGCCACAGTCCCAAGGGTCCTTCAGTCCGTACTATCCTTCTGGCAACATCGATGGGACCTTTAAATTGCCTGTCGGCGACAGATGCTTGTTGCTGGATTTGGAGATTTACTAGGCAATAGTGTAAATATGGACAATATACACAAATCAAAACGAACACCTTTCAAGAGTTCCATCGGTGTGGCAAGAAGGGAACTAGTGCATCCCGCAAAAAGTCCTGCAACACCATGTCCAAACAACGAGAGTCTACGGAGACCATTTTCGGGATTTATTTCGGTTGTGATGGTTACCCTTTGGAGGAATAGTCGGTAGTTATGGAGAGCACCCAACAACAGTGAATCTATAGCAGTCCAGCCTGCCAGCAAGGGTATGGGCAAAAAGTCGAATAGCTTCAAATATTTTCAAGAACACGAACCAACAGCTGGGCTAGAGACACCTTTATAGAGGGCTAGCACACCTTCATTCCTTATGATGGATCTTGTGACTGAGAGAGCAGACTGTGTGGAACCAGAAGACGTCTAGGGATTGCTCCGAGTTTAAGAGAGCCCCTTGCATATCATCGACTTTACCTGCATTCGGACTTTAATGGTATCAAAGCTACAGGAAAGCTGATAAGTATGTATATGATAAAAAGGCGAAGGCTTGCTTCACCCATGGCCAACCGCGACCTTGGTCAAACCTGTTGGGGGAAAGTTTGTACGTGTTTATGATAACTAAAGGCAGGAAAACAAACCACTACCAATACCAGCGACACTACCAACGAGCCGAATGTGGTTGTCGTTGCTCTGTGAAGTCATTAAATATTGCAGTGGGTTTGGATGACGGTGGATCGAGAAGTAAAACCCAATTTCGTGACCGGCATTACATTCTTTCTCCGCGCTTCCACGTTGCCTTACTTTCTGCCCTTACTTGATTGCTTGACCACCTCACCTTATGCATGGAAGAAGAAGACATTAAACGTTGCAGAATATGTCTAGCCTCAGAGAATGAAATTGATCCAGACGAGGACCTCGGCCGCATGATTGTAAGCATGAACCGGCGTGTCGCTTGTTCTTGACTAAACCCTGGTTCTTTAGCGGCCATGTCTATGCAAAGGATCTATTCAAGTACATTGAATATATTTATATGTAAAAAGTGGCTTCTAACTTTGTGAGCTAGTATGTGCACGTCAAGTGTTTAGAACAGTGGCGGAAGTCTTCCCCTAATAATGATTCCTTCTTTCGGTGTCCTCAATGTGCGACATAATTCCTTTACATGCGTAGTCCCAAATTGATGTCTTTCAAGGCCATTATGCCTATCGATTTGCGCGTACTAGGGTGCACGGTATCGCTACCAACCCAAGTCAGTTTCTCTCCTTCACTGTTCTCTTTAGACACTGAAAGTTGTTTCTAGTTATCGTCGGGACCCTCTCTGCGCTCCTTTTTACGCTGTTGACTGTTGCTTCGTCCTTTATTACCACTGGGCTTATGTCGCTCTTCGATCCCACGGAAGCAGAGGATGACATGTACTACTTCTACTTCTCTCCAATCAGCCTTACTCGTGATCTTATTCGTGCGGCCCTTCGCATTCTTGCAGACGGAGATCCTACTGGGATGTTTGATGGTACCATTCCCAAACGCCCTCGAGGTGATATCCCGAATGTAATGCCGAAAGCACAAAGAGGTCCTGGCCTTCTTGGTCGGTTCCTTCTTGGTTTACCTATTCTCAGTACGCATTTTGTTTGGCATCTGCCTACTTCTCATCTCTTATCCACACTCTCTAGGCGCAAGTGCTCTTGTTCAACTCGTAGCTCAAGGCTTTGCATACGGACCGCTGCATTGGATGGCACGATTTCGAACGAACCGACGAAGAAACGATAACTCTCGCGATGTTGTCTCTGTCGTGCTCGTCGTGCTTTTGTTGATAGGGGCAATTAGGTGTGTATCTTCAAAGATCGCAGGTATCTTGCTCACACTCTTGCTCACATTCATTCAATAGGGCAATTTCTAAAGTGTATGATTTCACTCGACGTTGGACAGTACGCCTCCTCCTGAGGGCAGAGGAAGCCATATTGGAAGTGAACTGAGTAGCATGGCTCTAGGTCTGTTAGGTTTGCTCTGGAATACTCTACTATTCTTATATGTACATATATTAACGAGAGGCTTGTGCCGTGGACTACCAGTAGCGGTGTAAGTCCCTTTTCACATTTTGATAGAGGGCAAGTGTATCCAACTTCGTTTGGTCGAGCTCCTCAATATACACGCCGACCTGAGTGTCGATACGGTCGACTGGGAAGTCTGCACGAGCTCCAGACATAGGTCTCCGAGCCTGTTGAACCCAATCGCTGAGCAAAACAGCGATATCAGCAGAAACAGCCTGGGTATTGGCTGCCGTGTTGAAAGGGGGAATCTAAGAGGCATAAGGATATGTCCTTCAAGCACCAATACTTATCAAAAGTTACCTGTCTCTCGTACATGTCATGAAGGTCATCCCAGACCTCGTTAAACGAGACACCACAACCTGTCAATATTCGGGGTACCCAGCCATTCGCAAGTTCGGCCCTGTGCTCTAGTGAAAAGGAAACGAGCTTCCAAGTAATAAATGCTAAAGAGAATTTAGAAATTTATTTATGAACGAATGGTCAACGGGAACTAACAGCGAGGAAAGGCGCTTTCCGAGGGGTAGAATTTCTTCCCAAGGCGTGTCACTTCTGCGGCAATCCTATTCGCTGTAGAGATGAGGTCCGTTTCTTGGTCGATAGCTATATCCGAGAATGAATCGTCAGAGGTTGTGGTGGAAAGACTGAAGCGTTTATACTTACC
This sequence comes from Flagelloscypha sp. PMI_526, assembly GCA_021399455.1. Classification (NCBI taxonomy): domain Eukaryota; kingdom Fungi; phylum Basidiomycota; class Agaricomycetes; order Agaricales; family Niaceae; genus Flagelloscypha; species Flagelloscypha sp. PMI_526. The sequence goes on along the minus strand of JAJTUO010000001.1, from coordinate 2,412,851 downwards.
ATCTTGAATAATGGCAGACCAAATTGGCTGGACAACGTTGTCGTCCTTATGCTCAGAAACGTATAAGCATAAAAGCTTCATCTCGTTGAGTTGGAAAGCTTCAGCAAATTTGAGGTAGAGCTGGAAAATGTGAGCTAGATGGTATCTCAGAAGCTGGAAAGCGACCAACGTCAGAGATGTTGAACAAGCGCTGCGTCAATTGGCTGATATGTTCCGCCACTGCGACGCTGTCTGAAAGATGCACCTGCAACGCATCCCAGATTTGTAGCTGAACCTGGGCAACTTCAAGTTTTTCTTCAAGATTAGCGAGGAAGGCAATAGCGCTCTCGTGATGCCCGTCAAGCGATACTGGATGGGACTTCGCGTTTCCAACAGCAAGGGTTAGACACTCTACCCGGTCGGTAAGTTGGAGCTCCGGGAATCTGACAAAAATGCTTAGCATTGGGACAGTAAATCCATGGAAAAAAATTGTCGCACTGCGTGGACTCCGCGAGCTCGGCAAGGATCTCTGCTGCTCGAAGAGGCTGACCATTTTTCACATAGAATTGCCATAAGAGCTGGCACTTCGGTGCTGTTGAAGGAGGTCGCTTCAAATGAGCTTCGAGGAAGGCTGGTCGTATCTATGGAAACTTTTAGTCTCTTTTCGAACATGGAAATAAGGTCTGACCTCAAGCAATTGATTCGACAGATTCCGTTGGATTAACCAGTCATATAATCTTGAATGGAATAATTCATCCTCTGCAGAAAACGCAAGCTCGTAAGCACTATCTCGTCGAGCCTCCCCAGCTACGGAAGTTGCCCCTGCTTCGAAAACTTCAAGCGAATCCATGACGAGATCGTAACAGAATTGTCGTGCATTGAGGAAAGCAGTACGAGGGTCATTCGAATTCACGTCACCTCCCTCTATCCAAAGTGCATGGCCTTGACCATCACTGTCAAGAACTTTCGCGCATTCCAGAGGGAGCTCAATAGCTCCTAAAATATTTTCAGAGAGTTTGTCGCATACCAAGCGAGTCACGAACCTTGAACAAATCCGAGAACTTGGTAGTCTCCTTCAACCTCTCGAAGTTTTTCCACATCCATTATACGCGCCGCTTTGACGAAGAGACGAAGGGAGTCCGACAAAAGGTGCTGAAGTTCAACGGGATTTTTGGTCTCAACTGCTTTTCGTAGGTTTTCCTTGGCCTTGAAAGACATTGGTATTAATTGAAGAACTCTCAGAGATGGAGTTACCTTGTAGAGCATTACGTCTTCTGTACTGCAAAAGGAGCCACAGCGTTGTTGTAGGATCTCACTGACTGTGTCCACCTGTAAGCAGCGTTAGTACTACAATTAAGAGCGGCGGTCTTTGAAACCTACACTAATCTGCTGGCCAATCTGTTGGTCAATTATGACATTGACAAGCGCCCTTGATGCGTCCATCCCATTCTGAGTAGTAACAAGTTCCTCGTAAGTCAGGTTCGTAATAACATTTTGGGTGGCTTGCTCGCATCTTAAAACATTCAGATCGGGAAGTGATTTCCGAACACGAGAAACTTACTTGGCGACAAGATCCCCTAGACGATAGTCGTTTAGAAGGAGGACAAAGGACAAGGCCTCAATAGTCCTTGTGAAGAGAGTTTGGAGTTCAGAAATCGATTTTCGTTCAACCTGGTGGCCAAGAGTTAATGGGAAATGTGATATATCCCATAAAGATTAACGAACCTTCCAAGCTTCTTGCTCCTCCGTTGGTCCACCCCTAGCAGCCTGAGTATCAGTAGGAGATGAATGAAATAGATGCGGATTCAAATCGACAAAATCTTTGAGCGCTACTAAATTCGCTTGTACAGTGACGAGAATTTTGTCCGGGATGACTGGCTCTTGCTTCCCGTTGGCGCTTAGGTAGAGATGAATTAAGTTGTTCTACTTCTAAAGCAATGAAATTACCCACCCAGGTCGAGTGACCTTGGACTTCCATATCGGACGAAGAAGTCTCGCAAGGTATATTGCAAGACCCTGCCGTCGGCCACTAAAATGCGCAGTGCCTTGCGCATCGGCTGTGGAGTCATCAGTAGAGCCTTAGAGAAAGTAATGGTGCAGCTGCTATACCCTGTCCATATGTCATCCTGCCTGCCCACATAGGTCGCTCGCCCATGTCATAGAACGATTGTTTCGCAAGATTTGCTATCTCCAAAGTGACAGGCGGTATCCCATCCAGACAGTCAAGGTAGGTATTACCACAAGCTAAACCTAGGAGCATGGCGCAAGTCTGATCGCGTCCGAAGCTAAAGATCGGGAGGTAAGCTATAAGGAATGGAAAGAGTGCAGGTTCGAACCTATCTCGAAATTCGATGATTTGTTGGGTTTGACCATGTGCATTGACTTCCTCAAAAATTGCTTTAAGGAAGTCGATCGCTCGTCGTTTCACGACAAAACTCATCCCGGAGTCCGTAAATATCATGAACTGTTGTGGAGGCTCGCTGAATTGCATCGCAAGCTCATTGCTAGCGAAGAGGAAAGGCGTTCCAGATGGAGTTGTTGGACGAGGTCGAGGAACCGGCGCGATGGCGTAAGCCTCTCCGGATATCTGCAGAAGAGATGCTGATTCTGCCAGCGGGGTACGCGCACCAGTGTGTCCACCGTAAGCAGGCATCACATAGGTCGTAGGAATTGTTGGAGGAGGATTCACTCCCACATTCCCCATCCTGGCCACGTCCGGTGCTGCACAAAAGATGAAGTCCTCTCGACCTTCTACTTTTTGAACGGCGACCAACAAGCCATCGGTATAAGCAGAGTAAACAATGTTCTTGATAGGGTGTGGGGGGGAACGCAGTTGCAGTGGTGCAACATGAGCTCCATAAGCTGACATCTGTGGTCGGAACGAGCGAGCGGTGTCGTCTGGGTGAGGCAGATCGGTCGGAGGAACACGAACATGAACCAGCCCTAAACTCTGACCAGAGGACGTAGTACCATAAAAGCTGTAGCTCATTGTAGGGCCGAAATAAAGTCGAACTCCATTGGAGGTGAGGGCCATAAAGTGAATACCTGACCGAGATTCCAGTGGGTCGACGACATGAAGGGAGACAATTTCAAAGCTATCAGGAACCAAAGCAGGGGATCCTGGAGCTTTGTCCTGTGCTTGTTTGTAGAGGTTTGATAGTGTCTGGAGAGGCTGGACGGCCTTTGCGGCTCCAGGCTTGAATACAATGATAGAATGGGGCTTTTCTGTGAGGGCATAAAATACACCACGCGCTCGGTCTGATACAAGAGAAACGACATCTGTTTGGCTATGAGAAGAGGGGTACAGACAATCGGCGAGTCTCTTACCAGGAGGGAGAAGCTGTGGTAAATCGAGATAAAATATTTCCAACACCCCCCATAGAATGGTTGACCAATTGGATGCGCTTCCCAAACCAGGATTCGCTTTCTTGGTAATGTAGTTCATAGAGGTTGCGGTCTTGAACACCTCGCATGAATATCCTACCGTCAGACATGCCGATTACAGAGGTCATTTCGATTTCAGTTTGGACTGAAAGATCTGTTGAGTACATTTGAAGTTCATTACGAGCAGCTCTGTCAGCACCGGGAGGTGGAGGTTTGTAGGAAATAGCAATGAGTAAAACCGAGACAGGCGTGCAAATAACAAGGAGTGAGGAGATGTCATCAATGAACAACCCGGGCTTTGCAGGAACAAGTGCAACATGTGAGATTATATCTGGTTGGTCCAGGAAAGAGTTCAATTCGGTTCTGGAATGAGGTGAGACTTGCACGCGTCCTTGACAATGCACAAACTTACTCTTGCACGTAATCCCAGAGAAATAGTTTCTCGTCAATGGATATCCAAGCCTTTTCGATCTCCGGAAGGAGGCCAAAGCAGGTCTGGGGGTCCTGCCCTAGAACAACTCATGTTTGAGAAAAGGTTTGTTTTGTCAATTGCATAGTGGCTTACGTTGGAAGTGTTCAAAGAGGGCGTCTGGTAGTGGAACGAGCTTCCTCTTCTGAAAGGGGACTCGTGTATCGTCCGGATGGAGGCTGTAGAGCGCAGAGGCTTGTGCGCCGGCTGGACTAATGGTTGAGGTTTAGAGCACATGTTGGACAGGAAGGGAGACAAACGAGCAGTGAGGCATTCTGCCAAGTCTGGGATAAGGGTGGCATCTTTTGCAAGTTGTTCGTGAACGGCGACTGACGCGCTTTGGAGCGCCCCCAAGTCCGCCATGAGCGTCAAGTGCAAGCAATTCTCTCGCGGTCATGTGAGGGCTGCTCCGCACTTGGGTTCAGAGGTTCCTCACCACCTACCATCATACACAGGTGGATTCGTTGGATATGACCTCGTTCTCTGCACTCTAGGCTATTGCGACAAGGAATGCTAGCATCTAGTACTTTCACAACAGCACCCGGATCGGCAAAGAAGCAGGGATCAGATGTGAGTTGTGTGAGCAAGTGTCGATCGCAAGTGGCTCTTAACCACGACCACCACCGTTCTGGTCGGGATGAACGACACTTGGGCCATGCGCCCTTCCGCAACGACGCTCACAACAACGTCTACCACTCGTCCTAACTTACCCACTCCTCCGTATCTCGGGCCAAACTCTGCGGTCCAAGGACGATCCTCTCGGTCTGCATCTCCTGCCCCGTCCGTCCATTATCCAAATCGTTCGGTCTTGCTTCCTCGTTTAAGATTTTCCGCTCATTGATCCTAGCTGTTTTCCAATGGGTACGTGGTGAACTCATCGGCAAAGGTTTGTCGACCATACCCATAGCCTCTGGTAACGGTTCACCTCATTCCAACTCTAGGCAGCTATGGCCGTGTCTATCTTGGGATGAATGCAACAACGGGTGCTATCATGGCAGTCAAACAAGTGGAAAAACCTACAACCCGGTCCGATCAGGTCGACAAACGCCAGATTGAAGTTATTCAAGCACTTAAGGAAGAAAGCGCTACCCTCCAAGACCTCGACCACGAAAATATAGTCCAATATTTGGGCTTTGAGGAAAGTGCAACCAATCTCAGCATGTCCGTCTTGTCCATATGGCTATCATTCGTCTCCGACTAACCCGCCTTCTACAGCTTTTTAGAGTATGTCCCTGGAGGAACCATCGGCAGCTGTCTGCAGAACCGAGGGCAAGCTTTCAGTGAAGGCGTAACTAAGTCGTTTGGCTATCAAATCCTTCTGGGGATTGAATATCTCCATTCCAGAGGCATTCTTCACCGGGTAAGTAGCCTCCATGCACGCCGCTCCCTACATTTCCTCACAAGGAAACGCAAAGGATCTCAAATCCGAGAATATACTCGTCGAACCAATTGGTGTCTGCAAGATCAGTGATTTTGGTATTTCCAAACGGTTGTCCTCACAGGACGCAGAAGAAAGGGCGTTCACTGAACTTCGTGGTACGCTGTTTTGGATGGCTCCTGAGGTCTGTGATACTTCGGATTTATAGTGTATCCTTCTTATGATGTTTCATAACACAGGTTGTGAATTCCAGGGAACGAGGCTATGACACCAAAATTGACATCTGGAGCGTTGGTTGTGTTATGCTGGAAATGTGGACGGGCAAGCGACCGTGGCAAGGCGAGCAGCCCATACCAGTAATGATGAAGGTGAAAGTATATTTATTGTAATCCGATGCCTTGCTAAATGCTTCTCTGAACAGCTTTACCGAGACAAGGTCGCCCCTCCTCTACCCAAGGGCTGTTCGCTTAGCCCTGCCGGCGAAGACTTTCGATTGAAGTGCTTCACTGTGTTAGTTATAATTTCTTATTCACATGATTTCTTTCTCATTTTCCATGGAAGAGATCCACAATTTCGTCCATCAGCCAGTGAACTCCTCACACACTCATATTTGATACCCCAGAAAGGATGGGTTTTTCACCGGTCTGAGATTGAGAGTGCCCCTGTACAAGTAACGACGTCCGCTGAGGTGCTTAATCGTGGGCATCGACCAACATCCTCGTATGATGATATAGCTACTCCTACCCAAGGACCTGGACCAGTGGACAGCCGCTGGGATTTTCGGCGACCTTCAGAGGTTGGTTCATCGTCAACACTCACTATTCAAATTCCTGCCCGGTCAAGCTCAGCAGCACCTGCTACAAGGCATCAACCTCCAGATCCGCGTCCATGATGAAGCGCCAAGACGACCGTCTGGGCCAGCCCCTCCACTTGTCACCATCACACCACCTGGTTCTCCCAATAGTAGACGGCACTCGCAACGTCCGGCTTCCAATTCTCGTCACGAGCCTTCTCGGGCATCTTTCAGTAGTGGGATTTCTCCTGGCTCTGGTTCTCGCTCTCAATCCGGACGGCTAAAGACCAAGAGGTCATTCTACGTTGCGAATCCCGATGACCCAGAAAACACCTATCCGACCGAATGAGTTCAAATGGAATCCTCCTCCTCTTCCCACCACACCACAACATCGCTCCCACTCTCGTTCCATCTCCTCTGCTTCTACTCACCTCAGCCCCGAAACCCCCTATGACCGCTCGACCAGGCGATTTCCCTCCTCTAGCAAACCGACGGATGGTATCCACGTCCGATCTGCGAGAGTCTAATAATTCTTTATATGGCGCAAGCCCCGCTTTTGCTGCATCTGCAGATCATCTTCCTTCAGTCTGGGGCAGGAGACTCAACCTGGCAAGTGGGTGGCTCTGGCTGGGCTACTTCAACATCCACTTCGACGGTCAGACAGCCTCGTGTCGCCAATGCGACTGAAGATGATGAAACCGGCAGTGACAGTGAGAGTGACTCTGATTCAATGTGGGCTGTTCCCCCCCGCCAACCAAATGGTAACAATGGTGTCAATGGGTCCTAAGCATAGGACAAGGATGAGCATTTTCCAAAAACGACAATCCATACTTCCTCGTCCCGACCTTGAAGAGGTGTACGACAAGTTGGACCAATGTTTCCCTGACGTTAACGTGGACGCACCGATTGTAGCACCGGATCCAGACCACAAGTATGACAGGAAGAAGAGCATTCGGATGGTTGCTCAGGAGCTAGTTCGTAAGCAGGACAGGCTCAGTCGGAGAGGAACGAAAATGTGGGGTGCGAGGGCTCAAGAGCTGCAAGCTTGAGACGATCTGATTTATAGGCATACGAGACTTTCCCCCTCATTCTTTATTTCCATGGTTCAGGCCACACTTTCCGCATGCAGATGTGTGCAATCCCACTCCATATGATATAATGTATTCGCCATGAAATCCTACATTGTTGGGGATTCGTTTTGAATACTGTAAGTTAAGCAGACGAAACAAGAGCGCGCAGCAGCTTATACAAATTTCCGAAAGTTTTCCCTCGTAAACAACTGTCCCACGGAGGTGCACATGCCCATCCACTTGTCCTACAAACGAAAGTCGAAACAGAGCTTCTAGAAGTGCTCCTTGGCAAAGGTGAAGTCAACTGAGGACGAGGAGTGATGCATAGTGGCATCCTTGATTGCCTTGGCAAGGACGCTCGGTCCACAGAAGTAGGTCTAAAGGCGTGTGAGGAAGTGGAAAGGTCGAAAATTCAAGAACACGTACAGCAACTTTGGTCTTAAGTTGAGACCTGCTTCCGGGGACATATTGACCAGATTCGATGGCCTGACGCATCTGACCGTAGATAGTCATCCAGTCAGGACGTCCAAACATGGTCCTTGAGCGGAGAAGGGTCAAGGGATCATAGTCGGCACCAGCATCGTTGACAGCAATATTCCAAAGCATGTCTTCACCAATTTTCTGGGTGAGGTAAATGTTGATGCGAAGGAAGTTGGCTAAAAATCTTGGGTCAGGACGATCGGGACGGGAATTGAAGATGGCTTACGGTCAGCCTGGGCAGCCTCGACCTCTTGCAAGAGACTCTGGAACCAACCGAACGAGGGTGCGTCACGGCAGACCCAGAAGAACTCGACACGGCGAAGGACACCAAGATTTCCACGCTTCTGTCTGTACCAGATGTGCTTGAGGATAGAGGCGAAAGGAGTGACACCTGCATTGATATGAGAGAAGAGTAAAAAGATTGTGCGATCTGACTTACCAATACCAGCACCAACAAGAATGGCAACCTCAGCGTTGAACACATCTTCGGCAGGGGCACCATAGGGACCGTCGATGCGGACTTGAGGAAGAGAGTTGGCACCGTCAATTTCAACGAAGTCACCGCGGGATGAAACATATCCGTCCTTCTTCTCAGCACCCTTCATGGCTTCTTGCGTCATACGAGCAACGGCGGAGGGGCCGACACCGAGGCGTTCACCAAGGGCACGGGTGAAGTCTCCAACCTGACGGATGTGGACAGAGACGTAAGGGTCTTCGGGAGCGGAAGTGATGGTGAACTACGGAATGAAATGAGTGCGCTAAAAGTAGACGAAACTGAGGTGAGCTAACCGGGTGATATTGGAACTTGGAGATCTCGGGGACCTGGATGAAGAGCCATTGTCCAGGGGTGTATTTGAAGCTGGGCTTAACGATGCGGAGCTCCATGGCACCTAACACAAAATAAGCGAAATGATTACACGCGTGATAAGGAAATATCATACCAGAGGGGTGGACAAGAACCTTGGACAACCTGGTGGCACGGCGGGCACGAATCTCACGGTAGACTCGTTCTCCGAAGTAGATGATACCGGGCCAGATGATGTAGCGCCATGAAAGGTAACCGAGACAGTGCTTGGTCGAGTAGAAAGGGAAGGTCGGGATGTAGTCGGGGTCAACGGAGTCGCGCACGAAGCAGCCAGTAGCGTGAGTGTAAATGCCGATCATGAAGAAGAAGGCCAGGTGGTGTGTGTACCAGAAGGCTTCGAAACATTGCTGGCGGACCTTGTTGTGTGCGGTTGTGTACATGAGCACCATGATCAAGAGCATGAAATGGCCAGTAATTCCACCAGGTTGAGTGTAGTGAATTTGCTGGGCGGTTTGCTTGCGGACCTCTGTGTGGACGTTAGTGATGGGCCAGGATCAGACAACTCGTGACACGTACGGGTGCGCTCGACATTGATGAAGTTAACGTAGTGGGCGGTGGTATGAACCATGGACCAGAAAGCCATCGAGTAGGCTACTTGACGGTGGAACCAGATGTTCTCATCTGCTGGGAAAGCCCAAGCGAGACGAGGACGAATGATACGGATGATGTTGCGGAGCATGGGCAAGAGAATAAGACCACCATCGTAAGCCAAGACGAGACCAGCACCGCGCGAGGACCAGACGGAGAACGTGAGAGCATTCAAAGCAGCCAATTTTTGGTTGCTGAACTATAAGATCGTTAGGGGAAAAAGCGAGGTGGCTGGAATCGTCCAGAACTGACCTGACTGTACCAACCTAAAGGGTGCCACAGGTCAGCACTACTAGTGAAAGGGAGAGCTACAAAAGATGGGCTCACCATAACCGAAAAGACCAAAGTGGGTTCCATAGAAGAGGATATTGAAGAGAAGGCGACGTCCGTTGAGGAACTCCTGCCTGAACCACTCTCCGACAGACATTGTAAGCAACTAAAAAAGAACAAGACCAAGTCCGACCCAGTCGAACAGGAACAAAAAGGGAGAAGGTAAGGTAAAGGGGGCTAAAGGGAGGAGGGCGTAGAAGGAACGGATCCGCGCAGAGCCAGCAGCAAAGCTCAAAGACAGATGAAGGCAAGAAGAGAGAGCCAAGGTAAGCACCGTCGTGATGGTTCTTGTAAGACCTGTCGACCCAAAGCGACGGCTCACTGTCGCCGCCTACTCCGTTTCCATCACCGGGCTCAAAGGTCGCCATCCTCCCACCAGTTTGTTACAAAATAAAATCCTTGGCCTGAACCCTTCCTCTTGGGCCTTCTAAATCAACGTGATTCGACGTAAAATACAACTGGTAAGGCCAGGTGAGAAGCACAACCCTTGAGTGAGCCCCTCTTCATACATCAAATAACACTGCCATTGCCGATGCAATCAAATATTCCTCCACTGTCTCGTTCTGTCACTCCCCCGGTGCCAAAGGCAAAATTGAAAAAGGAGCTTGTCCATTGCATTGGGTGATCTCCAAACCCGAAATGCAAGTCCTTATTGGTCTTTTCAATAAATCAAAATCTTTCCATTAGATAGTCTCAACTGAGAAATATCTCGATGCTAATACAGCGTCACGGAGCGCTCAAGATGGCCGCCTCCTTCGAGTACCACCACGATTGACAGTCTCTACACCAGACTGACAGCCTCGAGGCGACGGGCAGCTCCGGTGAGCACGAAAGTCCAAGTAGTCTACTGTTCGTAACGATAGGCTACCATCGCCTCAATACGGTGGACGTCCGTGCTAAAGCTACGCATCTTCACTTGCTGACTTTTGCTTGCTTCGATGGCAAGTGGATCCGTGTCGACCCACTCATTTGCTGGGACCTCGGCAGAGTCCTTCGTGTAAGCGAGAATGTTAAATACAGTTGGCTCCTGTATGACGGGCAAATACGTGACCATCGAGATGATTTGCTTGAGAATAGCCCGAATCTCTGCAGCAATCTCGGACTCTGGTTTCGGAGGTGGGCTGATAGATGGCGAGTCAAAAATAAAGACGACGCTAAAGGCACTCATGTGGACTCACGGGGCATCTGAATCAGCGGGTGGCTCGACAAGATGGATGTCGAAGACCCATCTTTCAAGAGGTGTCCTAGTGTCTTTGGAGATAATGGCAAGCACAAGCTGAGTCACTGAACCGGACAGGAGCCATTCTGGATGACAGATTATTGTAAGATACGACATTTATTCGTGCCCGAAACCACAGAAACGAACTTTCGACTTGACTTAGAATCCTAAAGAGGGACGCGATCAGCATGCCGAGTGAGGTAAACGGCAAAGTCGCGTTGCTCACCTCTTAAGGTAGTTTTCCAGTGCAGGATCTTCCGTCACAAGCAGTGTCTGGCCATATTTCTTAACCATAACAAAGTCGTCTGATGGATAGACTTCGCGCTGGAACAAAATACTAAAAAGGGAAGTCTTAAATCTCCCGCCTCCGACTAGAAGAAGGTAGTGGATCACGCACGTATTGACGGCAAATCTAAAGAACTCCGTGACCAGAAGAGTTGAGCCTTTAAGCGTAATAGCTTGGCGGCTGCCTTGAGTCCTGTTTAGTGGCCATTGTTATGAGAAGAGTGAGGCAAAGGCCGAGAGTGTCTAGATGATGGGGTGCGCCAAAGAAGAACCGTGTCACGGGACCGTCCCCTCATCTTCTTGACTGCCATGTCTGACTCTGGAGAATCTGCTGCTCCTGACCTTTCAGGCGCAATTGACAAGGCCATCTTAGAGCACCTTGAAAAGAGAGGCTTCACTGCGGCTCAACGCGCACTTACTCGATGCTCTTGAGTCTGAGACACCTCCACAAGACAGCGCGACAGACCTTGAGCTTACATCCACAAACTTCATAAAATCCATTGCCGTCTATGCTCAAAAGCCCTCAAAACCCGGAGACAATATTTTAAAAGAGTCTGGGGATGTCTTACAACAAATTACTGCAATGGGCAACCCTACCAACATCCAAAATCTTATTGCAAGCATTGGCGCGGTTGGAGCTGAAGAAATCTTGTATCAAGATCCAAGCGATCGTCATGAGGGTTTTAAGGAGCTCGAATCTTGGGTCGATGGCTCTTTGGATATGTATCGCGTGAGTTTCTTCTAAGTCGTCGCGAGGAGGATCTCTCTCATGCGAAAGGTGTAGCCACAATTCCGACCAATCCTCTTCCCAATTTTCTGTCACTTTTACTTGGAGCTCATTCAAAACGGGTTCAAAGACGCTGGTATGCCGCGTTCTTATTCCATGTTCGTCCGCTTCTGACGCGCATCACTATTAGCATTATCATTTTTCAATACATTCTCTCCTTCCCTCAATCCTGCTCACTCAGCTACACTGATGAAACTATCTAAAATTCTCCTTCCAATTCACGTTCAGAAAGATGACTTGGCACAAAGCTTCAGGAATGTCAAATATGTTGTTCGCATGAGCCGTTCAGGCTTCAGCCTCCTCATTGGATGGTTGACGGAAGGAATTGGTGGTGAAGCTCTTGGAGTAGGAACTGGCTTCAGTGGTGACAAAGGCAAGCGAGGACGTTCCGCTGTAATGAGAGTCGTGAACAACCACCTAAAATTTGAGGGTATACAGTTTCATTTCTTTCAATTTTTTTCGGCAGAACTGATCTTCCTACATAGTCACGAGTGCAGCATCTACGTCCATTAAAGAAGACTTTTGGATACAGTCAACTGGTTTGCTATCGGCATTAATTCCTCAGACGAGTGGAACAGAGCTTACGAACCCTCAAACTTTCAATACATCGAGAGGAACATTGAAGCTTGGACCTGCACCAATAGATGATGAGCTCAAGATGGAAACTGAACGTGTCATCAGAGAGCAAACATTTGCTCAGGATCCAGCTGCTCCCTTTGATCTGAACTCAATCCGGCCGTCAGCACCAGACCTAGTGTCACCCACCGAAAGCGATCTCCTCCCTCACCCTCCGAACTTCCGTTCGTACGAAATCGATCGTATGGTTATGTCAGCGCAGGACAATCGAAAACGAATAAGGCTCGATCCTGCTGTCCTCAAGAACGTTAGTCCTACTTCAGCTCAAGCGAATGATCTTCGTGCACGAGCTCTTCCGAGCATCTGCGCTTACACTCTACATGACGTTTCTGAAGGGTAAGTCATTCTCGCGATGACAATAGCTCCGTTCACCCATGATTCTTTTGATTGTAGGTCACCCTGTTCAACCTTTTCGGAAGATACATCTCTCATGGCTGCCGGTTTCGCTGAAAGCTACATCCGACTTTGGAATCTGAAAGGAGAGAAGCTTCGAGGATTAAAAAGCGATCTTCCTCTAAACTCAGTTCATGACGGTAAGCCCCAATCTATGTACACCTCATAGCGAGTGTGAAAACATGAACAGCTCAGTCTCTTCGCAAATATCGTGAAAAGAAAGGTTCGACGACAAGAAAGCTTATTGGTCCATAGCGGTCCAGTCTACTCCGTCTCTTTCGATCCCCTGCATGGGTCCTCGGCCCCTCCGAAATACCTATTGTCCGGTTCAGCAGATGCTACTGCACGACTCTGGTCAATGGATACATATACGAACTTGGTTGTCTACCGTGGTCACGAGAGCCCAGTGTGGGATGTCAAATGGAATCCGACTGGACTGTATTTCGCCACTGCAAGTCGAGATCGAACAGCAAGGCTTTGGTCAACCGACAGAGCGTCCTGCCTACGAATATATGCTGGGCATCTCAATGACGTCGATGTATAGTATTTGTTGCATTGAACCAGTGCGCTAATATCTGAAATGTTAATAGGCATTAGCTTTCCACCCCAATTCTCTTTATCTTGCCACTGCGTCGTCGGACTGGACAGCGAGACTATGGGACGTACAGAGGGGCAAGTGCTTACGTGTATTCATTGGACATCAAGGAGGTCTTTCTTCTCTCGCTATGAGTCCCGATGGACGATATTTGGCGACAGCAGGTTCGTGTCTGTTTGTTGTTGTCGCTGTTCGTTTTTGAATATCGACGACAATCTTAGCGGAAGATCTTACCATTAACCTGTGGGACCTTGGTTCTGGTCGAAGAATCAAGAAGATGACTGGTCATACTGCATCGATCTACTCGCTTGCATTCAGCGCTGAAAGCTCCATTCTTGTTAGTGGAGGTGCAGATTGGACTGTAAGGTGCTGGGATGTTCAAAGTGCAGGCGGTTTAGCGGTGAAAACAAGCGGAGACGATGAAAGCATGGAAACGTAAGTTAAACTTGCCTCGTTTGTACTTTTGTAGGGCTCACCCGTCACCTCAGCACTGATCTGCTTTCCACTTTCCCAACCAAACGGACCCCAATCACGAACTTACAGTTTACTTCACGGAATCTCTGCCTCTCTGCTGGATATTATATACCCGAATCTCGATAATCACGACAATTATGTAGCTCATATGGTGCTGTCCTTCATCGTTGGGTGAAGGATTCAGCATCGAGGAATAGATCAGAGAAAACTGAGAGTGCATGTTGCATAATGTGATTTTGAGCAAGGCATACAAAAGAATCATAAGTAGAAGCTCGTCGCACTGAATTACTTCTTCTTGGCAGCCTCCTCCTCCTCCTTTCTTCTGTGCACGGATTTTGCGGACACCCTCGTACCTTGCGTTGGCACGAGCAGTACGCAGCGTATGGTATGCTTTGAACTCTCGCTCTTCGGCGGTGATTTTTCGGGGAGGCTCTGCAGGGTAGGCTTCTGGGAGAGCAAGAGGAGTGCGAGTGAAAGAGGATTTGAGATCGTCAGCCCTGATTAAAGGGATGAGTGTTCCCACTCCAAGACATACATAAAAAATGATATAGCTCACCGACGAGTCACCCTTCTTAGTCTTACCAGTCCCTAGCGGGGGAAGACAACAAGCTTGGCTTTATAAGCCTGGAGGCGCTTCAACGTTGAGCTTCTTGCCTTCCTCACTGAGATTCCTGCGACGATGGTCTACAGCAATACCAACTGATCGGGCTTCCTTGCGACCAATGCCAGCATCTTTGAGTTCAGAAAGAGTGAAACCACGACCAGCCCTAAGCTTGCGGTTAGTAGCGAACAGTTTGCCCTCGGACGGCGGGGCGGAGAAGATCAAGAGGTCGAACACCAAGAGCAGCGGCTTTGGTTTTACGAGCAGTTCTTCTGCGAGATTTGCGTCCTGGTTGGTCGAACCAGGTGCGAACACGACGCTGCCAGTCCTTCCGGAAGTGGTTGGCAGTGAAGAACTAGAGAACAAATAATTATTAGTATTTCACAAATCTCTTGCCAGATCTGGGTACAAACCGTTATTGGCACGGAAACCCATCTTCTAGGCTACGTGATAATGAGCACAATGAGAGGTCTCGTCAAAAAATCCACCAACTTGGCTTGAGGATCGTACTTGGAGAGAACGAAGGTACTGAGTGAATGCGTGACACCGACACGACTGTACAGTTTCCCAATTTGGTCAGATCACAGGTTCTAATAGCACCCGAAGTTGCTTGGAGACTTCTCACCCGCCGGGCCAGCATTATCTTATTCATCCGCAGAAGCTAAACGATTTATATATCCCGAAAACATTGAGGCGTGCTGCTCATTGTTGTCCGCATCCCTCAGCTTCCTAATCCTTTTTCGTTGCCATTGCGTCAGACAATTTTCAGTTGACCTCAACCATCAACCATTCATTTATCCGTCTCGCCTGCCCTTCCGCAAGTGTCTCTCCTTGTCTCCCTAAAAACACAGGCTTCCAGGGTGCTACGGCTATTGTAGCAATCAGACTGGAACCGCCCCTCTCCTCTCATCATTATCGGCAATACAGGTGGCTAAGTGTAATTTGGATCATTATTCTGGTATCCACGCGGCCACACTCTCCTGTCCATGATCACTGCCAGTTTCAATTCAATCTTGGTTCCCGATAGAAGCCCCCTTTTCACATCTTGGTTCCATCTTCCTTGAACGCCTCTGCGCGCTAGCCGTTCCTTTACGACAATGCCCCTCCTGCTCTTAGGATTTCTTCTTCTTCCTCTCTTTTTCTCCGATGTTTCGGCTTTTAATTTCAATCTCAATCCGGCAACACCAGCATCATGCGACAAACTATCTGTATCTTGGACTGGTACGCAGGCACCCCACACAGTTGCTAGGCTATCGTCCCTCTCTGAAACCGTCTCCATTTTCTAGGAGGAACCGCACCATTCACTTTGAATCTTATTCCTGTGAGTTTTGTGGTCTCTTTATTGTTAAAATGGGTGTTCAAACAATCTGGTTGGCTAGGTTTTTGGAACTCCTCGTGCTCTTTCTATCCCTGCGACCGCTCAAGGATCATTCGATGTTGACCAGCTACCCTTCGCGGCAGGACAGGAAATACTTATCACCATGTCTGATTCCACTGGCTTTGGTGCTGGAGGTGTGACCACCGTTATCAAAGTTGGGGCTGGAGCTGGCAAATGTGTAACGAAGGATCCAGGTCCGCCCCTCTCTCCCTCTGCTACCCAATCCATTCTCATCCGTTCTCACCAGGTGTTGACTTTTCCTTCCAATTGCCCACCCCCCAGCTTCAACAATGTCAGCCATACACCTTCAGTGGTTACGATGGCGCAGTCAAACCCGTTCAGATCTTGGTTCGTCCCACTCAACTTCCCAGAGATGCCTTCTCACTCATTCATTAACAGGGCCTTGTTCCCGGTGGCCAACCTTTCACTCTCAGTCCTGGAACTGCTGCTGCTACATTTGATTGGACTGCGAACGCGAAGCAAGGCACCTCGGTGCTGTTTATGATGGTTGACTCAAAGGGCCGTCAAGGTGGAAGCTCGAAGCTTCTGACCATTGGCGCGTCAGCTAATCAAGCATGTCTGAATGCCAATTCGCCTTCATCGACCCCTGCTGCTGCTATTCCGTCAAGCACATCGTCAGCCGCATCCAAAACGTCGTCAAAAGCTGACAACACGACTGCGAAACATAGCGCAACCAAGACTGCCACCAGCCAGCCCTCTTCCACGTCTGAAGCTGCTGGTGCGGCAGCAAGCGGCTCATCATCTCACGCTGGGGCAATAGCAGGCGCGGTGATTGGCGTTCTCAGTACGTTCATCTAGCCGCACCTAGACTTTTATGTTAATAATTCCTAGTCATGCTTGGAGCTCTCATCAGCCTCTTCTTTTTCTACCGAAGGAGATTACAACAAAAGAGGCAATGGAGTAGGGCTACCCCACTTACGGATTCTGCATTCCCGAACGGCATGTTTGGTGGCTATCCGCCCAAACCTGCCGCCTCTCAAGATCAGAACCCATTCTCTGACCCTCCCGTAAACCGATACCAAAACTCTCCGCATACCCCCAACTCTACGGCTGGACTGTATACACAGTCATCACCCCTGGGATCTCCTTATACCACAACGGCCCCTCAATTCCCAGGTCTTGGATCCTCGAAGTACAACGATATCTCCACAACGCCCGTAAAGCCTCCCGTTATTGTTCGACAATATCCTGGTCACGAACTTGACCTGAACTATCCTCCGCCTCCGTCCACTTTATCCGGCAGCAACGCGACTTACTCTTCAACGACAGTGAGTCGTGAGATTTCCTCCGCTTCTTCGGGTACCATCGCATCGCAAGAGAAAGCGATAACATCGGCTGCACAAAGAAAGCCAGTGCCCAGGTTCGTTTTACATACGGATGCAGAGGATGAGATCGAGGAGTTGCCGCCGCAATACTCGGATCGTCGAGCTCTCGGCGCTGCTGCCGCTGGAGCAACTGCAGATACAAAGTCGGAGAATCGACCTGTATCGACGGCTACAGTTACTTCTCTCGCATACATGCAAGATGCATATGCTGGAGATTCGTTTACAGTTGATAATCCTACCTCGCGACGTTGATTTCGCGTTTACGGCGTTCATTTGTTTTCTCAGTCTAATGACTTCCCCCCTTTGTACGCCGCAGTATATACAATGTGCAAGTATGTGTTGTATTTGTTGACTAAACAATTTGTTGGCACCGTTTCAATCATCAAGTTTTTCCTTCTTCAAAACTTTACCAAGGGAAAGAGAGAATTATAATATCAAGTTAGAGGACGCTTTCGACATGAGTTGTTTGTGTATGTAGCTGTGAATGGGAAGAAGTTTAACAAATACAGATGAGACAGCAAAGATAGCGAGGAGAGAGAAAGAGTGGGGGACGGAAACCAAAACCGTCGTCTTCATAGCTCCTCATCGTGGATCATATCATCAGGAACTTCTGGACCTCCCTGATCTCCAATAGTAGTGCTAGCAAACGCATCAAACATGCTCTCTGTCTCCTTTCGCCGTTTATGTCGACGCCTTCGATCCTCTTTAATGACCCGCTCCACTCTTCGACGAGCTTTGGCATGGCTCCTGGGATCTGAAGTAGCGTCTTTGGACTTATATGCAGCAAGCTCAATGCTTGCAAGGAGTTTGAGTGTATCCCCGGATGTTGAAGCCTAAGTGAAAGTCAAGAAGCCGTCAGGAACGGGGACAAGTCGCAAAGGTGGGAGAGCTGAGCCACCAACATTAAGAGACCATGACTCGACGCGTTGCCCTTTCACCACACCTATAACAACAAAATTTCCTCTCCGCTCTGCTACTACTTCTGAGCTCTATAAAATGGGAGCGCGCAGAAGGTAAGCGCCTCTAAAGGTCAAAGGGGACAGGCAAGAAACAGACCTCGTTGAAAGTGATCCAAAGCTTGTTCGTCGTGGCAGAACGAACGACTATTTAAAAAAAAACCAACATCTTAAACCAAAGCCAAAGAAATAAGCGTTGGAGCACGCTTACCAACTTTTGATGATTGTCCATGAATGTCCTGCGAGACGTAACCTCTCCCGATGTAGGTCCAATTGTCCTTTTCGGCTTTCCGATGGTGCACTTTGACTTGCATCCCGTCTCTCAATGAATCTCGTGCTGGAACAGAAGCTTGCAAAGGCGGAGCTACGGAGGAGAAGATAGAGTCAGTCTGATGGCCCTCAGATGTCGAGTTGGCTGTAACGGAACTGGGCAGGTTTCCAATGTCGTTTGGTCCAGATGGAACAGGGAATGAGGCACCGGATGGGAGAGGGAACGAGATGTGAGAGTTTGAGTCAATGTCCATGTCAGCCATCTTTGCAGAAACTAAGAGCACGCGCAGAAGCGACGAAGGTCGTGTGGAAGGCTTGGTGTAATTTAGCGCTCAGTGTCGTCACGCGCCAGAAACGCGTGAAAACGTGATCTCAGCTTTCAACTTGGAGCGACACATCGGGAAGGAGAACTTGGTAAGTCTTTCATTTCACGGTACATAGCAACGATCTACCATGTCTCTATTCTATAAAGCGAAATAATTCTCCAAGACTTACTGCACTGCAGCGTTCTTTTTGTCGACCGCTTCACGCGTCTCTGCAGCAGCAACAGTGCCCATGATCTTAACCTGATCTGCGACACCCTTCAGGACACCGATAACATCCATGTTACCTTCTCTAAACCCAAACTCAGCGTACGTCAGGCCTTGCTCTTTGGCGAATTCTTTCACAAGCCTGCTCGCTTTACGAAGATTGTGGCGAGGCAACCGTGGGAAGAGATGATGGGTGACTTGGAGATGAAGACCGCCGTGTAAAAATTGAAGAGATGGATGGCAAATGACATCGCTTGTCGTTCGTAGTTGACGGTGAGGGAATGATTCAATGACACCGAGATCGTCAGTCGACATTGAAAAATGAGAAAGAACAATCTGTTTACAATGAGCATCTGTGCCAAGTCGAGAAAGACAGAAAAATAAGTACCTGGACATGCAGAGGACTGGTGGTAATATGGCTGACGAGCAAATACATCAGAGCGCTTTGCCAGCTTCCGCAACCATACAAAAGGCGACCGAACCAACACCAGAAGAATACGAGACCAGTGAGTTCGAGGAACCACGACCACCTTCCACCGCGAATTCGTTCAGTGTCCCAAGCTTTTTGAAACATGTGCACATAAGACAGGCGATATAGGTTGAACCGGGCAAAGGCCAAAACGACGTAGAAGAGCTTGTGCTGTATTGAGACGACCCATTTTGAGAATGCATCAAAAGGCATGGTCCTCTTGTAATAAGAAGACCAGAGGTTCTGGAAGAAGGCTGGAGATATGGCGAAGAACGGCAAGTGTTCGATATCGGGATCATGGGAAGGATGGTTCGTGACGACTAGAGCTAGCTCAGGTTGACATAGCGAAAATAAATGGTGATAGACGCACGATGATGAACATTATGGTTCTGTGGAACATGAAAAGGCTAGAACATAAACGCGTTCAAACCGAGACTTACCTCGACCCACCACCCAACACTGAGGCCACCAACAAAGTCAGCCAAAAAGATGGAAATTAACCGATCTTTATTCCAGTCGTGAGTGACCCCCATATGTCCAAGGTCGTGGACGGTGAAGACAAGTTGGTGCCACATTGCTCCTAAGAGGAAGGCACTAAGGTTAAGCCAGTTGTAGCGGTATGCATACGCAGATCCTACAGCAAGGAAAACGTAGCGAACCACTTCGGGACCATAACCAGTAATGTATGGAGTTCTATAAAGGCCGGCATCTATGATTTTCTGGTGGAGGGAACGGTATGCCACGGAGTGCTGGGCTTGTGTATTGAGAGACAGTGCGGATTTTGGAAGTTTGAGAGTTGTCATTGATGGAGAAGGCACCGTATGGTCTTCTGCTTTGACAAGAAGAACTTCAGAGGGAATGGTCTCAGAAATGGTGACAGGTGCTGCTTCGTTAAACCAGCTCCCGTCCGGCCGAGTGACCCAGCCGGACATTACAGGAGGCTGGAAAGGGAGCCAAAAGCCATTATCATCGAGTTCTACGTCGCCAACAATGAAGTTGTGAAGAAGTTTGAGGGCGGACTCTGAATGATACGCCTCAATTTCGTCTGAGGCATCTCGGCCAACAAAATGTAAGAGAGCGAGTGACCCTCCAGGGTGCTTAGCGAGCCAGCTCCGGGAAACGCGGAGTAGTTTTCCGCGGAAGACGATGAGGTTTTCTCCGTCAAGGATGCGGCGCTCGACGTCCGCGCGTGAAAAGAACATAAGAGCAAGTGAATAGAAGAACAGAAATTCCAGAACAGGCTGATGATGCCACTGATGTAACAACACCCGTGGAGCGCTGAAAGGCCAAGACTTGGACGCTGACACACTGTTTGCCTTCTCCACCCATCATGAGCGCCGAAGAGAATCCGTTCAGCGACCCTCCATCGCGATCTAAACAGTCTAATGGTCGCTCCAATACCTCAACAGACCGAAATGCCCCGATGCCGGCGAACAAGCGAGGCACCAGCCAAGATAGTGCCAATGCAGCTACAGGAAACCCTCCGCCACGCCCCAAGAACAAGAAGAAGAGCTCTCAGCATGCAGACGTAATTGACAGACTGGATTTCACTGGCGTAGGATGTCCGTTATCGAGCAACTCGATGTTATCTGCCCTCGTTCGTTCCACTTTCGCTGACGCCACTTTTAGTGTTCCACCACGATGGCCCCTTCGATGCCTGCGCTCCATCTCGCAACCGTCAACGCAACAAGGCGCCCATGTTCGCCTGGAGCGGTGCACCTGGCGAGGAGCAGCAGCTCTCTACCACTGCAACCGATCCGTATCCGACTCCAACCGCATATAGTGGTTACCAAGAGTCCAAGAGCCGCAAGCAAGTCGATGCTATCGCAGAGGCTTGGGGAGTCCATGAGCCAGAACCGTACGAAGAATTCTTTGCAGGTGGTGGGGCCCGTCCAGACGGAACCCCGGCTTCATCCATCTATAATGGCAAAGAAAACCACACCCAGAAGGAGGAGGACACCCGTATGTCACTAGTACTTCCATTCGTTCACTCTACTAACTATCGTGGTGTCTTTCTGTTAGGCTCTCGTGCTGCTCGCAATCCAGCTCGCAGGTCTCAGCTTCCACCCCCACAACCCATCTTTGCAGATGCCGGCTTCGAGGATGGAGCCGCTGCGTCTCAGGACTTCTCTGATAGTGCTCCTAAGCGCTCCAAGTCCCTCATGCAGCGTTTCAAACGTATGCGCGACAATCCAAACGCGCCTCCCTCACCCAACCCTCGTAAGCCATCATTATATCATCCATTTTCAACCAATCAGTGACCGCTATTTTCCCAGGACAAGGTCGTTTCCCAAATGGCAACTCGGTTTCTCCGTCTACCGAAAAGCCGGACCCCTACGTTTACATAGAGCCCTCTAGCCCTGGTAAAAAGTCCCTCCCTGAGACCCCGGCAAGCGACGAAGCGGAGGACTACTTTGACGCCAATGGTAGCACCCAGCCCACATCCACTCCTGGTTCAGTTGGACGAAAGACCAGCATCATGAAAAAGATGGGCCGCGTCGTTCGAGGCACAAAGTAGACAGGATAACCCGGCCCAGTTGACAAACTATTTCCCCCCATCTTTCTCCGATACGAACGTTTTCAGTCTACCCTGTACGAGACGTTTCAACTTATCTCCCCCTCGTTTGCCCTCTTTTATATCCCCTTCTGCGTCTATAACCCGACTCGATCTGTACAACACTCCTTTGAATATTTCCTTCCCCCTTCTCGCTCTTACACCATGCCGAGTTTCGTCACTCTTACGACTTCTTTAAGCTGATGCTTGTATTTTTTTTCTCTCTTTCTCTCTCAGCCTTGTATCTTAGCCTACCGGACATCTATACTAGCAGTTCTCAGCGCATCCTTCACATCACTAATCAGCACCTCTTCCCTATGGAAGATCCCGGCGGCCAATGCAGCCTCAACCTCAGTCTCTCGGAATACTTGGACAAAATGTTCTGGACTGCCTGCTCCACTGCTTGCAACTACTGGAATCCGCACTGCAGACCTTACCAACCGAAGGAGGTCAAGGTCGAATCCCCGCCCTGTTCCATCCCTGTCGATACTGTTGAGCAAGATTTCGCCTGCGCCTAGTTGTTCAACGCCTTTTGCAAGCTCGACTGCGGAAACGGGCCTCATTTCCCGTCCACCTGAAACGGTACATTGATACCACCATGCCTTTCCTTCATCTGGACCAGCCCCCTTAACCACTTCACCGCGGTAAGGACCGTCATAGGATGTAGCATCTACGAAAGTCCTCTTTGGGTCAATTGAGACCACAACTGCTTGCCGTCCGTAAACATGAGCAATCGTCTCAATTGCACTCTTCCCATCAGGAATACCTTTTCTGTCGCGCAATTGCTCAAAGGCTTTAACGGCCTCAGAACCTATGCTGACTTTGTCTGCTCCCGCGCGGAAATAGGCTCCAGCTACCTCCAGCGCCGAGTGGGGTGTGCCATCTGGGTCGATGGTGTCCTTGATTCCACCGCCGATGGTGAGTGGTACAAAGACAGTCTTAGCTGCTGCTTGTACAACGGCAAGCATGGGTTGGTCCAAAAGAGGAGATGAACGGAAGGAGGTGATGTTGAGTAGGCAAATTTCGTCTGCACCTTCGAGGTAGTATTTGGAGGATAACGCGACTGGTTTACCGAGATTGCGGACAGCACCGCCTGTAGTGGTAGTATCAGATTTCTCTCGAACGTCGTACTGGTCGCCTTTCGTGACGACCAAGTCCCCTTGGTCGTTTGTTCGCACATCCAGAGCCGCGATTATGCGTTTGGTCAACTTGTGGCTGCCATGCTTCACGGTGGAAGGTACCTTGAGCGTCACCAATTCAACGTGATCAGAGCCTTTCGAAAGCCAGGACGTTAGAAGTTGCAAACCAGAGGGGCCTGACTTTTCAGGATGAAACTGAGTGCCAAAAACATTCCCCTTGCGAACGATGGACACAAAGCTCTCCTGCCCATATTGTGTTGTAGCAAAAGCCCATTCTTTAAGTACAGGATATTTTTCCGGCTCATATTTTGCGCAATATGAGTGGACGAAGTAGAAGTAGGATGATTGGCTGTCGGAAACCGTAGTTTCTGCGGCATTCCAGCCAATGTGAGGAACAGTTTTGTCAGAGTTGTCAAACTTTTCAATGGGGGAGGATATTACGCCTAATCCAGTAGAATCTGATTCCGTAGATGAGGCGAAAAGAACTTGCATTCCGATGCATATCCCGAAGTAAGGTCGACCAGAACGTATGTATGCAAGGAGAGGTTCGAAGAGACCTCGGGTTTTGAGACCCTGCACAGCTGTTTCGAAAGCCCCAACACCGGGAAATATCAAGCTCTAGAGTAATCAAAAAAGCGTTGGGAGATCGCAATTTGAGGTAATGGCCAGGGCACTGACAGTGGCCTTGTCAAAATCGGAAGGCTGAGAGACCCAAGTAAAAGAATAGCCAAGGCTAGTGAGAGAATTGGCAAGGCTCTGGACATTGCCAGCACCGTAATCTAGCAGATATAGACCCATGGGGACGAAGACGGAAGAGGAGAAAAGAAAACAAGAAATTTAAAGAGGAGGAAGGCAAATGATGGCGAATCCCAAAAGATGACTTGAACCATCTCAATGGAGATCTGCCTGGAGGCTGGCCACGCCTCATTCCTACCCTCACACCTGCACCCATGTCGTTTTCTGAATCTGTCTCTGTGTCCGTTTCCCCACCTACCTCAACACTACACGACCGATTCCGTAGTGGCTCCTTACACCCGGATACAATCCGTGCACCCAAAGTTCTTCATCCAGTTGAGAACGAGGGTCTGCGGCTCCTGCTCTTAGAAAATATTTCTCAAGATGCTGTAAAAGCGTTCAAAGCTCAAGGCTACCACGTCGACCACCACACGAAGGCGTGGAGTGAGCAAGAACTCATTGACAACTTGGGCTCATACCATGCAATTGGTATTCGAAGCAAAACTAAAATCACAGCACGCGTTATCGAGGTCGCTCCCAAGGTATATATTTTCTGATTAACCTTTATAATCCATCGTACCTACCCTTTGTCCCTACAGCTTCTCGTTATCGGTTGTTTTTGCATTGGTACCAACCAGGTTGACCTCTCAGCCGCTGCCAAAGCAGGCATCCCTGTGTTCAATTCCCCCTTCTCAAACTCCCGCTCTGTGGCAGAGCTGGTTATGGGCGAACTTGTCGCCCTCTCTCGTCAGCTCGTCGA
The DNA here is from genome assembly GCA_021399455.1 of Flagelloscypha sp. PMI_526. Taxonomy (NCBI): domain Eukaryota; kingdom Fungi; phylum Basidiomycota; class Agaricomycetes; order Agaricales; family Niaceae; genus Flagelloscypha; species Flagelloscypha sp. PMI_526. Next base: position 2,388,388 of record JAJTUO010000001.1, on the reverse strand, counting down.
TCGTGCATTCGAATTGCGAAATGGTCTTTGGAACAAGCAGTCGAAAGGCTGCTGGGAACTTCGTGGCAAAACTTTAGGGATCGTGGGATATGGCCATATCGGCTCCCAGCTCTCTGTTCTTGCAGAAGCATTTGGTGTGAGAGTACTTTTCTATGATGTTATAAACATCATGCCTATTGGCAATTCTCGTCAAGTCGAGACGTTAACAGAACTCCTTTCGAACTCGGACTATGTCACTCTACATGTTCCCGAGCTCCCAGAGACGACAAACATGATCTCAAAGAAGGAGCTGTCAGTCTATGAAGCGTGGTTCTTACCTTATAAACAACGCGCGAGGCAAGGTTGTTGACATTCCTGCACTCATCGAGGCTCTTCAGACCAAGCATCTCGCTGGGGCAGGCTCTTGATGTCTTCCCCACAGAGCCAGGGGCCAACGGCGCTCCTTTCGACAACCAGGTCAACCCTTGGGCCAGTACTCTATGTGCTCTCCCTAACGTCATTCTCACCCCACATATCGGAGGATCGACCGGAAGAAGCTCAGAGGATGATTGGTGAAGAGGTCTCGCAAAGCCTCTCTCGATATCTCGATTATGGCTCGACTATTGGTGCTGTCAACTTCCCAGAAGTTGATCTCCGTGCCATTCTTGCTGACCAAGGAGACAACATTCGCGTATGCCATGTTCATAGAAACCAGCCTGGTGTGCTGCGTGAGGTCAACAATATCCTCGGGCCGTACAACGTCGAGAAGCAATATTCAGATTCCAAAGGCGACATTGCGTATGTGATGGCGGACATTGCAGACGTAAGCCCGGCAGATATAGCGAAGTTGAGAGAACTCATTAGCAAAACCGAGGCAAACATCCTCACTCGGATGTTGGCTTGATCGCCTGGAAAATATCTCGTTTTCACCCAAAAGTACCTAGTTTCGGACGGATATTCACATATAGCATTGAAAACCTCGCATTCAACTGACCCTTCCAAAGTACTTCAACGTACAATTGATTATGCATGAATAAAAGATGTTCCATAATACAGCGTGATGACAAGATGCAGTGGGATAAAAAAATGCAGAGCAGACCAGGCAGACCCGAAGCAGCCTATGCTTCTTCCTCAGGATCGTTGATACCCCCAGCGCTAATAGCAAACTGTGTCTCCAACTCTGGCAAACAAGGAGAATCATAAATCTTGCATGTACGAGTCGCGCCGCGAGCCTTCTTCAGTTGTAACCTATGCTCACTAGTCAGTACTTTCAAGGCATTCGGTCAATTCACTGTACCTTGTCGTTGAGGCGTGCGCCATAATGTTACCACCGATCGGTTTTTTCTCATTCGCATATGGTCCCTTGAGCAGCGTCTGGACTTGACATAACTTGATTGGTCACAACAACAGCCACGCCAAACTAAGAGAAATAAGAAAATAATTTCTTGGAAGTCTAGAGTGGGAGCGAACCTCGTCTGCAAGCCTCTGTAAAGTGCGTAAGAACTTGCCAAGGTGATTCTGCCGACTCGATAGCTCGCCACGACCACTAAAGTCCGTTCGATAGAGTGCCGTGCAGGAGTCAACAATCAGAAGACAAAATCTCAAAAAGATGTTAGAACAATGACATTCCATGAATCAAAAGCAAGCCACCTAGACTCAGACATGAGTGCACCAGCAATTGTGAGAAGTTGGTTTTGATGGTCAGCATTATATGCTCGAGCATATGCAACGTTGTCTAGAACCTCTTCGCCGTTCATGCCAAAGCGCTCCGCTACAGCAAGCAGGCGAACGGGTCGAAATGTGCCTTCTGTGTCGATGTATAAACACTTCCCTTCTCCACCCCCCATGCTAGTCGGTAGTTGACAGGTTACAGCCAATGTATGACAGAGCTGTGATTTTCCTGTCCTGAATTCTCCAAAAAGTTCAGTGATCGCACCAGTTTCAATACCGCCTGTAGAAAGTCAGCACGCGTAACGATCACGAACTGCATGAAGTACCTCCGAGAAGAGAGTCAAGCTGCTTTGAACCAGTTGTGATATGAATGAGCTCAGAACGACGGGCATGGACTTCTGTTGCACTCTGAAATCCCATTGGAATTATCTTGGTGGCTGCATCGTGTGAACCCACGTGGACCAGTGAAAGATAATGCTACGCACCTTCAGTCAAAATTTTATCTGCTTTCTGCTCAGAAATGCCCTTGATAGCAATGAGAGCCTTCTTCGGTGTGAATGCAACGGCCTCAACCGTGTTGAGACCAGCGTCCGCAAGCTTCTTGCAATCATTAACGTGAAGGCCAGCTTCTTGGAGCTTGTACACGCTAAGAGGGCCACCAAGCTGGCTATCATCCTCGTTGTCATCGCCAGGGGGTTGAATTTGAGAGAGTTGCTGGGACATTGTCGACGAAAGAAGGTGGATGCGAATGACAAATTGGAATTGGGTTGTCACGATTGTGACTCATTGCCTGTTGATCTACTCCCGTGACCGCGATCTACAAAGATGGCAAAGAAGTACCAAGTATTTTGCCATACCGATAGTTGTGATTCAGTGTCTACGATTTAATCTCAACTAGTGCTTATTGCCAATATTACATAATGTCATGCATTTGCTTTCCACTCAGCCGTTTCTGGGTCTTCCCCTTCGTAAAATTCACGTTTCCAAATTTGTGCTGTCTTTTTAACTTCTTCTAGAATCCATTCGCATTCTACAAATGCTTCCTTGCGGTGTGGCGAAGAAACAACAACAACTGAGAGATATGACAAGTGGTAAAGATTGGTTGCCTGCTTTCAACATACCAATAGATGCTTCGCCAACAGGAACTTCGCCTAACCTATGATGTACAGCTCTATAGATTACTGGGCTTCGTTCGGAAGATGCCCATGCCTTCTGATGTTGAAGAATGCCAGAGATCGTTTTGATTGCCAGCTTGGAATAAGCTTGGTATTCGAGGCGTGAGACGCGTTTCCCTATTAAAAGTTGTGATAAGAACAGCTACACTCTCGGCACACTTCCCTCCAAAATTATTTCTTGTTGTTCCTAAGACTATTGAATGCCCGAAACGGCAAAACCACAGAATGATGTACCAACAAACGAAACGAGTGCTCCAGCTTCGGGGCTCCCACATTTCGAAATAATGGATTGTAGATCAAGAGACTCATAGGTTAAAGAGCAGGAGCCCCCAGGAAATTCCAAAGCAATGTCATGGGAGGTGCTACTTGGTGAAGCCATGGTGAATGTTCAGGAAAAAGTTGACTCGACACTTGTCTCTTTCGCCCATGCGCATGTTTCTAGCCAAAAGGCTTCAGCCTCCCAGATGCACCACCTTCTTCCGTGGAATCACTAACTCTAGCATTTCACGACTTTCCTCTTTCGACATTCATCCAGAAGTTCAAGATGCTCTCAGCTCAGGCAAACCAGTCGTGGCTCTGGAGTCCGCCTTGATTACCCACGGATTCCCGCCTACAGAATCACCGGCTCTTGCACTGTCTCTAGAAAAATCAGTCCGGTAGTCCTTTATCTTTAACATTATATTTCCTTCATCTCTTATCGTTGCTCAGTTCAACTGGCTCAATTCCTGCAACTATTGCCGTCCTCAAGGGTCGAGTCAAAATTGGCCTTGAGCCTCGCGAACTAGACTTATTAGTATCAGAACCTGCAGTAAAAGTTTCCCGCCGTGACATTGGCCCTGCTATTGCTCTGAAAGCCAACGGAGGTTCAACCAGCACTATTCCACTACTTCTCAGCTTTCTGACTCGAACAAAGGAACTACTATTTGTTCTACTTCTATATTTGCTGCGAAAGCAGGCATAAAGGTGATTGTGACTCAGTTTCCATCGGTGTGGCGACTTAAGATGACCATTTTTGTTAGATCTTTGCCACAGGAGGGTATGGGCGTTTCACTCAACTTGTTGTCGTTTTTGAAACAATTGCTCCGTAGGCTCGGCGGGGTACACCGGGGTGGCGAAATATGTGGGTAGCTATATTATCCTTTGTACTTTCACTCTGACCTGTTTGTTAGCTATGGATGTTTCAGCCGACCTACCTGAACTCACTCGAAACCAAGTTGCTGTGGTATCCGCAGGCGTGAAGTCGATTCTGGATATTCGCAGGTATGCATGGTTACGCTTCTCCCTTCTGTTACCTGACATTAGCCTAGAACGTTAGAATACCTCGTGAGTCTCTAACGGCCCTCGTTCATCTGAAGCATTGAGCAGTACATCAGGAAACGCTTGGTGTTCCAGTAGTTGCATATAGCAAACGGCCCGATTTCCCTGCATTTTTTGGCGCTAGAAGTGGCTTCCAGGTCAACCAGCTACACGACAACATCTTTACAGACAACTCAATTATTTTCCAGGTCCCATGGAACACCGATGATCCTCAAAAAATTGCTGAGATCCTTTGTATGGGCCATTTATGTCTCAACGGATATTTTGCTTATGGCGCACAGTTGCTCAGTGGAATGGACTAAATCTCGAAAACGGTGCCTTGATTGCAGTCCCTATTCCTGAAGAGCATGAAGCCAGGGCAGCCGAAATTCAAGCTTGTGTTGATCAGGCTGTCGCGGAATCTGAATCGAATGGTGTGGCACGATCTGGAAAAGATGTGACACCGTGGCTATTGAATCGAGTCAAAGAACTTACCCACGGCCAGTCGAAAGAATCGAATATTGCCTTATTGCATAATACTGCCATTGTTGGTATGTCTTTTCCTTTTTCGTTCTTTAAATTTTCACTAACTTTCTGTATAGGAGGACAAATTGCTGTACAATATCAGAAATTATTGGGAAATCGAGAGCCTGTAAGCTGATTCGTCAGTACTGTACCTATGTTGTTCATTTAGGACATATTTCAAAGACTAGCCCTTTAAGTCCTTTTCCTTTACCAGCCTCGTTCTCCGCAACACTAGAGTCGAATGTGACACCTAGCAGTGGGATAGTGCAGATCCTAGCGATTGTAGGATGTTCTGCCATTGACGTAACTGCGACTTCTAGCAGACATGGCGATGATATTGCTCAGACGACAACACCTGGTGTCGTATCTCTGGCCCTCGGAGGTGTCGCTCGGAATATTGCTGAAGCAGCCCATCGAGTTCTTTCAGCGACAAGCCACGAAGTGACCCTTGTTACCCCTCACATACGTGACGCTTTTGGCATCCTCCTTGAAACCGAGACCAAGGGACTCGGAATGCGCACGGATGGGTTCATTTCCTGGGAAACTTCACACCGTACGGCTGTGTGTAACATGTTGCTCGATCAGCAAGGAAGTCTCTTCGGGGGTGTAGCTGACATGGATGTCGTTGAAGCTCTTCCATCTGATAAGGTTGGAATCTATCTCTAAAATATCCCCTTATTTATGATTTTTGGAAGGTCCTTTCATCATTGAACAACATCCAGCCTCAAGTCCTATGCTGGGATGGAAACTTAGCTCCAAAGCTCATGAAAGATCTCGTCGAGACCAGACCCTAACGCGGCGAGACTTTTCTTGTGAGTTCAGGGAGAAATCAGTCTTCGTGTACAGAAAAATTGAAACTTTCCAGTGAACCAACCTCGGTGGCTAAATCCTCTCGTCTCTTTGACGCATTTATTCAAACAAAAGTCTCTAAACCATCGATCCACTTTTCCTCGCCTAACCTACAAGAACTCAAGCACATGCATCGTACTGCAGAGTCACTGGATTTGTTTGCTTCCGAACATTGGTGGAATTGCATTGATAGCTATGGGCTAGGCACGGACTTCAGACACGCAACTGAACGTCTATCTCGTCCTGCCTGTTTCAGAAGCTGACTCTTCCGAGTCGACCCTTTCCTACCTTCGACAAGAGGGGATTTTTACAATGGCTGTGCAACTTCTTCCATACTATTTCTACGCTCATCGTTAAGCTTGGCTCGCACGGTATGTTGACTTTGGAGGGCGCGTTAATCTCACTGATAGGTTTAGGTGTACTCCTGGTGCAGGATGTCCCATCGCACTCAAAATGGCGAGATGAACGGGGTTTAAGAATTGTGACTACTACATCAGGGACGAAGACCATAGCCATCCAACATTTTCCTGCGATGGAAGGAATAAAGGTCGTCAATGTCACCGGAGCCGGCGATTCGCTCGTTGGTACGCTGCTGGCCAACTTAGTTGTTGACCTGGATCTCTTTGAAGACCCCGAAAAGGCACGCAAGGCGATAAACAGAGCACAACAGGCTGCTGCGTTGACGTTGCAGTCATCCCAAGCTGTATCACCACTCCTGAGCGGAGTTCTACTGTAGAGAGCCAACCTTGACGTGGGTTCTGTTCTGGCGATCTCGCTCCTTCTGTACAATCTTGGCCTCACGCGTGGCTCTCCGTTGTGCTGAAGCATGGCGAGCCTAAGCAATTCATTCCAAGTAAGTACTAGTACCTTCGGGAATGTCGAAAATCTTACCGCGGCACCATGTCTGAGTCGAGTGATGATAGTACCAGCCTGACCTTTGGTAAGAGCCGCAACCTTTGTTAGGTCATTTTCGTCGATTTCCTTCCCCTTTTTAAACCACCGTGAACTAATAAACTTTCTCTGTCCATCTGTGGCTGGGTCCGAAGCGCCATTTCGCTGTACGAAGGAGACTGAGACGTTTGCAAGTTAGCAGTTGACATACGCTTATTGGTGCTTTCAGGCAACTCACCCTTGATGCATAGGACCAAAGACCACCTTCGCCTTGACGTAGGTATCGCATCCCTTGATTGCATCCACAAGTTGTTCATGCGGTCAGAACATGGCGACTCCGGCGGAAGGGAGATACGCCCAGACCCTTAGCCGTCCTCACATCCATGGCTGGGGTATAATACGCGGTAAAATGTTTCGGTTGATCTGCTCTGGATGATGAGGGTCTGCTCAGGTTTATTCACGAGGAAATTGGCACCTTCTGTTTCATCAACAGGGTCAATGCGCACAAAACCTTTCCCTAGACATTCCAACACATATATATCTCCTCCACAGGAGACCCAAGCGTTGGAGCTCATTTGAGAAATATGAGATGAACTAGCTGGGCCATGGATAAAGGAGAATGGGTCGTCGTAGTCGATGTAAGTGACAGATTTGGCTTGAGGTCCTTCTGCCGCCTTGTCAGGTAAACTGCTGATATCAGCAGCCATTGCCTCTAACTCCTCGGCTTGTTTTGTCTACAACAAAGTAAGTCGATGAATGTGAGGTCGCGGATCACGGAAAGACCTTCAACCAGAACTGCATTTGGGTCAAGTCCGAATAGCGTGGGAGACGAAATGATTCCGGCCACCCTAGATGTACTATCCACAAAGTCAATGACATGGCAGTCTATTTTCTCTGTCTTAGGCGAGAGACGCATGCCACGCCCAATCTAATAAATAGTCAAAGACTGAAACATAGATTAAAATAAAATCGGTAGAACCATCTGAGCGTAGACGTTCCGTGAGCGCGTCGGGCGTGCGACTATCACACAGTCAATGTTGGGAACATCAGCACCTTCTGTAAGAATGGCTATACAAAACTTAGGAGAGAGTAAAAGAATTAGGAAAGGAGATATACCGCAGTTGACCAACACCGGAAAAACGCCAGTTCCTGAAGTCGTTCAACAAGTCTTCTCGCTCTTTTCTAGGTGTGCCAGCGAAGAGATATCGAGCATCAACGCCATAGCTTCGATAGACGTGGGTGAGGGAATGTACATGCGCCACATCAACACAGAATACCAATGTCGATTTTCGGTGTGCTAGGATGCAATTAGACGCGTAGGGCTGTTGTATTTCAAAGACATACCAGCCCTATCGAGCCATGATTTTACAACAAGATTGTTAATTTGGTCCGTGTTGATAACTTCTGCTAGACTGCGCGTCAAAAAATCGCCTGTCTGACTGTTGATACCGACAGAATCCAAATCAAGTTTGGCTTTCACAGTTGTGAACTTCACGTTACATAACCTGATAAAAACATAAGAAACTCTTTATGGACAACAAAAGGAAGAGTACCAACCAATCTTCTTTGATCATCTGAAGAAAGTCTCGATGGTAAACAATCTGTTCAAATACAGACCCAAGCGAAATTCCATCATGCCGGCTGAAAGTGGCAGAAAAACCAAAGATGGGAACTTGATTGTCGTGTAGTGGTTCTTTGTTTTCTTCTTCTTCTTGGTATGTGCTGGGATTCTGAATCTTCGAATGGAACTGAGAGAGAATCCGCCGATACCTTCCGAGGCATGAGTTTTGGACCTTTTTTTGCGCATAATCGCGAAAAAACACGCACGTAACTGCAGCAGAATGGTGAGCTTCATCTACGATAACAGCCTTGGTGTATTCGGGATCAAATTTCTCCAACCTTCCTGGGGATTTCAAAGTCTGAATGGTGGCCACAGTTCTATTTTGCTACAAATAAGCGGGCGAACCTCAATCACAAGTCAACAAGAACAAACACATCTGCGCGTCCAGTCGCTTTATACTTCTGTCCTTGTTCAATTTCGACGGTCCAATTTGGAAACAGCCGGGCTACTTGGTTCGCAGACTTGATGAGCCAATTCCACCGAATTGACAAGAATGAGAGAACGCGTCGCGCGAGGCCGCTCAGTAGCGGGTGGAATCTGAGCAAGTAGAGAAATAAAGACAGTGGTTTTCCCTGCACCTGTTGGAAGGGAGACGCCAATACGAGTTGAGCCCGAATTCAATGCGTGTAAGCAAGAATCTAGGCACTCTTGTTGGTAGGGCCGAAGGATAACGGGCTCACTAACGGTGCAAGCCTTCGCATAATGACGACCTATTGAATCCGCAGAAGAGGCGCAGCCTCAAATTGCACCTCAGCATGACATGAGGGTCTGGTGCAAAGTTCAATTCACTTCCTACTCGAGAATTCTCAGATTCGCGCGGGGCACTCGTTGGTTTCGCTGTGCAGATTACTGTGCTTTTTAAGAGGGTATAGAATAGTAGATACCATACCCGACGCAAAAGAAGGAAAATCTATCGAAGTGTATCGTAAGGCATGCAAGGGACAGCAATAATACGTAGAGGACTGAAGACAAGGGGGCGGAAATGTCAACAGCAAATTTAACCAGATCCACCAGAGTAGACCTTGCCGAACATGACCTCCTGAAGCTTGTCGTACAAGAGAGCACACCAGCACCAGCAATTCCACGGAGAATGTTGGCAGCAGCAGCCCTTGAAGAGGGACTTGGTACCTTCCTTGGCAATGATCTATATATATGCGATTTTTGTTAGTTGGACATGAATGAAACCAAGAAACAAACGGACCTGAGAACCAGCGTCGAACATGGACTTGTAGTGAACACCGGCACCAGAGGTCATCATCATACGACGACGGATGGTATCCAGAGGATAGGAAGCGAGACCAGCACCGATAGTAACACCCCAGCCAAGACCGAAGGAAGCGAGGAAAGAGCCCTCAAGAGGACCAACCAAGACGACGGGTTCTGAAAAAAAAATTATTAAAATCATGAAACAAGAAACATTCAAAACAAAGCAACTTACTGAGGGAGTCGTAGACACCGAAGTAGAGACCACGGTACACAATGATACCAACGACGGAGGGGATGAAACCACGGTAGAGACCGGCGATACCGTCAGAAGCGAGGGTCTTACGGTAAACATCGACAAGACCATTGAATTGACGCTCTCCTCCACCCTTGGCGGACTTGGCGTCGTTGGCGAGACGTGTACGGGCATAGTCAAGCGAGTACACGAAGAGCAGTGATGAGGCACCAGCAGCACCACCGGAGGCGACGTTACCCGCAAACCACTTCCAGTAACCCTCGTTCTTCTTGAAGCCGAACAATGACTTGAAGTAGTCCTCTGTAGTAAAAAAAAATGAGCGAAAGGAGAATGAGGTAATAAGTGAGCACGCACTGAAGGCGAAGTTGAGGGCTTGGGTAGGGAAGTACCGGATAACGTTGGCAGTGTTACCTCTCCAGAGAGATACGAGACCTTCTTCCCTGTAGGTACGGCCGAAGGCGTCACCAATGCCCTTGTAAGGGGTGGCGAGACGGCCCTGCTTGATCTGAGGACGTGCCAGGTCAGAGGTGTGTTCGGGAAAATGAGTGGCAACAAACGCACCATCTCATCCTGGTTCTGGATGAGGAGCTTGATACGCTCAATGGGAGCAGCGCTGGTCTTTGCGACGGCGGCAGAGACACCGCCCATAAGGAAGTCGGCTAAAAGGAAAAAAATTGTGAGCACGCGAACAGAACCAACGCACAATGGCCACCGCGAACAGTTTGTGCCCGCGACTTTTCAAGAGCATTGCCAAGCAGGAGAGGACATGTTGGAATGCAGTTGAAAAAACCCGAGAGCACAAGGAGGCTCAGAGCAGCAACCAAAGTGTTCGCGGTGACCACTTTGACGTGAAACTTGCTACTCACTCGCGAATTCTTTGGGAGTTTTGCCTGCATACAATGGTAAGCTAGAAGAAATGCCTCAAAAGAAGTGAAGACAAACCTTTTGACATTTTGGAAGAGGAAGTGAGGAAAGTGAGTGGTGGTTGGGAGGAAGGAACAGCGAATGGTTCCGTTCAAAAATTACTTGCGATTTTGTTCTGTCCCACTTTGGTCCCGGTTTTCACCGGAATGCCATCATTTTGGATCGGATCGGATGCTTTTGTTGTGCACGGCGAATTATCACAGGGTGTAATATTGCTCATAATGTGTACAGTGGATTAGAATGCGAAATGTGGGAGTGGAAAAAAAAAATAACCATAAGAACATATTGAAAAGTGTCAACAAAAAAAATAACTACATATAAGGAAAAGAAAGAGAAAGCTAACGATACTGTTGAGGAAGTGATGGCGAGCCGGACCAGCCACCGAGATAGCTGTTGTTCGCTGAGAGCGGATTTAGAGGACGGTGGGGGTTGCTGGTGCCAACATTGGGATAGGCGGGACGGACAGGACTTCCGTTGACTTGAGGGCCGGGACGCTCAGGCTCTCCTGTTCGGATTTTCTTCCAGAGGAAGGTATCTCCTGTCCCTATGTCTGCATCCGAAGCTTTCCGTTTGCTGTTGGATGCACTGCCATTGGCAGCAGCAGCAACGGCTTGAGGGGGAGGATGGTGCGGTGGATCGTCCTCATCATCCGAAAGGGTCAAGTCAATGACACGAGAACTTTGAGAACTTTGCGAGAGAGAGGGGCCGTGTGCGGAACTGGAAGCAGAGGAGGATGGACCAGCTCTCAGCTCCTCCTTGACTATACCAGCATCCTCATCGTCGGAGTCATCTATAACGAAAACTTCTGCCCGCGACTTCTTTAATGTAGGCTGCTGTGGACGGGCGACAGGCGTTGGAAGCTTGGCTTTGGCAGCCGGAGCAGGTTGAAGAGGGTGAGCAGCCTTCCAAGCTGGAGAAGCGAATTTGTTATCGCTAGTGTGCCATTCGCCATCAGCTTCTACGACAACGTCTTCGACATCTTCAGGGGTGTGTTTGACGATCTCGTCAAAATATCTGAGAAGAACAATGAGACAGGGCTACAAACCTCAGATGCCGGAGCGAACTTACCCATCTACGATAAGGTCTGATGGATCTAAAGTCCGTTCACAAACAGGACATAGCCATGTAGTAGTCTGCTCCATGACGGAGTACCAAGACAGTGCATCAAAGCACTGTGAATGAACACACTTCGCGGATCTGCACGGCGTCGAAACGCGCACATAGCTCAACTATTACAAAAAATTAGAATTTATAAGCGCAAATAGCATCAAGAACACCCACAGGACACTTCAACGACATTTTGGTCGCACCAGCGATAATATCATCGTCAGCTTTTGCATTTGAGGCCACTACATTCGACCGTCACCATGGAGGGCACTCAAAAAGAAAGGAACACGCACTGGCTGCTTTGATCTCAATGGCACTTCGCCTCTTTGATTGTTTAAGTTGGTCAACTAATTTTTCAACGCTAGTGACCCTGACAAGCATAACAACAAGGTAGAATTTCTGTCATTTCCGTTCAGCAAGGACTATTTTGCGAAAGAAACTAAACAAACCTTGTTAGTGACAGGCTGCTGACTGTTCACATAAATCATTTCGACACGATTGGGAAGGCTGTTGAGGTTTGCATGGGATGTGATGTTGGGCGGCGGGGCTGTTCCTGGCTTCTTTTTCATGCCTTTGAGATTGGCAGTTAACTGGGTGCCGTTAATCCGCACTTCGCAAGTTGGCGGAAACTCGATCAGACAGGGATCGTTTATTTGACGGTATGGAGAAGCGGAGTGGAAGGTGGATGAGGTGCAGAAAAGACGGAGTTGGTGGTGAGATCTGGAAGCTTGACTCAGCCACAACAGTGGGAGATAGACGGTCGCTGGCCACATACCCATCTCGCAATCGAACAAGATGTTCGTCTTTGAGAACAAAATTGAAGACTTCTGAACGTCTATCAGTAGCGCTAGTAGACTCTGGATAATGCCGAGGTGAAGCAAAGGAATGGCTAAGAGATGAAAGCGCGGACCTCTACACTCTTGAACAACGCTAACTTGGTCAAGGACTTGGATAAAAGGAGATTCTTTGAATCGTATTGCTATAGAAGAGTCAGAGAGCTAAAGTGCCAATATAAAATGTGTGAATTACGAGGCTTGGGTGGGGCCGGTGGTCTTGGTCTTGCATAGGCTGCTGCCGGGTTTGAAGTGCTCGAACTAGGGACACCATAGGGAGTAGGGAGTGCAGGGCGAGGAGCCCCCATGTAGGTTGTATACATTTGTGGAGTAGCAGATGTTGAAGCACGATTATTCGTCCATCTCGAAAGAAAAGTCAGGCTTGTTGTCGCGGAATTGGATATCAGTAGGGTACGTACGACCCATGTTGGCGAACATGGTTGATGACAGTTTTTGCTGAGGCCCATGCAGCAGTAGCGTTTCTGTTCCTCCAATCGGCCATTTGCGACTGAATTCTGTCGATGAGCTCCTGTTTCTTGCCAGTCTTGGAGAGGCGAGCATGACATTCGTCGTTGAGTCCTTGCATGACGTGCTTCAAACGTTCCACAGTGAACACGGGGATTAAAGAGCGGATACCCTGAAAACAATTAAGACACGCAGGGAGAGCAAGCCAGACGCGAACCCACCTCAAAGTCAGCAAACACATTGGGCTGAGCCATGTTCGTGAAAGCAGAGAGAAGAAGCGCCGAGCACAAGCGCCAAACAATATACATCTATCCTCAAACCACCAAGATGGATTCAGAATCAGATTACGATAAACTTACTCCCGAGCAACGTGAAGAACGCGACAGGCAAGATCGTGCTCGAGAAAGAGCTGAGCAAGCTAGTATGCTACCTTTCTTTCGTTCAGTGCTCTTTCATCCGCGTGACTCGCGACCCTAGCCCTGCCTTACACCTGGTCTCAGGAACTTGGTGAAGTCACTGTCCGATGTCCAGTTCCAAAAGGAACGAGGGGACGCGATCTTGTTGTTGTTCTTCAGAAAAAGAAACTCAGCCTCGGTCTAAAAGGTCAGGATAAGATAATGGATGGAGAGCTTTGCCAGGAAATCAAGGTCGATGATAGCACCTGGACAGTCGGTCCGTCGTTCCTCGAACGCAAAATAAATTTATTTAAACAGCGCTCAGAGGACAATGAAGTCGTTCTTATTCATCTTGAGAAGCAGAACCAGCAGCAGTGGTGGGCCAATGTCCTGACCCACCATCCTAAGATCGATACGACCAAGATTCAACCTGAGAACAGTAAGCTGAGTGATTTGGATGGCGAGACAAGGTAAGAAGTTTCAACTGTTGACATTCACTAAATTCATCGACCTCAAGAGGTATGGTTGAGAAGATGATGTTTGACAATCAGCAAAAGGTTTGTCTGTTTTGAATGACTTGTCTTACCCGAGAGACTCACGAACTCTAGCAAATGGGAAAACCTACATCTGACGAGCTGAAGAAGATGGATGCCTTGAAGAAGTTCCAGGCAGCTCATCCAGAGCTTGACTTTTCAAAGGCGAAGATTTCATAAGATATAAAATCAAATACATAGGCATAAAATATCTATTCCGAGACACCATCCAGAAAATTGAGTACCCCAGACTCCCAAGGAGTGGAATCGGCAGGAGCAACCAATGGTTCTTGGGAACAATGTCTCTCACGAACAGCACTGCGAATGGTTTCTTCCCACCGCTTATACCAGTCGCCCTCACGAACACCGACAAGCTTGTTGAATCCTTCCGGCGTACGAACGTACCGTCTTGTGCTGTCATAGGACCCTACAGCTGCGCCTGCGAGATTCTTGTCCAACGTAATTTGCTGGAATTCAGGCGTATTAGAGGGAACTGGCACCCAGCGCTTCATGAAGTAAACTGCGCCAGACACTTCCCATCTGCCACCACCTCGAGAGTGGAACCGTTTGAAGAGCCAGATAAAAGGGTAGATGAGGAAAATCCAGAGAAGAAGGTACAGCCATTTGTTGCTTAATGTCCGGGACAGCTTATTGTCAGGGCTGTTGAACAAGAGTGAGTGTATACTGAACAGATGAGGAATAAACTTACCGAACGTAAGTCTTGTTTTGTTTGGTAACAAAGTTTACTTGGAGGTCTACCATCAAATGAGCAGTTGTTTCGTTAGTATGCACAATACAACACACCTCCCTGGTATAACGAGTTCCTCACAAGTTTGCGAATAACGTTCTCCATTGCAGAAAGGTTCCAGCCACAAATCAACTTGTTACATGGTAAGCGAGATTTGTAACAAAAGACCGTAGTCCTCACCTTCTCAAATACAAATTCCTTCATAAGCTTCTCGCTTTTACAGTATTCGTCTGCCCAATCACGAATTGTCCGCGAGTTGCAGAGACCAGCTACAGGCAAAGCCGAGTCGTCTTCTGTGCTCTTCCAAGCTCGGTCTCCAGATATCCATGGTGGAGTGCCACTCATGTGGTTGTCTTTCTGCCATCGTTGGAAGGCTTTATTCTCTCTCCGTCCTGACTTCTGTAGCGGCCCCCAAGGCGGTCGAGTCTGGCGTACCATAGCACCACGATAGCATGGTTCGTTATCAGCGGCCGAGTAATAGACAGGACCACCATAATTCTCCGGGGAGGAAAGAATATAATTGCTAAGGTCAATCCGAAAGTCGAAATCCACGATCTTCTCATTATATTCTTCGGTTTCGAGCTTGCCGTTTCTACGCGTCGTTCGGCACCGACGTTCATCATGGGAGCCTTGTACATGCAGATAGAAGAGCGGTGGAATCATACTTTGAGAGAGAAGGAACCGGAATAATGCCTCCCCTACGTTGGAGTGTAAAAGGCAGGCCATCTAGCTTAGAATGCAAGACAAGAACGCACCATCTACGTTCAAGTGAGGATCAGTGGGAGACAACATTGCCATGCCATCCTAACAACATTAATATATCATAGGGGAGCAGAGTAAGCAGAAGAGTTACCAGTAGTAGAGACTTCGGGATAGTAGGGCTCAAAGGGTGGTGGACTTTCGCCACCGGATGCTACTGGTGTGGGAGGCTCACTGACGACAAAGTCTGCGATAGCGTCGGAAAACGAAGGAGGAGGATCTGAGGGACCAGCTTCAGGCGAAGAGAGTTGGCTGGTTGAGTCTTTGGGAGAGTCTGCCTGATCCTTGGGTAGAATCATGGCTGTAAGAAACAGCCTGGAGCCGAAGCTTTCCATCAGCCGCCTATTTACTTCCATCGTCCGCAGTCAAAATATCATTTCAGGCGTAATTATTCTGAACCTTCGAGGAAAGGACACGTCTTTTAGTCTGCGTTACTTATGTAAACATAACATGGCTTTTCATTTCATTTCAAGTGGACAACAGCGACGTTCGGATGTGGCTTCCGTCCTGGTAGTCGGACTAGGCTCTCCTCAAGCAAATATTCGGTAGTATATATTACTTTTTTCCAACATTCCTAGACATACCCGTATTCGCCACCAAAGTTCGGTGGCAAACTTGATGAGACGCGAAGAGCTTGAATACAGCTTGCTTCTGGACCTCAACCTCCGCTATCCTCCTTGCCTCCAGCTGGTCATATAGACCTATGGCCACTCATGCTGAGCAACGGGCTAACATTGTCTCATCAGTTTTCTCGCGCCTGGACGAAACATATGTCTCTCACATCAAGATCTGGGAGGATGCTGGCCCTGAAGGTCGCAAGCCCCGCTATATCATCCTCTCCAGAGCTGCTAATAACACCGGCTTCTTGCACAAATCCAAATTGAATACCAATGGCACCTATTCAGTTGGAAAAACCTGGAGGTTGGCAGAGCTGCGTGGTCTCCAGGTGCTGTCTGTGTGTCACCAGCCAGCCACACTTTTTCTCTTCCATTGAAGCATACTCTAGACCTCTGCATTCAACATTACCCTTTCCCGAACATATAGATGGGATACTGAGAATAACCAAGACCAAATCACTTTCATTGAGGCAGCGGCTGATCTCTTTCAAGATCTCAACCCTGGTGTCAATCTCAGGGTTGAAGGACTATCTGGAGGGAGTACTCGTATGTTGCTATATAACTCTTTATTAGCGGTCTTGCTCATTTGTTGTTGTTTTCTCAGCTAGCAAGCAGCCTGTCCAGAATGGTTACACGAGATCAACGCGTTCACCATCCCCGACGCATTCAGTCACTTCCACAGTAAACGGCCGTTCGCAGTCGCGAATGAGACGTCCTCAAACACCTCCCTCTCGCAACCAAGACCCTGACCCTCCGATTATGCCTCGCTCTCAGTCCCGAGCAGGCATGTCTCGTGCGGGTTCTCCTTCAATGTCTCAAAGACAGGATGGATTAAGGGAGCCGTACCCAAGGCCTTCTTCGGCAGCCTCGAATGCATCTAGCTCTCGCCCACCTCGACCTTCGGGGCCGTCAGTACGTCGACCAGCCAACGGTGTACCCCCATCTTCCTCTCAGTCCAGTCTACAAGGTGAACTTGGAAGGTCGTCACCTGACTATGCCAGGTCCAGATCAATGCGATCTCGACCTTCCTCACCAACAAACTCTGTAACATCTTCTCGAAAACCTCCATCTGCGTACCCACCAAGAGATTCTCCCGCCCGAGCCGGTCGAGAGTCTCCAGCACCATCTATTGGGAGCCGCCGTGAATCACCTCCGCGACCATCGAGAGTAAACGGAAGAGAATCATCCCCACCTCGATCTCGTAGGGAGCCTTCCCGTGCCCGAAGAGATCCTTCTCCCCCCCGTTCCCGACGAGAACCTTCCCCTCCCCTATCCAGACGCGAGCCTTCTCCCCCTCCGCGAGTTAGACGTGAACCTTCCCCTCCTCCTCCTCGAGTTAGGCGAGAACCTTCACCGCCTCCCCGAGTTAGGCGAGGGGCCTCCCCTCCTGCGGTAACTGAACGTGAATCTTTACCGGAAACTCGTCCGACGAAGGACACTACGCCTTTGCGACGAAGACCCAGCTCACCTGATGCAAGAGCAAGACGTGACCCTAATGCACGTATATCTTTCTTTGATCCAACTAATCAAGCTACCTTGGATCGAGTTTTGGCGCAAGGGCCATCGGATGGTGATGCAGAGGAAGAGAGTACTCAGGTCACTATGGCCGCAGTTGAAGAAATGATTGAAGGATACGAATGGGCATCAGATGATGTTATTGGAAGAAGGACAGTTCGAGGCGCGGCTGAGTTGATTGAGAAGAGATTGTTGGATGAGCTGACTGCTCTTGACAGGGTTCGAAAAAGTTTTTCCTTTTTCCCCTTTGCAAAATTTGACTGAGTTTCAGGCAAATGTTCACTCTTTCTTAGAGACAGACGATAGAGTTGCCATTGTCATGAAGTTCATGGACGAGGCATTAGCAGAGCTGGACAACATGGAGAGCTTGGTGTCTTCTTACAAAATCCATTTAAATGTGGGTTATTTCTATTTTCTATGCTTGAAAACACTGACATGTATAATAGAATGTGGGCGATGATATCTCCTTCATCCAGTCTCAGAATCGTGGTCTCCAAGTGCAGACACAAAACCAGCGTGCATTGTTAACGGAGCTTGAGAGCCTACTTAAGACAGTGCAAGTTAACAAATCAGCCCTTGTTGCTTTAACCAAGGAATCCTTGGAGAAATCTGAAGGTATACAACGACTGGAAGAAGCTGCAGCGCAGTTGTACAAAGCTTTACAAGCTGGCAGGGATACTGGTAAGAAATTTCTCGTCTTGACATGGGGTGATGATTGATTTAGGATTATAGATATGGCTGCAAGTATGGAGCGTCTCCAGGAGTATAAGACACATAACGCACAATTCTGCAAGCGAATACTAGACTTTCTTACCATCATGTCCACTGCACAGGTAATATTAATCAACTTAAATACAGAGTTGGTGCTCATTTCATCAAGGGTAAACTCTTGCTGGGCGAAACTAATGGTGTTCTCAAAGACCGAAGAGGACGGCCAACCGCAGTGTCTCATGGCGACTTGGAGGCATATCTAGGGCGTTACGCTGGCCTTATGCTCTTTTTGAAGGAGATGGATGAAAATATCTATGGCAAATTGTGTGCAGTAGGTTTATTTCATTTGAATCTCAGTGATGCGTGGCTCTAAATTATACCAGGCTTACTTCTCTGCCTCGAGTGAGCTAGCAAACGCTCAGATCAGAACCCTCTTCGCCGCATTCCTGGCACTTGTCCGGAAGGCAAAAGATGATGAATCCGAACAATGTGAATGAATTTTATTTTCAACTTCCTTTTGTCACTTTCTCACAAAGTACCCCAGCCTTCCATCCATCGTCGGGCGGTGGTCTAAAAGCGGTTACCGGGATGCGTCGAGCAGGCACATTAATACGATCGCCGATGGAAAACAATCGAAAGGACAAGGAGAAAGAGAGTGGAGATATGAAGGCATCGGAAGTTAGTGCACCCGCCGAACAACTCAATAGACACTTACTGAAAGCGACATTTAGGTTTTTTCTCTTCTTCTGGAACAGCTCGCTCCGCTTATCTACCGAGAGGATGAATTCATCGCTGACTTCCTCCAAATAAACGATGCAGCACTCACATTCGCCGACTACATGAACCTCGATAACTATTTCAAGAGACAGGCTAGTCGATCTGCTGGCCTTAGTCAGACTACTCTCAAGCTTGTTCGTGGTTCGATGGACCTAATTTTCGGATTTCTTCCTCAAGAGCTTAAAGCGTGGCTGGATGAAGCCATCGAAAAGGATGCAATGTATGAGCTACCTTTTTATTTTTGGGAACTATCATTTCGGCGAGCTTAATCTCTTCCAGGCAACTTTTTGGACTTCTGGGATGTCTCGAGCGCTTCTTAACCGAAGCTAATGAGCAAGGTAACCAATTCCTCCAAGGTACTCTGGAGAAGCAACACACCCGTATGAAGGCGCTTCTCGACCGTCATTTTGTAAGTGAAACCCGGATAGCCGAATAACCCTTATCTCATTGAGTTCTACAGAGCGAACAAGTTCGCCAGGTCGAAGCGACAAAACTGGCAAACAAGAAGCGCCGGGGTGTTGTCCACTTTATCAAGTACTTCCCCGTCTACATTTCTCGGGTGGAAGCGCAGATGATAGGTGCAGATGTACTCGAGGTTCGAGGGCTAGTGGACTCCGGCTATGAACGGATTGTTCAGTCTATGTTCGACTGTCTGAAGCAGATTGCTAAGATTGATAGTGGAGAAGGTGAAGATAAAGGGCAACTGGCCTACCACCTTATGCTTATTGGTTTGTGCACTTTGCATTTTCTCAACAGAGATTTCTTACCGTTTTGAACGATCTAGAGAATGCACACCATTTCGTCTCAGAAATGTCGCAGATTGAGCTAGGTTCCGTGAGAATATATGTACAGACAGCAGAAGCGATATACGATGAGAGCGTTGGAGCGTATGTCAAGATGGTTTTAAGACGACCCTTCGGGAAGATCATTGTACGTGCTTACTAGTACTGTGATAGTATCACTGACCACGCCCAGGACTACTTCGAGGGCATTGAGCGCCTTCTCAAGACTTCGGGACCAGCCCAGGTTTCAACTAACAGCAGCTACAACAAGTCCGCTCTCAAGAAAATTACCAAGGATTATACTGTGAAGGATGTCCGCAAACACGTCGAAACCTTGGCCAAGCGTATCGAGAAGCAGTTTTCCGAAGGCTCGGACTCGAACACGGCATCTGCTGGGAGCTTTGCCTCTGGGACACCCATGGCTGGAGTTTGGAAAGCTTTGGAGGAAGAATTGCTCAGAATTACGGATCTTTTCGTCAAGCGCATTGGGCAGTGTTATGCCGACAGTGGGATTACTCTGGACTATTCGCGCGCTGACGTGGAAGCTATGTTCAAGAAACATCGATTCACCTAATGCACATAAATATTTTACCAGTCAGCTCTTTGAAGGGTCGATACAAAAAAGAAAGTTAGGGTTTCAGTCCAAGGCTGCTGTTCTGTATGGGAGCAGTGTCTATCGTGATGGATACCCTACCAGGTCTAAGATGGGGTAAAATGGGTAGGTTCAGGGAAAGGAGGGTTGGCCGATTTATCTTCAGCTTGGTAGGGAGTACGTTGGTCAGGTGTAGGTAAAGAGACGGAAGAAGCTGTTGCCGATGCAACGGGTGTGGAACTTTGTGAGCCATTAGCCTGGCTACCTTGAAAGGCGCCAAGCAGGCCGGGGCCGTATGTTTTGAGAGCCCCAAAAACAGCGCCCAACGAGGGAGCAGAACCCGGTTGTTGGGGGGCCTGGCCAGCAGGAGCACCGGGATTGGCGGGAGAACCCTTATTGATATTACTGTACACAAACTGCCAGAGGTTCTGAAGTTGAGCTATAAAGAAGAACGTAAGGCACACGACCGTAGAAGGTTATTATGCTGCGCACCCGTGACGAATGCAAACGTGTTCGATTGGACGGATTCAATGATGGAGTCGAATTGGGCCTCATTCTGGGTTAGGTACGGCTTGAGGAAGTTCTCATAGATATAGGTCGAGCCCTATAAATTGTTATTAGGATGACGATAACTTGTAAGTTTTATGCTTGTACCTCAGTTTGGGGAAGGGCCAGGAAAAGCAGGAGCACCGTCTTGACCTCATAATAGAATGGGATCCAGCTAACGAAGGTCTCGATGGTCGCCTGATATGCGAACAAAATACCAATAAACACCCAGTATTTGCACCTAAAGGTATATGAGTTTGAATGAGAAAGGTTTTAAAGCAAGCAAATTGGAAAGCACCATCTTTCAAGCAGCGCCTCGTTCACTGTGCGGTTGTTCAAGGCTTTAAAGGTTTGAAAAGCCCTTCGAAATATATAAATAAAGTTCAAGCGGAAAACATTCAGGACTCACGGAATGATGCAACAAAACCATGCGACAAGCAGGTCTACAACAAAGGATGTGAAGGACATGGTGGATGGAGATCAGAATAAAATAGGCGCTGACCAAGTTAGTTCTTTTCTTGAAGACCACAAATGCTTCCGCTCATTCGGGCCTTGTTCCGACCTCGATTGCGATGGATAGTTCCAAGCCACCAGCCGCGGACGGTGGTGCTGTTGGCGAGGACAAGAAGCCTGTAAGGGTGCTCAACCGTGTTCCTAGTGAGTCCATTCCCGATTTCTGTCTTTATCCGGCAGTGTTTTCTCAGCAATAATCGCGAAACTTAAAAGGGGCCTGTAATGCCTGTCGCAAACAGAAGGCAAGTTCCCCGCATGGCCCCTATGAGCGCGCTAGCTGACCATTCCTTCGTGTAGATGCGCTGTGAGGTTTGTTATTTTGTTATTGCTCTTTCATTCTGAGCGTGTCTCTGAGTTCGTTTAGGGCGCGGATAACCCTCCGTGCAAAAGATGTCGTAATTCGGGATTGGACTGTTTATTCGAGAAACCTTCCAGAGAGGCCTCACTTACTGGTGAAGCCGGTTTAGAGTACGTGTTCTACGCGTGGTCATGCAGTCTCTGCTTACTGATCCAATTGTCCAGACGCATTCGTAGCCTCGAGGCTCACGTCGCCGACATCCGTACTACTCAGAATGCCATCCGCGAGAACCAGCTTGCAATGCACAGTGCTCTGGGCCAGCTGCTTACTGAAATTCGAGCAAGTCGTTACGGATCTGGCTATCAACGTTCTCCAAGTCTTGCTTCGCCTTCACTGGCAACTCCATCGAACCAGCCAGCCAGTGGCGACCTCTCTGCCGGCCCTCACCAAGTTCCCTCGTTTGGCCCACCTCCTCCAGGACGCAGAACGTCGTACTCTGCCCACGGTGTGTCTGCGGCTCCCAGCTCCGACTTCAACTCGACCACCCAAGGCACGGGATATTCGCAATCTTCACAACACTTCAGCCCTGGACACTCCTTGTCTACATCACATCAAACTCAGCTCCCTCCTTTAGCATCCCTTCCGGGCATGGGTGGTCTCTCTCAAAGGTATTATTCCCAGCTTACAACGCGTATTCACGATCCTCAATTCGATTTCAGTGGCTCTCGCATCCCATTCCACCACTCAACATCTTATGCTGGGACAAAAAGGAGTGCAGGTGTATCGAAGGTGACCAGTCCAAACTCCTCAGATTTAGAAGACGAGGATGGAGGTGATCTCCCTGCACGCGGATTAGTCGCTCCCCTTCGGGTTCTCCAAGGATTAGCCGATGTCGCAGTTGAGCGAGAAAAGGTACGGCCAACTTAGGCAATGTGACCGACGCGACTGACGTCTGTCCTTTCTAGAACGGTGACCTTCCCAGTGAAGCGCCTAGCAGGACTACCTCTCCAAACCCTACCGAAAGACCAACGAAACGTAGAAGACTTGTCCCTCCTCCCTTACAAGGTCCGTCCTTTTCGGATGGTATGAATGACCCCATTTTGGCTTGATGAGCGTGAACTTACGCCTACCTCCAGTTGTCGCGAAAAACGTTATCACCGAATCAGAGGCCCGAGACCTCTTTCGCATGTTTGTCCTGAATCCTCGGTTTCCGATCATCCCCGTTAACGTCTCCCAGATTCTACAACGGCTGTTCGACGTTTTTGTGAGACGCCTTGCCTGGCCTTTCTCTACTCTCCACTGACTAAACCGCAGGCCTGTGTTCAATATTAACGTTGACACCTTTGAGAGCCTTCGTGAGCGTTCCCCTTTCGCCGTTAACGCCATATGCATGGCCGCTGCTCGCGTCAGGGATGGCGGAGGTAAGCGGACTGGGATCTTTCTAAAGCGTGGATTGACTCAATTCCTAGGTCAACCGAGTGAAACGTACACCAAAATTCTAGATGAAGTCCAGCATATTTCCCGTTACACTCTGTTCTCTCCTGTCACGCGTTTTGAAGCTGTTCAGAGCATGCTCATCATCGCAGGTTGGTCGGACAATGGCTGGCTTACTGGTGGTCATGCTGTCAGGATGGCCATGGAGGTGAGATCAATAATTATGCCTATGCAACTCATGGCGCTGATTTGTGTTGTGCAGCTTTGTATGTTTGCTGATACACGACCGGATCGATTCTGATTCTCTGTCTTTAGCTTTAGAAAACTCTTGGCCTCGCCTTCGCCGGCGCATTGTTACTCATAAAGCAGATGCAACCACTGACCGTGACCTTGTCACTGGAACCAGGCTCTGGTTGTGCCTCTACCTTTACGAGCACCAGTTTGTTCCTCTGACAAGCTTCTGACGTCCGCTCATTCACTACTGCAGGATCTCCTATGGCACAGGACGTCCCGCGATACTTCGAGACGATGACAGTGTGAAAGATTGTCGGCTTTTCCTCCAACATCCTCTTGCAGTCGAGGATGATATGAGACTCATTTCCACTGTCGAGTTGATGGCCCTCCGAGAACATATTACCAACCTCATGGGAGATGTTGATGCCCACCATATTACAGACCACCACTTCCAAATCCTACGTGAAGCGGACAAGGAGTTTAGGTCATGGTTTGAAAAATGGGATCATGCCTTCTCTCAAAAGTATGAAGATGCCGCGTTTTATCGTCAAAGTCTACAAATCCAGCAAATTTTTGGCCAGGTCTGTCATATCATTCGTTTCATACCACATCCTTCTGAAAAAGACTCAGCTCTATCATTACGCCACCGCTT
The DNA here is from genome assembly GCA_021399455.1 of Flagelloscypha sp. PMI_526. Classification (NCBI taxonomy): domain Eukaryota; kingdom Fungi; phylum Basidiomycota; class Agaricomycetes; order Agaricales; family Niaceae; genus Flagelloscypha; species Flagelloscypha sp. PMI_526. Next base: position 2,364,487 of record JAJTUO010000001.1, on the reverse strand, counting down.
TGACTGGAATATATGGCCCCGACGATATCGAAGGTATCCCTCCCCAGCAAAGAGACATCGCTCTAAGGTCAATCGATCTTGCGATGCAAGGTTTAGACATTATTGCTACGTCATCGACTTATCGGCAAGGTATGAAATATGCGGTCAATTTCACCCATGCCACGGCGACCTTTGCTGCTTCTTTGTTGCTTCGACTGGCGAGATTATTCCCTGATCATTGTGATATGACCAAAATTCGCCAAGAAGTCGAGTCACTTGCCAACCTGATGGCCGAAAGTACGCTACTTATCAGCAGCCCTCCATCTTTTTTGCTGATTTTGTTCTAGTTCCTGGCAAACGATATGCATTGACATTGCACATGATGTTGAAACGAGGTCGCAAAAGAGATGGTTCTTCTCGTGAAGCTTCCTCCACTTCTCCACCTTCAACTGGTCCCCCGCATATGATTATCCAACCTCACAACCCTATTATGCAAATAGGTGTCGGCATTTCACCAGTATACACCTCTTTACGAGCACGCCAACCCCCACAGTCCTGATGCTCCATTGCATCCTGGGCAGGTGCCTATGCTCCCGGCGCAATACATGGCGTACCAGGGGCAGACACCCGAGGCAGCCGAGCAGCTTTGGAGAGGATTCCAGGACATGTCTGCGGACCAACTTCCTGTGTGGTTGAGCGATATGACTATGGGCGGCGCACAGATTGCTCGACATGGAATGGACGCATTCCTCCTTCCCCAACATATGATGCCTGCCCCTCAAATTTGGTGATCTAACTTTCTTTTTTTTGTTAACTGCCCTAACTTGACCACTACGTCACCAATACCCATTAAATACGATGTCGGAAAGTCTGTATTACGTTGCTAAAGACCTAACGTTTGTATCTTGTCACCATATGGATCTTCTCCTTGTGTCGAATCTTGTTGTACCTATGTATATAAATCCGTTGTTCTCGCTCCTTGCTCTATACTCAATGTAGCTAGCAAATCAAACCAGTCATTCCTTTTCTTGGCAGGTTAGACATGAAGTACTGTAGGTTTCTTGGATCGCCATCCGAGTAACTGACCTCCTTACATAACAAGTTCGCCTCTTCACCACCATGAGTTCAGCTAGAGAGAAGCGATCCCATGACGCTATAGACAACTCGCATCTCCCTCCACTTCCACAAATTACTCAAGCACATATTTCTGAACAGGTGAGGAGATCACTACCAGATGTAAATACTTCCCAGTAAGTATCTTGAGTTATAGGTCTTTTCGCACAAATCCTTGCTTGACCTGGAACCTGGCTCTCCCAATGCCACGGCTATCACCACAAATGAACGGTACAGTCGACTGGGCCGGTCATTGCTTAACCTCCTCGTTACGCATTTCACCTTTATGGAATCACCTCCTCTCCGGCTGGATCAACTTGTTGTAAGGATTGGTGTTGTCCTTTGTTTTCTTGGACTCGTTCAAGACGCGTAATTATTACCTAGGAACATGTAGAAGGATGTCTTGAATAGGCATACCTTAGCCGTGTGGTGTAGTGAGTATGACCTTGTACGAAAGATGAGGACAAAAGACGGTTATAGTCTAGATAGTGAGGAGGTGTGTTCTTCTCACTTTTGGAGTTGGTTGTACTCAGTGAAATATATGAAATTTTCAGGAAAAAGCTCAAATTTTTTGTGCATTTATAGGAGGGGTTCTGGTAGACTCTGACTTTTCTGATATACCAGTTCGAAGCTGGCTGAGTGGTATCATGGGTAGGGATGTCCCAGTAGAAGAGGCAGCACCTCTTTCTAAAAAACTGAAACTCGAAAAGGTGTCTCCGAAAGCATCACCAGTCATTCCTCCCCGATATTTGGTGCCAACTGGGCAATATCAACCTGACATGGTCTCAGCCCAGCCTCCCATCCCACACTATGCCGGTGGAATTCAAATTGGGCCAGAATCTGTACATCAGAAGCAGTTCTCGAGCGTAATGGCAAATGACTGGACGATGAGCGGGAACGGTGGCCATCTTAATCAGCCAATAGTCCCAGGTATCGGAGTTTCACCAACACTTGCGACTCATCCAGCACCGTATTATCCGCCTCCCATCCTCGGCACACCTTCCCTTCCGCCTCTTGCTACATCACCCAAAGGAGCACCGCAACCGTGAGTGGCATATAAATCGCATCATGTTCTTTTTCAAGCAGAGTAACCGAACCTATTTAGTAAAACATTTTTGATGAAGTTCAACGAACGGATTGCACAAAAGAAGCTCAAGCATGAATGGCAATGCAAACAAGAAGGCTGGGCTCATGATGGGACTTGGCTAGTGGACTGCCTTGTAAATGGAGTGGTGACCGGGCGGGCACGAGCAAAGACAAAGAAAAGCGCCAAAGAACTTGCAGCCCAAGATGCGAGTCGGAATATGTCGTGGATAATGTAATAGTAGCTTCTTCATAGGATATAAGCATGAGTAAGGAGATTGTCAGAACGAACGGACACGCCGGAGGTCACCCGATAGCTTAGTCATTATTACTCGACAGGAATGGAATTTCCAATTGGCGCCGTAACCCAAGGTCTGAACTTGACTACTTGCTTTACGATGGAGGCTCTCAGTCAAACTGTCAATCCTGCCGCGCTGCATATCAATCGACCTGTTGTAGACGATAATCCGCGAGCAGTCAAGCGACCACGAACCGATTATTTGACTCAACAATCCCCATTCTATTCTCCTCCATTCAATGCTCCGCCTCTGCGCCCTGGTCCGGCTCATGCAAGGCCATCTAGTCAAGTCATAGATCTTACTGACTCTCCTCCCAACACACCTGCCCCTCGAGCGAATCCTCAGCCGGCCACAGCAACGCCCGGACTGCCGACCGATCTCTCTCCCAGAACACCAATTTGTATTGGACAACTTACAGTGACAGCCCTTGTCCTTTATCCCGTCCATTATTTGCAGGCAGTTGACCCGCGCCATCCTCACGCAGAATGGGCTCCGGTCAAGCTTGCTTACGAGCACACACCGTCCAAACCCGATGGTGCAGACACGGTCCACATAAAGGTCCCCACTGCCCGCTCCTCAACCGGCGAAGTTATTCCCGGGGAGGCCTTTGGAGTTGTCGAACAAAAGGTTGCTACCTCGCTGGGCCCGATGCTGGGGAAAGGGCTTATACGGTTAGATGCAAATGTCCGACGAGGAGCACCAAATGTACGCGTTTCACATCTCAATTGAAAGGTTTAGTTAAATTTTACGCTCTTAGGCCCCAATACTACCCCTACAAATGCTTGTGTTCACACCGAAAGGCAACATTCCGATCGTCGGGAACTATCTTCACCAATGCGGCCTTCTTCTAGACCATCCTACCCCACCCTTTGATCTCCAGCGACTCAGCGCTACATATCACTATGTAAACCCTCATAATCCACCTCCCGGAGGTTTTAACAAAGCCTTCTTGCCATCCCGCGCCACCTCTACGGGGATGAAATATAGCCAATGGTCATCTACTTCCGTAAGCTCCAAAAGCACCGAAGTACAGAGGAGCCAAGTGGATGAGCTGTTTAAGACTTTGAAGAGTGGGGATGATTTGCGAGAAACTGAACCCGGTATGCCTAATCTCGTTCTCAAATTCCATAATTCGCCACAACTCGAACAATAGGACAAAACATTGGCACGAAGCTTTATCCGCACCAAAAGAAAGCCCTTACTTTTCTTCTTGAGCGCGAGCGCGAAATTAGCAATTCGGAAGGGTCTTACTCCAGTCTCTGGCAAAGACGGCGGAATGACCTAACAAGGCAACTTTCTTGGTACCATCTAGTCACTCAGAAAGAGGTGTTTGAAGAACCTCAAGAAGGCAAAGGCTCCATTCTTGCAGATGATGTCCGTCTCCTTCCGTCTCCTTTTTCTTTCCTGGCTAATTGTGAATCCGAGTAGATGGGTCTTGGCAAAACCATCACGTGTGTATCACTAATCGCATCTACCATGCACGCCGCGAACCAGTTCGGCGCCTCGCCCATTGACCCACTCCCTCCTCAGCCTGAATCAGACTTCGAAATGGACGCGCCAGCGCCTATGCATTTTGCGGGGAGTGTTTATGGTATGCCAGACCCATCCTCGTCTTCTCGTGCGAAGGGAAAAGCAAATAGAACCCACGAAAAGCTTCAGGCTGAATGGGTGAGAAAGAGTCAGATCAAAGCCAAAAGCCGTGCCTCTCTAATTGTGTGCCCTTTATCCACTATTTCGAACTGGGAGGACCAGTTCAGAGAACATTGGAATGGCCCTGTGACGGTCATCGGAGGGGCAGGGGGTACCCTTCCACCATCTGCGCCTTCTGTATCATCCCAATTAATCAGCATGGAAGACGATTCGTCAGACACGAAACCCGTTCCCAATGCTCAACCTCGGCGCGACGGCGATTCTCTCATGGTCTACATTTATCACGGCAACGCTCGACGTCCAGATCCTCGGTATCTTGCAAACTTCGACGTGGTCATCACCACTTTCTCTACTTTGGCTTCTGAGTTTTCCCGGCAGAATAAGAGTGTGCAACCAGAGGAGGAGGAGGAGGATAGTAGCGATGGTATTATAGCAATAGATGGCGAGCTACCAGGGACGCACACATTCAAGCTATCGAAACCCAAGAAAAATTTGAAGCGGAAAAAAACGACAAACGGAACCTCGACGCCAGCTGTCTGCAGTGCTCTCCAAGCAGTTCATTGGTTTCGAGTCGTATTAGATGAAGCCCAGTATGTCCCTTGGCACTTTTCGTTTTTAAAAGAAATCGTTTCCTAACATCAACTAGCTGCATCAAAGAGACCAGTACCGTTGGAAGCCGTGCCTCTTGCGAACTGGTTGCGGACCGCCGTCTTTGTCTGACCGGAACACCAGTCCAGAACAAGCTCGATGACATTTTTGCTCTCATCAAGTTCCTCCGTCTTGCACCGTTGGATGACAAAACTACCTGGACTGAATTCGTTGGCGCTCCGGTCAAGTTTAATCAGCCACTCGGTATCGTGCGTCTTCAGTCGATCATGAGTTGCATTACTCTCCGGCGAACGAAAGAGAGTAAAGCTGAAGATGGGACGAAGATCCTTGACTTACCGCCGCGCACCGACGAGCTGAGAACCCTTCAATTCGATCCTCATGAACAGTCAATCTACGATCAGTTCTTCAAAGAGTCCAAAGAAGAGTTTGCGGAGATGGCGGATAGGAATGAGGTGATGAAGAACTATGTTGGCATCCTTCAAAGGATTCTTCGGCTACGCCAAATTTGTGACCACTTCGAGTTGGTCGAAGGGAAAGGTCCGCAGCAGACGTTCGCGAATATCGCGGCGGACATCCAACGAGAAGGTATCAATGTCGATCGAGCTCAGGCCATCTTCAATCTCTTCCGAGAGTCAGCCAGCACTCAGTGTCAGGAGTGTGGCATAGAACTTGCAGTTTCCGACCCGGCTGGCACTGTGGATGACTGCCCACCTGACGGTACATCGACACCTGCGAAGCGTGGACGAAAAACTGGAAAAGGAGTTGCTACTAGTTCAAGAGGGCCGACGAGAGCTAACAGCCCCGCGAATGCTCGTATCGTTTTGACTCGATGCCAGCACCTCTTCTGTTTTGATTGCTACCGGAACTGTATTTGCCCAGGTTGGCCAAGTGTACCCCCAGATACAGCTCGAACCTGTTCTGCTTGTCAAGGCGTCGTGTTTCCTTCCGACGCCGTCGAGATCAAGGACCTTGGTGCTGAGATTCAGACTAGACAAAAGCCGGTCAAGCGTGAAAAACGAAAGGTTTCTATTGAGAACTTGTATCCTTCAACAAAGATCAAGTCTCTGATGCAGGACCTCGTCGAATCGTCCAGGAAGAATATGTATTCGTGCAATTACGACCCGGAATCTATCGAGGTCCAGATGGTGGATCGAAATGGGAACGACATTGACGATGGCGTTTGCAAAACTGTTGTATTGTAATGACTTTGCTTTTATGGCATAGACTCTTGACTCACCTATCTTCCCTTTTCAGCTCTCAGTGGACATCCATGTTAGACAAAATCGAAGACGCTCTTGATACTACTGGGATTCGATATGAGCGTCTCGATGGAACGATGAAGAGAGATGAGCGAACCAAGGCAATGGACGCGTTGAAACATGACCCAGCGTGCGAGGTTCTTCTCGTCAGCCTGAAGGCCGGTGGAGTGGGGTTGAACCTCACGGCGGCCCAGCGTGTTTATTTAATGGATCCATATTGGAACCCGGCTGTTGAGAACCAAGCTGTAGATCGGATTGTGAGTCCCATTCCTTTACTAACTTATTTGAAGTTCCGTCTCTCTAACCATAAGTAGCACCGACTGGGGCAACGCAAGCCAGTCAGGACTATCAAGCTGATCATTGGGAACAGTATTGAAGCCAAGTTGCTTGCGGTTCAAAAGAAGAAGATGGAACTCGCCAACATGACTTTCGGCAAGACCTACAGCAAGAGCGAGATGCAACAACGAAGAATGGACGAGCTGAACCAATTCTTTGGGGATTCTTAGACTAACTGTAAACCTAATTCTTTCGAGGGCTAATTTCCCCTGTCGTACAAGCTCTGTAATATCTTAGTGGACTTTGTTACCGTACTTGACTTTCCTTCCATTACCTAGTTTGTTGTTCTTCGTGGATGTACCAATAGCACCCCTCCGCTATCGAGCACCATAACTTAATACTGCTAATATAGCTAGATCCACTCAACACCATGATCGCACGACACTCTCGCCTTCACCTACAAAAAAAAATGGTTCATAAAAGGCGGCAGACCCAAATTGTCAACCATGGTGATGGTAGTAGTATGATAACATGGACACTATAGTACATTATAACCCATTAAGTACTGCAACCTTCAATCGTTTAATACAACAAAACTGTAGACGCAGCAGAACGTTATCTGGCAGGGCCAGACAACTATTGCGATTTTTGAAGCTGTTCGAGAGCTGAAATTTCATACGCATACTCTGTTTGTCCTTTGGTACGAAGCATAGAAAGTGCGGCAGAGAGTCTGAAAAGAAAAGAAAAGAGAAAATGAGCCAAATTTATGGACAATAAATGGGAGAATTCGTACCCTGCAGGTCCTCGAGACACAACTCTACAGGATGTGATCTCTGCACAATCACCGTTTCCACAGATTGGGCAGTGTCTACGCAATTTCTTCACAGGGCGTCCAGAGAGCGGATCATAAGAGGAAGAGGCAGCAGGTCTAGAGCCACTGGCCACTGGAGGACCGGGATAACCAATTTGCTGATGAGAGAGTGCCGGTGTGTAAAGAGGTGGAGTTGGTGCCGGAGGAAACGCAGGTTGTTTGGGTGGGACGATTGGACGGTTCTGATAAAGAGCTGGAGGAGCTGCTAGGTTCTGCGATGGAACAGGAGGACGAGCTTTTTGTGGTAGAGTAGCCGGAGCAGGCTTTCTGGCTACAGGGTGAAGAGGCTGCTCAGCGATATAACTGATACAGTCCCGTTTCGAGAGTTCGTGATCAATGACGCGAATAGCTTCAATCTAATGACTGTAAGAATCTTAACGACACGAATTCAGGACTACGCACTCGGCTTTCATCAGACTCTGTACAGTCGAGGTCCAGCAACATCATCCGGTATTCAACCAAATGTTGCGTGTTCTCAAGCATGGGGCATTGTTTCAGTCCGTGCTTAGCATGACACAGGCCGCAGTGTTCAGTTGCTGCTGTATTACGAACTGTATTGTCGTAACCGGCCTGTAGTAGCTTCCGCGACGTTTGACCAGGCTGGGCATGGTGCTTTGGTCCCTTCAATTCGGCGGCATCCATTGAAATATCAACCGACATCGCTGACTCCGCGCCAGAATCATCACTGTCGGAATCAGCTCCAGGTTGAGACCCTCCATAAGCGGACCCTTCCGAGCTGCGAGCCCGTTTCGATTCGCTGGGTTTAGCTGGCGATTCGAAACCATCTTCGAAGGTTTGACGCTAAAACAGGGATAAGCCTGGTGTCTCAAGCAATAAAATAGAATAAAAGAAACTAACTGCTGCTACCGCCGCTGCACGTCGAGCACCGCGGCCAAACTGGGCTGCTTCTTCCGCAGCGACCCGGTCACGTTCTTCAGTGATCTTTTTCAAAGTTTCAGCCCACGAGTCAACCTGTGTATCTTCCTCGATCTCCTGTAATGCATCTTGTTCAGCCGTCCAAACCTTAGCAAAGGCAAAGGACATGGCGCCTGGCTGTTTGTCGTCAGTGGACTCGTCCGGGATCATCGACTCAGTCTTCTCCAAAAGTTTGAGAACGTCGTTATCCGTGTCTAACCTTGTAAGAATTAAGAATAAGGGTGGGAGAAGGAGCTTACAGTTAATATCGCGTGCGCCCTGCTCATCGTCGAAGAGTGCCTGTGCGCCTCGCGCAAGCAAAGAGTTCAGATCGTCACCAATTTCATCCTCATCATCCATTTGTTGCACGATGACATGGTCCAAGACGAGTTTGCCTTTGGCCTTCTGCATAATACCCTCTGGTAAAATAGGGTTAGAATGTACTGCACATAGATCGAACAAATGCATACCTTCAGCAGAATCTTTCACCATCAACTTGAAAACAAGACATGTCTTCTTCTGACCGAATCTATGCGCACGGGCAATAGCTTGTAAATCCTAGTGTACCGGCGATCAATTACCATATAAAAACGGAATTATGGGATATGAGATTACCTGGTGCGGGTTGAAGTCGGGATCGAAAATGATCACAGTATCAGCAGTCTACAATAGAGTCAACGGCACACTATAATCTAAATGGTTTAAATACCCACAAAAAGGTTAATACCAACGCCCTGCGGACAGTTAGTCTCAGGAATTTAATATTGGGAAACAACTTACCCCCGCTCGAGTTGTCAGAAGGTAGATGAAGTAATCGGAGCCAGGTTTGTTAAATGCGTCCATGCCTCGTTGTCGCTTTGGGCCAGATACGTCGCCATCCTAGGAAGTAACAGTCAGAGCTACGAAAGAATACGATCGAACAAGATGAACCAAACGAAGGTATTTGTAACCTTCTCCAATTAAGAAGTCCTCTACAATATTTAGTGCTAGTTTGAACTGAAAAGCGCATGTTAGTCTGAATCAAAGAAGAGTAAAAGACAGCTGTTGGAACCTGACTGAACAAGAGAACGCGATGTCCCCTTGCTTTCAGCTTTGGAAGAAGCATTCTAAGGAAGCGAAGTTTGCCACTTGCGTCAATAAGTCGCTCGTGAATTTCTTGGGGGCTCAAAGTAGTGTCTTCAATTGCATCATCGTGAAGATACGGGTGCTGAACGACTCTGAGAAATATTGTGCTATGAGACCTCCAACATCAGGAAAAGCGATGATACGTACTTGCGCATTTCCATCAACAAATTATTGATTTTAGCCTTTGATTGCTGAATGCCGGCTTTGCTTTGTTTGTGGAAGAGAGTATTGAATAGATTGGCGTTTTGAGCTGGAAAACGTTGTAGGTTATCTTTCTTTGAACGAAATCTTAACTTACCAACAATAGCCTTGTACACTCGCTTCTGGAGAGGTGTCATGGAAATAGGAATGATGACTTCGTTCTAGCGGAAAAATTATGGAGAGTATATTAGGCACGGAATGAAACATCTTACCTTAGGAGGTAACTTCACCACTTCACTTTTAATCCTCCTCAAGAAATATGGACGAAGTTTTGCGCGAAGTTCCATAACGAGTTCCTCTGTCACCTCTCCGTATTGACTTTCAAGCCCTTCTAAATCATTCCACACCTCAGGATCAAGGAAGTTCATGAGATTGAACAATTCACTAGTCGGTCGGAAAAGTCAAAATGTCTGGAGAAGGATCAGAGCACAGAACACACCGAATATTGTTGTTGAGTGGTGTGCCAGTCATGAGGATACGATGTCCAACGTTAAGTTCATTCAGTCTTCTGAAAAGGAGACTCGAGTCACTCTTCAAGCGTTGGCCTTCGTCGATCACGAGAATCTATATCGGCTTAACACTGAATAAATAAAGAAAAAAGGCTAGCACGCACCTCCCATCGGTGCTGATTCTTGAAGACTGATGTGAAGTCCTTAGTTCCTATATATCAATTAAGCTTCGGAGCTTCATAAAACGAATAATAAACATGCCTGTGAGGGTCTCATAAGTAGCGATAATGACATGAAAACGTTGTCCTGTTGTTGTGATCCCCCTCTGATCCGTCTGAAGCTCCGTGGCTTTAATAACTGTACGAGCTTTCGCTTCACCGTAGAAGGGAACGACGGTCTGTTCCCATCGATTACGACTGCAGACGAAAAAAAAAGAAAAGAAATACTAGAACAGGTGCCCATCGCTCAAACTCACGAACCCAGTTGCCAATAGTAGCATTCGGGACGACAACTAATGCAGGGGAGGCCTGGGTGAGGAAGTTGGATGAGAACGGCTTCGCATACTATAAAAAAATTAGAGGACACTAACCTGGTACTTGGTGATGACCTCCCCGAGGAATGACGCGATCTGAACGGTCTTGCCCTTGAAATATTTTAGCACCAAGAAACACGGAGTCAGGCTCAAATATCTACGCACAAGTCCCATCTCGTCCGCGAGAATGGCTGCCAATCAAGCTCAGTGGGCTGTTAGGATACAAAGCAAAGAAGCTGTTACATGGCTGGTGGTTCCACCAATTATTACATAGCCAATTGAATCCGTCGACCTAACAGAAAGTTTAGCGACAACGTTTGTAGAATGGAAAAAGAAAATACCTGAAAGTCCATGAGTCGGTATTTTTCATCCTGGCCTAACTCCAAGTCCTTCGCATCTTGAAGACGAATTCGGAAATATTCGCCTTTCTTGCGCGACTCGAAATATTCCTGTTCCCTCTTATTTCTTTTTGGAACTGTAACACGAAGGGAAGCTCGATAGCGTTTTAAAGCGTTTTGGAAAGAAGGGTAAGCCGGATCTGTCGGTTTTAGAGCTGAATCCCACGTAGCTAGAAAAATGGAGTTATATTACTGGCGTCACGCATATTAAAAAATGCTTGCCATCTTCGTAGCCAAGATCATTCCATTTAATCAGTGCCCAAGCAACATACTGGCAATCTTCGCCGCGAAAGACCAGCGTCGTGCTTTCGTCGGCTTTCCCCGACGTTTGAGCAGAACGTCCAACCTCTCGACCCATCTTGCTCTCGAAAATTTTGAGCGTCCAAGTGAAGTTTCCCGGTGGCTCGTCACCCTCATACGTTTGAAGGCAAACACTTTGTTCTAGGAAGCTGAATTCTGACGCACCCGAGTCCTCATTCTTGTCTACTTGGCTGGTCTCTTCCTCATCGCTTGACGCGATGCGAATCTTGGACATCCGCGTCTTTTTCTTCAGTTCTGACTTGTCCTGGGTTTCGGACTTAGGCATCGCGCCCAAGGCTTTCAAGTTCCACATCCGCAAATCTAAGATACGATCAACCTCCTTCCACGCAGGAGAAATTCGGTCAAATGCATTCGGAACAGGTGGGACTCCATGAAGCTGCTTATCAGCCTTTTGTTTTGGTGCAGTTCGTGCTGTTCTTGGTGACGGAGGTGGCCCTGTTCCGGTGTCCATTTCGTCGGCAAGAAACTCTTCCTCAACCAACTCGACCGAAGATCCGTGGAGAATGAAATGCCTCAGCTTTTGTTGGTTCGTCTGAAGTAGCCACATGTGTGGGACCCATTGGGCGCGACGGTAGCTTCGATCTGCCCATTTGACAAGATATTCGCGAGGAAGTGGGTTATTGAAATAGTTCCTGTCGTCTGCAGGCCAAGGCGCTTCTGTAGCTGTACGAGGAAAGGGTCGCCAAGCGATGATTTTGTCCAGAGGATAGACAAAAGATTGACAGTCGTGGCATGTCCAAGTCTTCTGATAGTATTCAGCGGTTTCTTGGTCACTGTCCCCGTCGGCAGCCTGATGGGGAAGGCAGTGGTAGTGCCCAGGTCCTAGTAATTATGAATATTCAGCCTCGGAGAGAAGAGAAGGAGACACACTTTTGCAAGTAAAGCAGCGAAATACAGTCTTAGTATATACCTGGTCTGTCTCGTCCGCCATTTCTACATCTCCTCCAGGCTCGCTTTCGAGGGTAGCTGCGTCAAAGACTACAGGTTTTTCGCATTCGAAGCAGTACTGTTTCCTTGCTACATGCAGCTAAAATGATATTAACGAGAGTGAAATAAAATAGAACCATCAACGAACCGCAAATGAACTCAGTGGTCTCATTTACTTCGATGGCCTTCCTTTTCTTAGGCTGGTGTGCCTGTAGCCATTGGTTCGTCTCCCTTCTATGGCATTGGGCTGCTCAGCACGCCACGCCGCTATGTCTTTTTGGTGAACAGCGGAAATGATTTGTTCTCGCTGAAAACCAGGTGTGCACTTCCAGTGGGATACTACGGGACACTTGAGGCTAAAACGATATAAGACTTCATATAAGAACAATCTCAGCAACCAAAATAACGAACCAACGAATCCAGCCACCCAAATTAGTTGCAGTGTTCGCCCTCAGATTCCTCAAGATCAGAGTCCGCGCGCTTCTTGCGCCCTTTACCTTTCTTCTTTTTGATTTTAGCAAGCAATTCATGCGCAGGCTTGTCGCCACACTTTTCGCAGGTGGGTCGATGGTTGCGGTAGACGGCTGTCTCCTCATCGGACTCATCGTCATAGTCGATTTCTTCAATGGGGCGGAGGATACCATATGCCGCAGTGGATGGCTTTGCGAGAAGATTTGGGTTGACCTTTTTTGCCTTCGCCTTTCCTTTGTGTCTCCTCGAAGTCGCCATCGGAATCATGTTCTTCCTCTTCATTGTAGTCTTCGTCCGATTCGTTCAACGAGACTTTGATGGTCTTGCTTCGAGTAGAACGGCGCTGAGGTTCAGACTCATCGCCATCGTCGTCAGTCATGACAGCGACCTTGACTGAGCGAGTCTTCCTGGGACTGAACGGTAATGCAGGGGTGCTCTTAGCTTTCTTTTGATTGCGGTTGCTCCGACGCGTGGGGCGCTCAACATCTGAGCTCTCATAACCGCCTGAATCAGTGTCTTCAGAATCAGAATCAGTTCCATTATCGTCCTGAACAGATGACTCAAACGCATCCTGGTCTGCCTCGTCCGACGCAGTGTTAGGAGGAGTCGAAACTTCTTCCCCACTGATGGTGGACAACACACTGGCACGTCTCCGTTGCAAATTGATGAGATTGGTGAGTTGACCTGACGGGTGGACATAATCTTTGGAAGGATCGAAATTGGATATAGGCAACGTCCCTGAAAAGAAAACGCGTCAAAATGAGCGCGTCAAATGTAAATATGGCGCTTAGACTCACTTTCTCGTTTGGCGCGTTCTATGTTTACTGAGGGTACGTCAGTCACTGTCAAAAAAATCGGGAAAAGAGTGCAACAGAGAGAGCTACTAACGAAAATCTGCGAGGAGCTTTGGATATTCTTTCTGAAATTCCCGAGCGTCAAACTATAATGTGGATGTGAGTCGCGTCGTGAGGATTTGTGTAAACTCAGATAAACGCGAACCCGATAAGCCAGCCCTTTGCCGAGCCTGGCAAAGTAAAACTGAACCGGAGGTTTGACAGGGTATTGGCCGACAACTTGGTCGACTGGAGGATGAGAAGACCATTCTATGTCCGAAGCGCGATAGCTCTGTTTCTGTTCTTCAGAAAGGGCAGGTGGCTCGATCCAGAACGAAGTTAGGCCTGCGTTCTTCGACTCTTCTGGCGTGGCGCGTTGTGAACTTGATGATTGAAATTGTGGTAGAGCTGTAGGCGGTGTGGCCGCCAGTTCTGGTTCAGACATGCTGGTGGGAGTTCACAGCGAAAGAACTTGGAAATGCTCCCGTGTAGCGATCATCGAACGAGCCTGAGCAATGCACCAAGAAAGCAAATGTCATGTTGTTTGAAATGCTACACGTTTCCATTGATATAATTCTCGCGCATCATTTTCCCCTCGTGAACCGAAGAGAAGCTAACTCAAAACTCCACATTCATGATCTATTCCTTCTCTTGGTTTGCCACTAATTCTAAACTCGCAAGCCAATCCAAACAGTATGTTGCAACAAGTTCAGAGTCATCTTCCAAAGATTACTTAGAATACATGCACAGAATGAAAACAAAAGTAGGCTTACTAATGCAAAACGCGTGGGGAACTTTAGTTTTTAAGAGTCTTTCTGCAGGGACTCTCCCATCTAAAAAGTGAAGCACGGCCTGTTCCTCTTGGCCAATCCACCCATCGTCAGTTCCGTACAAAAGGTGAACACGATCCAATAGGCTATTCATGAGCGGTTTGTCCAGCTCTTTGATACTTGTCATCTCATCGTTTGCTAACGAAAGACAGGCGTGAATTGAAGAGGGGTGGCGTAGAAGGGTTTCTAAGACGGTAATCTGCTGGGCCGGCCAAGCTCTATAGACAAGCGATAGTATGGTAGAGAGAGGCACGAGGGCAAGGAGGTGGGCCATCCATGACACATGACCGGGGAATTGGAGGACGACCGATCCACTGTAATGAAAGCTTCCTAGTCAGCTTGGTGAAGCATAGAAAATGCCAGCATACAGACAAACAGCGCGCGACCATTAGGCGTTTTGGCAAGGTTTGATATCGTGGGGCAAAGCAAAAAGAGAGCAGTGACACTGGGTCTTTGTTTTGAGACCTGGAGGTCTCATGAGAACTGGAGTGCGATGAAAGTCTATCGTCAAATACCTGCAGACATATCCAAGTCCCCAGACTATGCCCGACAAGAATGATACGGCTCGTTGGAAATTCCTCGTGAACTAAATCATAGGCTTCAAGCGCGTTTTGGATTTGAAAGTCGAGAGAGACATATGCTGAAGGGAATGGGGCAATCGATGCATGTCCGACGTGAGCATGGGCGATTACAGCGACGTTCTCTGAATTCTCTACAATGTGAGAGAGGAGGGGGATGTAAAATCCTACACAACTGAACGGATAGGAATTGTTAACATGTTCATAAAGACAGCTATCCTATTTTCGTACCCAGGGTTCCCAGGAATGAAGAGCAGAATTGTCTCTGGAGATCCTTTTGGAGGAAACCAGAGCGCATGAGTATCATGTGTACCATGTTTTGCAACTGCGTCCACGAATTTGACAGACGCAGAGTCTGTGGTTTGCGTTGATGATGGACGTAAGAAGGAAGGAAGCATCATTCTTCTAGACTATATCCTAATAGACACTGCAGACTTTGCTCTTTGGCAAAGATATATGGACACATTGAGGAATGAACTTCAGAAAGGAAAGAGAATGATGATGAAGATGATGGTGAATGTTAGGTAGAAGAAAGAGGAAGAACTCTTTACGACCTGGTTCTTCCTTTCATGTTCTGATGTCGCGACAGTCGCCCTTTCCCAATGGTCGGACACGATCTCGACCAACTACTCCTACAAATGGTCCTACGATTCCGAACGGGATCCCTGCTCGCCCTATGCGGTCAATCCAGCGCGACTCAGTGAACAGCGCTCGATCCGATGGTGGAAGCGCTGCACCGATGCCTCCTGCCCGTTCAACTAGACGTCAAGACCTGATGCCTCCTGCAAATGAAAACCCGCCGGCTTCTCCCGTTTCTCCTGCCGCCATGAACACCGTTATGGCCGCTTTCGGCCAAGCAGCGAAGCGTCGTCAGAATACTGGAGACGACGAATATTATTATGAGCAACAGAGAATCAAGGAACAGCAAGAAGAGAAGCGACGACAGGCACGTATTCGAGAGAAAACTCCTGGTCGGAGAACAGCAAAGGTGAGACCTGGAGACATAGATGGTTCGTCGTCCAGGTGTGACTGGCCTACTTAGTGTTCTCACCCCTCCTTCAGCTGTGCTTGAGCAGGTAAAAGACGGTTGGGAGTTTGTAGTTGATCCAGATGTGAATACATTTTTTTAAAAACCCAGCCCAAAATCTCGTCTAACCTGTTTCTTAGTTCAATAGTGTTGACCTGGCATTGCAACTGCTTGACCGGGACAATGCATATGGAAAAAATATCGACTCTTTCCGGCGCACAAAACAAATGTTGTCCAAGGCACTCAAAGGCTCTGTTGATAGTAAGCATATTCTCTTCCAACCTTAGCCCTTATAACTCACAACCCGCCTGAAAGAACACTATCAGGCGTTTGCTGCTGCACTCCCCCACCATGCATCGCTCCTCACCCATCTTTCCACATCACAGTCCCAGATCGGGAGTGCTCGAACAGCATTACAAGAGGCTAAGGAGTCTCTTGGAACGAAACGAGCCGATCTCGTGCAACTTTGGTCTCGAGGTCAGACACTCGAAGAGATGCTCCGAATATTAGACCAAATGCACGCCGTTCCACTCTTTATTACTGTATTTTTTCTCACAATTTCTTTCAGAGAGCATCTCAAATCCGTTCCAGACACGCTTGAGACCTTAATGTCCGAGAAACGTCTACTCCAGGCGGCTGTACTCCTTGTCCGTAGTTTGAAGATTATCAATAATTCAGAGATGATGGAGATTGGAGCAGTTTCCGATTTGAGGAGCTATCTTGTTAGCCAGGAAACGGTAACCTCTCTCCCTGTATTCTTGACTTCATCGAGTCTAATAATTGTTAAGTCACTTCGTGAAATTTTAGTGGATGAACTACAGAGCCATCTATATCTGAAAAGCTTTTGGTGTGACTCTCGCTGGGCATCCTATGTACCTAACCAAACCTCATGTATGTGCTCATTCTTCTCTTTCTGAACCACTGGCTCAACATCTTATGTATATCTAGTCCCGAAGGTTGAGTTTGAGCAAGATTTCGAACCTTCACAATCCACAGCGCAACCCGTGTCCTCCCCAATTAGTCCTTCGACTCCTGCCTTCCGGAGAACAAGACTGACCCACTTCCTCAACGAACTGACTCTCAAAGCAAACGAACCATCCCACTGATTTAAACAGTCACAATGCTTCCTTCTCGTCTGGCTCTTCGATAACGGGGGGCTTCACATCATCATCCAATGTTCCTCTTAATCCTGAGGTTGATTCATTCGCGTATATGGAAACCCTGCTTGAATCATTAGCTGTCCTAGGCAAACTTGGACATTCACTGGATACTGTGACGCAACGTTTGCCGGGTGAAATATTCTCTCTAGTTGAAGCGACATTGGGAGAGGTGGACGATCGAGCTGATTATACCCGCCGGGGATTGTCCACTCAAACTGTCAGCTCACGACGAGCAGAAGTCATTTTTATGTTTGCTTCTGGAACGGACGCCTCTGGGACTGTCTCATCGATAGCACCGCAAGGCGGGAGCATACCTTCGTCTACCCTACGAATGGGAGCTTTGGAGAGTTCAACAAAACAGGTTGACCAGATGATCATTCAAGACTTGTTTTGGACCTTGTATTCCAAGCTTGACGCCGTTGCGCAAGGGATGAGAGTGATATTCGAGGTTGCAAATCGGATAGGCTCTGTATGTCATTTATTTGTCAAGCTCTATCATTGATTCACCTATTGTCTTTTAAGAGACGAGATTTCAAGGATGCGTCAGAAACGAAAGTCGGAGCTTTGTTTCCGATTGGGGAACTTTGGTTGCCAGTACAGAATGAGGTATAACGCAATTCATCCTCTTCTCTCAGCCTCCAGTGTTAAAATAAAACAGGTTCGAACATTATTGTACGACTACTTGACGGACGAGGAGCAAGGCAAGGTTGCTGGAAGAAACCCAATATCGTCTATTAATGAAGTACTTCGCGAGGGAAAATTCATCCGTGACAAGACGAAGGTAAGCCATAGGTTTTTGTATTTGAGCGCCATTGACGAGCAATACCTAGGCTGTCTTCCGTTTCGCAGATACGGACATGAAGCTTGCAAACAAAACTCTTCGTTCCCACGAAGAGGAGCTCACACGTGTCTTAAAGGATACTGTACCAGGCCTCGTCCAAACAACAGGAGACAATGCGGTTCAGACAACTTCCACGTTGTCTAGCATTGGTTCTGACGATCAGCTTATGGGTGCTGGACAGCATCATCGAACGCTAATCAAACCTGACGCTTTCCACGTCAGTGTCATGTTCCAGCCCACTCTAGCATTTTTGGAAAGAATTGCAGAAGTCTTACCTGGAGGTCATGAGATTGCACGAGCAGCGAGCTCAATCCTGGATGAGTTTGTCTTAAAAGTCTATCTTCCGCAATTGGAGGATAAAGTAGAATCTCTGTTTCACCAGACCGTTCATGGTATGTTTATTGTGTCAGTTTGAGATGGCGCAGAGAGTCATAGTATTTAGGGTCTGAGGCCTTCCAAAATGATCCATCGTCGACACGTCTGTCACCTAGACCACTTGTCAAGGTTTGCTTTATATTGTATACTCCGTATCTGCAGAATTTCTAACATACATCCAGGCTGCAACTCATCTCATAGCTTTGATTAATTCCCTTTGCGCAATGCTCCATACAAGTCCCTTCCATCGCGAGAACTATTCGCGACTTATCCTTGGTGTCATTATTCAGTTTTATCAGAAGTGCAGCGATCGTTTTCAAGATCTTGTATCATTGGGCAAAGTCGAAGGTCAACTGGATTCTCCTATGGCTCTTGCTGCCCAATGGTCACAACGACCAGAAGTCGTTCCTTGTCTTCAAGAGTTGCGAGAGGCAGAGGTGAGGATGTATTATAGTATAGGCTTTTACTTCTTTTAAATCCGTCTTTTAGGAAGGGGACGCTGCGAAGCGGAAACAACTGTGTCGCCAAGAAACACATCTAGAAGCTGATTTCCTCGGTTCCAAAACAGTCGAAAAACATGACCTCATTATTTCTACACGCAATCTTGGTGCCCTTGCGTCGCTCTATCACAGCGTGGTTCGTTCAATTCAATATATTTCCTATCATCTTCTAAGCTCCAAATATCTAGTCTTGGTTTGTTCGTGAGCTCGGCTCTTTACGGCCGGAACAAGAAGAAGCATTCCCTCCGATGTCCGCTCTCGAACCTCCATCCGCAATGTCACCCTTCACTCCCTTCTTACCATCGATTCCGGCAGTTGTACCTTATGGACCACTGTCGCTTCCCTTGTCAAGAGAGATGACCATGTATGTAATTGATTGTGTCGTCCGATGTCAGTCGTATCTGACCTCTATTTTGCTAGGCGATTCCAAGCACTTCTCAAGACATTCGAGCAACTGGCGTCGATGATTCTTGATACTATTCGTATTGACCTGCGGTGTCGGGTCACTCATTATATCGATGCTTCAATGCGACATGGAGATTACTCTGTCGAGAGAGAAGCAGGGGAACCCGACCCTCACGTCATGGATCTTAACGCTGAACTCTCAGATACAGAGCACTTCTTCTCTGCCAGCCTTTCTAAAAATGAACACGAGTAGGCCTTCATTCAAGTTACGCGTTCGTTACTCTTGTCTCACCTGATACAGATTTGTGTTTGTTGGATTGGGCGATTTAATGGAGCACTTGCTCATATCTCGAGCAAAATTCCTGCGTTGTCCGTCATCCATGGGCATCAAACGACTGCTACGAAATATTCTCGCGTTGCAACAAAACTTGAAGACAATATCCGATGATTCGTCGGTTGCTCAATTAGAGAAGACAAAGCGTTATTATAAGCTGTATTTCTTAACACCACAGGTAAGCCGCTTCCTTTCTTTTCGAATATTTTGGATATATGAGTTAACTGAAACTTCTCTAGAACATGCTGGCTGGGATCCGAAAACAGCAGGAGTTCACGTTTGACGAATATCACGTCATGCTAAACTTCCAATGCGGCCTCGATCCCATGGGCGAGAATAAAGATCCCAAGGACCGCAATTTCAGCATGTATATGATTGATTTACATGGACTCGAACTCGCAGACTCCAAGACATAATTATCATTCGGAAGTATTTCTCTCACCCGTCCATATTCACCTCTGCACTGCAATTTGTGTTCCCCCTTACAATCTGTTCAAGACGCTGTATTATAGTTGTGTAAAACGCTATCTTTAATCATCTCTTCTTTCCTCCTCTGGACTTTGCACTTGCTAAACGCAACCATGCGGAACTTTCCTCGTCAACTACGGCGAACTTGTTTTCCAAAGAACGATCTGCTGCTCTGAAGACAGCTTTTGGGTGTGGGGAAATTGTAGATGTCTTCTTCACGGGGTCATACGTAAGTATGGGGGTTTGGGCAAGAAGATGTTGATATCGCCTTCTCAGCCAACGGCTTGGGTGCCTCTCCGTTTGCGGTTCCAACGTAAGGCCTGCATCACGTTCTCTCCTAGTGAGGTTTCGTCTTGGAGTTGTGCTACCCGTAATCCTTTCGATCCCCTCGAGACTTCCTTTTGGCAATTGTTCGACAAAGTTTCGAAGCGGAGGGGGGACAGTCTGCTAAAGCTGCACCTCCAAGGTCAACTCTGAGTGGTGTGTAGATCTTATTAATCTGGGAAACGAAATATTTGTGCCGGATGTTCCTTTCCCTACGTTTACTGAGAGGACCTAAATATTTTGCTTCCACTGAATGAGGGTTGTATTGGGGTGGGAGTGAAGGAGGCGCGTCAATGTACTGAGGTTTCAGCACCGAACCAGTGTGTTTCGAGTACGGGGAGGTCAAAAGGGAGATTATAGGCCCCATGAATAGAGGGTAGCGAAGTTTCTTGACTTCTGATACGAGAGGTGCACTCATCGCAACGCCTGGATGCAAAGGTTGAGGTTTGTTAGGTTCATTTGTCAACGGCTTGTGAATGGGCAGATAAGAGGTAGACTGGAAGTGAAGGAGAACTAGCTTACTTGCATAAGCTCTCGGCGTAATCGACCCTTTCTTCCGTATGCAGTTTCGAGGATACTCTCAAAAGCTTGGCCATGCCCTGCATTTGCGCTTTGGATGCGTCGCAAGTCCTGGACCGTATAAACGTGAAGTGAGTCCTTCGAGAGAGAAAAAGTAAGTTCTCATACACGTTGAACTCGCTTTATTTTACGTTGACGGAGATAGGGAGAGTTGAGGTTTGGTCGTTTCCAAGACAGAGTTGAGATCATTTTGAAGTTTGAACAGATAGAAATGTCTAGCTTGCTGATGCTCAACTAAAGAAGTGTGTCGAGATAATGATAAAAAAATCCAAAAACCTCAAGTAATAGTCGGGAAGAAGGCTTGTTTCACGCCTGTAATTGTTGTAGAGAGTGAGAAGACCCTGGGTGGCGAGCTTTCTGAGACAAGGCATGAATGCTTTGGCGCTTGCAGCAGACGACCGAACTTTGTTTGTCATACACTTCCATTGGGATGGTTCGCCACGACAATTCCTCTTGCTCTGGACTCTTTCTCATCAATTTTGGATAGCCTCCACCGAAAGCCAAAGAAAACAGAAGTGGGCTTGGGAGAGCGATTATCAACCGAAAGGTTCAAGACGCTCGCCGCCAGATTGAAACGGGCAACGTACGGGATTATTTGTGCCCCTCTCTCTGTGTCTTGTTTATCTCCATTGAGTAGTACTCGACTGATCTGGATTCGACATCTAAATTGAAATCTGTAACTCAAGAACGAGATCTCGACGAATTTTTCAATACAGCGCAACTCGCAGAAACTGACTTTACAGCTGGTACGAACATTTTATTTTTATAATCCGGTCATATATTTACAATGCAGCTCTCTAGAGCGAAGAAATGTCAAGATCATCCCTCAGAATGCAGCTCCATCTCACAACCCGTACCTTCTGGACGAAGCCGAAGAAAAGTCGACTCTACTCAAACACGAAGAAAATAAGGGCAAACTCCGCGTTCCTCGTCGTCCGCCTTGGATTAAAAAGATGACAACTGTAGAACTCGATCGGCAAGAGAAGGCAGCTTTTTTGGACTGGAGGAGAGGTCTTGCACAGTATGTCACAGCACCCAACCTCCCTTCCACTTTAACGACCCATCTTTCAGATTACAGGATAACGACCATCTTCTCCTTACCCCATTCGAGCGTAACCTAGAAGTATGGAGACAACTCTGGCGCGTTCTTGAACGCTCACACCTTGTTGTTCAAATTGTCGATGCTCGCAATCCTTTGAATTTTAGGTGCGAGGATTTAGAAAAGTATGTTCTTGACATCGAGGGTCCCGAAGGAGAGAAGGGGATCAGGAGCTGGCAAACGGAAGAATCTTCTGTTAATCAATAAGGCAGACTTGTTGACTGTGAAACAGCGGTACGGATGGTTGATATTTCGGATCACTCTTGGTCACTCAATCCTCCTTAGAATACAGTGGGCAGATTATTTTGAAGAGCAACATATTCAATATGCTTTCTTCTCCGCTGCGAATGCATCTGCAATTCAAGAGGCGCGGAAAGAGGCAGCAGAGGCTCTCGCACGAGCTGCAGAAGCGAAACAAACCCCTGAGACGACCGAAGAGACGGTTGGAGATGATGGACCTGTCGATTCTGAGGATGAGAGCGATTCGGATGACGGTAGTGATGCCACAGAAGAGGATGCATTTTATTCCGCTGATGAGGATGAGGAAGAAGACGACAGTGATCCTCGAGCTCATGTTCTTTCCGTTGTCGAATTGGAGGATTTGTTTCAAGCTACAGCGCCTCCATTAACGAGTCTGCCTCTTCTTATTTGTCCTTCTAGGCCTGAACTCATCTCCACTTTAGATTTTGCGAGCGGTGCTGGACAGGCCCCATCGCAATTGGTTGTTGGTTTGGTGGGTTATCCCAATGTAGGAAAATCCAGTACGATCAATGCATTGCTTGGTGAGAAGAAAGTCAGCGTTTCGTCTACACCTGGCAAAACCAAACATTTCCAAACGCTCCATCTTTCCGACGCTATCATTCTATGTGATTGTCCTGGTCTAGTCTTCCCGCAGTTTGCGACGACCAAAGCTGAGCTCGTCTGCAATGGCGTCTTACCCATCGACCAAATGAGGGAGTATTCTGGACCAACATCACTCGTGGTCAAACGAATACCGACTCCTGTGCTTGCAGCGATCTATGGTCTCACGATTCCAATAAAGTCGGTAGAAGACGGGGGTAGTGGTACTGCTACTGCACAAGATTTGCTGATCCCATATGCAGGTAAGCCAGTTTTTCTTAGATAACCCATTTATTTTTTCATTCAAACCCTCGTGCTTTTTAATATACTAGTTGCTCGAGGGTACATGCGCGCAGGGCAAGGAAATCCAGACGAAGCTCGAGCTTCGCGATATATTCTCAAAGACTACGTTAATGCCAAACTACTATACTGT
Organism: Flagelloscypha sp. PMI_526; assembly: GCA_021399455.1. Taxonomy (NCBI): domain Eukaryota; kingdom Fungi; phylum Basidiomycota; class Agaricomycetes; order Agaricales; family Niaceae; genus Flagelloscypha; species Flagelloscypha sp. PMI_526. The sequence continues at coordinate 2,341,383 of JAJTUO010000001.1, read as the reverse complement.
CATCCTCCGCCTGGCAAATCCGACAGTGAATTCAACGAGGAAACGCATGCACGGTCGCTACGACGAGCAGGAGGGCAAGAAACGAGCTCCAACAACTCGTGTAGGCAAGAACGCGGATACGTTCATATCACTGTCCCCATCTGCACGACCAGTCCAAGGTGCAGGTGGGTCAAAGACACAATCATTAGACGAGGATTTCTTTGAGAAAGATATTGGATTGGGTGCTAGGACCGATGATGAGTCGAGGAGGGAACGAGTTCAGCAGATCTAAGCTCCTACCCCATCAAAACTCGGTGGCAGACGATGGCACCGTGTTGACGGGGAGAAGAGCAAGGTTGACAGCGGTGCTGGCGGCTGCAGAACGTGGGGGTGTTGGGAGCGGCAAGAAGAACCATAAAAAACCAAAGCGAACGAAGCAGCGGAGCGGGAAGGGATACGATTAGAGGACGTAAAGCATTAGTGCGCTTTTAAATTATCTAACTGACAATGTTAGTTTGTTGATAGTGTCTAGGTGACGGATGTGGCGGACTGGGAGTATGCAGGAGGTCGAGGTAATGCTTGGGGACCGGATGAAGTTGCTTGATCAGGGGACTGGAGAGGACGTTCGAGGGATTCCTGCACCTGAACTGTAATCCACTTGGCAGAGAAGCCAATGAGTACAGCTAGAATGGAGGTTGCACCGACGAAGACATAGCTGTAAGGAATGGGTCCATAAGGGTCTGGGCAGAGAAGAGGATGGAGTCTGGGGACATACATTGGATAGAATGCGTCAAATGCGGCAATAAGAAAACGATACGGGAGCTGAACGAAATAATAAAATGCGATGTATGCGAGGATGGTGACCGGAGCGAGGACATAGATCAGAATGTGGCTGGAGGAACGAAGCGGTGGCGCGATGAGGCCCGTGATTATGCTGGAAGTAGAAGATACCAATGAAACTGTGGAGTGAAAAACGCGCAGAGTGATGGAGGCTGCATTGAGGAGTACTGGTGCGAGACTGTCGTTGGACATTTCGCAGTGAAGGTGATGGTGGTTGAGAGGAGAGGTGCGTTTAGGCTGGACTGACGCTGAGATCTGTGGTTCTCCAGCTCTCTGTAAACACTCGTCTGAGACCCAATTGAATATCGTTCCAGCCTTTGACACTATTTTTTTGGTATTTGGAATGAGCATACGGGTTGACCAGTAAGTTAGAATACGGGTATTTCTCACTTAATACAGGATCTTCCAGCCCCGTGCGCGACGAGGTAAGTGTATAGTTCACCAGGCCCAAGGATGAGAGACAGAGACTCGTTGCTCGCTATCGTTGTAGTGGGACCGCCAACTTGGCTGTCTCCATGGCATGTGACGACCTTCTGGAGCTGGACATTAAATGGTGTGTCGTTGAGGACTTGGAGGACGATGCTTGTAGGAGTGAGGGAGGGCATGGCAAAATAAATCTTGGGAGAAGGATGATCAATAGGTCACCCCCTCTCTCTCATATATATGTGCGGCTTTTAAAGGATTTGTGACCTTCAATAAGGGCTGTCTCCATGACTCTGTTAGGGCAAAGAGGGAGGGTCAGCACGCGTTCCGTCGCTATTGTCTAATTGTTCCTATCCCCGGTTCTAGTCAGTGCAGCCACCGAGCTTCTAATTCACAATAAGGGTGCGCCAGTGGCGGGACTGATACCGCCCAAACGCGTTTACGGACCGAATGAAACAGGAATAACTAGCGGTAAAAATTCTTAATTTGTGACGTTCAGCGGTATGCATACAAGAAAGTGAGAGAGTTCATTGCAGTACGTGAGATTAGAGGAAAGGGAAGAACGAAGCATGTTTCCTGAAGTCGATTGCCAAGTTCAGGCAAAGCAGGTCTTCGTCGTCGACAGTGTATGCTTGGACATTGACCAAGAACTTGGCTTGTGGAATTTCCTTCGGAAGATCCACAGACTGTACTACGACATGCTCCCTAGCTTCAATAGGACACTGAATGGTCGCATTGGCCTTCGCACTTGAGAAGGTGGTCAACAGGGGAGCGGGTCATGGACGGAACTAGCTTACGCCTCGTCGCAGATATCGAATGTCTTCTGAATCAGCTTGATAAGGCCAAGCTTGACTGTAACGTCAGCCTGAGCACCATCCTGGAGCACGCGTCAACAAAGAGGTTAGCTATAGTGACCGAGTCAGGGTTGCTCACCTCGACAACCTCCTTCGCCACACCGGTTGCGGTGACCGTCAAAGTTTGGCCTGGCACTGGTGGGTCTGGGCTGACTTCGAGCGACTGAACCTCGATAATGTCTGTTGGAAGACCTTAAGAGCGGGGTAACTGTAGGTATTAAGATCTCATGTAGGGTCAAAGTCCGAAGCAATCTTACCACAATTCTCCCAGCTCCACGCATCGCTCACGGCCTTCACGGCCCCGTTCGGGACGACAGGAATTTGGTCAGCAAGGACAGTACCAAATAGAGAAAGGGCGAGGCAGCCCAACACAGTCGGTCGCATCGATAGTAGTGGTGGTCAAGTACAAGTGTAAGCACTGGCCCCTGCGTCACTTTGCCCTACATTATCATTGCTGCCGGGCACTCGGCCTTGGGAACACAGCCTGGCTTGCTCTCAACTACCACCTCCATCATCATGAAGCCCAGAGACTACTGTTGCTGCGCCATTCCTCTCGTCAATCCCGGTATATATACCGTCATTGCTGAGCAGTTCGTTCTTGGGGTTGTTTTAGGCCTGCTCAGCTTCACTACTCCATCCAGTAGGGTTCTTTTGCCACCTTGTCCGCAGCAGCGCCTTCCTTATTTCTTTCTCAAGTTGTTGGGGCTGCCGTGTTCTCTGCATCATCGTTAATATTTGGAATTGTATGTCTCTTGGGCGCTGGCGTCCAGGTTCTCGGGTTTATTGCCGTGAAGAAGGTCCGTTGCAAATCCTTCGGAGTGATCTCCCTCATAACTATGCTGATTGACTTGTTGTATAGCAAAACATGGCCTTGTTCAAGCGCTATGCTTCCATTCACGGCATCGTGCTCGTTGCTGCATTAGCAATTGCTGCTACTTGGACTGTCATTTCTGGTGTCCGTCATAATGACGCCCAGAAGGCATGCATTGCAGATTTCTTTGCGGACGCCGAAGGCTCTCTCAAGTCACAAGGAGAGACGTTATGTAATGCCTTCGCGTATGCTGATGTTGGTATCATGGGCGGTCTCATTGTGCTTTTCCTCATTGCACAGGTTTGTCGATGTTAATGACTTTCTTGGCTGTCTTGGGGTCTCATCGGCCATTTATAGTCATACTTCTACTTTCTCATGTTGGCGTATCCTTCCTCTCGCAATGCTCGTGTCGCTCAACATGATTTGCCATCTACGGAGAAGTACCCTGCGGACACAATTCCCATGTACCACACCCGTGATAATGCGTTCCCGGCAGAGCACACGAGGCAGGAATACAGCCACCTCCGCCGAGACAGCGAGACCAGTATGACTGACATCATGACTGAGCCTGTTCAGACTTCAAGAGAAGGTTATTCCCAGCGCTCCTACGACGCAGATTCAGTAAGTGGGCTCTCGGCAACCTATAATACAATCCACTAACACAATCTTTAGTACTACCCCGCTCGTCCTCAATATGCATATACAGAAGAGCCGGGGCCCACTCCAAGTTTCGCTAATCCCTATGTTGCGGAGGGCTCTGGCGGACATACAGATTTGAACAGACCAGCTGACGCCAAATTTCATCCTGGTGAGTAGCTCCTACATACGAAGCAAACACAAATACAGCGCATCTACCGTACGTGGTGCGTATGTTTACTTACATGCCTCCTCGACTTATAGCCGAAGGCTCTTTTGGTAGAAAGACCCCACGCGCCGAACAGCAACAGCAACAACAAAATCCTTATGCCCCAACACCGTACTATTCATAAGCAATGGATGATGGACTTTTCATAGCAGTACACCCTTCGCGTGAAACGGACTATATAAATTATTGATTTACGGCTAATCTACTATCATCGTACTGGTCGCTTTATGGTTCTCTCTGGTTTTCTCCCAACATTCCCCAAACGTCCCTTTGCTACGGTCTCTGCACTCAGTGTATCCCGTAGACCTCGCTGACCCGGCTCAAGACCTCGACCGGTCAGAAGGGTCTTGGATTCGAGGAGGTTGTTCTTTTGAAAGTTAATCTGTGATAACGGGCTATCGACTGAAGGAGGAAGAGAACTCACAATATAAGTTGTTGCTTGAGCACCGAGACGAAGACTGGCGCCCCCTTCGCGGTAGCGCAAAAGTTTCTGAACATTCCACCGCGTCTTGGGTCTCAAGATACCGGTCGTGTCCTGGAACAGCTTCTTTTTTTCCTCCTCCACAAGTTTCTGTGCATCCTTCGGTGACGCGTTCATAAGAGCTTGGGGTTTCTTTGACACGAGTTTGTGTTTGAGAAGCTCCCAGCCAACGGCGCGACTGGTAATTGCCCAACGAAGGTCTTTCGGATTGTCTACTAGCTCAAGGATCGCTCGAGGAGCATTGTCTGACGGTCGGTTCATGTACTTGTGTATCCGGGTGTAACCACCAGGTCGTTCCGCGTAACGTTTAGCGAAAGTGGTGAACAGTTTCGGAAGCATGGCTCGGTCGAGAAGGAATTTGGAGGCTTTGTCGTAGGAGTGTTGGTTACCGCGTTTGGCAAGTGTTATCATCTGAAAGAAAAACATGTATTAGCAGGGCATGTTGAAAAGATAGATGAATGAGGCTCAAACTTTTTCGGCCAGTCGGGCTGCTTCCCGGGCTTTGGCTAGTGTCGTCTCGATTTGTTCGTGCTGAAATAATGATGTAACCATATTTCTAGCAAGGTAAAAATGAGCTTCAAACAACCAAGAGTTGTAAAGTACAGGTATTGGCACCTTAGCATGAGCATCCTATGGGCAGGAGGCCGCGAAAGATGACGAAAAGCTTTGCCGTGCTTCATGGCGGTTGAAAGGAAAAGCTAAGGTCAGTCACGCCTTTTGGTCCTTTTTGCATCTTACACCCATGTCCTTCCTCCGTCTTGCACCCCGACTTGCCCTTCGGGCCAACACTGTTGCCATTCCCCGCGCTGCCCTCGTTATGCCGCGCTTTAACCTTACCCAAAAGCAGCCTGTGCTGCGTGCGACATACGCCTCGTCCGCCGGTCTCTCCAAAGCGGACATCACAACTCGCATCTTTGAAGTTCTCCGTGGTTTCGAAGGTATTAGCCCTGAAAAGGTCTATAACGTTTTTCTTCACTCTTTTTTCGATAAACTCATTGGGTCTAGATCACTGAGAAAGCTGCGTTTGACACAGACCTTGGGCTTGACTCTCTCGACGCTGTTGAGGTTGTTATGGCGGTCGAGGAGGTAACATATTTGTATTATTTTTGGTATTCTCGCGATGCTGAACGCGTTTACAGGAATTCGGCATTGAAATTCCTGACGCGGAAGCTGACGAAATCAAGACTGTTGAACAAGGTGCCACTCTTCTTTCGACTTGTATTGGCAAGAAAAGTCCTCTAACTTTTTTTTCGCTTAGCTATCAATTACATTGCCTCAACACCAGATGGTCGGTGACTTTTTTGCCTCTTTCCAACTAACTAGTACACTCACCCCAAACCCATAGCTTCATAGACATTTTTCATTACATAAGACCCAAGTCGTACACATTGCTCCTGAATTAAATCCATTGTTATCATGTTTCCGTCCGAACCACTTGCCGCTACGGCCCGCACTGTCTCTCCGGCAATCCGGTGTTCCCGTACGAGAAAGGGAGAATGCGCTGTATCCACACTTGTCTCATTTCTACCATCTTCAATCCTTCAATCCTTGTTATGAGAGAAATAACTGTTTCAGATCCCTTCCTTCGGGTTGAGACTACACTTGGTGAAGGTCCGTTACCCAGTCATTTCTGGTCATATGGCACCCTCTGATGCTCACAACCTCAGGTCCCATCTACGATCCCGAAACCCACAGTCTCCATTTCCTTGACATCTTGGAAGGCCGTGTTTTTCATGTTGATTTGACCTCGAAGGACTACACTGTGGACAACTACGCCCCCGAAATGATCACCTCCATCAACCTTCGTACAAACGGAAAAGGTCTAGTCTGCACAACTGCGAAAGGTTTCGCTATAATCGATGATGGAAAACTGGAGTATTTGAGTCAACCACTTACGCCAGAACAACTAGAGCATTCCAGGTTCAATGTGAGTGGCGTGACCAAGAAATATTGTGATCACAGAGTTGAAAGACCGTATAAAGGATGGGGCTTGCGCTTCCAATGGAATGTACTTTGCAGGAACTCTCTTCCATGAGTCGAAGGGACGTGCCTGGAAAGCTTTACCGTTATGATCCGCAAAAAGGAGAAGCGGTGGTCGTAGATCCTGGACCATTCACTGTAGTTTCTTTGATATCTTTCCGGAAGACGGTCTCTAATATATTGAACGTTCAGGACTCGAATGGCATTGGTTGGAGTCCGGATAATCGAACGCTGTATGTTCTTCCTATATGCCCGTGCCACGTTCAATTAGCTGATTCAAAGTGTAGATATTTCACAGATTCAATGAACCATCTCATATACGCTTATGATTATCATGACGGAGAAATCACCAATAGACGAGTTCACATAAACCTAGAAGGAGTTACAGGTCGGAACACCTGATGGTCTTGCTGTTGATGAGGAAGGTTGTGTTTGGACAGCCATGTTCGTAGCTCAAGCCTTGATTTTCATTCTTACAATACGCTTCATGCTCATTCTTCTTAGATGGGGTGGATCTAAACTTATTCGATTTACGAAGGATGGGTCCGCAGTTAGACCTTATTATACATTTCCAACTGTATACAAGGTCACTGCTGTTTGTTTTGGTGGTAAGAACGGCTCCTTCGGACCAAGTGCAACTTGATTAATGATTCCTTAAAGGACCAGCCTACGACCAGTTATACGTGACGACTGCAAAGGCTCATGCAGTCAGTGGAGACCCTGCGTTGCACGACAAGTACCCAGATGGAGGCCACCTTTTCCATATTGACTTGTCGGGGCAGTTCCGTGGACTAGTACGGGGAAGATTCCCCGGTTGATGCTGAATCTTTCTTGGTCTCTCGAATCAGCATGCTAATATCGCGGTTTGTTTCTTGGTTGATCAAGTCGCAGCATAGTTTTGATGGTAGTAGCACAAAGGCACGAGCAAAGAATATATATATTTGCGAATCCAGGACGAACAACTTGGTACTTTTTCCCTCATTCGGATAAGACAGCCGACCTCTTTGACATACTGCGGAAGTGCAGATGATTCCTCGGTGTGCATACAACAAATGTGACTCGTCATTGTGGTCCTCTAAGAACGACGATGACTTCCCCTCTACATCTTGTGTACTTCAATTGCCGTGGGCGTTGTGAACCCATTCGATTGCTTCTTGCAGATCGTGGAACCCCTCATGAATTTACAGAGTACACGCTCGATGACTGGCAAGAGTATGTGAAAACCAAGGAGTTTCTGTTCGAAGTGCCCTATGCAGCATTACCTGTTTTGAAGGATGCAAGTAATGGCTTGATTTTGCCAGGAGACAGGTGCGATCCTAGCTTATCTCGATGGACTTGCGGAGAAGAAAGAGGTGAGTGTGGTCGTGCTTCAAATGGCGTCCCATGTTGACCTCATTCCAGGTTGGCCTTGTTGAATCTGTAAGGCGGGTTAGTCTAAGGGATGCGTCTCTATTCTTTGTGAATCGAACTTCGCAACGTACTGGGAATCCTGTGAGACTTAGACTCACGTATATGATCTGAACTCGCGTTCTGACCACGAGCTATGACAGGTTTGGCTGGAGGATCCCAGCCGCGAGGGGGTCAAAGCAACATGCCTAACCTTCTTAAAGGGACTTGAGAGGAGCCTAGAAGTGGAAGGCTTTACCGGCACAGTCGACTTCCTCGATAGCAGCAAGGCGGCAGCCTTTTGTGCGATGTGGATGATAAAAGATATCTTTCCAACACTTTTCCCACTTGACGAAGGATATAAAAAGTCTTACGCTCTGTGGAATGGCATTCTAGCTCGCCCGAATGTGAAGAAATGGGTGGAGAGTCGAGGAGATATTCGTTGGACATTGGCAGAATTCGGAAAGATGGATTATATTCGCAAGATGGCAGAGGGCGGATAGTTTAGAAATGCACAATCATATAATAATTCCCAGATATTGCTAATTCTTTCCGTATGTCAACGAGCGGGAAAGGCATGGAAACAAAGAATGTTTAAGACTCTTACGAAGTTCTTGTACAGATCGAGACATGGTTGTTCCTTGCTTGTCAGTTTGTTGTTTTTGGTTGATCAAGCTGTTGCCATATACCTTTAAATGACGGTAGTAGCACAAAGGCAGGAGCAGAGTGTTTTTTTATTATGAAACTAGGAGGAGCAGTTCGAAATCTTTCCTGCATTCGATTAACAATGGCGAGCTCTTTGACATTCTTGCGTCATCGTGACTTGTTTCATCGCAGGCGCAGTATTATCGAAAGTTGCCTAGGGAGGCTAGGCGATTCTTTGGTATACATCTCAAAAAAATGTGATTGGTCATTGTCGCGATCCTCTACAGACAACGATGTCTTCTCCTCTCCGTCTTCAATACTTCAATTGCCGAGGACACTGTGAACCTATCCGGCTACTCCTTGCAGATCACGGGACCCCCCACGAATTCACGGAGTACGCGCTCGATGACTGGCAAGAATATGTGAAAACCAAGGAGTTTTCGGTAGAAGTACCTTACGCAGCATTGCCTGTGTTTAACGATCCGAGAAACGGTCTGATTTTGGCAGAGACAAGCGCAATTCTGGAATACCTCGATGGACTTGCAGAGAGAAGAAAGAGGTAGGGCGCCGTGTTCGTGCTCCAGACGATTTCCCAGGTTTAAGTTTGTTCCAGCTTAGCCTTGTCGAATCTGTAAGGCAAGTTAGTCTGAGGGATGCATCTCTCTTCTTCGTAAACCGTACCTTGCAACGTACTGGCAGTCCTGTGAGATTTGGAATCAAGTATGGGATTCAAAGTTAGGCACTGATCACTGGCGTGCATAGGTTTGGCTGGAAGAACCCTAGCCGTGAAGGAGTCAAAGCAACATGCTTGACCTTTTTGAAGGGACTCGAGAGAAGCCTGGAAGTGGAAGGCTTTACCTGGGCACAGTCGACTTCCTCGATAGCAGCAAGGCGGCAGCCTTTTGCGCTATATGGATGATAAAAGACATCTTCCCAAAATTATTTCCACTTGACGAAGAATATAAAAGGTCCTATACGCTGTGGACTAGCGTTCTGTTCCGGCCAAGTGTCAAGAAATGGGTCGACAATCGAGCAGATGTGCGTTGGACCTTCGCGGAATTCGGACAGATGGATTACATTCGCAAGATGGCAGAGAGCGTATAGTGGAGACATGCACAAGGATATGATACTTCCCATATATTTTCTAATTTCGTCTGTATGCCGATAACGAGCGAAATTAAAAAAGAAGCATTGAAACAAAGAGCATCGTCGTGATTTGCGAATGTGACTCGGATTGTCACATCGACTGCACAGTGTAACCAGCGTCACGAGGCGTTTCGACGTTCACTTCACTCCACCTCCATCGGTCAAGACCACCCTCAAGGTTCGCCTCTTTCTGGGAAACCTATTCTTTTTCAGAATGGATACCAGTATTCCCGTCGTGTTCAAAGTTTGCTGATGTATAGCATAGACTCCCCCGGTAATGGCTACGATTTCGTCGACTCCCATCATAATAGATGGCAAGGGTCACCTTCTTGGCCGTCTTGCCTCAATCGTGTCCAAGCAGATTCTCTCTGGACAGAAAATCGTTGTCTTACGTGCCGAGGAAATCAATATCTCCTGGCTCTTTCTTCCGCAACAAGGTCTCTTTATCTGCTTCTCCACATCGCGTCTACATAACACTCACACACGCTGAATTTATTAGCTTCGTTATCATAACTTCCTCCATAAACGTCATATAGTCAACCCCAAAAAATCTGGCCCCTTCCATCACCGCGCTCCTTCCAAGATTCTCTATAGAGCCATCCGCGGCATGGTTCCTCACAAAACCCCTCGCGGTGCAGCAGCCCTTGAACGTCTCAAGATCTTCGAGGGTGTCCCTCCTCCTTACGACCGCAAGAAGCGTATGGTTGTTCCAGAAGCCCTTCGCGTCTTGAGGCTGAAACCTGGGACGCAAATATTGTACTGTCAAGGTATGTTTTTTTTCCCTTTACCACCTCTTTCATTCAGATAATTTAAATATCTACAGCGGCTATCTCACGAAGTTGGTTGGGGCTATAAGGACGTTGTTGACCGTCTTGAAGAGAAGAGGAAGGTTAAAGCCCGAGCGTTCCACGAGCGCAAGGTAGGGAGCTACACTGATCAAATAATACTTTTTTACTGACAGTATCTCAGATCGCTACTATCAAATTGCGCCAAAAGGCACAGGCGGACGCTGCTGTCTCTTTCGGAGAGCTGACAACCCATGGATACTAGGCGGAAACGATGTGTTTATGTCTTAACCCCCCCTATGCCAGACCATGTACCAGCGTATGATTGCTATGTGCGAATTTGCTTTGTGAACTAGATCCACTCAGTACAAGTTGTATCGCCTGAGTCAGTAAATGGTCTCGAATAATAGCCGCGCGCTGCACGTGCAACTGAGACTCGACTGGCGTTCGCCGTTCGCGTCTTGCCAGCTTCGTCCATCCCCAAATCACCGTTTCACCTCTCCACCCCTTCCTGTTCTCTTCTTTTGCCATGTCTAACCCTGAGACTGACAACCGTTCCCGTGGGTCTTTAATTATTAAAAAGAGAAGGAAAGTTGAACGCTCACTTCGGCAAATTTGCAGCTTCACCGCCTCCCGAGTCCCGTTCACCAAGTCCTGCCGCGGGCGATGAACTGACTTTGCGTGCGCTCGTCTCAACAAAAGATGCCGGCGTCATCATTGGCAAAGGCGGCAAGAATGTTGCTGAATTGCGCGAGCAGTCCGCCGTCAAAGCCGGCGTCAGCAAGGTCATGCCTGGTGTTCACTGAGCGCATCCTTACAGTCAGTGGTTCACCTGAAGCGGTTGCCAAGGTTTGTTTCTTTTCATCGCTTGTATTTGTCCTTACTTAAACCGTCCTGTCCAGGCCTATACCGCAATGATCTCACAGTTGGTGACCTCCACTCCACCCTCTCCGTCGCCTGTCGCGTCTTCATCCTCATCGCACACTTCCATCCGTCTCCTTATATCACACAACCTCATGGGCACCATCATTGGTCGCAACGGTCTTCGAATCAAAACCATTCAGGATGCCTCTGGCGCCCGCATGATTGCATCCAAAGACATGCTACCCAACTCGACTGAGCGCATCGTTGAAGTACAAGGATCTCCGGATGTCATCGGAAAAGCCATCGAGGAAATTGGTAAATCCTTACTGGAAGACTGGGAACGCGGGGCCGGTACCGTGCTCTACCAACCTGGGACTGCTGACGCTACCAGTTCGAATCGTCGTTCTATTAACGGCCTACCTACTTCTCCAACTACCCCCAGACGCCCTGGTGGTGGCAGGTCCTCTCCTCCCTTCTCTCCAGCCGGAGCTAGTGCTACCACTCCTTTATCCCCCACCTCTTCAGTCCAACCTCCGCACACAAAACATTTCCATTCCCTCTGACATGGTCGGCTGCATCATTGGCCGAGGTGGCAGCAAGATCACTGAAATCCGTCGTTTGTCGGGATCGAAAATCTCGATTGCTAAAACGCCTCATGACGAGACTGGAGAAAGGATGTTCACCATCGTTGGAACTCCAGAAGCAAACGAGAAGGCCCTGTTTCTACTCTATAATCAGCTTGAGAGCGAGAAGGAAAGGAGAGTTGGTCGTGAGTCGGACGATGCGCAAGAGTAGACAAGAGTGACTTCCGAGTTAGACGGCTTCCTGTCTCTGAATAATCGAGTTACTTTTGCGACCCCTTGCAATATTTGGTAAGTTTTTTCCTGTCCTTAGCAAATTTATGCCCAGTCCTCTAATTCTATACAGTTTTCGGCTCCTCCAAAACTGAAGCAGGCCAGTTCCTGGCTTCAAACCTTCTTCCCTGTTGACTCGTGCCCACCGCCTTCCTCGTCCCAACTTCTTGAACCTCTCTCCTTCCCCCCAACCCCTCACGTCTCTCTTGCCTTCCCCCTTGCTCCCTATGCACCATGCGCTGTCTTTTGTAGGGTCAATTGAAGTGTTCCTTACTAGCTGTAATGAACCAGGACTTAATAACTTTTGCTCATAATATCCGTATCCTACCGTATTGCTGTTATGTTTGCTACCCAAAATATTGACCAGGATGAATTGCAAGTGTGTATGTATACTTTATTCCGAATTCTAAATTTGAGAGTGATGTAGTCGGACTAAAGAAACTTGAACTCGTACTTGCATCAGGGAATTTGTGGCTCAGACTTGAGTTCATGTTCTCCTAGACTCTCTGGCTATGGCAAACCCACATCAGTATGCGTATTCCAGCCATTATGCTCAGGCATACATGCAGGCAGCAGCAGTTAGTCCATCGACGACGAACGCTGCAACGTTCACTCACATTCCTCCGAATTCAAATTTCTCTGTCTCTTCTTCCTCCATGGTATCTCAACCACCCTTGCGAGCATCTATGAGCACTTGGTACACTCCAGGTTCTGCTCGATGTCCACAACAAGGATGTTCGTTTTATGGGTCTGCAAACTCTGTTGAGACGCACTTGATGGACAGACATCTTATTTTCCCTATTGGTTGGGAAAAGAGAGCTAAGAAAGCTGATTGGGATGCTGATCCTTCTCTTAAAGGGTTCTATTTTTTTTTCCCACTTCATTCATGTTTGAGAAATTTCTAACCTCCCGCTCCTTGAAGGAAACGAATCCCTATTCAAGGGACATCAGTTAACTTGGATGATCCCGAAGTACTTGCAGCCTGGATTGCGGAGAGGAAAAAGAGGTGGCCCACGCAGGAGAGAGTTGCGGAGAAGAAAAGAAAGCTGGAAGAAGCGTTAGAGAGCGGACAGTTGCCTCTTCAAGTTGGAGGAAGCATGGCGAAGAGGAATAAACCGAATCCGACCAATGATTTGAATGAGAGAACTGCCTTCACAGGTAGAGGGAGAGGCAAAGGTGACCGCGGTGGCGGGAGAGGTAGCAGAGCTGGTAGAGGTGCTGGAAGAGGTCGAGGAGGAGCGATCTCTCCGAGACCAGCACCAGTATTGGACCCTTCAGATGACGACGACGACGACGCGCCACCAGAAGCTCAGTCTTCCAAAGTAAGCCCTAACGTATCCAACACATCAGAAGCACCAGGGAGCCCAACTCAAAAGTCTCATTTACTTGTACCGGAGCGACGATCCCGAGCCCAACCGCCACTCAGAGGACCTGCAGGACCAAAAGCCCCTCCCCGCAATCCATATGCTGTTCGGCCAACACTACTTCGAAATGTATGTGCACCACAAACTTATGCTTGCCAGCAGAAGACCTTAATCTGCCTAGTTGTTACTACCGGAGATTCGAATGACAGTTTCGAATCTTTCTCAAGCTATTCGGTTCATTGTCGACAACAACTTTTTCGAAAGCGTCGAGGTTCGCCCAGGGCAAGCCAGTGAACTCAGGATTCAGGTTTTGGAGCAGACTTCTGCACCTCAAGACGAAACTACGTAGCTATCTCCCCCACAATCGATGCAGAGATTCAGAATGAAACCCATAAGAACTATATTAGAAAGTTATGCTCTAAACCATGCGGGTGAGCTAATGTAATGAGAAAAAGTATCGTATGTGTAAGTGTATGTGTAAGCGACAGAAAAATGTCTAACAAAGCAATCGATAACATATATGGAAAGCGCGCTTTTATACGGTAAAAGCCTATGGACTAAATGAGACTAATGAGAGGGAACTCCGCCTCTGTGGTTGTCTTGTCGGGGAATTCGATGACTGCAACAGAGACAATGCAGCACATGATGGAGTAAATGCCCACCCGACGACCTTCTCCCTTCCTGTGCACATCTTATTGAGCTCAGTACTGGGACTAACGAGAGGTATTCTTGGACCTTCGTCGTACGCAATGCTCGGCTCTTGGATGGGGTGAGAGGAAGGCATGGATTGTAGGGAATGACGCAGGGCTAGGAGACGAAGATAAACAGGGTTCTGGACAATCCTGAGACGAGGGTTTAAAGTAATTTGAGGCTCTGGTTCTGGTTCTGGAGGCGGGGACTTATACTTTAAAGGGCCGGATGCAAGTGTCGGAACAGGCTGAGCGGCGAGACGCTGTGTTATAGACGATCGAGACCGTGTCTGCGAACGACCTCGGACAATTTGAGGTGGCGAGGTTTCAGACATGGGAGGGAAAGGTTCATGAACTGCGTTGGAAGGGAAAGGTCTAGGACCCAGTGCAAAGGTTAAACTGTCCTCGCTATCTGGCTCATCTTCGATTAGTGAGGAGAAAAGTAGCCGAACATTAGTTGAACTGGCACGATAGCCGGGCCGAGCCAGAGGAGGAAGTCGTGAGGAAGAATGCGACGGAGATGTGTCGCTCTCTGATTCAGACTCGTCGGATACATAGTCGTCAGAGTAATAAGAGAGGTCGTAGGAATGCACAGTAGCTCGGACATAGGCCTCTTGAAGGCTTTTCGCATAGCTGAGCAGCTGTTCAAAAGCGCTGGGTATTCTTCGATGAGCGCGAACAATGGCCTGAGTGTCCTTAGTGGACGGACGGAGAGACCGACGACGGCGTTTTCCAGGCCGGCTGGGAAGAGGAGGGAACGTGGAGAGGAGAAGCAAGGAGGTCGACACGGGTACGCTTTAGTGGCAACTTGGATGGACACGAAGTGGAAGCAGTACCGCCTACACATTGGCACTCCAGCTCTGGAGAAGGAGGAGCGAACAACCATGAACGGAGTGAGTTGGCCCGTTTAAGTAAAGGAGCGCCAGAGGAAGTCGGGGGTGAAGTGGAAGGGCTGGTGAGGATTGGAGACGAATATCCTGACGACGCTGGGGACGAAAACAACGAGCCACCTGAACTGGCCGAGGAGGCAGTCAAGGGAGACCCACACGAGCAACGTTGAGCAAGAGAGGAAAGTGGTAAAGGAGATACACGCCGCTTGCGTGACTTGTTAATGCCAGCGTTGAATACAGCTCGCAGCTCGAAGCTGTCCTCTTCGTCATCCCACAGGGGTCCCCGTTTCGAACAAAGCACTGTCTCATTGCTCAGCTCATTCTGCGTCTTCTTCTCAGCAAGCCGTCTCCTGCGAGTCCATTTCGCGTGACCAAGCGTTTGGTGTGGCAGCACCGGGATATCATACAGCAACTCATCCTCCTTTGCGGGCTCGTCTAAGAAGTGATGCAGAGGCACCCGGGTATGTGAAATGCCAGACAGCGAAAACCGTGGCGGGGGTGCATGCGGCAGAGGCATGGGAGGGTGGCAAAGGGCAGTACTGAGCCGGCTTCTTTCTGGGACCAGCCTTATATTCATCCGCTTCCCCGCCTCGTGGCCGTGGCCTTCGCTTGTTGATTGCGAAGCTCTTCAACTCTTTTCTACATTTGTTCTACTTTAACCCTCTAAGAGTTAAAACAATTATTTCATTCTTAACATTTTACACACCAAATATTCTTCCGTGCATTTCATCCATTGGCCACGACTGGACTACAATGTTCTCGACATTCAATCAACGACAACCGCACAGCCACATAGAGTTGTTATCTTGAACCAATGAGGTCGCCCGAGTGCCGAAACCGTCGATCTCATCAAATTCTCGACAAAATCGCGATGGCTAAATTCTCCCCACTTGATAGAGTATCTAGCTTCCTCAAAAAAACACACCATCTCACGCAAGCCCACTTTTTGTGGACAAAAAAAGGACAAGAGAGAAAATATATTAGTCCTCCACTTCTCCAAACTTGTCGGATAAGCCTTGTCTGCACATTGTCCACGACTGCTAGCTTCCTGTATCCTCCCCGCGGCAAGCACCGGACAACCTCTTCAACCTCCGCGTTTCTTTCGGAGGATAAGAGGTTCTCGTTGCTCCGGCGTAAATAGTGACGCCATTCCATCATTGCTCTCTTTAGCTTTACCACTAGAACATGCACGGTTCTTGCGACCCCAGTTCTCCGGAAGAGAGCAATCGATGGCTCATCGATGTATACACAGTACGTACACATTGTATTGCTAGATCTGAACAAGCTGTCAGTTTGCTACGAGGAACGGTAGCCGCGCAGCCTAAGTAAGCGAAGATTCACCTGCTCAAGCACGACTCTGTGCCTCTTGCTCTGGTCAGTCCAATCTAGCAAGAAACTGTAATCCGAATCCCCGAGTATAATACTTAGATAATTCCAGTGTTCAAATTTCAAGAAGTAATCCAAGAGTTGGCCTAAGGATCAATGGTTCAAGGGTACAGAATGCCGGTGAGAAGGAGGAAGCTGCGGGGTTACATTGTGTAACAAGATATTTCGAGAAACATGGACATAGAAGAAGAAGGTCGGACAAGGATGAGAACTCGCCGGAGCGATGCTCGTTTTGGTACTCCAAGCGAGTTGTAACCAAGAGAAGCGAGGTACAGAAAGTCTAGCAGTACAAGATGGAATGGATTGTCGATAAACCAAGTATAATTTCTCAGGCCACCCAACTGAAAGACCGGAGAAGGGGGCAGGAAGAGAGACGTACGAAAATAGCCGCCCATTTCGCACCGGACTTCTCGCGGTCATGGCTAGGGGAGCAGGCGCACAAGATGCTTCTCCTCCAGCCCCTGCACTTGCACTACCTAAGCCCGACTATAAAATCATTAAACCTGCTACAGCTAGACCTGGAGTCAATGACCTTCAAGCGCGGTCCTATGGATGTATGCTTATTAAACCATGTTCTTATTTGGACAATGAACTCATCTTGGTTCGAACAGTCAACGATTATGATGAAGAATACTCGAGACCAGAACACTACATTCGATATATCGGTGAATTTCACGACGCTCTATGTCCTCAGGACGTTCTAATCAAGAATTAGAACCACTTGAAAGCGAACTGTCCACGCAAGTTGAGTACGACATGGATGAACAAGGTATATTCCACTACCTCGAAAGCCACTTTCCCTGACATCACTAATACTCGTTAAGATAATGAATGGCTTGAAATGGCGAATGCCGAGCGGAAGAAAGAGCAAATGGACAAAGTTTCTCCAGAAGTCTTTGAAGTCATTTTCGATCGACTAGAGAAGGAGTGGTTTGACCTCGTACGTGCATATCCAATCCATGTAATTGACATACAATAACAATATAGCTGATTTAATTGTGGATAGACCAAAAACATTCCCAAACCAGATTTTGACATGCCATCCGAAGACTCAACTTGTGCTATCTGCGACGATGCGGAAGGAGAGAACAGCAACGCAATCGTGTTTTGTGATGGATGTAATCTTGCTGTTCACCAAGGTCCGAGCCGTATTTTCTCCCCGAAACAGGTTCTGAAACGCAAGGTACTTCCCTCAGATTGCTACGGTGTACCCTATATCCCCGAAGGCCAGTGGCTCTGTAGGAAGTGCACTGTATCTCCAGAAATGCCTGTGGCAAGTGCCATTCAGTTACTTACATTATTTTTTGTTTTGCCAACATGTTCCTCACGATAGTCTTGCATCCTTTGCCCAAACGAGGGTGGTGCGTTCAAGCAAACCCAAGATGGCGAATGGGTTCATCTTCTCTGCGCCATGTGGGTACCAGAAACCCGCGTGGCAAATGAAGTCTTTATGGAACCGATTACAGGCGTGGAAAGTATCAATAAACAGCGATGGAAATTGGTATGGAGCTTTCTTTCGCCTTGATTTTTCTCACTCACTATCTTTACATGGCAGCGATGTGCCATTTGTCAAGTCAAACAAGGTGCTTGTATCCAGTGCGCCAAAAACTTCTTGTTTTGCGGCTTTCCATGCGACATGTGCTAGAGGGGACAAGTTGCTTATGCCGATGAAATCCTCGTCTGCCATAGACTTAGCGTTGACAGCATTTTGCGAGAAACATCTGCCAGTGAGCTCTTAACTTGGTTCTTATAGATTATTCGTTTATACCTTTCTCAGGAAGAACAAGCTCATATCCGTGAAAAGGCTCTTGCTGCCCAAGATTCCGATGAGGACGAAGACGCAGGCTGAAGACCCTTCTCCTCAACGTAAATCGCAAAAAGCGAAGTCTGCCCGTGCTCACGCCAAGATCTACCATACTGGCCCTCCTCTTGTTCCCGAAATTATCGTTCAGCGTCTCCTGAAATATATTAATAAAGTCAAATTTCGGAAGAAGGATGAATTCGTTCTTTCTTGTTGTCGATACTGGAGCCTGAAGAGAGAAGCAAGAAGAGGGGCACCTTTATTGAAAAGATTACATTTGGAACCTTGGACGGCGAGTGGCGGTTTGAGCCATTCATATGATGTTGCTGGGATGATGGAGCGACGGATAAAACTTGAGGTGTGTTGTTGATTCCTAAACCTCAAATTTCCGCCTCTTAAGATTTTTTTTCTCGATCTACAGCAACTTCGACTGCTAAAAGATGACCTAGCTCGACTGCGACTTCTTGCAGCCGGCTGTCGAAAGCGAGAAATCAAAAAGCTGAAGCAGGCTATGGTTGTTCCTCAGCTGCTCTCGACCGGGTTGTTTGCCCATGAGTCAAGGCTCAGAGGTGCATTTGAGAAAATTATGGGGTAAGGTCCGCTGCTCCCTGAGGTGCAGCGCATTACTCAAAATCCTTGCGTAATAGTCACGACAAAGCTAATCTTTTCCGTCGGCCTGTTACCAAAGCAGAGGCCCCCGATTATTTCGACATTGTCAAACGACCGATGTGCTGGGAGATGATTGACGCCAAGCTAGATCGCCACGAATATTGGGATTTGCAAGTATTTAAGGTGACAAATGCGCACATCTGAGTTTTGCTCTTTTAGCTGACTTGGTACATATAGGATGACGTTCTTTTGGTTCTCGAAAACTCTTTACTCTACAATGCACCGGGGACTCCTCATCATCGAACCGCAACTCGTATTCACAAACAAGCAAGCGACATCATTGCGGGTTTGGCGTCAATTTGTATATCTCATCTTCCAAAAAGTGGACATGTTGCATCCACGAGTCTCCCTTTGCAGCCTGGGGCACTAGATTACTTTGAAGGTTCGCAGCCAGAACCGCATACAAAGATCAAACCAGAGAATGATCTGGAGCAACCCTTGTCCAGCGAATTCGTCCCTCGGCAAAATGGCTTCTCTCCTCCATTGACCACCACCGCCACCACCCCACCGCCAGATACCCCTGGTTCAGTCTTCGGACCACCTGCTACTCCAGCGCCGAGCGTCACTCCAACTACAACAGAAGACACTCCAGGTAATCTAGAACCACCGGATTCCGTTCTCGAGATCCTTCACTCTCATCATTCATTGCCTCTGATGTCAAATTTGTGTTGCCTCACGGACAGGACCCCATTTCTTACCTTGCCGATTTCCATTTTGGAGAGATGAAGCAACAGTCTCCCTTTCCTTCCGTTTCTCCTCTCCCACCGCCAGCTGAGTCGCCTGCGGAACCTGTTGCCTCTTCTGATTCTGCTGCCCTTGGCCCGATGGATACCGATGCCGATCTGCCTTTGGATAAAAACTTTGGTGTACCAGAAATTTCTATGATGCAATTAGAGGAAGACATCCCGCTTTCTAAGCCCTCGCGAAAAGACCTAGATGCAGAACTCGATGCTTCACCGGGCTTTGCCGCTCGAAAACCTGCTCGAGCTTTGGAAAAGCACGTGCACATCGAGGATGTGAGCGCTCCTGTTCCACAGGGGACGTTATCTTCGCCTTCTCTCACTGAGCTTGGTTCATCCACCGATCCTTTTGGGCTCTATCTAGACACGAATGCCGGCTTACTAGATCCGCCGCCTGTTGCACCAGCACTATCAACACCACCTAATCGACGTAGTCAGAGCTTTGTTCCTCCTACCTCACCTTCCACTCCTGCCATTGTTCATGATGTCGACAAGAAGGGATCTTTACTCACTTTGAGACAGGATGGGTCCTTCCCGAGGGCTCTAGGAGAAATAACCGAGTGTCCTATGATGAAAGGATAGCAATCGTTGCCTCGACTTCTGGCCCTCCATCGTCTAGTTCGTCACCCTCGACCAAAGAGCGAGGTCAGCCCCCCAAAAAGAAAGCTAGAACCGGTTCCTCGAAACTGAGCAAGTTCAGTACCCCTGCAAGCGAGAACGAAACTTTAGGAGGACCTTTATCAGACGCTAGTACATCCAACCGTCGTTCCAGAAGCAAAGCTGAAAGTATAGGTCCTTTTTATAGTGATGATCCACCTCTGTCAACAGATCCGGATGGCTGGACTCGACTGCCGGAAACCATTTCTGTCGACCCAGATGGCGTTCCTGTTGTCGAACAGCTTGATACACCTGCAACAAGAAGACGACTTGCGATGACACGCAAGCGTTCTCAGCACAATACCCTCGATGCTATGAGGCAAGAACGACTTGCAGCTATGGATGTTGAAGGATTGAATGAGGGGAGTGATCTGAGCGACCGGGATGACAAAGAGGATGACAAGCTGAAGCAAGAACCTCGATCAAGCAGGTCAAACATTCGCAAAATTGATAAAATGGTCTCCAGCCCAAAGAAAACTGGTTTTTCCAGAGTGGATCTTACCCGCTGTCCTGAACATCTGGCTGTAGTCCCAGATAGTAAAGGCCGAGTGGTTCCTGGTACGCTAGGTAAGGATCACGTTCTCTCTTCTCAAGGCTAGTCACTAATTTGTTTAGTCTGGGCCAAAGCGAATAGCTTCCCTTGGTGGCCAGGTACACTGCAAGATGTTAACGATTCAGAGGTTCCCAAAGAGCTTGCGAATGAAGCGAAGGCGAAGACTGCCAGCAAAGAAAAGCTGTTCTGTGTGCAATTTTTCGACTCAGGTAACACATGGTGAGCTCTGAGGCCTCCATCAATTCTGTGTTTTAATTTATTTCTAGGACCTTGCAGCCAAGCAAGAAATTACGTTTGTTTGGTATCGATGAAGATCATGATGCAAAAATGCTCACGCCTTCTGCCATGAAAAATAGCACCGGAAGAAGGAGCAAAAATCTCGGTCCACTTCGAGAAGCATACCGCATGGCGAAGAGGGCGCAGACAGGGGAAAATTAAGTCAAACAACGAACTTACGTTGAGAGAAGGTATCGCGATGACCATGCCAGTCCTTGATAGCCACGCTGCTCAGATATCCGTGCACGAGCATGATATAATGGCTCTGGGGATTCGGCAAACTGAATAGGTTTATTATTACGATGACCCTTTCAACCTTTTCGGCGGTGAGTGTTATGAGTGCGCGATACACACTCACTTGCAGCCCAAAGTCTGATTTTAAATTAACCAATTTGAAATACGATGGCCTGTACAATCAGAATTGCATTACCCTTTAGAATCAAGTACATCGATCACAACAATTGGGGAGGTTATATAATCCACGCCCATCTTCTTCTCCCGAACCGCTAACTCCCAGATTTGGCCGAATGTTCCGACTCCAAAACCCTGATGATGCAAAGATTAAGCAGCACAGAAATGCATCCTGTACTGTACCTATGTGACAGAGCTTTTACCACAACACAAGGATTTAACGGTCCTTCTCCAAATGTTCGTTTCATGAGTGCGACGCCGCTTGCGACATCACATTCACGCAGGTACAGCGATTTCTGAAAATACGCTTGAACCGGATTGTGACCTTGGCTCGATTCCGACACAGAGGTGTTCCTTTGCTCCTCATCCCAGACCTGCATCGATGGTTTGCGTTTTTCTGGAGATAAACTTACTTCGTTGTTTGGAGGAATGAAAGGGGGTCAAGTAAAGCTAAAAGCTTGACTCAATTACCGTCATCATCCAACCCTGCTTCGAATTCTCTTCCCTTCTTTTGGGTAAGTTCACCATTTATTCCACGCTCCGATCAGCAGCACACAGTCCTCGTGCCTCCTCAAAAATGTTTTCCCTGTCATCCGCTTATCCAAATACCCCGTCGAAGATCACAGCTTCTACAGGGCACACGCCTACGGGATGAGGATCTCGGTTAGATCGTGTTTGCGGACTGTAAGTTTAAAACACAGGCGTTTTGCTCCATGTTCGGATTCTTGCCTTTTGCTCCCCCTCCTCCTCCTTGCCTTGCAAGTATTATTTTCCTTTAGACGGCTCTCAGTACACATTCCCATGATAACCTACCCGACATCATCCACGTACCCTTGGGTGACGTTTCTCGATGACCATCCCTACAGTTCCTATGTGGAAGGAGGCAAAGGCTACTCTGAATACGACCCTATCCCATCAGGTATGAAAAATGCGAGACTGCTTTTATGCGTTCTAACTCTCGTTAAAGGCTCCCATTGGGAGGGCTGTGACGCGAAACCCTCCATGTCTACCTCCTCCACACCACACACAAGTGGAATTGCCGCATCAACGGTATCTTGGATCTCTGCAGAGGCTTTTGCGGCGAATTACGGAGAACCATCGATTTTCAGCAGTCTCGATACCGCCCCAATTCCCGGCGAAATAGCCAGCGAGGCCAAAGCCCCATTTGATTCCGGCTACTCCAAACATTCAAATCCTCACGATCAGTCTCAATTCTCTGTTACAGGTGATGAATGGTTTCTCCCGAACACCATTTCACCCTACCATTTCGCTGCTCAGCCAAGCAGCTTAGATACCGAAACGCCTCCATTATGTTTCCCTCGTGCATTTCCCACACCATCAATATCCCCACCTGGCATCCCTATCTATCAGCCCAAACCAGAACGGCCTATTCCGCTCGTTTTGTTTGATGATTTTGACTCAGAATTGGCAAACAATCATGTTCCTCTTTCATCAAGGGAAGTGGTGAATCGTACAGAGCACGACTCTTCTGCGACACAACCCTGTTTGGACCCCTCGTTCCAGCAGGTGAGCTGCTCTAGGCTACGAGAAGAAAACCAGTTCATTCCGTTTTCGGATCTATATACATACTACTTCCAATCTCGATGATTAATGACAAGCTTTACACTACGACGAATAAAGTGAGATAATAACACTGTATTTGGCCAGAGAAGACTAAGGGGAGCGAGGTACGCAGAGAGAGACCACAGGATATTAAGCAGACGGAGAGGAGAGAGCTAGACTAACGCTACGGCGAGAGCAAGCTCATATTGAGCTAGCCGCAATGAAAGTACGGCCTTTCGAATCAGTGCCCGATATTATGAATGCTGAGAATGCCACGGTGGTGTCCAATAACGCCGGCCGAATAAGGCTGCGACATAAACGGTTGGTTTGCAACCGCGGCGTAAGGAGCGTTCAGAGTATGACCAGCAAGCGCAGTACGATGAATATCGGGGATATGGTAGGATTTCGTTCCATGAGGCTGTGTACCTGAAGTAGGAATTGGGTAATAATATGAGTTCGCGAAGTGGAGTGCGCTTGGCAAATTTTCTTTATTGGAGGCAGTGGCAGACTCAGCGATAGGATGTAGAGAAGATGAGGCAGCCTGGGCGGCATTTGTTGAGTGGGCACGCCGTGAGGAGGGTGGACTGTGATGAGGCTGAGGGACCACAGTAGAAACCTTTTGCTGCATTGACATGTCTTGCATGTGTGTCATGTATGAGCCACTCGAAGCATGGAGAAGCGAACTCGAGCTAAGAGACGAGTCTATCAGATCGTACATTGAAGAAATTTCGTCTTCCAGAATAAGAGGTGCCGAATTGTCGTTTGGTGAGTGTGTGACAGGTTCTGCAAGAGCATCGAGGATCAAGCCAACTAGAAAGAAGTTCATCCGCAAGAGTTGAATCAAGACTATATTCCTCAACAGATGAGCATGAATCACCAGAAGCCAAGAGAGGTTCCTCGACGGGAGGTGGAGTCTTTGGCTTCCAAGTGAAGCGGTCCTTAATTGATATCGGGTCGAAGACGATTGCTTGCTCAGGTCCAAGTTCATCAATCTCGTAGTAATCCTCGCTTTTAATCGAAGGCTCGCGTTCCTTTGAGAATGGAGGAGAGTCAAATACCTTGTCTGTGGTTAAACACTTTGTATCGCCGACGGTGTCTGCTCGATCCTGCGGAGTAGAGGTCGAGTTTTCGCTGGTGTACACGGGGGTAAGATTTGGAACGAGAATAGGTGCCTTTGCCGATACTCTAGCTTGCTTCTTGATCTTCGGAGTGCGTGGACGCGCTGGTGGAAGAGGTTTAGGCTGACAAAAAACATCAATAACAGCAAAAGATAAAACAACATGGAAACATACTTTCTTTGAAGGTGGTACGAGGTCCCTGCTGCATCCTGTTACGATAAAGATTCAGATGGCGGTCCTCTTTAGCAACTCGTAGCCCTAAGTTATGGGGTCAGAGGGCCTCTTTCGTGTTGGGGAACCGAAATACCGCGAGAATGCAAGTAGTCATAAATGTGCCGTCTATCTACCAAGTACTTATCTTGAACAACTTTACGTTCGTTGTACGAAGGCTGGAGTCCGTGAACCAGGGTTCCGAGGGACTATCAGATCACTAAACGTACCATTTTGGCACCTGGATAGATGAAAGCCTCGAGTTCAGCAACGAGATCAGAGCCAAGGCGTTCGGCGAGACGATAGGGATTGACGCGGCGGGTTTTCTCCTTTGCAGTTTCATCTTCGAACAGAGCTGCGGATGGTGGAGGGGAGGGATCGCGCCGGCGCTTGTTCGCAGACGACGACAGAGGAAGGTCAGGTGACTCAGGAGCATGCAACACGGCGAGCATGGGAGATGGCGAGGAAGAGCGCGAATCCATGAACAGCTCAGGTATAGGGTTGAGGGTGGTGGTGGAAAGCAAGTTAGCCAGAAACTTTGCACCTTTTTTTATATAAGTTTGAAAAAACTCGTTGATCGAGCGCCGCTGTCACAATGAGACACATTCTCGATTATTTCGTCAATTCAAGCCATATTTAAGCTTTAAAACCTAGAAATACAGACTAGCGGCAAAAACGACTATGGAAGGATGAGCGGAGTCCTGGAGCAGGAAAAAAGTGTACCAACTATCTCTTTTAATCTTTGATTGTGCGTCTTCCATCTTTTGGAACAGAGCTGCATCTCCGATGACTCTGGCTGCATCTCGAACCTCACGGCATGTCTCATCCAATCGAGTGATGACACGAACGATCGTTCCTTCTGGAACATCTGTAAGGGCAGTTATCTGTTCGAAAGGCTGCGATTTAGAAAAAAAGTTAGCTCCACTACGACTGGCTCATAGACGATACCCCACCATGCCTTTCGCCCATTCATACACCACCTCAACGAGTCCAAACTTGAGTGTTGAGCGCACCTCCTCTCCAGCAACCTTATGTTTGTCCTGGATTCGTCCAACCCGGTCGCTAATGATCAAAAGCTCCGCCTTTCCTTGCTCGAGTTTCGGTGGAATGACCGGCTCTACGTCCGTTTTCTCCTGAAAAACGAAACAAGATAAGAGGGCTACCACTTCTTCAGGCTCGTAGCTTGCGAGAGTATTCTCTAGAATTAATTCTGTCATTATTAGTTCGTTTGCAGAGTTGATCTAAAACATAAATCAGGGGGGTGGATCCCGTATGAATGGTAGCTACCTCGCAAGCCACACGACCCTTCAACTGTACAGTTGAGTGGTCATCTATGAATTTAAGTTCTTTTAGAACATCGACCCGTTGTTCGTAATCTGGAATCAGGTCCAAATTTTGATCAGAGATAGCTAGCTTCAGAAGGGAGACATTAGATCGTAGAACTTCCTCGCCGTGAACTAGGGAGTACTATTGTGTCGTCAACAATAATGATGGGAAAGGAAGGAACGACTAACGTGGCTGTCAAAGTCTGCGCACAAGAGAGTTTCTGGATTCTCCAACGCCGTCATTATCTCGTTTCTGGCGCGCAACGCCTCTTGAAATTCAAGGGCACGCATGCGAGACCAATCAACCTCTGACACTGACCCCGCTTCACACCACTCTCCGATAAGGTTCTCAAGACCCTGTATCCCCTCGCGCATCCGAGAAATTAGATGTCGATCCACGATGGCATCCACTTCAACCTAGTCAATACTTTGAATATCATCATCTGTAGCGTGTCTCTTCCGCAAACCTTGAGAGTTTTGTTTGTTACATAGGTAATGCTCGTTAGCGGTACTGCCGTAAGTTCGTATGTCCCATCCTTCACAACAAGCGATTCAGCAGATGGGGGCCATCTCGGTGGTACGGCTTGTGAGTCGATATCTACAAATAATAAGATGACGCAAGAATACAGGAAGGCCCTCACTATGCTTTCCGCTCTTTCGGTATTCGCTAACGAGAGCTAAAACAAAGAATCTCTTCGAGGTATCGATAACACCGGACTCGGTAGCACGCGCAAGGGCAGGTTTTAAGAGGATGGCAGCGGAGTTGGTATGGAAATGCTACAGAATCGGGTCAGAAACAAAGGTAAAGGGTGAAGGACATTCCTCTTTACCCCGTCACGAAGGATTACGACTCTCCCCGACGATAAAACTTTCATCCCTTGGGGGTGAATTGTGGCCATTGCGAGCAGGTTGTGATTGATCTTGACCATGTTGGCGGAGTTATTGTAAAACGATCTTATACTTGGTATACAAATGTCACACTCTAGCTTCGGGAGCTGGGACAATTGTTTTTCGCCCTACCCAAGATATCAGAGAGAGAGCTGACGACGACGAAATGACTGACCTCTAAGACCTTCTTCTGCTGATCAGGCAAAAGCTTCTGAGACGCATTTTCTGAGAAACTCCTCTTAATCATCTCCTCTACTTTTAATGCCTCTACACGCAGGAGGTTTAAGATCATATTGTACGTTAGTCTGAATTGTGACGACAAGCGTCCAGGGATGCCAAGCATCATAGTTTGGAGAGCAGTTTGCTGGAAAAGGCACGCATGAGAGAATGAAAAAGATGGGTCAGATTGCTAACCTCCGGCAATGAATCATTCACGACAAGAACTACGGTCCCAGTTGCATCTAAGCCACGACGTCCTGCTCGTCCTGCCATCTGAGTGTATTCTCCTGGTAAGATATCTCTAAAAGAACGGCCGTCATGCTTCCGCATAGAGGAGAACACCACGCATCGGGCTGGCATGTTGACTCCCTAAAAAGGGGTAAGAAACGTTAGGAAGCAGATGAAATGCTATGGGCCTACCATTGCAAAGGTTTCGGTAGCAAACAAAATTTTAACCAAGCCGCGAGCAAAAAGAATTTCTACCAGTTCTTTAACAATGGGGAGGAGACCTCCGTGGTGAACACCAATGCCTCTTGTCAGCAGGTCCCTCATTCGACCAATCTGGGGAAGCTTTCGATCTGGCCCTGACCAATGTGTTACTCGTGAGCTCAGCGGCAATATAAAAGGGGATGCGCACCTTTAAGCCGCGACAGGGCTTTCTCAACAGCCACATGGACCTCACTTTTTTCAACACTGCTGCAAAGATCTGCATTCGTTAATGTCGACGCGTTTTCCTCGCAGCGCTTCTTCGATAAGGTGAAAACGACAACTGGCAAAAGATTTTTCTTCCGAAGGTGACCGAGCAAATGGACGTAGAGGTTTTTGTCTGTAGCGGAATGGATCGTTCTCGTCGATGTAGTTGGTCCACCTCGACCACGACTACCACGAGTGGATGATTGACCGCTTTGACCTCTGCCCCCTCTGCCCGTCTGGCCTCTCCCAGTTGGTGCAGCTCCACGTGCGCCTACTCGCTGCACAGGCGGTAAACCTGCAGCTTCGCGTTCCTTGTCCTGTTTCCTTCGCAGTGCTTCACCAGCCTCTTTGTATCTAATCTCAATCAAACAACGAAAAGAACCGACAAGCCTTAAAGACATACCCTTGACTTAAGAAATTTCTCTTCGCATCAACAATTTTATACATGTCTCGGTTCGCGTAGAGGTAGTGTTCGAGAGGCACAGGGCGCTGTAGAGTTG
Source organism: Flagelloscypha sp. PMI_526 (assembly GCA_021399455.1). Lineage (NCBI taxonomy): Eukaryota > Fungi > Basidiomycota > Agaricomycetes > Agaricales > Niaceae > Flagelloscypha > Flagelloscypha sp. PMI_526. The sequence continues at coordinate 2,313,518 of JAJTUO010000001.1, read as the reverse complement.
AAATGACGTAGATATCCTTCTTCTTGGTGCGCCTAACGATCATTAGATGTATATTTCGCGAAGAATGGGGATCCCAAAAAATACCCAACCCAGTCCGCAAACTCTTTTGTATTTGGCACTGTCGCAGAGAGAAGGATTATGCTGACATGATCAGGTAGCATGATAATGACTTCTTCCCAGACGACACCTCGCTTCGTTCGTGTCAGACACCAATGTATCAGGTTCAAAGGTGGGCATACCTCGGCATCGTTCACATAGTGGACCTCATCGAAAATGACAAACTCAACAGTCTCTAATAAGGTCAGCACCTTTATAGAGCATACTCCTCAGAATCTCAGTCGTCATGATCAAACATGTAGCGTCGGGGTTGATTTGAACATCTCCCGTGAGGATTCCCACAGATGCTGAATTAAAAGTTTGTTTAAAATCACGAAACTTCTGATTCGAGAGAGCTTTGATTGGAGATGTATAGATAGCTCTAGCGTAAAATTTTCAGCGAGCTAGACACTACTAAAACCCAGTTGAATACCTGCCTAGTCATATGCTTTTCGGCAAGGGCAATCGCGTATTCTGCTACGACGGTCTTTCCCGCGGACGTATGAGCTGCAACAAAAACGGAGTCGCCAAGTTCAAGATGATAGACAGCTTGCTTCTGAAATGTGTCCAATTCAAACGGATACTGATGGGCCATTTGTGGCACCAATTCTCGGAAATTGGCTAAAGGTTTATTCACGTCAATGACATGAGCCCAGTCACGCTTTTGTATCTTATCCCTCCGTTTGCGGCGAGATGTCGCTATTGGGTTGAGGTTTGTGCGCTTTCGAGACAAGGTGAATGAGAAGAGGGACATGAGTGAGTTTGCAAAAACAACTGACAGTGGCAGGAAGAAGGTGATCAATTTCTGTAGCGGGACCAGGGTTGGGGAGAGGATTTTCCTCGTCAAGGGCATATTCCATCGCACCTTCGTGGTCGTTCTGCTAACACGTGAAGGATGGACATGGGTGATTCGAAGAGGACACACCGTCTTGTGATATTTTTGAGGGTGGGGCTTCTGAGAAAGTTGTTCCAAAATTTCCAGTTCCTCGTCTAGCTCAGGATCACCCGGCAGCCTTAGTCCTCTTGAAAAGCCTGGAGGAATGGATCTGAGTTTGCCGCTCTCGCGGTCAGCATCCTCCGCCACTAGAGCTAGATCGGATTCGAGATCATCCAGGCCACCAGGCCAGAATGGGACATGGCCAGACTTTCCTCTAACAAAAGTCTTGCTAGGACCTGGTGCTCGATTGAGAGAAGTGGAGGTCAAGCCAGTCTCAACTTTCGGGAGAGGAATCTTATGCAGATGGGAGGGATGATATGTTATAACCAGTATATGTGCCTTACCTCTGTGTATCCGATCACATGGCCGTCGAGCCCACTTCGCGTAAAGGAGAGAGTTGTAGGAGGAGGAGAAGGTTGGTAGTCTAGTAGAGATGGAATGTCCAGAGGAGTTTCCCAGTGCCTAATGAGACGTGAGGCGGATCTGCTTTCAAATTGGTATCGGGAAAAAGAACGAACACTTGGTATTTTGGGAGCCAGTGGCTGGGGAGACGAGCATGTGGGGTTAAGAGCTTTTCCTCAATTTCCCGATGAATTTGTTCACGTGTGGGAAGTTCATGAAGTCCCAATGCTTCCAAAGCCTCTTCTTGGGATGGTGGAACCACAACTCGTTGGACGAGGTCAAGGTGATCCTCAGAGTTCATTGCAGATCGACGAAAGTTAGACGCCTATTTCTTTTTCGCCACCGCAATGGCACGCAGCCTTGACTCCTCGCGTAGTTGTCCACCGCAGAAGATGGCCGCGGCCTTTTCTGCTTCAGCAAAGCCCGTAGTCTCGATGTCTACCTGGTAATATATATCGAGTTCGCGTATGTTACCAAGCCTTGGCTTTTATTTTAATGGTCCCCTCTCTTCAACACGAAGCGCCGATACAACATCTAAATTCTCCCACCGCCACCATGCACATGGACGATCTCCCTTTGGAACTATGGCAGACAATATTTGAAATGGCTGCGCAGTCTGCAGTACACTCAGACCAGCTGCAGCTTATGCTAGTTTCCCGGCAAGTTTGCTCAATGTGAGTGTGGTCGTATCTGTTTATAATATTGTCATTTCCCACTATGCTAGTGTTGAATTTATTTTCTATCACACACTCAATATCGAATGCAGTAGCACGACAACCCCTGATGCGGCATTACGCAGACTTCGTGCATACATTACAGCTATCCCAAGACGATCCATGGACTTTCTCTCATTACGCGTCAAGAAACTACGGTTGATTGTTTCCACTGCTTTAGATCCTGGTTCAATTAGCGACGATCTTCATACCTCCCTTCTTCCGAGCCTCTCTGGTTTAAATCAAGTCTCCATTGGATGGAATTGGAAGGGAAGAACAGCATCTCGCGATGCTGTTTATAGCAAGATTCTTGCGCTCCCTAAGTTGCGTGTTCTCAGTATCGATGGCTCAGGACAGTGGCTGCGACTGAAAGAGCTGTCTGCTCCTTTTGCATCGACCTCTTTGACCCACTTGTCTATCCTTCTACCTCCCACGGATCTTGGTATCTTTCGACATTCTTATAAATTTAGAGAAACGCCAATTCTTTCCGTTCCTAACTCATCTTTTTTTCCCTGCACCATCGATAACGGACGCTTTACTCTTCAAGAATCTGCTCACCAAGTTTTCTTCTCTCCAGTGCGTAGTCGTATGTCCTAGCGGCCAATGGGAAGGCCCTCCAAGTGTATCGGAACTTGAAGCTATTTTCCCTCCCTCTATATATCCCCAAGTAGCCGTTATCCCAATGGTTTCGTGGGGAAATTATTTCGCTGGTGGCTTAGGACTGGGAGGATCTCTTCTCCGGGCAGCCAAAACATTGGATGAAGGCAGAATCCATTCTCCTCAATCGCCATGCCGCGCCGCCTCCTTTAGCCGAACCCGTGCCCGCTAGACCTATGCTCCGAGTCATGGCGCTGTACGATTTTGAAGTATGCACCTAAATCATGCAGATCAATTCCAATATTGACTTTATTTCAGGCAACAGAGGCGGACGAACTTTCCCTTGTGGAGGATCAAATAGTGACTAATGTTGTCAAAGCCTCTGAAGACTGGTGGTGGGGTGCATCTAATCTAAATTCCGGTTATTTCCCTGGTATGGCGTATTCAAGTGCGCGTAGTATTTTCTTCTCACGACGTGTTTTTAGCGATATATACTGAGGAAATTCCTTGATATTTCCACCTGGTCTTTCGGATGTCACATTTTCAGAGTAGATGAAAGTGTATGTGGAAGAGAGAAAGAAATCATGTATATGGAATCAGATCTTTTGGGATTTTACTTTCGTCAATGAGCAGCCTAAAATAATTTCTGACTTTTTCTTTGTAATGTACACGGACACAATGTGGGTGCCTTTTAGCCCTGCTTAGTGGAATAACATAGTGGTGTCGTGAGTCTCACATTACGTCAGTTTCATCTGGTCTTATCTTGCCACCATGGCATTGAATCTTCAAACACAGCTGTTACTATTGACTTTCGTTGTGCTTGTGGTATATCCAACTGGTGCCCATGCCTTTGGAGCGGGTTAGTTTTCTAATCTAAAGAATCTCTTCGCCTGTGTTCACCGAAACTTAGGTGATATCCCGTCTTTTTCGTTAGTCGCTTAATCCACTGTATCTTGTTCATTTTATGTCACTTTGATTATCTAGATACATCGAAGGCAAAGCATTTAGGTATACCTGGTTCTCTGTACCGTCGGATATTTCACTGATCAAGCCTACAGACACGGTAAGACCATCGACAAGAAAATGCCGCTTAGCCAAAAAATCTTACATCAGCCAGGGGACATTGAAAATATCCTTTCCGAGATTGTGAAAGCAAGTGCCCATGTTGGTGGGGGTGGGGGGCTTCTAGGTTTTGCGCAGTCTGTCGTCAGTGCTGCAAGTGGTGGATCCAAGTTTGACAGGAATGACATCAAAAGAGTCTACTTTGGTAATTGGCTTAGGGATTACTCTCAAGCTATGGACATCGCAGGCCTCTCTAAATTAACCGCGGATACTTTGATTATGGTTCTTGGTGTCCTTGGATTCATGGTTAGTTCCCAAGATTTCTTGACAAGTATCGTCTCACGCAGGTTTAACAGACTTTTGGGTACGCATCTGATGAATTTGAGGTTACGGCTGAACGGGTCGGGGTTTATTTGCCCGTCGAACACATCGACAATCCAAAAGGATATGCTGCGAAAAGAGGGAGATGCGCGGACATTCCACCCCAAATTACGTCCCCCCGTTGATGATCGTGAACTTGAAATTGACCGACGGACTGGAATGAAGGTATTCTTTGTTGTATCTGTATTAATTTGGTCAATTGACGTCCAAAGAACTATATGGCTACTGAGAATGCGGGGTGGGATACCTCCACTGCCCACATCAGACGCACCTTGCGTGCTGCCATTGATCATGGTCGACGTGCGGGTGGGCGAGAGGGTGCCGAGGTAAGAATCGAACACACATATACAGCAGTGTATTCAGTTTATCTGCTTAGCTTTATGAAGCCTACCGTTTGCTTGGAACCGGTCTCCATACTTTGGAAGACCTTCTTGCCCACTCCAACTGGTGCGAAATTGGGCTCCGTAAGTTAGGCCATAGCGAGGTCTTTTGCCATGTTGGTGACAACGGTCAGTTTTTCCTACAATCTGGTCCCTATATGTATAATATTCGCGACAGTGTTTGTCGATTCTCCAAATGGCCGTGCCCCGCCTCTGGTTACGGGAACTTTCGGTTCTGCTGACTTCCTGCATTCTTTGATGGGCGAGGCTACAGAGTAAGCATGACGTTTCTATGTTGCGCTCTGTCATCCGGTTTTTGAATCTCCACCCAGCAAAATTTCTCAAGCTAGTGTTACCGATCTCTCTGCAAAAATGGAAGAGGCGAAAAACAGTGAAGCATCTTCCAAGCTTGGAACCCTGAAAAGTCTTCTGGGAAAAATTGGAGGAGGCGGCAACGATGAAAAGCTTTCGCACGCTGAAGCTCTTGAGCAGAAGAGTCAAGCCTATCACTTCAACCCTGACAACATTTGTCCTCCCGAGGTTCAACGTGACATTTGGGATCTGATCAAGTGGAGGGACGGTGTTATGCGGGATGTTTCCCGAGTCATCGAAAATATTCCTGGGCTTAGCGATCTAGTTGAAGAGCTTTCAAACGCTTTGAATGAATGTAAGTCACAGTTCTCCGTACCATAATTTGACACCTCTCTGACACCACCAAAGACGTTTATACTGTTCTCGCTCCCTATCTCGCGGTGCGTAGGACTCGTGTCTCTTAAACCTTCATCACCTTACTTTCACCTAGCCTATCCTATCTCAAACTATGTCAACCCTCGGCGAAGGCAGTCAAGCTGTCATTGATACTGAAGACCAGTACGAGGTCAGGGTTTATATTCTCCATGGCATGCAGACACTTATCTAGGTTAACGCTTACAGGTATTCAACAATCCCCATGCTTCAGACCCATCGCACAGTATCTTGTCTAAGGACCATTTTGGGTTGATCCTGAATGAACCCGCTGGAAAGATTGCACAGGTTGTTGTCATTCACAGCGTCAACTTGGTCGTTCAAGCTTGGGATGGCAATGGCAATCCCTGACCAATACATCGACGAGGTGGGCTTCAGAAACACTCTTGATTCTCACTGATGTCATTGAGAGAAATTAGATTTTGGAGGCTTTCCACCACCCTTATTACGCCTCTGGCCGATCAGCCGTTCAGAATGATATGTTTAGAGAATTGCAGAAGTGGTTTGATGGTCTTGGAGGAGAACAGCGGGAAGTTCTTCAGCGTCTGACCAAAGTCGGAACCTTATTCTCTGCGCTGAACTGAGCTCATTGAATTAATTGCAGGCAAGTGTCAGAGAGGGCAAAAATAAACGGATCGGCTCTGAGGATCACGATGAAGTGGAAACAGGCTATGGCGGGCACTCTCACGCTCGTCCTCAACAGGGTCGACCGTCTGGCGGACAAGGCTACCAACAACAATCGCATTCCGGGAGCCAGGGATACCAGCATTCTTCTGTTGGAGGACAGGGACACCAATCGCACTCTGGAGGACAAGGCTATCAGCAATCGCAGTCTGGAGGCTATGCCTCAGGCGGACGTCAAGACTACGGTGGCGGGAGGCAAGGTATTATCACTTCCCCATTTTCTTAAGCCCACAGCTTATGATTTTCAGATGAAGGTTATGGACAACAGAGCCATGGGTCTGGGGGAGGAGGATATAGCTCTAGTGGGCGGCAAGAGTATTCATCTTCTGGAGGAGGGGGCTATAGTTCCAGTGGGCGGCAAGACCATCCATCTGCTCAAAGTGGTGGCCAACAGAGTTATGGCAGTAATCGCCCTGGTATGTACTCCACCATCGTCCGCTTGTCGAATTTAACTGGCTCTCAGATGAGCACTCTTATAGCGGCGGTTACGGGAGTCATAGTGACCACCAGGACCGCCAGCAGTCTGGTGGAGGATACCGCACCAACCAAAGTGAAACAGAAAGTTACGGGTCGATTGGCCGTCAAGAGCATGGACGCCAAGGTATGTAATGATGAGCGATTTGATCACTCGCTCTTCACTTACTTTATAATTAGAGGTGTATTCTTCAGGTGGTGGCCGTCATACCAGCGAACAACATACCGGTGAATCAAGCCAACGTTCATGCGCTCAAGTTGACTGAACTCGCTTTTTGAATAGGTGACCATCGCCACGGCCGAAATGAGTATGATTCGGGGAGGCAAGAAAGCTACGGGGGTGACCGACATGAATCGTCTGGCCAGCAGGGTTACAGTGGCGGGTTCGGGCAAACCCAGAGCCAAGGTTGAGCTAGAAACATGGTCTTTCAACGTGGATTACTCATCGGACCCTGTCAGATCAATATACATCCAGCACTTATGGTGGGGGGCGTCAAGAGAGCGGATATGGTCAGTCCCAAACGTACGGCGGAGGTGGATACCAGCCTCAGCAGAGCCACGGGAATGATGAAGGTTATCTTGGACGTAGACAAGGTGAGAACTCGCATTCATAATGTCCTTGTAGCTCTGAGCCTGTTGCAGAGGGGCATACTTCTCATGGATACGAGGGTAAGCTAAGCAAATGATATCATGTTCTTTTAGTCATAGTCAAGTCATAGGTGGCCAGAGCGAATATTCGAGCGGTGGCCAGCAATATCAGCACTCTTCAGGTGGTCGAGAACCGCGCGACTCTCGCGATTATTCAGATGACGACAAGAAGAATCGTCACAAGAAAAAGAGCGACGACGAAGATTCGGATGATGGGCGCAAGAAGAAGAAGAAACATGGTCACCGCGAATCCAACGACTCCGATGAAGACCGTCGTAGCGGCTATGGACGCAGCAACGACACCTTTGGTGCAGAGAGGCTGAACATCCAAGATGAAAGCTACGGGTATGAAAGAAATCGCTACTGAAGCCGGAAAAGAACCCCAGGTTGAATTGATTTGAGATGTAACAACAATCGCCTAATTTACAGTAGAGAGTAGAAGGCAAATGCATGACTTGAACGCGAGAGATGGTATATCAAGGAGCTGTTGAGGTCAGCGCCTAGCCAGACGCGTGTTGTTCCACAACCACTCACTACACTCTCATCTGCTTATCGCGTTCTAACCTCTCACCATGGATGACGATGATGCCGATTATATGCAAGGATCTGACGAAGAGGTTTGCGTTTGATGCGCTCAGACCTTGGTGTGATTGCTCACGGTTGTAGGACTTCGTCTATTCAGACGGAGAAGAGGAGGATGACGGAGAGTTCGCCGATGTAGAGAACATGTATTACAAAGCTAAAGGTATACTTAGCTCTTTAGGAGGGTGACTGCCTTTGGTGACGCTCGAGACAGCAAAAAAGGAGGATCATCCTGATGATGCGCTGAAAGACTTCAAGGCAATTGTCGACCAGGAGAGTGAGAAGGGGGACTGGTACGTTCCATTTCATGTGGTATACATTCTCACATCATTTGTGTAGGGGGTTCAAAGCACTGAAACAGTCAACCAAATTGCTGTTCCTCCGTCTGAAACGACCAGAAGATGCTCTCAAGACGTACATACAGCTTCTAACATACACCAAATCGGCTGTGACTAGGAATGAATCTGAAAAGACAATCAACGGTATTCTCGACTACGTCGGAGGAGGCAAAAGTGGTGCCAAGGTTGGTCCATTGGATGTTGACACGCTCGAGAAGTTCTACGAAGCAACACGAAAAGCTCTGCTTGAGGCCAAGAACGACCGGTTATCTGTTAAGACAAATCTCAAGCTTGCTACTCTTTGGTTAAGCAGGAAGGAATTTGGCCGGTTGTCAAAGGTGAGCCCTTTCTCTTTTCTATTACCAACCTCGTTTTGTCTGATAAGGTGTGTTCCAGCTCATCAAAGATCTACACACTGCAACTGCTGCCCTGGGTGATAGCGATGATCAATCTCAAAAAGGCACTCAGCTTCTCGAAATCTATGCCCTCGAAATTCAGATGTACAATGAGACACGGAACGTCAAGAAGCTCAAAGTAAACCTTTTCGTGAAATGCCTTGTTTTCACTTCCCTGACCAGTACTGCACAGGAAATATACAATGCTTCAAACAATGTCCGTTCAGCTATACCACATCCTCGTATTTTAGGAGTGATTAAAGAATGTGGTGGCAAGATGTGGATGGGCGAACGTATGGTCTTCTGAATCCTCTAAGGCATATTATTTAAGCTGTCTTTTTTAGGTCAGTGGAACCGTGCCAGCGAGGACTTTTTCGAGTCCTTTAAGAACTACGATGAAGCAGGGTCGCCCCAGCGAATCCAAGTTTTGAAATATCTTGTGTTAGCCAATATGTTGATGGGTAGTGAAGTCAACCCCTTCGACAGTCAGGAGACCAAACCGTAAGATGTGCTTTCCAATTACCACGAAAACGATTAACTCGATGACAGCTACAAGTCTGACCCAGAAATTACTGCAATGACAGATTTGGTGGATGCCTATCAACGCCGTGAGGTCCATACAGCTGAGAAGATCATCAAAGGCTTGTAATTTTCCCGTCTTTCGACGTGTTGTTGACTATTCCAATTAGACAACCGGCAAACTATCATGGAGGATTCGTTCATTCGATCATATATTGGCGATCTCTTGCGTAGTTTGAGAACATTCTACCTCATCGACTTGATCAAACCGTACACGCGTCTTGAACTTTCGTTCCTAGCCAAGGTAACAAATATTTAACTCATCCATTCGCGAGGAGCAAGTGCTGAAGCATGAAACAGCAACTTAATGTCGACACACCAGAGGTCGAAGAGTTGCTCATTGGGCTCATTTTGGAAGGCAAGGTTGACGGGCGTATTGACCAAGTTGGAATGCGCCTGGAGTTGGATCGGAAGCAGAATTTGGAGAAGAAGCGATATAATGCATTGGAGCGGTGGACAAGAACGCTGGAAAGTGTGCATTCCTCCGTTGTGTCAAAGACATCATCCGGACAAGGTCGTGGCGGCCCAGATCCTGCTTCTGCTTTTGGTGGAATGGATCCATACATGATGCAGGAAAGATGGGGAGGCTTTTAAATGTTTTCTTTTTGCAATTGAACGATATGAAGTTGATTTTATGAGCATCTTTCCAACGTTATAGCAGGCAGTCTAGCAACCAGTTCAGTGCCCAACAAAAAGATACAGACATAGAAAAACGCACTTATAATGCACGAGGAAAAGGCTTCCATTCATAATTCCAGCCATCTCGTGAAGGTGTATCTGCAGGTGCCTTCAACTCACGGGGGAAGAGACCGCGAACTCTGGCTTCAGCCGTTCGAAGTTCATTGCCCCGCATATTCTTCATGAAAACCTTTTCTTCAGGACTTCTCGCTCTCGGGTCATCACGTTTGTTCGCTTCATAATAACGATGTGGGTCAACTTCGGAAAGCACTTCCATTGCCCTTCGCATGCAGTCAAACTTCCGTCGCGTTTCCTCGTCTTGCTGGTGGCGTATATGTCGCTCATGAAGCTTCCAAGCTCTCTCAATTGTTTCGTGTGCCTGTACTGACGGAATAGCGAATTGCAAAGCTTGGGCAACATCTGGTCTCCAGCCACCGGTCGGCGCGGCTCGGGTTCGAAGATTGGATGGCCAAAGTGCACGACGGATGTTGTCCACCTTGGCATTAGGAGCCTCTTGGTCACGTGCAGCGTAATGGCGAATGTTCGCCCAAAGACGGCTGTTTATCGGAGGCTGCCGGTTCACAGCAAGAAGAGACATGGTGGTCAATGGTCAAGAATGTGAAGAAATGATATTTTTACACCCGGATGTAACGCGTGACTTTGATGGCGCAAACTGAAGCACAAAGGTTGGCGTCTCATTCAAGGGGCATAAGTTTAAACATCGCTGCCAAAAAGAAAAAAAAGAAAGACTAAGATTCATTAGGCATCTCTTCGCGAATTATAATCTTGCAGCAACGAGAGTAAGTCACCACAGAATGCATTACAGTAAGGATCGACGAACAGATATCTAAACCCAATCACCCAATGGTAGACACTCGCAAAATTGGTAGGCAATGGGTGCACTCATTTACCAAGCTGTAACTGGTTCTGTTCCATGACAAAGGCCGAAAATGTTCAGCAAATCCTTAAAGCACTTTCCGGTTCAAACCCACAAAAGTAAAATCATTCCCTCATGATACGGGCACAAACTACGTCGCACAGATCTTCATCGATAGGCGGAGAAATGTACGTAAAATCAGTCAGGGAAGTCATCAGGATGATTAATCCTGGACCTTTTGTAGAACCCTCGGCACACGCTCCGAAAAATATACAGAACAAATCACCCTGGAAGGAGGGCAATGTTTTAGGGTACATATCCAAAAGCATATGAGAGCATACACACGTTGAACGCATCTGAGAAGGGTGGGAACACCGAAGTATCGGCCCGAAGTGGGATCCAACCATTATGCCACCCATCGACCTGGAGGAATCCACAGGCTATTCCCAAGCATCTCGGGAAATCCCCTCAACTCATTAATACCACACAAGTTCATTTACAGAAAAATGGCGTGTTCTATGAGCCGAGAAGCCTTGTAGAGACGTATAGGGTAGACACCTGAAAGATCGATCTGAAAGAACGTTGGAGATATTTTAGCAAGAATAGACCGTGTCAATGATATACTGGGAATCAATAAACTAAAACTCGAACCTTTAGAGATGCTCATGTCAAGTCAAACTCTTGCTGAGCCAGCACTCCTTCCAAACCAAACCGAACAGAAAACATTTGGATTCATGCCGAGGGCAAAACGCGAGCCTCCTCATTCTTTAGCTTCGAAGTAAATTGTTTTACACTACTTTGGCGACTCAGCAATCTGCAGTGACCTTCCCAAGCCAATCCTACACTAGCTTCCACGACGAAGAAGTCTCGCTTTCGAATCACCAACACATATACTTGGCCAAGGTGTCAAAACTCGGGAGGGCGTCGTGAGTGTTAAGAGACGAGAAACGAGTCAAAGTTCAACCAGCAAGTTGTTGGGTCAAGGGAAGGTGCCGATATAGTAGAGCGTTTCGAAAATGAACGACTCAGTGACGCATGCTCATCGCGGAAATGAAGATTACGGTCAGTTCCTATCATCCAATGAGCAGAACAAGTTCAAAGACACATTGTAAGCAAGGAACAGCGCGAAAAGCATTTGGAGGCAGCAAGGATCCCGAGAAGCAAGCGCCCCTGGTCGGAGTTCGAAACCAACTTGAGAACAAGACTGATCTTATTTCTGACGGCCATGTTCGCCTCACTCCGGCCACGCGCCGCTCAGCCGTGCATTTCGGGCATTTTTGTAATACACCTGGAGTTTATAACGTCACTTTTAACTCACAATTTCTTTTTCGCCAGAATCCCACATACCAACGGACATTTTCCACAACTCTGGTGGTTCGAGCTCGGAAGGAGAAAGGTGCAAGCCGCCGTATCCCATCGAAGAAGTTACAGGCCGCGAAAACTAAACGAAGAGACGAAGCATGGGTTAAAGAAAACAGAGCTGGAGAGAAATTACCTCTTACTCAGGCTATTCAAGTTCTCCGAGTGAGACAGTTTTCTTAACCTAGCCTTCCATGCCTAACATCTACTCAGGCCGTCGAAGTGACGCGCCCATTAGCTTCATACGAACTTAGCATCAAAACCAAAGCAAAAGCAGGCGCAAATATCGTCAAGGGTCGTTTTGAACTCCCACACAAGGTCGAAATAAAGTCTGACGAGACCATTGTCGTTTTTGCGGAGGGCAGAAAGGCAATGGACGCTAAGAAGGCTGGTGCTCATGTTGTTGGTGGCCTTGAACTCATTGATCGCGTGAGCGTTGCATTCCATGACCTTACCGTTTTTCTATCTCATAGCCTTCTAGCTTCTCACCAACAAAATTCGACCTACAGTTGTTCTCTGCACACCTGCGCTCATAAAATCCATTACACCCAAACTGGGGACGACACTTGGGCCCTTTGGGGCTAATGCCATCAGAACGGAGAGGGAACTGTAACGGATGACATTGCTGGATACTTCCGTCGGCTGGGCAACACGATGGAGTGGAAAGGAAATCGCGAAGGAAGCATCAGCCTACCTATAGCCAAGGTTCGTAACGTTCATTTCGCAGCACATGTGGTGTGTTCACTGATAGTCTCCAGCTACGATTTACTCCAGAGCAAGTCACTGAGAACGTCCGTTCCTTCCTGGACTCTGTAAAGATTGCTACAGGTAATACGAAAGCTCCAGCCTCGTCGACTGGCCGCAGATCCCGCCAGAAAGATGATGGGAATAAACGAAGTATGTAATAATTTTCTAGGCTCGTGATAATTGGTTTTGACATCCTTTCCTTCAGTTGTACCTATTGGCAAAGTCATTTTGACCTCGACGCAGGGTCCCATCTATCCAAATTGCTGATCCATAAAACCAAAAAAAATGGATTTGCATCGTTTTGGTATTTTTAAAAGTCGATAGTTTTACTTATTTACCCATTGTTTAATCCTACCCCCCCAAGCTTTGGGTACAACCTCTTCACCATCAATGAAATCAGGTCCAGTCGCAGAGGTCAAAATTCCAGGTCCCAAGTCCCCAGATTCTTTTCGTCGGGCGGTCTTCGTCCATTGGTAGCTATCGCGCCTCGACTTCTTCCATTTCTTCAAGTTCTCAGAAATACCATCATAAGACTGCATTTTGCGTTTCTGTTCTTTGTGTTTTGAGAGACCCATCTGCTTGCCAATGTCGGCACCTTGCGCGTTACCCGAGGCAGAGTATGGCTCATGCCTTGTAACGACCTTGAGGACAGACTTGTGCGGGAAAATGTCACCCCACGAGGATTTGCGAGCGTCGTAGTAATCCTGTTTCCCTTGAGATTTGGGAATGGTCATGCGCACAATTTTGCCTGTACGAACACACGTAGGTGCAGAAAACGACAATTTAGAAAATGACATACCTTCTTTGGTACAACAATCAAGAATTATGTGTTTATGGGGCTTGATAGGTGGGAAGATTAGCCGTGGCCAGTGATAGGCTTCCTGACGAAGGATATCATCCACATCTACACGAGCAGCCTCTGCTTCGTATACATTTGGCGCCTTTGTGGGGATAGGAATTGGTTCGCTCTTAGGCTCTGCTGTCCTCTTCGTGGCTATTGTCGTCAAGCACTAAGCTCCCGAGGCTGGGCACGAACGACCTCTTGTGTAGCCAATTTATCGAGCTCCCGTTGGCCAATATCGCCAACACGACCAACTTTGGGGCCAAGAGGCATGCCAGGACGAACCCCACGGCGAACGACCACGTAGGAATATTCCACGTCCTCGTGACCCTTTTTAGGTATTTTTTGTCTTTCGCAAGAATTCGGGGCGGTATAATCTCTGTGAGAAGCCGCAAACGATTTTTCTCTTTCCCTGTGACTGGAAAAGAGGGCATTCCTTGTCATGGGGACACTGCAAATATATCAGAGCTCAATGACGACCCTTGTATAAAGATCTTTTACAGGCGCAATAACATGAGATCCACGGACTGCCGATCCGTCCAACTCAGGATTATTTAGCTCTTTTTGACCCATCTGAAGAAGAAGACGCCGAGCTTCGGCAATGCTCTGGAACCCATCTGCGCTATTGTGGTCAATGAGAACCTGTTTCACTTTTAAGCAGCTACCGACATAGAAGAGTTGAGGAAGCATACCATCATATCGGCGCCACTGTCCCACATTTCCTTCACGACTTTCATTCTGTCTAGCGGCCGACTCAAGGACGAGAGGAAGAAGGCTGAGAGTGCAATACTCTCTCCCCTTTCTGCAAGCGGCAATTGGATGGCACTCGAGTTGTAAGATTTTGAAAACTTAAGTCCTTGCCCTCCAGGTCGATCCCTTTATAAAAACAAGTCACGAATGCTCTTCTGAGTGTTAAACGAAAGACTCACCAGCGAGTAGTTCCTTCCCAACCTTCGTCAGACCTTCTCGTTTATCAAATCCAATATACGATTCAAGAGACGTATTTTTAATTTGCTTTTGCGAATCACCGAGCTCCAAGTCCTCCGTCTCGAAAGAATTCTGGAAGGCATAGGCTGCTGCCCTGTACATGTGATGTAACATTAAAAGATAATTCCAGAGAATTAGGTCAGACAAACCAAAAGCCGCTAGCAGTAGCAGAACCCCAATCCATAACAGAGCCTATGCGAAGGGTTGTACCAAGCCGATGCCTCAAGTGATTGAACACGGAATAAATAGCTGAATAATGAGCAGGGAGGGCAATTGCTGCAAATGCAGCTCCATCTCGTTCTCCAGCACGTCTAGAGTGCCGAAAAGAACGATACCGTTTGTCGAATTCAGTTGACCAGGCATCATTTTCTTGAAACAGTCTTTCAGCATCTTCACGGAGCTGATGTTTGTTGGACTCTATGAACCAAGCTAAGTTTTTCGCGTGTGTTTATCAACCTGAAAGAGGAACAAACCAGAAATGAAGGAGGTTATGGCTGTCTGCAATTCAAGAGGAAGCAAAACAGAACCAACTTGTTGGCTTCCAAACGCGGCTGCGGGGGACTTGCGTCCAGTGGGGGAGTCCGGAAGCGTATCCCAGTCGTCATTAGGATGAGGGAAGTCTTCAGAAATAACTTCAAGGACCTTCTCATTTGGTTTCGGATAGTGCCTGGCCTTGCGAACGGACATGTCGATGTCCTTCATTAGACTTTGGTAGCTAGGCATCAAGACTGCCGTTATCTTCAGAAACGAACTCGTTCTGGGCACGAAGATGCACGGAAGTGTGGAGATAGCATCGTGCAAAATGGATAGACCAGTTGCGAGCCACGGGCTGCCAGTGGAGGGTTTGGCGCATCCTGCGAGTGAGAGGCAAATGTAGGAGCATGGTCACGCGTTGACTTGCTCTCTCCACTCATGGCCGACTCTGAACGCCCAGCAAAACGAGTCAAACTCTCCGTTGAACCTGAAGCAAGTTTCAACAGAGCCGCCTCCTGTTGTTCATGATAGTGAAGACGATGAAGATGAAATTATCATCGACGAGGCAGATGCTCGTCCTACTGACCTCTACCTTGATACTGTACGCGTTTATTTAATCCAGTGGCAGAATACAGACTCAATTTTAGCAACAGATCAATCGTGTTGTGTTAGACTTTCGACTTCGAAAAAGTCTGCTCAGTATCTTCAACGAACATCAACTGTTTATGGATGTCTAGTCTGTGGCAAGTACTTTCAGGGCAAGGGCCCGAAGTCATATGCATATTCGCATTCTATTGATGAGGATCACCATGTATTTCTCAATCTAGAGACCGCTAAAGCATGTTTCCTGGCTTTTCAGTCTGTTTTTTAACGCCTGACAAGCCCTTAGTTCTTCGTTCTCCCTGATGGATATCCCAGTCTCGGATCCTTCTTTAGAAGATATACGATCTGTTCTTGCCCCTTCATTTACAAGAGAAGCGGTCTCAATACTCTCCTCCCCATCTTATTTGTCCAAACAATCCTACGACCTTGCACATAACGCCTACCTACCTGGATACGTTGGACTCAACAACATCAAGCACAATGATCATGTTAATGTTGTTATCCATGCCCTTCTTCATGTCGCCCCCCTACGAGACTATCTCCTCCTTTCCAACTTGGTTGGAAAAGAACCAGAACTTGCTGAAGAGGTTCGCGACTTTGGCTAAGAAACTTTGGAACCCCAAGCTCTTCAAAGCCCAAGTTAGTCCACATGAATTTTTGCAGGAGGTTAATAGAGCCAGTGGAGGGAAATTCAGGTTAGAGAAGCAAGGAGATCCTGTGGAGTTCTTGTCGTGGCTTCTCAACCGCCTTCACATCGATATGGGTGGGACAAGGAAGCGAAATTCCAGTCCGTGACATCTATCTATTATACTTCAGAACTCAATAACCTAACCCCTCAGCAAGGTCCCATATTCTCTGTATTTCAAGGTGAACTCAGAGTCGAAATCCAACAGGTGCTTGTCCAATCGGCATCTGGTGGTACTCAAAAACCGAGATTTGATATTGACAGAGGTTTGACTTTGTAACTCATAAGTTTCTGTTCTCATGTTTGACAGCGATCAAAACTAACTCGTCACCCTTTCTCTTTTTGGCTGTTGATCTTCCGCCACCACCTCTCTTTCAGGATGCAGTCGAGAAAAAAAATATCATTCCACAAGTCAGCATTCATTCTGTCCTGTCCAAGTACGATGGGTTTACTACTCAAGTATGTATATTCCTGTGAAGCCACTGATTTCCTCTCTCATGCTGGATCCAAGGAATCCGGAGGGCAATTGCGCCGATACAAATGCAAAATATTGCCTCAGTACATCATTCTTCATTTCAAGCGGTTCACAAACAACAACTTTGTTGATGAGAAAAATCCGACTATTGTCACCTTTCCTCTTCGTGGCTTGGATTTCGCTGACTGTACTGTATCTCGCTTCCCTTTTTTTGTATGTCCTGTATTTACTTTTGTTAAGATGTGGATACTCCATCAACAACTACAATTTACGACCTTGTGGCTAACATCGTTCACGAATCTGTCGCAGGAACCACTCGCGACAAGGAGCACACTGTTTGGAAAGTACACGTAAGAGCCGGTAATGGTGGAGGGAGAGGGCGAAAAATGGCTTCAGCTGCAAGATCTTATGGTCGAGGAGACGAGAAAGGAGATGATTTTCCTTGGAGAGACTGTCCTACAAGTATTCGATCTCCATCTCCTGACAATTTGGGAGCATTTACTAACTAAGGCTTGTAGATCTGGGAACGAAGAGCCCCTTCAGCTTGATGTTGCTTTCGTTCTGTATCTTACACTGTATCGAGACGCTGACAGGTGAACAATCAAGCCAATTCGTATTTGAGTTTAATACTCGAAGGAAGCCGAAACTAATAACGATATCAGGAAAAGTGAGGACAAGTACAGTGGGATTTAAAGGAAGGGGGCGATACAAGTCCGCATGTAAAAGAGAGTGGTGTAGTACGAATGTAAAAAGGGACAGAAAATTAAACTTGACTATATCATCGGAAGGAGCTGTCGACTAGTTCCCTAGCATCTGGTAGTGACATGTCAAATAGGAAATACAGCTACATCAGAGATTTTCTTACTTGCCACGTTTTTTGAGCAGCCTCTTCTTTTGCAGCAGCTTTTTGGGCTCCACTTCCAACGCCCATGGATTCGCCGCGAATTTTGCAAGTTACGATCCAAGTGCGTTGGTGTGGAAGGCCGGTGCTGGATTCTTTGTTCATGGTTAGCATAACTTTATAAGATGTTACATGCTAGCATACCATCCCAGGTCACTAGATGAGTTTCCTGTGTGGCTTGGAAGACTAGAAAATAGAACTTGAGTCATCATTCGGAGAAGACAATGAATGCTGGGACCTACGATTATGAAGCCTAGTAACGTAGTCTTCGGACAAACTGTTAGTGAGCATGAATACAAAGCAAAATGAATCCCACGCACTACTCGGAGCGGAAGACATTGCAGCCCGTCGAGAGTGTCTGTGTTTTGGCATGACCATCTTCGTTTTGTGCGATCCTTTATAAAGTTCTGTTCCATCCCCTGGACCCTCTAGCTGGTTCTTTACCACTTGATATGGTAGGTTGTTCACTAGCAAGACGACGTTGTCAACGAGCCACGCGCACCTTATCATAACTCCTACTAGAATATGGCCAGTAGCAGTCGGATAAGACTAGCGCCGTGATGATGAGAGAGGGGATAGTCAAACAGCAAGGACGAAGAAGGGAAGTAGAATGTTGCAAAGGAGTAGTGACGCGTATGGAGGGCTACACATCATCATTCCAGCTAGTTAAAGCGTTGCCAGGTACAAAGTAAGGTTGTGGACAGTTGTGTAAGCGAAGGTGTGGTACATTGTGCGTTGACGGAGCAGGGTTTTTACACTGCCTACAAGGTTTGATGATTGTTGGTCAGTTCAACCATCGAGATACGGTCAGTGAAGATCATTCTACGGAAGCTCGGTTTCCAAAGTCCGGAATAGGGACCCTACAAGATGTTTGCAAGACTGAGGCTCGATGAATTTCCAAGGATGGGCGGTAGCGGTTAGCCCATTTGTTGCCATTGCACCCTCCTCAGCAAAAAGTAATTAGCATATATATCGAATGATATTCGACGGCATTTTAGGATTTGCAAGTCCGAGGTAAGTTCAAGTAGTGGACGGTATGACGGGTGCCGCACGGAATGGTGGTTCGGGACAAGTAATGATAAGCTGGGTGCGGCATTGGCTTCGGAACGCCATTCGTCAGTTCCGCAACCTTTTGCTTGCCTTTTTAGATTAGTACTAGAGCCAGGAAGACTGGCAGAGACCCCGACCATTCTTGCGTATATGTTGAGTCCAAATATTACGTCTACGTAGGGTCCAGGGACACGCTTGCTTTTGACATGAAAGAACGGGATGGAGATGGACCGACACACCGACATCCAAACCCCGCCGAAGAAGCGAAAACGTGTCATCGGAATTCTGCCGCGGAGGCAATTTTCTCGATCAAAAAAAAGACAGAGACAACAAAGGCAGTTTCCCTGAGAAGAACTTAATTTTCGGACGAGTCGTTCCAGAACAAGAAACCCGTTTTCATAGAAGGGTCAGATAAATATATATGCTAAGCCATGAGGTACATAAGTGATACATGAGATTAGATAAGGCAATTGCGGGATAGAAACAATGTGTGCGGCAATAGACTCAAAACCCCGTTGCCGCTCAGGGTCTACCAAGAACCTTCATTAGCTTTGAGCCACTCGAGCGCCTGAAGAGCCGCATCGTCCTTTGCCCTAAATACAGTTGCGTCAATGAAAAGGCAAGAATGAATGATGAGACAGGTCGATCGGGCTGACACGCACATGTACTTGCGGCTGGCTGTGCCGGTACCTCGAGCTTCACCATTGACTACGGTGCAAAGTGAGCCTTCAGAAATTCACTTCCTGACAGAATCGAACACACTTACTCTTGGCGACACAAATGTGGGTTGGTGCATGACGTTCACCTTCAGTGGATTCAAGCCCTGGGGGAGAAAAGAATGAACAAAGGAAAAGTAAACTACCAAGCGATCGATACGAACAAGAGAGGACTGTAAGGCGGCTTTTGCCCTGAAGATCTGGAGCAGCGGATGAAGAGAAGGATGTCGAATAAGAATGGAGAGCCTAACAGTTGTTGAGTTGAATGGTGCCCTCTATACCAAGTTATAACATAAATTGCGGGGTAAAGCGGGTGGAAGTACTCACGAGGGTTGGCTTCGGTCGAAGGCGAAGACATTCTAAAAAGTATTGGATGGTAGTTGAAGAGTTATAGTGGGAGGTGGAGGGGAAGGGAAAGCAAGGGTAATGTGCTAGTGAAGGTCCATTGGCAAAACGAACGGGTTTTTATGCTTCTCTATGAGAGCCCGTTCCTCGCCTGCCTTGTCTGGAAAGACATGATCGTGTTGGGGATATCTCTGATCAGTGTGGGTCATCGAATGGACATTAACTGCTTCTTTCACTCTCGGGCGTTGCCAGAGGGCTCTTAGGATAGAGCCCCGAGGTGGGTCCAGAAACTCCTCGTCATCCACAGAACCGACCTAATGGAATGCTGAAGTCATTAGTGCGTTACCTGTCTAACACATCCAAACCAAACTTTGTTGTCAAATCCACGCGCACGTCTCATGTTTTGATGGCTTTTGGAAACTCTTAACAAGCGTTAATGACCGTTGAGCTGCAACGAGCCAACTCATACTCAAGATCAGCAGGGTTAAGCATCGAGTCCGAGATACTGCGAACCTCGCTGTCGTATAGGAATAGTCCGATTGTATCAGACATAGTGTTCCGGTTGGATAAAAACACCCGCGAGCAGAGGGTATGAGATCCACGCACACCGATTTCGCGGAGCGATGACAACGGTGAAGGAATGGGCTGATTCCATTGGAGTTACGGATAGCAAAACATGAGGCAAGATGATGGTCAGAATCGTTGAGAGGGGAGAGAAGATCAAAACACGAGGATTGTGTGCGTTTGAGAGTAAAAAAGGTCAATAACACTTGGTGCCGCTTAGAAAATAAGTTGAGGGGTAAAATAAAAAAAGGGAATATGGTTGAATATGTTAAAGGCTGAGTGACGTCGGTGGATTGAGCTGGACCGAAGTGGGTACACTGCGGATATCAGTGATTCAGCAAGAGCAGGCACAGAACAAAGACGCGACTCACGTGAGTTTGTGAGCTTAAATTTCTTGTACTCTACTGCATTGCAGCCAACGCCTGAGAGGCCGC
Organism: Flagelloscypha sp. PMI_526; assembly: GCA_021399455.1. Classification (NCBI taxonomy): domain Eukaryota; kingdom Fungi; phylum Basidiomycota; class Agaricomycetes; order Agaricales; family Niaceae; genus Flagelloscypha; species Flagelloscypha sp. PMI_526. The sequence goes on along the minus strand of JAJTUO010000001.1, from coordinate 2,292,770 downwards.
CAATTCTTTAGCATCGGCCTTTGTGTATGACTGACCACGGCCCCATTCAACACCATTAACTCAATCTTCAATGAGCTCGAGATAAAAGGAGACAAATTCGAAATGTCGCACGCACTTTTCACTAAAACAGTGTGGACAAGTTGATTTTGAGGACCAGAAGTGTAGTATTCGTAATCGACAGTGTACCTGCGTAGCTGGCATGCAGTATTAAGCTTGTTGCGAGCACCTAAGATGACATAACCATTAGAATGTTGATTCAAAGAGCTAATTTTTAAGGGAAATTTACTCTGATCTGAAGGCATAGTGTATGGGTCGATGCTCAGAAGCTGATTAACTGGGATGTATGATAGCTTTGCGCGGAGGGACGTTAGAGGAAAGCTGATGATGTTGGATAACGAGTCATCTCACTTTTATAAAGCAGCTTAACGTGCAGCAGAACAACATTTCCAAGATGGGGAAAGGGACTGGGGTACTTAATCTTATGCGATACCCATTTACTGGATGAGGGGGAGGGGAGAACAATTGTTGATTCGGGGCGCCGTAGAGGGAGGGGCTGTATTGGGATGGCCACCAGGCAGGATGACTCGAATTGAAGTAAAACGTCAATTGAAGAAATATGCTTCTCTCCGACCCTGTCGGTTATCCTGAAGGTGGGGCCTTAAAGGTGTATAGTCAAAGATCGATAGGCTACACGACCTATCTCCTGGAAAGATTAATATGGAGGCCAAAGAAATTCACAATTCAACGACAATGCATTTAGATCTAGAAAATAATTCACCTAATAGACGCAAGAATGCTACGTTTTCGAGGGGGAATCGCAGTGGACGAGCGAAAAACGGAGTTGTTGGAAGTCGCGACGAGATCATTAATACCCGCATACCTGGAACAAAATGATCAATAATATCACAGTTTTAAGACTGTACACTCCTTTTCCATAGCCGATAGTCTTGGAAGGCGCTCGAGGTTTGTCGAGAAGGGGCAAGAATTGATGCGCAAAGCGCTCAGTCGTTTGATTAAAAGCGGCCAATTTACCGTCGGAAGCGCCAATCATCATAGAAAAAAAAAACATCTCGCGTGGCTGAACAACAAATCTTTGATATCTCTGGACCTCTGAGCAAGTAAATCGCGTGGTGTCCAAAGATAAAACAGCTCACCTGAGGACCATATTCAGTGACCAACGAGAAATATTAGTTGGAGAAGCTGTGTACGACCCTGTAAAGAACATACTATTGATAATTGTGAAGACTGTACGCTGGGGTGTGATGGTGTTTAGTCTTGCTCTGGCTGTTTGAGGGAATCGCGTCCAAGTGCTCTGCAATTTACAGCCAGCTGTTCAACGGGATGCCTCCAGAATGGGTTCATGAGGTATATTTGGCAAAATGGCAGAGGTACAATAGTTAGCCAAAGACCAGTGCGATGGGGTGATGTCAGTGTTTGGCGCCTGAATAGGACCGCCGGGATAACAAAACAGGAACGAGGAGGAACCCTGGGCAGCTAGGAAGGAGCATTTGTTGAGTACGTACACCGAAAGTACATCCAAATATCCCGAAGTTGGGACGATACTTAGGGTCAAGGAGGCCGAGTTGGTTCCAGATGCAGGAAGTGGACGAAACACGAAAACGAAAGTCCATGTGTAACCTCATGAGACATTGTTTCGGATGAATAATGTAAGCTCGTAGGGTTAGGACGATAGGAGAACGAGGGAAAAAAGGAAAGGGGCGGCCCCTTTACACAATGATTGAAAAGAGCGATGGAAGGGTGTGGGCGCCTATTCGACGTTCGCATCTGACCATGTCGCAGAGCCAAGGAGATATCCAGGAGCGCATTGCTGCTGCCCGCCGCGAGGCCGAGAGTTTGAAAGAGAAGATTCGAGCAAAACGCGAATCGTCTGCTGACACATCTTGTGAGTAAACGAAAAGATTCTTGACGCTGTAGAGGGTGTTGACCACTGCTCTCTCCCCAAGTGCGGGCCATGGCCGCTGAGGTTGATCCTCTTCCACGCATTGTCATGCGTCCGCGCAGGGCTCTGCGTGGCCATTTGGCTAAGATTTATGCTATGCATTGGGCTGCAGACCGGCGCCATCTCGTTTCGGCTTCCCAGGATGGAAAACTCATCGTTTGGGATGCCTACACAACGAACAAGGTCCACGCCATCCCTCTCCGCTCTAGCTGGGTCATGACTTGCGCATACTCCCCCTCTGGCAATTTCGTTGCTTGTGGAGGTTTGGATAATATCTGCTCCATCTACAACCTTAACAACAAGGACGTCCCTGGAAGCAACGTAAAGGGTGCCCGCGAACTCAGCGCCCACTCTGGCTACCTTTCCTGCTGCAGATTCATCAACGACCGTCAAATTGTCACCTCCTCAGGTGATATGACTTGCATGCTTTGGGATATCGAAGCCGGCGTCCGAGTCGTCGAATTCAGCGACCACACTGGCGACGTGATGAGGTTCGTTCTGATCCCCATCTGACCCCGACATTCTCACCGACCCTGTCTAGTTTGTCCCTTGGCCCCAACCAAAATGTTTTTGTCTCTGGCGCCTGTGACGCTACTGCCAAGCTCTGGGACATCAGGAGTGGTCGTGCCACCCAGACCTTCACTGGACACGAATCTGACATCAATGCCGTCCAGTCCGTTCTTCTTTTCCCTTTCAACCTTCAAATTTTTTTTTCTAAGTCTCACTAGGTTCTTCCCCAACGGAGATGCCTTTGCTACTGGATCCGACGACGCCTCCTGTCGCCTCTTTGATATCCGTGCTGACCGTGAGCTGAATACTTTTACGCATGACAACATCCTTTGTGGCATCACCTCCGTCGCCTTCTCCATTTCTGGCCGCATTCTTTTCGGCGGCTACGATGATTGGACTTGCAATGTCTGGGACACACTCAAGGGTGAACGAGTCGGCGTTCTCACAGGCCATGAAAACCGTGTCAGCTGTCTCGGGGTGAGTGCTGATGGTATGGCTCTTTGCACAGGCAGTTGGGACAGCACACTCAGAGTAAGAAGCGCCCTTTCATCTTATCTCTTCGTTGTGCTTATTTTGCCTTATAGGTGTGGGCATAAATTATCTCCCTCTAGATCGACCGATACCACCCCCCGTCAGCTTACCCACAGATTCCACTCCCCCACAAAAGCCTTCTCTCCTCCCCCTGATTGATTTTGTTGTTGCTTTTTTTTGACATCTGGCTGCTGCCCATCTTAACGGGCACGCTTTTTAGGCACGCTTTATAACTACTACTATCGCTGATCCATTCGTTTGTACAATTTTGATTTCAAATCTGAGGACACCTTTTTTTCTGCACCTTTCTTTGGTCATTGCCTTTGTCTTCAGTTTCTTTGGTTCTCAGGTTAAAATGCAAATCTATCATTGCTCAAGAGAAATAAGTTCGACATGATGGTCGCGTTTCAACTTATTCTAGAGAACGTGTCTCTTTGATCCGCACTTCAACCACCCTCCTACCTTCATTTCGCTGTCTTTCCATTGCCATGTCTGAAGAGGACCGTGCTGCCAAAGCTGCGCGTGCAAAAGCCATGGTTTGTATAGAAATTATTCTTTGAGAAGACGGTTCAGTCTTACAGACTACGGTTGGTAGCTTAAGAAACGTCAGCAACAGAAGAAGGCTGGGACTTCTACACCAGCGAGCACGATAGAGGGCTCTCAATCTCCTGCACGAGTAGCATCACCTGCTCCGGCATTAGATATGCAGGAAGGTAAACGAGACATTTCGGATGTGTAAGTTCTGCCTCAACCTTCTCATTTGGTTTGGTCGTTCATTGACTCTCCTTTTAGTTTTGATTCAGGTCATAATGAAGACTGGATGGCTTCATTACCTCGCGCAAAAACACCTCCTATTTTACCATCCACACCATCCACACCTTTGGCGACTATATCCCCGCCACCATCCAGGCAGCAGAACGGACACGCAGATTCAAAGCCCAATGAAGCTTTGAATAACCGGATAACATATTTGGAATCTGAAAATGGTTCATTGACTTCGAGAATTGCTGAACTTGAGCAGTTACAGAATGGTATGTCTGTTCATGTTCGTTCCTCTTCCGAGCCCAGATAGAATTCTTACATAACTATTATAACCTCGAAAGACTCAAATAGCGCACTTGCTGAGGAACGCACAAAACACTCTAATCTCCAAACAAAAGTGTCTGTACTTCAGTCCGAAATGAACGAAGCCCGGAAGAGCGAGAAAAGTTCGCAGGAAGCATTGAAGAAGAAGATATCGTTTGTGGAAACCGAGAATGCTTCTTTAACTCAACAGATAAAGAAGCTAAGTGATGTTGAACAACGTATGCTCTGCATATTAAGTCCCCACAAACACATTCTAATAAGCTCTAGGCCACCAGTGACACCGAATCACATCTTGCGCGAGAGAAAGCCGAGACATCTCGCCTCAAAGGAGAATTATTCTCTCTCAATTCTACTATTGCGGCGCTATCGGAGGACAAGAGCCGTTTAGAGCCGTTTGAAGCGCGTAAGCCTTTTACGTACGCGTGCCGCGGCAATCCTTCTTATTGGCTCGACCAGAATTCAATGATGCTGCAAGTTCCCTCGAAACTGAGCGAACACGACTCGCTGACCTCCAAGCGGAGCTGGAATCGGCCAGGACTCAGAGCGAAGCAACTCTGCAAAATGAACGTCAGACGATCAATATTCTAGTTTCAGAAAAGTCCGCACTTTCCGCTGAGCTTACGCGGCTACAAAATGTAGAAGATGGTATGCTTCTTCTCAGTGTCGCTTATTTTGTCCCTGTTAATAACACGACTCTTCTGACAGAACTCAGAGACTCTAGTAGCCTTTTCGAGCAAGAACGCCAACGAACCTCCGCGTTAACTGTAGACGTGAATCGCCTGCAGCACGATCACGATGAAGCGACCAGATCCTTAACCGCAGCACGCTCTGAGCTTCAGTCCGTCAGCGATAAATCTCGAGACCAAGAACGCCAGTTGCAGCTTGCCACAGCCTCCATTAATGAATGGAAGGAAGGCAGCTAGTAGACATGAACGTCGTGAGAAGGAGCTAGAAGAGCATATCCAGAGCGATGATCGTGCCGAAAAACTGGAAGCGTCGTTGAAGAATACACAAGACCGGGCCGATGAACTTGAATTTCAACTCTCGAAATTGAAGCAGGTGTGCCTTGCTTTTTTGTTCGAATGCCTCGTTCATTCTGGCTCATTCGCACCCTTCGGTAGACATATACAACCTTGAAAGCGGATCGAGACACGATGGAGTCCCAAGTGAAAGCTTACGAAGCGTCTTCAAAAGAATGGCAAGCGAAGCATGGCACTCTCGATCAACACCTTTCAGCCCAGACCAAACAACTTGACCAAATACAGGCCGAGAAGCAAGATGTACTTCAACAGATGGAACAGCTCAAGAAGGCACATGCCGAAGCCGTCCGGGGATCTGAACAGGATGTCACGTCTCTAAAAGCTAATCTTTTGGATCTACAAACCGAGCTAGAGAATGCTAAGGCTGAAACGTCGGCAACAACAAAGCAACTTTCACTCGCTCGGGCCTGAGGCGAAAAGGGCAACAAGGAGAGTCGAGGACGCCGAGAAAATGCAGAAGGACTTGCAGTCTGAAGTTTATTTCCTTCCTTCTCAGCAGCATGTCACCATGTCTTACATTCCCCTTAGGGCTCGAGTCTCATGCAGTCTCTAAATGAAATGCGACCGAAAATCGTGCAGCTTACGGGAGAGAAGCTGGAGTTGACCGAGAAAATCGATGAGCTTGAGAAGCTTATTCGCGGCCAAGAAACATCTGCTTTAGCTCTCGAGGCTTCTCTTGACGAGACCAGGGCTCACAATGCCGAGTTAGCTAAACAGCTCGATGCTGTCGTGAATGCTCGAGAACAAGAGCGCGCAACTGGCCTAGAAGATTCATCTCAACTGCAAACTGCTTACGCGGCTTTGCAAAGGGACCTAGAATCTGCACATCAAAACATCAAAACTCTAGAGGCTAGGTCGTGCTGCGAGCGCTGTCGAGACTAACGAAGATCCAGGATGAGCTCGAACAATTGACCGCCACTTTTGAGAGTCAACAGACAGAATTATTTTCTTTAAGGTCTCAAGTTGACGAAGGGATTGCTGTTCACTGCATGTTTCACTTGTCTTTTTTTTTTCAGCATTGCTGACGAGGTTTGCAGGATGAGGGCAAGGACTTCTTAGAGCGAAGTCAAGAAGAAGTCGAGTTTCTTCGACAAGAATTGGCAGCCAAAACAGAAGAGCTTGAGGAACTTCGAGATTCCATGCCGCCTCAGTCGACCCCTGCGAACAGATCTCTAGACGACGAGATGCTGAGTTCAATTACGCCAACAGCACGCAATGGATTTGTCCAACGCTCAGTCGACTATCCGTGAGCTGGAAACTAGTCTATTTGACGCTCAAGCTCGTGCACATAACCTTCAAAAGCAAGTTCAGTCTACTGGAAGACAAGGCTTCCAGTACACTCTCCCCCCAGACCTCGCGGCCATCCAGTCGCGCACGACTCCATCGACCAATGTCCTCGGCATCCTCTCGGGGAGGCGTCTCTGCTCCCGTTGCGAGAATAGGATTGGACCTAAATATGTCGCCAGCTACTCAACACAAGCGTAAAGTCAGCCTAGCAATGCTAAGGCAAGGATGGACAGTGAAGGCCTGTCAGTGCGCCATAATCTAGCATCGACTGCTCAGGAAGGGTCGGAAGGCTGGCTTTTCCATGATGACTCATCGAGCACAGTCGTTAGACGAGTCTGCAATTTTTTGGTGTCCATGCTGTGAAGACGATTTAGTTCAGTTGTAGCAAGCAGAATGGCTGGAACCATACTGAAATTTAACGACGGAATTTCTTCTCTTTCCTTCCCCAAGATCACTCCGAAGAACCATCCGTTGATGCGCGCAAGGTTTTGTTTTATTCTGTCGACCAACAGGCCGGCTTCGGAGTTGTTCACTTCGAGTTGTTCACCTGATGAGCGCCAGCGCTTGCAACTTGCACACGACCATCACCAAAGTGCCTTCTTCCGTACTCTCACTTCTACACCTTGACTATCCACTCCTGATTTTCTGTTATTTTGTTTGAGCCTTTCAGGTGGTTGCTGCCCAAAGACGTTATGGCATCACGGAAAGGTGCCAACCCTGGACAGATGACTATCCATCCAAATTTCAACATGCAGCAGAATCTCAAACAAGAATCACCTGCGTTCCGCGGTACCTGACTCATGTTGCGTAGTTAGGGATTCAGTCAGTATTAGGGACAAGGATGTCCTTCATCGTGCGAATGTTGTTTGTTCATTGTTTTTTTTGTGTCTGCCTGACTCTGCCATGTTTTTTGCGTGGTTGTCAACCGATGCCATTCCGGCGTTCACGCATTTGCCAGATTAGAAGTCCTATTCACTCAATCATGAATTTTTGACAGGCTACGCGAATCGTGCTTAATGTACCGTTGATATATATGTAGTGCCTCCGTCCTGATTCTGACTTTTACCTTTTTGTCAGTTCCCCTTTCCGTCGTCCCATGTTCAAGTCGATTCGTTCTCGCAAGAACAGCAAGCCGACTAATCCAGATTACTTAGAAGACGGCTACCAGCGGGTGCCACCGCTTCCCAATCCGTCAAACGCACCTCGAAAGGCGTCCTGGCCTTCCACCGATCAGTATGCCACCGACGCGCCTCGACCCAACTATCCCCAGCAGCAGCCACATAACGGTCCTTTATCAGCTCCTGCTTTTCGTCAAGACCAGAGAGCACCACCAACTTTCACTCAACCTTTCCAAAATTCACGATCCCCCCCACCACCTCAATTAGGGTCACCCCCTCAAAATCCTTCCTCATTACCACTTAACCACCAGCGCTCTCATGATCTTCTTGCGCACGTTTTTGCTTTACTCCCTTTCTCTCTTTTCTTACCAGCCCTTTCAGCTCACGACCTACTCGAACCAGTAGCGCCCAACATGTGCCTTCCCGAAGTTTGCCTTCAGCCCATTCATCACCAGGCTATTCCTCTCAAATGCTCCCAAGTCCTCAACATACAAGTCCAACATCGCCATTATCGGCTCCGCCTCTTCATCTATCCCCAACCCAAGACCCGAGACGTTCACCTGGCCCTGAGGTGGCATTGTGGGAGCCCAATGGCCTTCCACTTCCGGTGAATCAGATGCGACGCGTTCAGACTCCCTCACCGCGTCCTGAGATGAGGTCAACTCCATCCTCCAGCCCAAACCCATCGAGACCGTTACGTCTCCCTGCCCCTCCTCTTCCTGATGGCATGCCCATGCAAATGGATAATTCTGCTGTATCTTATCGTAACGCTCCCTCATCATTTCGACAAAGTCCCTCTGGGTCAACACATTCTTCACAACCGTCAAGAATTCATTCTCAAGAGGCATTTCCTTCATCGGCATCGACAGCTGAGCAGCATAACTTACCTTATGCAGCGCGCTCGGAAGACTCGCATGCAACGAACAGAACCATTTCTGACAAGGAGGAAAAACATCGACAGTCTGATTCCTCTGAAGAATCAGATCCAATGAACGCAGCTTTCAAAGCCGCTTACTCGAAGGCGCCTAAACAGGGCAAGAAACAGGAAAAGGTGGATCGTTACTTGGACAATCATAGTGGCACTGTTGATGCAGTAAACGCCTTTTGTGCAACGAATGCCGCTATGCTTGGCATAGCTGCTAGCATCCAACTTGGAAATCTGGATTCGTCCGTCCAGGAGATTGACAGCGCACTCAGCGGGCTGGGCGCGTGTGCGTCGGTGGTTACAGATGGACTGAATCTTCTTGCAACAGTCTATCCTCCGGTTGCTGGTAAGTTTCTCTACTGCATCTCTCTAACCATGGTTAATTAGTATAGTTGTTGCCGCTGCCTTTCATGTTGTAATACAATTGGACATGACCCGCCGTGAAAACAATAGAAAGGCAACTTTCTTTTGCGCTTCATCTGCTTCTGAGCTTAAACTCTTCCTAGGCTGGTCTTGTCAAACTTCAACTTCAAGACACTGTGTGTATACTTTTTGAGTCAGTATGAACCCCCAAGCTCCCTCCAGTCATCTGATTTTATTAGATTACGAAATATCAAAGATCCAGAAGAAAAGGGACCAGATGGGCAGAAAATTGGAGGGCGAATCCAGGGTCTTGTGGAAATCATGGTATGCAATTTGAGATCCCTACATGAAAATATAGCTCACAGATTGTAGGCTAAGGACATAAAAATGGTGAATCGAATAAAGCTTTGTTTTCAGTGAGTCTAACCTTTTCGTAGATTGGAAACGGTTGCGATGCGTATCTTGCAAAAGGCACCTTAGGTGAGTGGCACTTGCACATCGTATCTATTTATCTTCATCTATTTGAACAGCAAAAACGATGAAAGCCAATAAATACCTAGAGCGCCTCTCGTCTTATATCTCGCTCCTGAAGGATCACAAAGCCAACCTTGAGTTTGCCATCAATGCTCATACTGGTCAGTTCATGTTACCTATTCCGCCATGCAAAAGTACTGACAAGACTGCTAGCTCGAGGAGTTGACTCAGCCAACGAAAAATTGGACGACCAAAAATTACAATTGAAAAGTTTGGAAGACAAGATGGATCTTCTTTTTAAAAAACTTGATACCCCACGAGAACGCGAACTGAACGCCTTTATAACTGAGAAAGGTCCGCCATTTCGCAGTTCAATAACTTCATCAATTTATCTTCCATAGGTGGTGCGAGTCGTTGTGTTGGAAATAACACTTTGCTGGAGGCACTGGTCACCAAAAGCGGCGAGACTCTCTCTAGGTATGTCTTCTGATTTCTAGCCTTAGCCTACTCATTCTTTAACCCAACAACCTAGTCTATCGGGAGGGCGTGGAAATTCCAAAGATGAAGAACTTGCAAGCGTCAAAAAAATGCTTCAAAAGGAGCTTTCAGAATCTGTGGATGAAGCATTCACTAAAAACATGGCTCTTTTCGAAGGCAAACTTCAACTGACGGAAAACCGCATCAAAGACCATGTCACCTCAGAATCAGATCGAATTATCAATGCTCTTCAAGGTGGTGCTCATAGCAGGATTGTTGATCAGGATATTCAAGATATTTGGAAGGACATGGTTTGTTTGTTTGTGATATCCGCACGTAAGGTTTCTCATCGATTGGCTTAGGGATGGAAAGGAAGCAGTGTCAAAGCTAGGCATTTTGTCCTTGCTCTCCATGATTTTTGTAGGAACCTTTTTTTTTTTTTGATCACGATAGATGACTTTGCGGCTTACTCGGCTTCAATAGTTACGGATCGCCTGGCCAAACAATCTGCAACGCAAGAAAACTCGGCAACGGATGCATCGCAAAAACGAGATCGCTGGGCGCTCTCATACATTAATGTATGCCTTTACAAGACTTCCTTCTAAACCTGGCCTGATGGTTTTGCAGGTCGCACATGTTCAGGTATATTCTCTGAAAGTGTAGGAATCGATCGTTGACGCGCAACTAGGCCATTCAAGAGAATGTTGATGATGATGTGTAAATCGTATTCAGCCTCTCAAGCATAACTAACGCTAATAGTCCGTAGGACAGGATTCATTACAATCCAGGAGGTGAACAATTTCGTCTCAGACCGTCCAAAAGGCTGGAGGTGCGTGATGTTTTCTAGCCTTGCATCTCATTTATAGCTCACATCCTTCGACAGTCTACCTTATTGGCTTGCATACTGGGCAGTTGGTATGTTTTGTTGCGTATTGAATACCTATCTCTCTAACGGGATGTAGGATGGCATGCCAGCATCACCCGTTACCGTAACATGATTTATGGGGTTGGTAATTTTGATCGTAATGAATGTAGAGCTCACAATCTACTAGTTGATTCAAAAGATGTTTGGTTTGCTAGATCGCGTAATTCCCCCGAACAGTATGTCTTGGTCTCGTTGGTGTCGGACTTAACTCTAATTCTTTCAAAGGGCAGGGGGTCAACGAGGTTAGTAATCCAACTCTTTCAATCTCGTCTAGAGCTTAATAGGCTGGTTAGTATCTTATGAACCAGAGGTGCGTCGCCTGACACGTAAGGTATTGTCACCTGTCTGACTAGTCGCAAAGCATCTGGCGCCTTGAACTGATACTTCGTGCAACAACGCCTGCTGCTGCAGTCCTTGGCCTGCTGATCCTGAGCTCACCGAGATGACGCGAACTTACTCCCAGATGGAGGAGGAGCGCCTTGAGCGAAATCTTGAACCCCTCCTGTATCTTATTGAATCTCCGGCAACCGTTCCACTCGTCTGTGGTCCGGGTAGGATTGAACGGGTATTTATCTTTTCATCAGATTAAGAGATTATAACCTCACTTTGAACTGCAGTATCTATACCCCCTCATCTATGTTCTCCTCAAGAGACACTTCAAAATCTTACTCTTGTCTTGCGAGCACTGTTTTGGATGACGACGAGTTCGAAATCGCAAGTAATAGCTTGATGAACATTATGGTGGAAGTCGAAAATAGGGTTGAGAACCTTGAGGGCATGTAGAATATCTTCGCCGTCGAATGATCAACTAATCCAAGAATATAGCCATATTCAAGCACACAGATGCAGATGTTTCAGCGAGGCTTGCCAATTACGCTTTTGGCATGGTTTGTCCCTTATTCTTTCTGGCTGTGGTTCCTATTCTCACATAACTCCAGTTCCGGCTGTCGTCCCATGCAGACCTGCAACGAGTCCCTAGTCAAAATTCATTTTCCACCTGGTCCTGAGTTCGGTGCGTTTACCAACGATGATGAGGATCTTCTGCGTCCAGAAGATATCCCCCACAATATTTTGAAACTAGGGATAAAAAACGAAGTCGACTTCTCCGCTTTCAGTGCTGAAAAGGTCTTGCCTGTCTCTAAAGTTCGACATCCGATCAATGGTGTATGGACGGGGCATTTGTACCAAGTAGTGGATGGTGACTACGTATCAACGCAAGGCCTAGTGCAAATAGCGGTTGCTCTCACGAAGAATTATCGCATTGAAGGTGGTGGAGAAAGCTACAGCGGTCTACTCTCATTCTCAGGGAGCGCCAAGCAGGGCTATCGATATTCTCTAGATGTCGAGTTTAATTTGACCTATCCTGACGGTTTCCAGACAAAGGTAAGCAGTGTCCTTGTCCTCGAATATTTTTTTCTAACTGGTACGTTAGTGTACTGGAATGTATGACCCTGCCAATGAAACCATCCAAGGCAATTGGGTGGTCGTCGACGAATCAGGCGAAGTTATACCCTCAGACCGGTCCTCAGATGGGGGACTTTCCGACCTAGGACTCAGTCGGCAGCCATCACGGTTTGGAGCTTTTGAAGACGAAGACTCCGTCACCGATCAATTACTCTTCACACCCGATGCCCTTTCATTCCCGTCGCTGCAAACGTTCAAGTTCACACGAACGGCTCCTTGGCTGCAGCGATTCCGTCCTCCGCGACGTGAGTTTGAAGCTAACCCTGTAAAGGCTCGATGGAAGTTTGCTTGTCAAGCTGTCTCGCATGAAGTCAACAGGAACTCGTATTTCTGGGCTTTCTTTCAAACTCGCTTTGCAGAACGAAGAAGAGTAGTGGACTTGACTCTTCGATCCAAGATCTTCTTCAAAGGCTATACAATTGCTCCAGAAGATGCCTTGACGGACGAAGATCGCGAAGAACTTTCCCATTATCGGAGGATCCTTAATCCTGGAGATGCTCGTTTCTATTCTACCCTCGCCGATATTGAGATGCAGAAGCTACCATGGCATATGTGCGTGTATTTGGAAGGTGCTCGTGCTCTACTTTATCTAATCAATCCGACAGAGGTTATAACTGCGACGCATGCGAGCGAGAGCTGATCAAAAGTCGCTCGGTATGCATTACCTGCATTAATGAAACTTTCTCTGATCAGGTATATGTGCTCTCTCAGTCCTAACCAGATCGATTCTCATCCTCACCTAGGTTGACCTATGTACGGGTTGCTCTAACGCAAAAGTGTCAGTCCGAGGTTTTGCGCATGAGCCATCCCATAGCCTGCTTCGAACTGAGCAAGTCTTGCATGACCATCTCCTCGCGAAAACCATTCGAGACGCTCGGGCGATCACGGAACGGACGAAAGAATATTTCCGTATCCAAGAACGTCGGAATAGGTCAACAAAGAGCTTGAAAAAGGCAGGCGCCCACGAAGCTTTTCAAAAAGGCCCAGCAGAGGCGGTCCGTTTCTGTGCTTGCTGTGGGAAAGCAGCAACCCTGCCGGTCTGGGTTTGCGTCCTTTGCAGTAAGTCTAGTCCCCGACCTGTCACCTTTTTTTCATCTAAACGGACCAACAGCTCCTGATGTTCTTATATGCCAGAGTTGTGAGCTTCAAGATGTCGACCCTTCTCCGGAGGTAGCGCCCGGCCATACGCGAGCTCATCCTTTGGTGAGCATCAAAGACAGCACATCTGCTAACGACAATGTCATGAGCACGGATGCGAGAATCATGGGCCTCGAAAAGCGACTAGCGAATTTGGAAACCAATTTCGAGGACCGGATCTCAACGATGGAAAAGCGGGTTGAACAACGTCTTTCAGGAATGGAAGCTGTTCTTAAACAAATTGCAGCGTCATTGGTTGCCTCTTCAGGTAATCGCACCGCTCAGCCTCAGCATTACCAGCATGGACGACAAGGGAGCCGGCGCGACGGTTATTAAGTTATGCCTAGACTTGAGCATATTCCATTTTTTTATGTTTATTAGCACAGAGCTGCTCATTTTTATTCGTGCTCCACGTCATAGAATACATATTATAGTGTCAAACCTCAATCATATGGTGGTAGTCCCCAGTCTTGCGGTTTGAAATCTTCGAGGGTCTGCAGAGTGGAATCGGCGAAATTAGTTGGAGATGGTGTATCTTGCTTCAAATCTATCAGGTTTGGGTCCGGGACCCAAACGACGTTCATGCCTGCGTTTTTGCCAGCCTGGAGTCCGGGTAAACTATCTTCGAATCTGGAGATACGATGGGTTAAAACCTGCACAAATACGAGGCCATAAAGGCACTCACACTAGCCCTTTCTGTCGTTCTAGTAATTGCTTTGCCGTCGGATTAGCATCAACCCCGATAGCCCCGATATCGCGTCCCAAAACCTCTCTGGCAGCAACAAGAAAAACATCAGCTGGCGCGCATCGTTAGATGAACATGCAAAGATTTAAGAGTCGCAAATGCTGACGATCAGGCTTTCCTCTCATACCCATGGCTACATATTTTGCATCGTCTGCACAAACAACGTTACCCTCAAAGAGATCAAATATTTGAGAAAGGTGTCCAGTTTTAAGTTCAAAGTTCCGCCTTTTGGACCCCGTCGCTACGCAAATAGGGACATGGCAGCGAGCGAGGTGGGTTACAAGCTTCTCTACTCCAGGGAGGAGCTTAGTATGAGGCCACTTCAAGTCTTGAAGGCGATTCCGTTCAGTAAGATAGGTTTCGACAGAAAGATCGATGTCAGGAAAATGAGAAAGAAGATAACTGGCTGCCTCCAATTCAGCTAGAGAAAAGGTGAGTCTCAAGAAGGAGAAACACGAAAATAGAACACTCAACGTTTGCCCATACATCCGGCTTTGGTCTCCCAAGTCATGGAGACACCGAAAGGGGCAAGGATTTCGTCTTGAATGATCAAACATGGTATGAGGGCGGATCCCAATGGACGAGTTACTTGATAAATTACTTGTAACATCCGTATAGACTTCTTCAGTGTTTATCATAAGACCATCCAGATCGAAGAGAACATATTCAACTGGAACGTTTGAGGCCATAGCTGAGAGTAGTCAATTTGTTGATGACAGTTTGGAAAGAGCTGCTGCTCCCGTTGATGTCGAATCCCTACCACGCCTTCAACCAGCCTCTTTGGCATGTAGTCCTCGCGGCGTATTACAATTGCTTCTAGCTCCTTACTGTCATGGAGCGATTCTATCCCAGTACTGCTGAACATTCACGGCCACGAGCTGCTAGCAATTTCTACTCGTCCTACCGGCAGAGCATTCCAAATTATCCCCCGCCTTCATTCCAAGAAGCGATCTCCTCCGTATCATCGACTTCCATTCACCCTACATCATCTAGTTCTGGTCCATCCGCTCTCTCATTTCGTTCAGCGGGAGATCGTGGAAGCTTCTCATCGTTGGGTCATAGGAATCCAAGGTTTTTAGCACCACTCAGGACAACAGCTTTAGGTGAACACAATCCTACACCAGCTTCTCCATCCTCCTCAAATCAGCGGTCATTTTCCCCGTCATCCATACCATCGCCTCAGTCAGTTGTTAAACGGCTTTTCAACTCGCGTCTCCGACCACGCGATTCTGAGGCTTTGGACAAATGGGAAATGATCCCAGAACCAAGAGAGTATCTCGATCTTCTTGAGGACAGACCTCCACCTATCACCCCTGCTCTGTCCCCTCCTTCACGTCATCATGTGACACCATACCCATCCATACCCTCGAGGCCTGAGATACCAGAGCGTCGATTGAAGGATAGAAAGCCATCTTCGTCTACCTTCCGACACCCTCGCATAGAGGAGCCCTTCAGCCGACCTTCCTCACCTCCTTCGGTACTTCTTGAGGACTCATCGAGCTCACAAAAACAATCAACCTCTAGGTCTTCGACCCCAAGCAATCACCACTACCCTGGGCGACCGCTACCCCTGGCACCAGGTCCAAGCTCTGGTTTGTACTATTATCAATCCAACAGACACTTTCATTGACATGGATCCAGGAATGTTCTCAGGACAAGGTTCTAAGACCCTCGCACATTCCGAGTTCTCAGAAACCACGGATCTTGACGTTCTCGTTTCTCAAATCGGTGACAGCCACGATGGAAGTGACTATGAGGTTCGCTTTATTGTCGTAATCACTAAAAATTCTGTTTGTACTGACAAAAAGTCCCACAGACCCTCCTAGCCTTTGAGAGATTTATGGAGCCGGCTGCGCCACGGCCCAAGAAGTTCCCCTCGTCTGCATTAGAGTCGGGTGAAGTTCAGCAGACGAGGCGACGAGTACTAAAAGACCGTCGTGTGAAGTTGAAGTTAACACTTTTTGGCGACTCCATCGACAAGTGTGGCATTTGCTTATCACAGTTCAAGGCTGAAGAAGCTGCAACACGCGTCATTCGTTGCAAACACGCTTTCCACAAGGCGTGTCTTCAACGTTGGCTGCTTAGCCATTCTTCGTGTCCCGTCTGTCGTCGCTCTCTGCAAGATTAGTAGCAGTTTATGTACAGAACTCCTATGTCGCGCACAAAGACAGCAGTCCCATCAAGAATTATCTTCCGTAATCTGATCTAATGTCAAGAGGCTCGGATGGCTTCTCTACCCTGACGGGCCTCGAGGACATCTTGCTCCTTTAAATGTTGCCAGCCAGCTGTGTCGTGCTCTGTTCCTTGACTTAGCCGCACTATCCTTTCCCCCTCTGTTCTGTCCATGGCCACTCGATTTGATACTCCCTCTCCGTCTTCTTCAACATCTCGAACTTCAAGTTCGGCTTCTGAAGAACCATCACCATTTAGTCATCTCATCCCGGAGGTTCTTGCTCAAGTTTTCGAAGAATATGTTTTCGATAATGGGCAGGCACCTTCATTTGGATCACCCACATCACCTTTAAAATTGTCCTGGATTAGCTCTCACTGGCGAGAGGTCGCAGTCAACAGTTCAAACTTATGGCGAAGTTTAAGGTTCCTTCCTCGACGCGACACACTGCAAGATGCGAAAGAAAATTGTCCTGTCGCTCTTCTAACAGAGCTCTGGCTTATTCGCAGTGGATCCCAGCCGCTTCAGCTCATATTCCAGCCCAATGTCAGAGGCAGGGTCGAGCTTGGTCAGGCATTGTGGGACGTCGTGTGCCAGTACTCCTCACGCTGGGAGGACATAGATTTTTTTGGCTGCACTTTTCGACCAGGTCTCAAGCTCTCTATTCCACCAGGAGGTCTGACTTCGTTAAATGCATGCCGTTTACAGGAAGTCAGCGTATACAACAAGGATCTCAAGCCTTGTTTACGTGACCTTCTCTGCTCCGCTTCGAACCTTCGTACTTTCCGCTTTAAAGGCTCCATTCTTCCGTGGCTGGAGCGCCTTGGTCCAAACATCACATCCCTGTCCATTATCGACATGTACACCAGTACCCACCCCCAAGTCGTGAGGAGAGTGCTACAGAGCCTCGAGGATAGCCTCGAGGTCCTCTCTCTCAACGTTTCGACATGGACTCCTCAATGGAGCCAAGGTCGAGACTCTGGCCATCTCATCCTCCCAAAACTGAAAACGCTCAGCCTCCATACTGATGGTTCTGCTGCACCTTTCTTCGACATGTCTATTCTACCTGCACTAGAGGAGTTCGAATTTTACCACGACTATGCTCCAGCGAATGCTCCCTCTTTCGTTTCTCTCTTCCGACGCTCTCAATCCCCCATCCGAGTTCTCTCTCTACGCAACTCACAGATTTCCGCAGAACTGATGAAAGAGTGCATCGAGCTCACCAACAGCACGCTCATGGAGCTTCATCTCCACCGTGCAAAGGGTATTTCTGCTTCAGAGTTATGCACGATACTTTCCTCTCCTAACCCATCCAGCGAGTGTGCGAAACGGCTCCGCAGATTGTCGTTTACAGAGCCTCGCACTCTCGATGAAAACGAGGAGATTAGCAGGACATTCTTAGACGTTCTTCGGGAGAGCATACGGCGTGGTTCAGGGCTTAAGTATCTCCATGCCTGTGTGAGAGGTTCAGAGATGAAAGGCCTACGAAAGGTCGTCGATACTTGTAGCGATGTTGAGCTCAAGGTGGGCTGCTCTCGAAGGTCAATTTGTGTGTGTCTACAGGTCTGTTTCATCTATAATCTCAACCATGATTATCGTTCTCATAAAGTATATTAGGATTAATGGACTCAGTTGGATTTTTCTGTTCGGATTTTATGGAGGAATATCATTGTTTCTAATATCTTTTATTTCGTTCCGAAGTAATTTTTGTGTTCGTTCCAGCGTTCCATTATAATAGTGTTAGATACTTCATAGTGGTACAAGATGATGCTGATACTAGTAGTGAAAAAAATGAGCAAAAAAAATGAACTCATCAGACCATATGAAACCACCAAGCATTAAAACATGAAGAAAGAGCATCGTGAAGTAAGGAAGACGTGAAAGAAGAAAAACGTGTCAGAATCCATATACAAGTACAGAAAAAAAAGGATAGGGCATGTTATGTAGACAATTTAGGAAAAGAATAAGTTATGTGACGATTAGAGAGCTTTGGTACGTTTGGATTTGAGATTGCGTAGAGCGCGTCTAAGATCCTAAAAGAAAGAGAAAAAATAAGCCACCAATGGAAAATAAGATAAAGCTATGGACATACCTCCACCTCTTCGGCATTCAAAGTACCACGCTTTTGGTCATGTTCCACACCTGCTTCCAAGGACTTCCAACACATCTTGAATGACTTCTGTATAGTCGACACCAAAGAACTGGGTCAACTTGGTGGCCTTGCGGCGGCGGGCCTGGAAGGAATCCACGTCCGGTGAAAGATCGTTGTACCCAAATGACATGTAGGAGTTACGCGCACTTGGGCTGACTGGTGGCATAGAGCGACGGCGTTCTGAACGAGAAGAGAGCGTCGATGATCGCTTGCTGCTGACGAGCGATATTTCATCTGCAAGTCTTGCCTCAGACGACGGTGGATCTGTTGCGTCCGTCTCAAGATATTGCCTAAGGGAAGCGAGAGACTGAACATCGTCTCTGTCGATGATGTCATTCAAGGAGTTGAGAGAGTGCTGGTAGTGGTTGTATACGACGGAGCCACGGCGAGGTCGACTCGCACCCTCTCCAAAGTTTTTCGGAATAAGTCCTTCTGTTGAGTCTGAAGTACCTGGACGACTGTCGGTTCGTCGAGACTTTTTCGAATAGGAGGACTGGTTTTGGTTTCGAGTCGGGGATGGTAGACTGTCAGACCAGGAACGTGTCACACTAGGCTTGAGAGGCTGGAATTTGAATAGATGTAACTGGAGCGTGACGAGTGTGGAACAGCGTTTGCGGTGGAGCGACCCCAAAGACCTATAGATAAGAAAAACCATGATTTTGATTATGTCAAGAAAAAGTAAAGAACGGGGGCACTGACCTTCTCCATTTTCTGTGCCCGGCGGACGTTTATGGCCTTCTCCTTCTCATCGAGATCCTCTTTGACTCTATCAGTGTAATCGGAGGGGAAAGCAGCGATAGAACTGCGGCGACGACGACGGATCCATGCCTTTCTGCTGGACTCGTCTGTAGGAGTCATTTCGTCTGAAAGCGAGCCTGAGTGAGGTGCTGGTGATGGAAGGGAAGCAAGAGGGGTCAGTGCCCAGGACAAGGTTGGTTGGAACTCTGGAGCCTAAGAAGCGATGGAGTTTGGCGAGGCGATCACGCTTGATCTTACGCTCTTCTTCAGCCCTTTCTTCGGGACCTAAAGATTCCAGGGCTGATGGAGTCAGGGAGGATGAACGAGGTGCACGGCGCTTCTTCGGTGTCGTCGGACTGTCTTCGTCTTCGGATAGATTCATAAATGATGTTGGCGAAGAAGGCTCGCTTGCCCGTGACTTGACTGACTGGGAACTAAGGTCTTTGGATGCCGCCAAATCGAAGGAAGAAGTATCAGGTGTCAGCGGGGTCGAGTGCCGCCTAGACTTGTCCCCAGAGAACACGGCGGGTACTTTCTGAGTGCCGAGAGCCAGCAGTCGAGGGAACGCTTAGAGGGGTCCGTCCGAGCTACGTCTGCGGCTCCAGGAGTCTCACCAAAGATCTTGGCAAGTTTTCTGGACCTCTCGACTAGCTCGGCCCTTTCGCTGGAAGATCGTTGGTTGTCCTTTTCAGCACGATGGAGGTAAGCTGAAGTCAGGGCTTTGGAGTGGTGGGTAGCGGCGGCTTGGGGGGTTCACCGTTATCCATGGAGTGTCTTACGGGAGGAGAGGTTTCCTGTTTGCGACGACGGGAGGAGGAGGAGGAGGGAGAAGGAGAGGGCTCGTCTGAATCTGGAGGCGAAAGATCAATAAAAGAATTCCGACTCTCTGACGATCGTCGTCGTTTGTGGTCAAGGCTGCTCTGCGGTGATCGATTCTGTACCCGACTCATTGCTTCGGTCGACCTGAGACTTTGAGTTGGGCTGTGGCTGGGTATAAAAGAAAAAGAGGAACGAGAGGAAGAGGTAGCAGTAGATGCGTGCGAGGGCAGACGTGAACGTCGAGGTAGAGTGTTGTTCGGTGTGGTGGAGGGGCTCGTATTTCGGACAGCTGGCAAGGGAAAAAGATTATTCAGTGATGAAGACAAGCAGTTGAAAACAAAACAGACGGACCTGAAGGCCGGTCTTTAGTGAGTTTGCTTCGCCTCTTCGCTGATGTTGCAGGAGGGCTCGAGGTATTGAAGCGACGCGGAACAACAACTGGCGGCTGTCCAGAGGCAAACTCACGATTCTGTCGATCACTACTCATGACTTTCCCTCCATCAGACGAAGACTCGCCGCTGCCATTTGTCGGCAGTTTCTGCAATGCCAACTTGGGGCTCAAACTCAATATATTCTCGATTTTCGGCGCGTCGTTGAGATACGGGTTTGTTTCAGGAAGGTAGCTGGGAGAACTGGGCACACTATCCGACTGCGTGTGAAATACCCCAGGACTGGATGGTGACCGCGGTTTCCGTCTTGGACCTCGCGGAGGGGGAGGTAAACCAGTTGGAGAGGATGGTGTTGGGAACGACGAAGAACCAGGGGATGCAAGACTTGCGCTAAGTTGTCGCATACGTTCATCATGCTCAGCCTTGAAGGTTTCCCCCCTTCCAGTCAGCGTCCCACTCTAGTTTGTTGAACTAGGAACATACCAGTAAATTCAAATTCGGACTAATTTTCAAAGATTGAGGAGGACCGCGGTGGCTACTTTGGGTATCATTGGTTGCTTGAGTCGCCATGGCCATGCTTTCTCCTCACGATTCTCTGACGCGTTCAAGATCCCTGGGACCCTCGAAAATCTTTAACGCAGCGCCGTCAGGAATCGATAGAACCAGTAGGCGTATAGTGCGCTTTCTATCAGCCTCCAACAAGATGGTGGTCAAGAGGAACTCCGTTGCATCCGATTTTGGTCATGGTATGTAGCCAGTTGCAATCGCCATAGCCTCCAGATTGCCGTTATCCTGACACTTGGAGCTCTAGACACGATCACACCGCTCTGCTTTCGTTTAGACAATTTCGGGCCGTATTAATCCAGCATACATCCTGCCTTTTTTTTTCTCTATCACTTCACCTAACCTTGACAGTGCCAACCGCACCCCTACTACCTCAACCGGAAAAATCGAAGACCAGGGTTATATGTCACCCAAATTTACTAAAAACAGTTTGTCTCGAGGCCATCCAATGAGCGTTGCTCAGCGTCGGTAGTCAAGCAAGCACAACAGTCATTTGGTAGTATTTGGGTTCAAGTGGGTCCGCTGTGTCAAAATCGACTGGTGTCACACGTCTTCTAAAGTCTCGACGTCAGTACATGTACCAAGAGCGGGCAGCTTTCCACTTGTACTACTCACTTGCATGCAGGGTATTTGAAAATCACAAGCCTTGAACTCTAACCAAAGGTAAACCACCAGAGACCGAGATGATACGGACACGTTACAGCATGCAGTAAAGTTTCAAGAGTTCCGATTAACCCCCCAAAAGTCCAGAGTCTTTTCCCCGGTGTATTTCCACCAAGGAGAATAACCCTGTCGCTCACGACAGACCGCATTCGCCGGAGATGAATATAAAGCGCCACCTTCACGGCTTGGATTAGAAAGATTAAGACACCGTCCATTTTATCCCAAAAGGAAGAGAAAAAGAAAAAAGGGGATATTATGTTAAAACCCTGGCATGGATTAGACAAACAGTAAGGCTATTCCGGTACAAAATAGTTCATGAGAGGATGGGGTGTGTTGTACAGATACAGGTGAAGGAGTGCAGCAGAGTTGATGTGATGGGGATTATGGAACAAGACATTGGTAGTTGGCCCACAAAAAGAACATTTAGAGCATGCAAGAGTGTTGTTGGCTACGTTGCTGTCAGAGGTGACTCAGTCGCTGCTATAAAATCCGTCAGTCTTCATGGTTAACTTGCATTTTGCGATAAAGCACGAACTGAGTTCAGTAGAGGCTCGACGAATCTCATCATCCTTTGTAACAATGGACTTCAACGTCTCTGATGAAGATATCAGTGATTCAGAAGAAAGGTTTGGAGGTTCGAGGGGAGGACGAGAGACAGCCGTAGGTGTCGAATTAGCAAGACTAGGAGTGGACAGTCGGGGAGAACCATGAGCAGAAGACGACGAAGCTGTACTCGAACGACGGTGCTCACTATGTCTCAGCGAGGGGGGTGAACTTGAAGGGGAGAAAGATTCTTGATTTTGGTTAGCACGGGCGGGCAAAGAGTCGGGCCCTGGCGATCTCGTTTTCCAAAGACGAGTTAATGTTTGCATAGCTGGAGCAACGTTTACTGGACTTGGAGGCCTTTCTGGGGCAACATTGCCCATTGACATAACCTCTCCTCGTCGACTGGCATGAATGCCAGGGATAGACATCGTCCTGGCTTGAGGCTGCATGGCGGTGGGAGGAGCAGGACGCTGTGCTGGAGCGGACACAGCTGCAAACGGCGTTTCTCCGTTTATAGACGTCTGTAGAGGTGACGTGGATGGTCCAGGAGAAAACCCGGACAACAAGGAGGGTTGAGTGGGAGACACAGAGGAACTAGCCGACCTTGCTTTTGTCGGAGTTTGGGGGATAGGTACAGGGGATGACGAAGCAGATCTACGTCCAACTAGCTCACTATTTGGAGTTTCACTACCATGACTGCGTCTTTGTGCAACAGCAGCCTGGATCTCTGCAAAGGTTTGTGCAGGTTTGGAAGGTGAAACAGAAGCACTTTGAGTGCGCAACCTCTCTCCCAAACGAGCCGTCAAGGTCGAGCCTGAACTGCCTTCGTTGTTCGAGTCTTTCGTCAAACCTGACCAATTCACTCCCCACTTTCGCATAGTATCTTTTGCCTGATTGATCGCTTGAGCGTCGGCTG
The DNA here is from genome assembly GCA_021399455.1 of Flagelloscypha sp. PMI_526. NCBI lineage: Eukaryota > Fungi > Basidiomycota > Agaricomycetes > Agaricales > Niaceae > Flagelloscypha > Flagelloscypha sp. PMI_526. Next base: position 2,269,771 of record JAJTUO010000001.1, on the reverse strand, counting down.
CTCGAGCTTTGAGTGATGTCAAGAAATTTGTTGGGCTCGGAGGTTCTGGCTTTCGAAGAGATTCTTTGCTCAGTTTAGAGAGAGCGCTTGATCGGAGGGAACTTGAGGCACTAGATGAGGGCTCTGAACCCTCATCGTCTTGGTTTCGTCTCGACTGAGAGTTTTCCTCGTGGATAGACGAGAATCTCCTGACTTTCAGGCGATGAATCCCGACCACCTGTAGATTGAGACTCTGTTCGTTGTGGAGCTTCAGCGTTTGGAGCCGCAGGGAACTGAATGAGACCTCTGCATAGAGGCAGAATCTTCTACTCCTGGTAGGGGCTCGACTAGTGACGCTCGGGTCTCAGAAGTCTGGCGAGAGTGACTGGAGGCTTCCCCGTTTCCGAACCAGGTTCTCCGTACGCGGTTGAGAGGATGAGGACTGTAAAGGTATGGTGGCGGATGATTGTAGAACAGTAGGTTCCGGGGGAGACTTTGAGGTAGCGCTGTCTTCTGTATCTGATTCAGGTGAGACATCGATGGTAGGAGGAGGAGGTAGCGCTGGTTCTGAGAACGCCGAGGAACTATCGTGAACGAAACCTGGCTGCTTGAACTTTCTAACAGCATCGGACCAAATTCCCCCACGGTGATCGTAAGGAGAGCTGTCGAAGTACGCAATATCGTCCATGTTGGGCATAACAATAGACTCTTCAATCTAACCCTAATGTCAAATTACTATATCTTAGCGGTGCAAGCAACTTACAATTTCTTTGAGCTTAGACTCGATAGTTCCCAATATCATGTTCCAGGTGACTTGACGGTCACTCACAACCGGCTCTACAGACAAGACCATGTGAGGGCTTTGAGTGAAAGCGTACCTAAGATTCAAGAGGTTATAGAACAGAAAAACTCAAATCAACCCAAATAACATACCAAAGGCGATTGCTTGGGGGACGCTTGACTTTGATGAGTAGGTTACCTTCCAACTCCCTCAAAACAGCGGCTAAGACCAGCTTCACCGTATATGATTTGAACGTGCCGAGCTGTATTAATGCAGTGGCCTCGACGGTAATCCGAATCTCTCCTTTGTATGAGAGATGGATCTCCATTGCCATGTCCCCTTCTTTGGTAAGCTCCTTCAACATCGGCTTGCTGAACATGGGAGGTCGATTGCCTACAGACACGTCACTCACGACGATGTCTGTCAAAAATGCTGGTGTCTTCACTTTGGAAAGTTTCTTCATGAGGCGACCAATAATGAAGTTCTCTAGTGAATCCGTCCGATAGTGACTAAAGAAGATGCGACCAAGGAGGCCGTTGAACCATCGCATGGGGATGACGTCTGGCTGTTCATCGAGAGTGGCTACGAGATGTCCCATGTCACCAGGGCGGAATATGTCGCGCAAAGGAAAGAGGACAGGTGTTTGGGCGGGATGGTCAGAAGCGTGGATGAAGGCTAAGTACCAGTCTTCCATCTCCACGTTCGACCGAACGAAGATAAACCATGGCGTTGAAGGGTTGAGAGCATTTTCACGCGCGGATTCTTTTTCTTCTTTTGCCTTTTCTAGTGTCTCGTCATGGTGTGAAGGAGTACCCTGTTGGGTGTCGTCATTGGCTATACCGAGGTCGAATTTCATATCCTTCGACACGTTTGGCATGGGAAGAGATGAAGTAGGAGGCTTGGGTTTTAGACAGAGAGCATTCCTCTTTGCGAAGAGTTCGGCATCTGGAAGTCCTTCCGGATAAACGACCACGTTGTAGCTACTGAGCTCAATGGCTGCCTCGCACTCGGTCATAGACTCATCGTCATAGAGATATAAAACCTTGCCCTTGAGCGCGACATACCACATATCCTTTGGCTTGGAACGTTTGGGATCCTTGGAACGAGCGTCGAGAAAGCTACGCATAATGTTCACGTAGCCAGATTCTGTGGCGGACTCCTCGAACGTTCTTCGGACTGTCAGCCATCCCTTGCGAGCTCGAGGAACATCCTGAAGTTCCCTTCGTACAGCTGGAGAATCACTCTCTGGCTCAGAACCATCCTCTTGCACAGAAGTCTTCTCAAGCTCGCCTCGTCTTCCTTTCTGCGGATCCGGTTCGCCGACTGGTATAGACGTGTAGATCGTAAATGCAACGATAGCAGCGAGAACTAGAGGGATGAAGGTGAGGCCGCCTAGAATGTACGCATAGAGAAGGGCTTTGAGGCCCATGTGGAGAGCAAGGAACAGACACAAACGCCCAGGACCGGGTGCAGACAAACCCGTGTTCCGTTAAATTGGTCATTGTTTCTATACTTTTCAGACGCGTTTTTATAGAGCTATGTCGTTTCTATTTGTTCATACTAAGTACAGCAGGAAAACTACGACGTCGTTTACCCCGTCCCCGTGATGATAGTCTAGTATTGTTACGTGAACCAAGATGTTGAGAGGGCTGCACTCGAGCATGAGTCCGTAACTCTGGGGGTGGTAAGGAAGCCTCCCAGTGGCCGTTCGTTGGATTCCAATCCCATTTTGTGTGAGGTGGTGTTGTAGGCGGTCTAGTAAGCATAGGTGGAAATGACGCGTTGAAAGCATGTCTTCCGGGAATTAGAAGCCGTGTTCCAAACCCGGAGTCTTGGTGCGGTACAAGAGAAGCCGACAGAACATCATCTTCGCAAAGCGTTACAGTAATATCGGGTATACCAGAAGATGATGAAGAGAATATTGTCATCTACATAGGGTGAGCACTGAGCGAAGCTCGTCATCGGCGGTGTAAGAGACTTACCACAAACTGCTTGGAAATTCTAGAATTTGTATGGAGAGGCTCTGATTCTTGAGCCTGTGTCGGTGTCTGAAATCTGGTTATAAGCAGAGTGTCTCAAGACGAGGAAAGCAGCAACGGACATCGTTGAAAGGTGGTAGTCGCGGGGCGTCTAGAGAGGCAATGAAGGCCTCAAGATGTGTCATATCTTGTAGGACAAAGTCGTGAATCATCTCAGTTACAGGCGACATGGCCTTCTCATAGAGACTGCGAATACCGTTCCAAGACTGAGATGCATTAGGGTAAGAAGAGAGAGGCAAGGGCTAGGAACATCGATGGCCTAAAGGATGTTCCAATGAGCCAGACATTCTGAAGGTGGTGTAGGGGGTCATAATCTTACAATTTGGTCGTCATCATCTCCAAAATATTTGGAAAGCGAGGAGGAAGAGGAAGGGACGTTTTCAAGGGAGGTATCAAGGAGAAGCCGTGAACTGCCAACCGATAATCTTGCAAACATATTAGACACCAGCTAAGTAGTTACAAGCTGATGGGGACGGTTGGAGGCAAGATGCAACGAAGCATGGGGTGTGGCCATGCCCCATGTTATACTTTGCGGGGCATGTGAAAACCATTGCAAGACAAGCGTGGTGGTATGTTGTGTGGACATGTCATTTCCGGAAAATCGCAGGTATCCTAGACCAGAAGGGATGTTATAACTATACATTGCATGGCAAGGTACTTGAGAGTAAGAGACAAGGCGGCTCAAGCAAATTAGCGAGGAGCATCAAAACGATGCGCCCTTTTTATTCATTCCACATCCACCAACGGGCTCGCTCTCAGACGTATTCCTTGGGATATTGACAATTTGTTTAAATAATAAAAAAGTCCTGATATTAAATTTCACCCAATTAGAGACACCAAATCAAGTATAGCAAAGGAGTGAGTAAGTATGCAATGGAGGTCCGTGAGTTGATGATGGCAGCGTTCTTTGATGGATTACTTTCGGCATTCGATTGTGTGCTCGCAGAGGGTACCGATGTGGGCGAGGCGAACCGAGTATTCGTAAGAGTCAGTTGTCCTTCAGCTGCGGCTTGCGCAGTGGGAGCGACCTCCAGAGTCGCTGAGATGTACAATGAGCAACAGTATTGGTCGATGTATACAGACAACAGTACATTCAAAGACACCACCGTTTGCTTGCGCGTCAGCTACCGCTTGTGTCAGAGCTTGATCGGCATTGGTAGGGACGTTGGACAAGAGGCCAATGCGAGGAGGATCAACGGAAGGGTTAGTGAGATTCCCATAATGGAACGCAACGAGGTTCCTAACAAACAAACAAATAAATAAAAGCCGAAACAAAAGGAACAAGGACATACGATCTGAAAAATGGATCTCCCAAACTCCAACGGAAGAGTGCGCCTTAGAAGGAGCATCGGTAGTGACGAGGTTGTCAGCAACACAATTTGTAGTATCGCCCGCTCGGCTTTGGCCAATGAAGTCACGGGGATCTACGGGGAACATCTGGAAAGGATTGAGTGGCCTATTAAATAAGTGTTATAGAATGAGGACCTTGCCACCGATCTGGAAAGCCAAATTGACGGGTACCGCACAGGGGATAATCGGTGCTTGACCTTGGGCAAGGCCAGTAGCATCAAAGCTGGGGGCAATGGTCCTGAAGATGTTGGCAACAACATCAGCAGGACCACGAAGCAATGAATTGCCAGTGTCTACGAGTGCTGAAGTTCGAGTAGCATTCACACCATTACTAATTTTCTTAGTGTCAAACTAAACATAGATAGCCAAATGCATACCCTGGTAGGGAGAGCACTGTCCGGGAGGCGCTGTCCATTCAAGAAGACGCCATCGATGTCGATTTCCCAGCGGCTGAGAACAAGAAAATGTGAGAAATTGCTCAATAACCTAAGCCTTATACTTACGAAGGGTACACCTCATTGGGAGCAAAGGAAGGGGCAGACAGCCCACCTTCAGCCTCGGTGTAGAGTCGTACAGGAACCCAGAGGAGCTGCGACTCATCTACACCATCAGGAAGTTTGCCAACGGTGAGTGTACCAGAGCCTCCACCGATATCCTAGAAGAAGCTAAGCCAAGATTCAGAGACGACAGAACTTCCTACTCACGATTGTGCTACGCTGGAGGGAGAGCTGGAATATAACATTAGTATCATTAATGGCTGCAAGTTTATTGTTTTGCGTACACTGAACATGGACATAATCAGTTCGCCAGTTGAGGCAATACGAGACAGAAGCGGGCCATCTTTATAAAAAGCAGACACTAGTTCATCTGAAGTCGCTTTTCCGGTCGCGCTCTGGAAACAATGAGCTAAAAAGATATGACAGAAAAAGGTCACATACCCATGCATTGACGAGGGTTTTCTGGATGACACTGAGATCATGGGAAAATCAGTCTTGTGTCATATACAAAGGCGAAGACTCAAACCTTCCCGACGGGAAGCCGAGACCAAAGATTCCAGCTGAGCCAAACTTGACGATATCACTCGTAGTAGAGTTAACAGCAACGAATGGTTGTTCCGTCATCGTCAAACCAGCGATCGTCGCGGTGTCGAAGGCTACTGGGCCGGAGGCTTGCGTGCCCGTTGTGCTGTCGCCATATCTACTCTTCTTTCAGACGACACGGAGACAGACGAATAGGAATAAAATATACCTCATGGTCACAGAAACACTGCTTGTATTCAAAGAAGTGACTGGCAATTTGGGCACGGATGCTTGCGCGCATGATCCAGCAGTGCAAGCATCTGAAATGACCTAGCATGCGATTTCAGGAACGAAAGTTTGCTAAACAGAGTTCAGGAAGATTTACCCAAAGGTCAGAAGAACCAGTGTCTGTAGAGATGCGTAAGTCGAAATGCCGAAGGGACTGGGGGATCACGACGAACCCAAATGCACTGCTGTCACTGTATTCTCCAACTCGATTGGGACTGTATAAATTCTACCTTCACTTTAGACATGCTCTTATTTGCTTAAGTCATTCGTTGGCTTACAGATCTGCGTTATTCCCTGGCCTCGTGTTTCAGCAACAAGCAACGAAAAAGTTGTGGCGCAAAGAACTCGAACGTACCAAGGTCGATGGAACCGGAAACGGTTCCGCGTCTCTGCAGTTGTGTCCTTCGTTGCCTTGTGAAAGGAATGTCGTAGCCTTGGGCTCGTCCCGAATGCGCCTGCGCTGGTTGGGAACGAGCCAAAGGGATGGCATCGCCGAAACGAAGCGAGAAAAGGGCTATGAGTCCAAGCGTGACGATTGAGAGTGACATGCCAGGCATCGTGGTCAGCGCCCGGCGCTACAGCAGAAAGAGACGAGAGAGAAAGAACGAAAGTGTGGGGAGGCCTTCGCTGTAGGAATGAACCTCGCTCAAGCGGGCATCAAGGACCACCACCGAAGTGGGTCAGTCTGCTCAGCCCTGATCATCAAAGCTACTGAAATAGTTCCGTGGTTTGCCGCCAAAAAAGACAACTTCCTCCACAAAGTCTCAAAGAGTAATTACATGGGAACTAGTCTAACAGGAATAGCAGCAATACAAGCAGAGCACAAGTCTATAATAGTCCGGGGTCATGACCAACTTCTTTCAACAACAATATCAGCCAGAGCTTCCAGAGCTTTAGTCTCCGCAGACACGGGCAAATGTCGAAGCATTGCCTTGGCACGGGAAGTATGGCTCCGTGCTAAAGTCTTGGTCCGCAAGACGGCAGAAGAATTAGCAAGATATTCCTTGGCCTACGTCCAATTCGCTCAGTCGATAGGACTAAGCATATCTCACGGTAAATGCGTACCTTGTCTCGATCTCCAGGTTCGGAAAATTGCCGCTCCAGCAGGATCTTCATATGCGGGTGTTCAGCCCAGGAGAAGAGGAGGGGAGCTGTCGGCACTCTGTATTTATTTTGGGAAAGGATGTTTTCGACCTCAAATGCGTCCTCGACAAGCTGAAAGTAGATCTTAGCCAAATAAAGCACGGGCCGAGGACAACAAGAACTTACCTGGGATGCAAAGCCCAAATGTCGACCATAAAAATATGCAGCATCACTCCAAGAGTCTCTCTGAGACGAACCTCCGAGAACAGCAGCAGCACGAGCACCTTTCGCAATCAAACTTGCGGTTTTCATGTACGTCCGCTTTGAATACGCGCTCCAAGCCTCTTCCAAAGTTGCTGGTATTGGGACAGGTCCTGTCTTTGGCATCGCTACTCCGGATAGTTGCATTATCTCACCTTCAGAAATATTGCTAATGACGCTAGCAATAAGTTCCACAACTTCTGCCTCCCCTAGTCGAGATAACGCAGAGCTGGCGCGACCGAGGAGAAAGTCGCCGCCAAGGATAGAGAGTTTTGTGTTCTTCTCGCATTGACCAGGGATGCTAGGGTGATGGGAGACGCCATCGTGAAGGATGAACGCGATGTTGATCATTTCCACAATTTGAGCAAGACGCGCCTGAGTGGGTAAAAGACGGGAAAAAGGTGTCTCCAGTCGTTTCGGAGGAAGGGGGAGTGAATTCAGAACAGCTCTACAAGCAAATAAACCCTGGAATGAGTCTTTGTCATTGGGCATTGTAGGACTCCAGCTCTGCAGAACGCCAGGCTGGGTGAGAGGCCTGTCTAATTCTTCCGCGTTTTCTAGATGCATAGCGTTCCTTTTCGTGCTCCAATTCTGGCCAAGACCATTCATGGCTCTAGAGATGAGAATTATGACGATAGGCCGGAGCTGACGGGAAGGTGACATGAAGTAAAGCTCCGCCATTTCGCGCAGGTCAGGATGGGCAGAGCCCATAAGGTCGAGGAGATTCGACTGGATGGAGCGGAGGTCATTCGATACGAGCGTAAGAGGATCAGTCCGTTTAGGAGCTGATTCAAAGTGGAGAGGAGGTACTGGAACGCGTGCCATAGATGACGGAGGTGAGCTGTCTTCTATGTGCCGGATTTTTTGTGCGAGTGCTGCAAATGTCTTGCGACATCGTAGCCGGCCCCATGGCGTAGTTTGAACAAGTACCTGGCGACCTGCAGAGACAGTCCATTGTCTCATAATACGTCCAGGACACACAGTAACCGATGAAGGTGAAAGTCGGAGACAAGGAATGGACCGGGTCCGGTAACTAAAAGTATGTCATGTATTCACATTGAGCATCCCTCACACATTGGCATCGACAAGTTCAGTCGCACGTTTACGAGTATAATCTGCATTTATATAATGACACAGATTTTACGACTGCTTTCAACTAAGGCATTCCAAAGGTCCTCCTACTTTCGAAACATTCGACTCAAACCCAGCATCTACCGAAAAATCCAAATCGGAGTCTACCCTGGAGGGACGATCACCACGAAATCCCATGCAGACCCAATATCGCTCAGAGCTTGTGGAACGACTGGCATGTGGTTTATGGACGAAGACGTGATCGAAGTAAGGCTGAACCTCTTCTTCCATAAATTTTTTGCACAGAGGGTGATCAAAATATTTCATCCTAAAAAAAGTAGTAAAAAATGTGTTCAAGTTTTTTGGAGTTATCACTTACACACAAACGCCCCCGCGGTTGCGACCCATGAGCTGCCTTGTAGCCAAGTTTGACTTGACGAATTGCATGACAGCCCTTAGTAAGTCTATCATACGGGAAATGTCAGCCAATATATTGCCAGTAAACGAAGGGCTCATATCAGAGAGGACGACTTGAGCTTTGGCTGAGAGAGATAGGTCAAATAGACTACCACGAAAGCAAAACGGAGAAATTTACAAGAATGATTCAAGGGATCAGCTTCCACGAGTAGGTTCTGAATGGTTGTCTGGGCTTGAGCGGAAAGGAAGTCCATTTGGATGCGCTCAACACCATTCAATGGGGCCATCTGCAAGAGGTCCACCGCGACGACAATGCGATGGCGCTTTCCACTGAATTTTGGTCGGCTCTTAGAGGAGACTGGAATGGCGCTTTCCAGTCCAAGAGGATCAAATGGCACTATTTCCTCAGACTCATGAATTGTAGCCGCCTTGGCGTCCCGTTTGGTGGGCCGAAGCCACCGTGAAGGTATCTTCATGGTTTCCTCGTCATTGTCCGGGTCGCGATTTTCAGCAATACGTTGATCTATTAGTCGTTCTGTTGGTGTCTGTTGCGGCCATTTCTCTCTTGGAGCTGAGGACACCGTGTAGGTTTCAGGTGGTTTGTCAGACTTGAGGCCAAAGACGTAGGGTTCAGGGAGTTCCTCTTTTTCTTGGTGCACTGAATGCTCCTTCCAGAGTCGACACACTACTTGACTCCATCCGCCGGGAGCTGCCCCAAGGTCTACGACACTTCTGAAAAAGACGGTGAGTTGCAACAATCTGTGCCCAGTCTCAGGAACGCAGACCTGACATCATTACGCTGCAGAAAAAAGTCATATTTTTCATTAATCTGTATGAGTTTGAAAGCAGAGCGAGATCTCCAGCCTTCATGGACTGGAGCACCAGATATCAGGTTTCGATTGCTCGCGACGTGTTCGGTGTCTGAAGACACGGTATTTTGAGCTGTTCGCGTAGCGCGTGTCGCAGTATCGAGAGGAACAGCTGTAAGGGAGTTTGTGACCCGGAGCTTCACGTATGGATCTCTAGCCTGCCGAGAAAGCCATTTGCCAAACAGCGGTGGAGTTAAGCGCATCAATGGGCGCCTGCTGAAGCTGCGACATTGTCCCAACTTCGATGTAGCTCATGACCAACGAGACACCTCTCTATCCGGAATACAAGCATGTCTCACAATTTTCCAAAGATTCTGAATACGAAGACGAGGAAGAAATCGAATATGTGGTCCTTAACCTTGGCTCGCAAATCGAGCCAACACTCCTCAATACCACACGTGATTATCACATCATTGTGAGTGACTTTGCCTTCAGCGAAACCTGGTGGATGCTATAACTTATACCTCAGGGAATGGATACTGCAACTCCTATGCTCCAGCTCCGTGGCACGATTCTCGCTGGAACTAGTGAACCTCTCATCGGTTCAGAGCTCCTTTTTACAGACACAGGACATGCGCCGGCCCAGAACCAGGAGGACGAACTTCCCTCTACCCATTCCACAACAATTGAACCGTTCTCCCTAGCCTCCCGCCATATTGCATTTCGCCAAGTCACTCTCCACCCCAGGGCAGAGATACCACAGGACAAGGATCAATCTCTTCCTCTCAAAGACCCGAAGCAGCAAGCAAGTCGCACAGAAACAGAGATGTATGTAAAATACCGTCCTGTCGCTGACCCTGAAACGACCGGTGATGGATGGGACATTCAGAAAATGACCGGTAACACTTCGAATATCAGCAGTGCCGTTGAAGAGCCAGTCGTACAAGAGATCAACGTCCAGATGGATGTTGATCCTTCTGAATCGCATGGTATGTCTTTATTCTCCTTTATCCCTTTTTCTGACGGTTGAAGACTTAATGCAGACTTATAATAGCCTTAAACCAATCTCAAAGATAGTAAGACACGTGATCATTTCCGGCCACCTGAGGTCCGATATCCGCCACCAACCACCACCAACTGTCTCTCCAAGTCCCAGTTTTGCGATTCTAGTCAAAACGTTTCTCCGCCTCAATGGGAGTCGACGTTTGTTAAATCCCCTCAGACGCCTTGGGACACCGTCACCCCTACGTCGATGAACATCATCGCACAGCATGAGTGTAGAAATCTCCACCCTCAAATCGCTAAGACCTTTACTTCCAAAAGTCGGTAGTAGTAGCTCCTAGAAGCGACCACACGGCTCCCTGCCACAACAAATCCTTTTTCCCAGCGCTTCCAACCGAAAATCATCACACATTGCACAAGCGAGATGCCATCGACAAAATCGACTTGCGGCGCCAAACTCCCACCTGACGATCAGAACCAGGAACCGGCTCTGAAATCTCGTGCCCTGCCTTCGTGATCACTGTTTTCATAATCTTGACGGTGACGCAGCTTTTGAAATATAGACAAGGGGGGTCGCCTCCTTCGTCTTTGAGCCTGCTCTGGCAGAATCTACGACTGGCGGCCTTAGTGAATTCCATCCCATGATTCTCACAGATGCCGATATATTTGGTGTGCAAAAGCTTTCTCCACGGTTTCCGCCGAGAACCCGTAGCGGCTGATTGTTCGTCGGATTCCAAAAAAAGTAAATTCATTATTTGATCGACCATATCTGGGATGTTTTGTTCGCATTGGCTGCAACAAAGATGTGGCTTTGCGCTCAATCCTAGACGAAAACGGTATGTCCACGCTTAGATATACCCTTCCCCACTCAAAAGTGTTTCATCCCAGGCGCCTCGTTCCCAGCGATTCCAATCATGGTCACTTTTCAGTCTAAGATCCTTTAGAATTGAGAGTCCTGCTCGCCATAAGCTCGCGGAAAGAAGCGAAGAAGAGAAGGCACAGGATTGATTGGTACTGTGAACCATCTGCTCAACCCGTCACAATTAGCAAAATCCAGGGCCCTCGTGGTTACAAGATAAAACTCCAGTTCAGCACCCCCTATATGTATGCCCTCAAATTCACAGCGTGGACTGGACAATCTCGTTCTCTCCCTTCTTCTTCCACCACCATCCACCTTTGGCCCTTCCTTACACTGAGTGCTCCTGCCTCTTAGCCATAATGGCGAATGCATACGGTGACGTTCACGTCTTCACCTTCCATGAGCGTCTAGGAATAGTCTTCATTGGTCTGCTTCAGATTATTCTTACCTACCCTACCTGGACTCACATTTTATTTTACGACAGTGGAAGTAGCCTTCCTCTCGGTCATTGCGGTATCTTGGGTGTTGATCTCCTACTTGGTATGTGTTACTGGGCTACCAACTTTTCAAATGTTCAACGGATACTCAGTTCGCAATTTATCGGTCGATGAGGGATCCTACACGAGCACGTCCTTCGACTCAGATTCACCATTACTTCATTTCACTCATGGTCGCGGACCTTATCCAAGCATTGGGTAATTCATCGACTCGGCCACTAAATGGGACCGAAAGCTCACAATGTCAACAGGTTCTGTGCTGAATATCCAGTGGATCAAAGATTCAAGTGTGGAGGAAAATAGTGTTTGTACTGCACAAGGTGCTTTGAAGCAGGTGGGAGATGTCGCTGTGGCAATGAGGTGAACTCACTAGCTCCAACAATGGTCTCCAATATTGATAAACCTTTAGTACACTGGTTATCGCTGTTCATACAGCCAGGGTACTCATCTTCAAGATTTCTTTCCCATCCATTGTGCCAAAACTTGTTGTACTTGCAATCTGGGTCTTCACAGCGTTAATGCTTTCGGTTGGGTTTGGACTACACCATGCGCAGGACATTCAGTTCTATGGAAATACAGGCTATTGGTGCTGGATCACAGAAGATTATCCGAGTGAGAGGATCACTTTGGAGTATCTGTGGCTCTGGGTGGCTGCTATTGTAAACATTGTGTGCTATGCTGCTATTTTCCTTGTTATCAAAGGTGAGCTTCTTTCATTACATAGTTGTTTTCGTGGCTGTACGCGTTACTTATTTCAAAATTCAGGATATGCCCATTACGATTCCTCAAAAAGGACTTTCCAGAGGTCACCACAAACATTCAGTGTCACCTCCTCTCACATCCCCCATAGCAGCCGAACAAGCGCAATCGCCAAACAGATGCTCTAGTACGCACATTTTGGCCACAATTTTTTTCCTTTGTTTCTAAGAATCTGCCAGCTATCCTGCCGTCTATCTTGTTTGCATAGTGCCCATGACAGTGTCTCGCTTCCGGGCATTTGCAGGCTACTCAACGCCGTTCGGAGTCACGGTCTTCTCAAGCATCCTTTTCTCTGGATCTGGGTTATTTAACGTCCTCCTTTTCCGATACACTCGCCCTTCCCTCCTTCCCGCAACGCGCTCGCACGGCGCGTTCCCTTCGCAACCACCAGTTGAAGTTTCTGTGAAACTCGAGGCGTTCAAACACACATCATCTCCAGACGAGCCCGGGAATGGTAGTCCTGACTATCCACACTCAGAGCACTCTTATCCTCCTCCTGCTCATCAACCTACGGGGAGCTTGCCCATTACATTTGGTCGAAATCGGCACGTTCCCTACGGTTCTGAGTCGTCCTCGCGCTTTGTTGTTTAAAATTTTTCGAGTATGCACTTAAGTTTAATGGATTTACGACTATTATTTTTAGTACTTTTGTGTGTGTGTAAGTAAACAAATCAGGAAATCTATATTGTACAAAACTATTGGAAAGCAGGGCGACGAACATAAAACTCAAAAAAAAAAAAACACGTGCTCTATAGAAAGGCATCTTTTCCATCATACAGTTAAAATAGCTAGCGGAGAGGAATTTGGGATCGAGGTGGAGGGGGCTTGGGTGCTGCGAGGACATCGCGAAATTTAGAGAGAGGTTGACCAAGATGTGTGGTCAATTCATCGCCCTGCAGCTCTGAGCAATAATTTCAAAATGAAAAAAGAGTCTAACCTTTGTTCGAAGGTCATCCCAGGATACAGCATCAGTGGCGTTGAGGCAGACGAGCATTAAAGGCTGCCTTGGAAGGTTTGTAGTATCGTTGTTACTATCGTAAACCGGAAGCACGAGGATACGTCCCAGCTTTTCATGATAAACTATTAGAGAAATGTGAAGTTCATAATTAAAAAAAAGGGACTTGCCTCGCTTTCGACCATTCCCTGGTCTTTGTCGCGTGTTTCTTGCCAGACTTCAGAAGCCACGCCTGCGATGACGCGAACATGGGAGCTGTGTTTTGGATGGACAGTTGAAAATGAGATAAGAGCGCCAGACGGCATAGTCAACACCGCAGAGTGTAGTCCAGGAGGTGCGAGGACTTGGCTCAGGAGTGTATGAAGCGTCGACAAGGCGAGCATGAAATGGTAGGGAAGGAGATGGTGACGGTCTTGTAATGAGTAGCCGGGCTGTGTTCTCTCTTGGGCTTGAGCGCCCGAAAGCAAGGACTCTCCACTGTTCCACCATGGCCTCACAGAAAGCCTTTCAATTCAAATTGGTCCTGCTAGGTCCGTACTTGTTTGTTTTCCTGGTCTCGATACTGACTGCCGACCAAACACCAGGTGAATCCGCGGTTGGCAAATCTAGGTAATATGTCGCCACTTCCAACTGCGCAAGGTACACCACATCCTCAACCTTCGCTAGTCTTGTCTTGCGGTTCGTCAAAGACCAATTCGATGACTACAGAGAAAGCACTATCGGAGGTACATCCCATTGCCTTGTTCCTGACAATTATCTATTCAACGTCTGACACCAACTTAAGCCGCTTTTCTCACTCAAACTGTGACACTCGACGACCAAACGACAGTCAAATTCGAGATATGGCACGTATTAGGCTTCTTTTGCATGGCCTTTCTCACAGTTTTGCAGGGACACTGCTGGTCAAGAGCGGTACAAGGTGAGTTCTCCCGATTCTTCGTGCTCCAAACCCTGTCTCATTGCTGTCTAGTCTTTGGTGGGCATATTTTGCTGTTTATTGCATTTATATTTATTTCATTCAAGGCACCTATGTACTATCGCAACGCCAACTGCGCTGTGGTTGTATATGACATTACGCAGTCTGCTTCACTCGAGAAGGCACGGACTTGGATCCGCGAACTCCAGCGACAAGCTGACCCAAACATTGTGATTGCGTTGTGTGGAAATAAGACTGATTTGGAAGCCCGGAGGCAAGTTACGCAAGAGGAGGCGAAGAAGTATGCGGAAGAGGAAGGACTCATGTGGGGCGAGGCTTCAGCCAAGACTGGAGACGGTGTTGCCGACATCTTTACGTCGATTGGTACGCTTACCTCCCCCTCGAGCTTGCAGGTTCTCATCTTTTCCATAGCAAAGAAGCTGCCTCTAACTGCCCCCCAATCCTCCCGTGCTGGCACTCGCGCACCACCAGGTGCTCGTGCGGGTGTAGATCTAAACAAGCAGCCCGCTGGGAGTGCTCAGAATGATAACTGTAATTGCTAAACTGCCGAAAGCCGATATTCCACTTTGGTTATTGTCTTATCATTCTGAGCTTCCAACTTATACACTACTTTGATAACGCTGTAGTTCTATCGATCCCTCCTTTTCATCACACGCAATACAACATTTTCCGGTAGACGTTGACCTCATTCTTTTTGGCACGAGCAAATATTCCAGTTATCGGTCATGTCAGTCAGGTTAAGGGGCCATGAATTACAGAGAGCTAAAACAACCCAATGATTGGCACTTCTCGTGAGTAGAGTGAATCAACAATTTGATTCGCGGAAGAGAAAGGCAAGAAACAAAAAAGAAACCCTTATTCCAAAACGAAAAAAAAATGAGAGTATGTACATGACAGGGAATGGATAAAGCAAGATACAAGCTTATAATGGATTAGATATCCTCCGCCCTCAAGAGCACTTCGTGAGGGATGAGATAAATTACTTAAAAACCGTTTCGCACGAAGAATGAGTCCCAGCTCCATAATCTCGAACCTCCCGCGTCTAGAAGCCCGCCGCCTCCAACCCTTTCCTAATGTCTGCATTGGCCAGTTCAGAATGTTGAACCTCTTGGCTTCGTGCGTAAAACCACTTGGAATCCTTATATGTAGCCATGTTCAGCTCCTTCTTTATCAAAGTCTGCGTAGAGCCCTCAGCAAAAGCGTAGGACTTGTTCTGGAACTTCAGAACGTTCGTAATGACCTCGAACCAACGCTGCCGTTGAAGATAACATATGCCTTGTTCCTCAGAGTCTTTAAACGAATCTGCAATGTGGACAATATCGGTCAGGTACATTCCAATGAATGGAACACATTGAGATCCAGCAGGAACGTCAGCAATGAGACCGCGATATCCAGCCCATTTGTTCGACGGGTCGTTGAATTTAAGAAGCGCATCGAGGGGTGATTTCCTATTGATATGTGCCCATGTAAGGTGTAGTCGCGTAATGTCCGAGCTAGAGAGCGCGTTAATGATGGATGACATGGACGCAAAGTTGTTCAGATTTTTGCATTTCTAATGGATGTTATGATTACCTTTCCGAAAACTTAAAACAATTGACATACCTCGGCAACTTTTATCCAAAAATCAACTGCGTTCGAACGCCTCCCCAATTGCTACAGTGTAAGCGTTAATAAAGCGCATAGACCATAGACCAAACGTGTGTACTCACTTCTTCGTTCAATACGCTTGTTTTGACCCAAAAAGCTAGTTGATCATACGTCGCGCAGAAGTTCGTCAAGTTAGTCGCTGGTGAAGAACCGGGCTTAAACTTGGGATGGGCTAGTAACTCTTGTGGAGTGATTTTCGAGTAAAGCTTATGCTCGAACACGGAAAGTTGTTCAGCGAGATCAGGTGGGTCAAGTTTTAGTAGATCTCCTTTATGTGACTTGGATTTCTTCCTCTTGACTTTGGGAGAGTTGTTTGCAATAAAGTCGTTGGGATTCGCGAATGTCTGAGGAGCCAGGTGTCAAATTGATGGTCTACAGCAGAAGGTCAGAAGGTAACATACCAGCCGTTCAATTGTGCCAATGATAAACTTGGCTAGAGGGATGAGCTTTTGTACCCGCTGGTCCTTCAAGAATACGGTGAGCTTGCTCGCTATGTGGGGTTCTTCTTCTAGAAGCCTATGTTCTTCCAGCCACGTTTGAAAGACTGCGAGGATGCGGCTTTGAATTGGCAATTGAACTTTCTCAATCCAGGTACTCAGCGCTTCCTGGTCGAGGTCAGATGGCGGTGTTAACTCAAACCGCTGTACAAGGACCGCGAACAATACGTCCGCAGTGGTGAACGTTCGAAATGTGGTTAGGAAAATGTCCTGGAAGGTTTTCTCTGCGGCGAGGCCTAAGGAGGTATCAGAAGGTTCAATATTTTTCTTAAAACAACGGTAAAAAGGGATATTGTACTCACGAATGGGGTCTTTGGCCATCGAATCGTGGGTTAGCCTCACAACAAGGTCATGAAGCGTGGCATAACGGATGGTATCGCCATCCGTCTGCAATTTGTCGGAATAACTCGCTAATTGATTCCATGCAACCGAGCCAGCACGGTGTTGACCAGCCGCATCGTCCTCGCCAGTGAGCTGCAACACCTTATTCGACCGCCCTCGAATCGAGCCCGTAAGTGACACAGGACCGTTGAAAGTTGGCGGTGTATCCCGTGGGTCTAGCCTGAGCGGCTCGCGTCTAATAGCTCGAGATGAAGGGGAGGCATATAAGTTTGAAGCCGGGCTTCCGTAGTCCTCATCAAAGCGGGGTGTAGGAGGGGTAGGTTTATCATATGAGCCGAATATTGGTGGTGGGTGAGGCATAGGTGTGATTGGAGAAGGAGGGATGCCTGCCGAGTGAGGAGAAGAAGAGAAGAGTTCGCGAGTGGTTGATACAGGCGGAGGACCAGCAAGAGGAAGTGGTCGAACAGGACGCGTCTGGAGTTTAGAATGTGAGTGAAAGAGAGAGAATCCAGAAATTGAGAAGAAAACATACATAACCATTTTGTTTCAACGGGGGAGTCGAAGAGTAAGAGGCAGCAGCCGCAGTGTCGGTGATCGGTGGCGACGGCTCGGGAGGCTCATAGAGACCATTGTACCGCGCTACAGGCTGCTCGTAAAGCTGCTCTGCTTCGTATTCATAAACTCTAATCTCTTCTTTCACTCGGAGAAGTTTATCAGTCATTTCCTCCGACAGTTCCTTGACAAACGCCATCGGGATCCAGCCCAGAGTTGTGCCTCCGCGTCTCATGGCAGCCCACCAACCGGTGTCTTCCTGTTGAAATATATCCAGGATCTCATTTTTGCGGAAGCTGAGGTGCGCAGGATCGTCAGACTCAAAGTCGTAGAAACATAAAACACTGAAGAGCGAAAGCTCTGTACTAGCTGTGGTGGGAGAAGACTGAGAGGAGCTCGAGTGGGAGGACGACTGAAAGTACGAGGACGTGGAGGAGATGTCCAGATGCAGCGGCTGCCGGCCATTCATAGTGGTGGTAGGAACGAAAGAAGCTTAAATCTGGGCGACGAATAGAACCTGGGTGCATGGCTACAGATCAGCTACATCACATCTGCCTTTTCCCTTCAAACTCCATGGCGCCCTGGAATGCTCCCAAGGCGAAAGCACGTCTATAGCTAAAATATTTTATTCCTTCTCAAATTAAATAATCTAACAGGTTCAGCTCCGCATTTCTGTATATATCTTTTAGTTTTTTATCCCTTTTTTCGTGCCTATCGCTCTATATAGGTCCAGCGACTTCGGACTCTTCAACAGAAGAAGGCGAGCTCAACTTTCCTTCATCTAACATAACGGACTGTATCCAGTTCTTACAAAGAAGCTGCAGGAAGCTCAAGCAAAGTCTAGGCATGCTGCTGCTAACCGTCTCTGATTGCAATTTCCTTACGTTAATTTCCCAGTCGCCGGGACATAGCCTCCCTTCTTGAGCTGCGAAAAGATGAGAAAGCAAGGATCCGGGTCGAGTCGCGTACGTACGCCTCTTCTCTGCACTTTGCTGCTTCTGGTCCCAATACAACCCCACCCGTAGTGATCCATGAAGACATCACCATTGAACTTTTAGAGCTCCTTGAACTCTACTGTGAGCTCTTATTGGCCCGATTTGGCCTGCTGGATCAAAGGTTGGTTGTTGACGCTCTTGAAACAACTCTGGTCCCCCCATTCTGATGTCGCCTCTCCTTGCCTCCTTGTTTGCTCAGTTCTGCGGTACCAGATCCATCCATACATGAAGCAGTTTGCGCGTAAGTTCCCGCCCAATGAACGCTCCGGCTGCTTTTACCGTCATAACAGCATTATCTACGCTGCTCCCCGCACAGAACTCAAAGGTATCAGGGGCCATTGGTGCTTTATTTCTACTCGGACACCTGCTCACGAACGCTGCCAGAGCTTCATATTTTACGAGACATCGTGATGCACAAATATGGGCGCGATTTTTCCGCTTCGTGAGTGCCTTATTCAAGGTTTACTTGGTCTATTACTGCATACAGACCCATCCTCAAATTTGCAGAGTTATGGAAAATAAAGACGGCATAGTCACCGATCGCGTCGTGAAGAAACTTGCCATCAACACGCCTTCCTCCGAACTAGTCGATGCATTCCTGTACGAGATTGCAAAAGGATACTCCGTCAATTGGACACCACCGGGTTTCGAGGAGACGGACAATGGGGAAACCAAGGTACGGATCGGTGGATGTGATGTCGACAGTTATACTTTTGACTAAACTTTACAACACTTCCCAGGATGGATCGTCGGGAGATCCGGGTACCAGCGAGACAGTGGCTTCGCCGAAGGAGAAGGATGGGGGCCTGAAGCTCCCAGAAATTCCACCGACAGAGTCAAAAGAAGATTTGACTAAGCCAGCTGGAAAGGAGAAGAAGACAGAAGAGAAGAAGGAGAAACCAGCACCACCAGAAGATGACTTTGCCGCCCTGGCTAAACGCTTCAATGACTTGAAGAAACGATGAGGGGGATTGGTTAATCTTTTTTTTTCTGTATTTGGATTGATGCGAAATGCGAAATATGAATGGGATACCAAAATGGCAAGTGAAAGCCCCAGAAACATAACGCAAGTCACGGAGTCAATTGATATCCTTGGCCTGAATTGAACGGCCATCATGCAATCCCAATATGCAGCGGCCTCGACTGTCCCTCTTATCAAAAGCCCCAGCCTACGCGTTCCAAAAAGCGTAACACTTCCCCAAGATATTCATCCACTGCCCGAGAATGTCAACGCCTATGTCGGTCGGACTCGTATCGATTGAAATTGAAATTCCTTTCTCACTGCTACCTTCTTCCTTACCTACAGTTTGTCTACCCTTTCACCCTCGAACCACACATCCTCCAACTATCTCAATCCCGACGCCAAACAATTAATTCGCATGCAGCAAGACGGCAAGCCTACCTCTCGAAACGTTTGGAAGATAAAGAACAACGAAGGAAAGAGAAAGAAGAAAGGGAGCGGAAGCGCAAGATGGATGAACTCAGGAAGATCGCACCGGGATTTGACGGAAGCGCTGATGTTATGGTCCCCGTGAAACGAGTGAGCTTGATTGGCCTACCGCCGACGACACAGACGAGTGAAATGGAAGGCTTGGTTGAAGGTCTTGCCAGGATGTCAAACGATTCTTCACGACCAGCTTTCTCATCAGATATTCTATGACGTCTACAATATTACAACGTCTTCAAGCGACCCATCTCTGCATTCCGGCTCTTCTTTGCCTTTTTGAGCTCGTCAGTCCAGATTTCCTTGCGATCCTTCTTCTCCTTCCGTCTATCCGCTCGTTCTGCTTTGACGGCCTTCTTACGTGCTGCTTTTGACGCAGGAGACTCGTCTCTTGGACGTGTAATAGGCTTTGGTCGGTCTAGAAATGTATGTCAACCTTGGGGCACTACCGCCATGCGAAGAAAAATGATTTACCTCTACCTCGAGCGGTACCGTCTGAATCTTCACTTGATTCTTCGTCGTTAAATGTCACAGATTTTGTCTTGATCTTGGATACAGCAGGTTCCTGAACAGACGGAAGACCTGTCTTGGGGTCTAGCCTAATAATTGGCGACTGTTTAGGGTCTTTCCTCGCTCGGATGAGACGGGGATGATTCTCCAAGTTGGAGTAAGTGCCTGTTGATGTGTGTTAGATAAGTAGCCACGGAACAAAGCCACATATTACTTAGGATGGATTCACAGTCCCACTTGTTCTTTCGATCTTCTTCTACACCCCATTCCCCTTCACCACTACTTTCATCGCTCAATACATCATCGACCTTGACTCTCTTATCAACGCCCATAGCCCTTCTCAATGTCTCTAGCTTTTCTGCGCCGGTGTCACCTTCCAGTTTCTCTCGGAGCTTTCGGCCACCAACGACCTCATACTTATCAAGGAAGTTATCCACCATTTCTGGGAAATCAGGGCGAGGCGTGATGAGATTTGGTGGTTCTTCTTCAGAGTCAGAGATGAGTGATGAAGCGTCGTCTTCCTCGTCTTCATCGTCATCAACCTCGCCATACTCTTTCTTCATCAACTGGAGAAATATGATTAGATATCTATACCAAAATAAAAATGATCAAAGAAAAAAAACCTGATCAAAAGCTTCATCCAATGTCTTATGTCCTTCGCTCCGCCATAAGCTTGAGCTGGACATAGTGAAGCCAGATGCCTCACTACCCTCCCTTCTCTTCCGTCTCCTCTTCGATCCGCCAATAACAGAAACAGACATAGGAAGAGAAGTGATCGTATCTGCAACCTCTGAAGCCTCATCCTCGAGCTCGTCATCTGAGCCAGCAGCTTGTTGCGTTTTTTTGAAATCCTTGAACCGTGCCTCCCAACCTTGTTCTTGTTCTTCAATCTCGCTTCCATTCTCATCAACGCCCCATTCCTCAAATTCAAATTCGACAATTTCGTCTTCATCCCTTTCGCCATCCTTTACAAGCTCCCCAAAGAAATCATCTCCTTCTGTATCGTCAACGAAGGCATCGTCTTCCAATGCTTCAAGAACTTGTCGCAAATGAGGATCCATGTCTGGCTGAAAGCCTACAAGAGAAGAAGGGATAGATTGCTGAGTTTCATAGAACGCATCCTTGGGAACTTCTTCCGTTGAAGCAAGGACACCTTCAGGTAGCTCGCTAAGCTGGATGCCTTCTTTTCTGCTTTTCCCTTTATTCTTTTGCTGAGACATAGATGGAGCTTCGAGGAGAATGGATTCAACTCCATCTTCTTGAAGACCAACCGTCCGCAGATGTTGCATGTAATCATATTCTGAATCGTCGTAGTAGATGCCATACAAGGATGCTTCTCCAACGTTTGCTCGGGTTTCCGGGACACCTCCGAGTAGTTCTTCTAGTTGGGTCCGGGTTTTGCCCTGAAAGATACGGTGAGATAGAAAATAAATAAAATTTGGAAGTGACGTTTATCGGCAGCTAAGACTGATCCTGACCTTCTTTGCATTTTCGGGAACAAAGGGCTTCAAGACATGCTGAGGTGCATCGGGATCATGAATGAGGGGATCTCGTTGTGACCGGTGAACAAGTTGAAAGTGTTTCGCGTTGGGTTGTCGAAAGACAGATTTTGATTTCTTGCTTGCCATGGGAGTTGAAGGGAAAATGTGAATACTCCCGAGGTCAGTCCATATTGAAATGATATTCTCTGAATCGATGGTAAATAGCAAGTATGGCAGCGTTCAAAGGCAGAAGGATTCGGTTATGAATGTACAAGCAAGGGAATGCGTCCAGGATTCTTCCTAACCGACAGTTATCTTCGTACAAATTGACAGGCCATTGGAAGCTCGCTGAAGGTCTTTTGAGAAAAATTAAACATGATTAGAGTACAACGCATGCAATGTGATAATGAGTGCTACAATGTCCGTGTGCATACAAAGAAGACGAAAGCAAGTTTAAAGGGAGTAGCTTAACCGATTTTCAGCTTTTTCGAAGGCTGAGACCCGCCTCTTTCATTGTCCTTCCTCTTTTTACTCCCCATTCGAAAGTTGTCCAATGCAGACCGATACGCTTTCTGCATGGCATAGGCACTTGCGCCCACCTCCGATTGAGCGCCGTTGAAGGTAATAGCGTTGTTCACCATAAGTAAAAGATCCGCCTCAACATCGTCCACGGTGGCATATTCGTCATTGAGAATCTTCTGCCGAATAGTTTGGAGGTCTCTAGTCTGCTCCTTGGGTATCATATCGTAATACGTCGGGATCTGAAGCAGCACGGGATCAACTGGCAAGGCAAAAATGAATCCAATACTAAGTGCATAATAAGCAATGAAGACCCGCGTATTTCAATAAAATGCGTACTGTGGAAGGGCACTGAGTTCTGACATGATTGTCGCCAGGCGTTTCTTTTCCACCGCGGAGAGCTTGAAAGTTAGGGCTTTTGGCCATTCCTTGTCAACCAGTTTCTCCAAAAGAGCAGCTTGATCAGTTGGGTAAGTGAAAGGAGGATTAAACTGCCGACAATTGGCTACGATAAGGTCCAGGTCTGACTTGAAACTCTCCATGGTGTCGTACTGGCGATTGGCTAGTTTCTTTGACATGGTTGAGAGATCCATTGGAAGCTGGATCTCATCGTAATATCTGGTATGACATGACATGAGAGATGATAAGGAAAATAACAATGGAACACACGTTGGACATCCATCAGCGATAGGGTCAACTGGGCGTCTGAAGATCAATGATACTGGATCATTTTGTAAAGTGCGTAACAAATCTCTACAGTTCTTCTCGTGGATTGGAGTTCCAGGCCCATTAAGAGTACTTGACGGGGCTGCCCTTTCTTTCCCTTTCGCAGTCACTGGATGTGAGGGCGTAGGCGTAAACGAAGATGCTCGCTGAGTAGGCCCAGGTACGATGACACGAGCAGTCTGGGGAGGAGCTGGGGCTCGTGGATGGTCCGGAGGAGATTGGCGACTGCGCTTCGAAGTTGTAGCTAACGATAACAGCTCCTCATCCTCGTCATCAACCATGTCTGATACTTTGCGCTTTGATGACGATGAGCCATTGGTAGTCTTGTGAGATTCAGAAGTCGACTTTTGGTGTTTCTTCTTCTCTCGTTCCTTGGCCTCCTCGACAGCAAGAACTTCTTGTAAGAGGTCGTGGGAACCATCATCAATATAAGGTGGGGGAGGAGGGAAATATCCAGCATCAGGCTGCTCTTGGCCAGAGGGATTGTGAGTGGGCTCTGTCCCAGGACCTTTGATCATACGCGGTTGAGCTTTGCCGTTGGAAGATGCGGCTGGTCGACCGAGTGAAATTTTGAGTTTTTGGCCGGTTGAGGGAGTAGAGGATGGTGGTGTATCAGTTGGGACGAGGACAGGTTGAGTAGTAACTGATTGAGTATGTGCAGCAAGGGTGTTATTGATTTTCGACCATTCTAAAGTCACTGTCAACAAAGTCGTAGAAATAAATCATAATAAACTGACGTTTCTCAAAGATTCGATCCAGTGCTAGAGCGGCTTCATGAACAACCGAACCAGGTGCGTTGTACTGCTTAGCGTTCGAAATCATGAGGAGAACATCTGTCCTGAAGGCATCTCGATTGCGGTACCTTCCGCTTTGCAGCTTTTGTTGGACAGTGCTCAAATCCATCGGCTTCTTGATAACGTCGAAATAGCTTGACCAGCTTAGTGTACGATTGAGAGGCATAAACAGTGACTTACTTCGGTGCCTGGTCTCGTACAGGGTCAACTGGGGTACGGAACCATAACGAGCGAGGGTTGGTCTGAAGACTCTTTAAAGATGCTCGACACGCCTTCAGATCAGGCTCAGACATGCCGCCTGACATAGCTTTAGGCGTTTCCTTCGGTTTTGGTGGTGGTGGTGCCGGCTTCGTAGGTTTGAATTTCACCTTGGGTGCAGAAACCACTGGGCTGGACACGACAGACGCTGGAGAGGCCGCACGTGAAGGCTCGCTCCGAACCTTTGCAGGAATTTTGAGTGTCGGTTTAATTGAGATTGTCGTCTTGGGTGTTGTGACCGTTGGGGAGGACACTAGATTCTCGAGCTCGTCCCAGGGAGATATCTCGGCAGCAGGGGTAGCGGGTACGACGATCTTCATCGATACAGGTTCCTCATCGTTTGCTTTGACAATCAGGTCTGCTAGCTTGAGGATGCACCAGCGCACTTCGTTGTCAACCTCAGGCGCCCTGTTAAAGTCAAAAAGTGCCTCTAGAGAATGAATTGAACGGGACAAACATAGCAATAGGCATGATAAGATCACGGAAGACGTCGTTCTTTCCAACTTGCTTATCCTTTCGGAAAGCTCTGATCATGAGATCAACTTCTGTCTTTTTCTGTTCCTTGGCCAGCTCAGGTTTGGATCCATCTTCTTCAATGAGGAGAGATCCTTGGTCCTTCATGTTCGCCTTGAATTCACCCATGTGAAATAAGAGAGCCAAACTTTGAACGGCATTCCGTGCAACATGCCGGCGTATGTCTCGGGAAGAATCAACAGCCATAACCGTCAGAATATACCTTGCAATCTGGGGTTTATACCAATCTGTTAGGAATAGACCATCAAAGGCCGCCATCCGAACTTGATTGTAATTACCCTCGCTATAATCTATAAGGAAAAGAACAAGGTCGAGGGACAAAGGCGTACCGAGTGAGAGGAAAGAAAATCTTGACTGGCGGAGGGACAAGATGTGCGAGATCCATGGCAATGAAAAACTGTAATCAATAGAGTAAAGATTGGTTCCAGTAAAAATAAATGGTGATATAATTACCTCAAGGCAAGCAACAGTTACAACATTATGTGGGGATGGGATGAGGCGATCCATGTTGCGATACCGCTCGACTTCAGAGATTGTCTGCTTGAGAAGATCGTTGTCTTCGGCGTTTATCTGCGCACCCCCTTCGGTAGGCATTAATTCACCATGCTCGGGAGGGTTGGTACAGACAACGGCGCCAGAGGCTGCAGCGATAATTGTACAGATGTAAAACCCATCGGAGTACTATTTAAGCATTAATGCAAAGTGACAAGGAGTTAGCAAAAGCGAACCGGATTGGAAGTATTGTCGTTGTAACGCAGTTGGTCAATCAGAAACTGGCGAACGACTCCTGGGGCACGGCCGTTCTCAAATCGTACTCGAGAAATGGTGTTGATCAAACTCTACAACCTGAATGAGTATAAACACAGGGAAAAATTGGAAAAGCCAACCAACCTTGCGGACAAAATACTCCGGAATGTCGGAAAAGTTGTTCGGCTTCGGGACATATGAATGTGCGAAGAGATCTTGAGCAGGGTCCTCAGGCTCATAACAATATCGTAGAAAGAGTTTGAATAAATGAAAAAGGCCGAGAAAATCCAGTTTACGAATTGCGCACTAATGATGGTTAGGACATGGAATTTAAAAAGGGGATGAATAACCATACAGAAACCAGAGCTGTTGCAGCAGCACAGCGAATGCGGAAGAAATAATTGGTCACGAGGACTGTCCTCGTTAGTGTACTCGAGACGATTGCAGTGGGTTGACGAGCAAGCGCATTCAAAGCCTGGAATCTAATCAGATCGACCAAATAAAAAACTCGGCAGCCTTACTTCCATTTGTGCAACAACGTCTCTGTCTCGTTGCAGCTGACTTACCCACATGAAATCGGGTTGCTCGAAAGTAAGATCTGTTATCCACTCGAAGTCGGCGTCCATCCTGATCCACTCGTAAGTTGCCCCGCTCATTGTATTCTCATCTTCTTCGGTCCAGTCCGCTACTTTCCAGTTGCTACGCTCGTCCTCTCTCTCCCAGATCTCCAGCCCGAAGCCCATGTCAATCATTCCAATTGCTTCAGCAGCCTCAGCATCACCTTCAGCGGCGGCTTGAGCAGCTGCCTGCCGAGCTAAGTAGCGCTTTGTATTCCGCCTGACACGCTTATATTTAGTGTTAAACGGCACTTCATAGCGCTTTTGTGAGCTCCGGATATCCAAAACATGTTCGTACGGCGTCCCGTCTGCCTCGTGAATGCGAACGGTCATAGTGCCCTCAAAGACTTCGACAGGTTTATAAGCAAGTTTCCTAGTTTCGTCGTTATGGTTCCGGGTCCAGGCTTCGCACCATTGGCTCATATTGATCTCAACAGCCATTTTCTTGCGGTTGAAACTGGCGTTGAATGAAAAGGAAGGACAGCCACTCCCGTATATCCATTGTTCTGCGAAGACGCGCAAATCCACGCCGCTCACCTTTCTACAGGTGCGAATAAAGTGGTGAGTAGAAAGAAGGTTGTTTTGGAGCTCCCCAGATATGGCTGTAAGGTAGATTTTTGGGATAACACGCGACAGTCCCAAGGCAGTTCCGGACTTTCCAAGCTTGCGGTCCAGGATGTGGAGAACAAGAGGTCCTTTCAAATTAATGAAAGGGAGAACCTCTGCACCGGGTGGTTCGAGGAGGGTTGGCTGGCACATCGGAGGCATTGAGCCGGAGTCCAACTCGCACACGCGATCCATGTCCTTGCGCAGCCTGAACCGGTACTCATTGTTTCCCATAATCTTTCTGAGAAATAAGCCAGTCATATATGCGGAAAGAGCATTGATGAGCCAAATATCCGACCACATCTTAGGCTGGATGTTCATGCCTACCCATTGGCAAGCAAGGGCATGTGATAAGGCATGTCGAGTTTCAAAGGTCTGCTCAATGGCATCATCACCGTGAAGCATGTCCACAGAGACCAGTGACAATGTCGCACTGTCAAACCGCTGTACACAGAGCTCGTCTACAAAAACGAGTTTGTAAGAGGAATAGGGATAGGAGCCAAACTCTGAGGTGTAGAACGACATGGCTTGGCGAAGATTGGACGTAGAAATGCTTAGCTGTCGCTCTTGTCCTGGTAGACAGAAGGCATACATAAGCGTTTGTTGTGAACCAGCTGGAGTATCGTCGTGGGCATGATCGAAGGGAATAGGATGGAGGTGGAATGGCCCCGCAGCAAATGCAATGTGTTGAACAGTAGTGGGTGAGGCTTGAGAAAAGAGGAAAATGCTCTTGTTCGAGTTGTTGGGATGCGCTACCTGCTCGACAAGTTCTCCACTACAGACGACCAAAGTAGGCAGTGCGTCTCCTTGATCGTCGTCTTGAGATGAGCTACGTTCTTCAAGATACCGAGGAACGATAAACTCAAACTCCCAGGTGCACTTTTCCCATGCATTATCCACGCAGGGGACCCAACATCTTGCTGCGTCTGGTGAAGACGGGGTAGTATAAACGTGGGGGACGCGCTATAATTGCGTTAAAATAGTGTCATGGGCCTTACAACTTGAATACTCACGTATGGATAGGCCTCGGACGGCTTGACAAACTCAACACCATCGGCTGGATTGTGGAGGCTGTAGGTAACATTGACAGCAAGCGGAAGGTAGTCTAGCCCAGAAGAGACGTTCACGACTGAGTAATAGAATAGTGAGTCATTAGAAGAGACGCATCTACACGTGCTACACACCTTCTACTTCACCATTGGGACCTGGTCTGAGGGGAACGTCCGCGGGAATGGCTATGGACAATTCACCTTCATCAGACTCTGACATTGCTGTGTACAACTTTCGTTTGAGCTCCTTCTGCTTGTGAATGTCGCGCGCATCAGCGTCGAGGGGTATGTTTGCAATCGGGTCGAGGAACGTGAACTCAGCAGGTTTAGCTGCGACGGTGACATTATGGACAGCTGTGCAGAATTTGAGCCATTAAAACACGGTAACATAATAGTATTATAACGCACTGCATTGTCGTGAGTGAAGATGTATAGTCCTGAGGTCTGGGGTGTTTGGGAGGATTGTCAACTCAGTGTAACCCTAAGACCGGTGAGTCAACGATGAGCAAAACGGTCGAGGCACGCGCCGCGTACCCATAATGAGCCGGAGAAGTCGAGTTCCAAGACAACTTTTTGGTGACTAGTAGAGAAAACAGACGTTGTAAGCGTACGAGTCAGCTATCAACAGATTCCACTTATATGGTGAAGCCTCTACGCTGGCTTTCTTTGAGAGCATTCGCCTTGACGTCCATAAGGACAAGCTATGTCGTAGAAAGTGTCGGCAGTGGCAGTCTGGTGCAGAGCAACCACTGCTCTCGTCGCAAGGCGAGCGAGGTGGTGGTTCTGGTCCAGGAGAAAGGTCCCGAGAATCCTGACTCGAACTTCCATCATCTGCTGCAAAGGTCTGTTGCTCCCTCTCCCCCCTAGCCTTGGGGCTCCTGGTGTCTAATTCTTGCAGTCTCGAGCAGCTATATGTCCCATATATCCACTTCCAATGATATCTCTCCTGTTCTTAGCCTCAATATCTGCCAGCAGAGCACGAACCTCGAAATCTTATGTCAGCTTGAATTGGGCTGTGTAATTATGTATTCCCGGGCATGCCCTTGTCCGCGAGATTCAGACCGTTCAGGCTCTTATTCCTGATCATGAAGCAAACCGCTAGCAACAACAATATCACTGTTTCTAATTGACGACGGGTCCGTGTTGGTGATCCCTTCCTTTAAAAAACCTCCGATGAACCACGTTCCAGACCGTGGCTCTTGCTTCACTTCCAATTGACCAACAGAGCAATGGTTCCTTGATTGATGACTATGGTACAAAATACATGTGAATGGGAATGAGAGAAAATGCAAGGTCCGACAAGCATATCTGCTAGATTTCAACGCAAGACCGTCATAGTCCAAATGGAGACAAGGTCTACCAGTCAGGCCACAGATCCTCAAGGCTATTCGACTCCTCCTCTGGTATATCTCGCTGCTTCATCCACCGGTCTGGAATCTAAAATCGGAATTACAGTGAGTGTTACGAGCTTGTAAAATAAAAACAGGAACAATATTACCAAAGGGAAATATCTTTCCATAGCACCAACAAATCGCTGCCTATATTGCTTGGGGGTAACAATGGTCGGTTCGCCCTTGCCAGCACCACCAAGAAAGGCGGATTCTTTGACCCAACTTTCTAAACGTTTGTCCCACGTGTAAGTTCGAATATAATCTAGAAGAATTCATTTGTGGAATTCAAAACCAAAAACGATGGACTTACCAACAATGCCAACCACGATCTTGTCATTTTCACTGTCCACACCACACACCAACGAATAGTCCATGACGTTAATGTCCGCTAGAAACTTGGTATCGTTGTATAGAGCGCCACGGATAATTCGTTTAGAGTGCTCTCGTAGATAAAAGGGGTTTTCATGTGCAGCTGCTCAAACATGGGTCGCAGCTGAGGAACAAGTTCCGATTTGACGTACCCTCAACAAGATTTTCATCTAACAAAACTTCATTGGCCCGACCAGTTGATTGCACATGCCGATTTCTCGTCGACCCTTTGAGGTCATAAATCTAGGAAGAGGACAGTATCAGCCTCTGGAGACACTTTCAATAGTATAGCGCAGACCTTTGAAAATCGGCGGTCGTAGAATAAGTTCTCCATCACAAGTAAGTTCATCTGAGTTGATTTGGTCTTAGCAGCCCCAGTCGCGTTTGTTTTTCGAAAAGTAATCTTGTAGCAACCGAACACTTTCGCAAGCAAAGTTGGCCGCTATAGAAACATTAACCATAATGTTCACGAAGAGCAAAAAAGGGCTCACATCCGAACAGACTGCAGAGAGCATGTAGTCAAAGTAAGCAGGAGCAAACGTCTCCATGGTTTGCAATTCTGGTCGTGAAAGTTCTTTTGCAATGAAACGATCGTCTAAGAAAGATGAGAAGGCGCGATAAATCTACACTAGCGAAACAACCTTTGGTTTTGAGGAACGCTGACCCAGATTTTCCTCCACTTGCATCCCACTTTACACATCGAGCAAGTGACTCGATCATACTTCGTTCGCAATCATACGTCCTCCGAAGAGCATCAAACTGTTCAGGGTAAAGAACGGTGCAGCTGATGGTTAAACCTCCACTTTCAAAAGCTGGAATAAAGTCAGATAACAGTTCGGACTACTCTCAGTAAGACTTAACAAATAGCCCAGGGTAGTTTCGAGGAAGGAGACCGAAGATCTTCTGTTGGGTCAGCGTGATCGACAGCGTCTACATCGACAACGCCCCAAGTCGAGCTGGACTCTGCCACAGAGTGATCATCAGGCATAAAGGCTTCCCCAGAACTTTCCGTTGTTCGAGCTGTGCGTTTCTCCGCGCGCTGATTTCAGGAGCATATCGCGGTACTGCGGTGAACTAGAAAGATATTAAATCGGAATACAAGATGAGACAAGGAGCTGTACTTGAGTGCCAACGCAATGATCGAAGTAGGTTCGTCTGTTCGGACAACCATCGAGGCATCCCGAAAAATGTGCTCAGGGTCATCCAGTGGATCCTCCACATCCATGGTCTGGCGTAAAGTTGGAGCTGACTGAAGCCACAAACCGGAAATTGCCTTGAGAATCGAATGGCGCTCAGGATTACCAGTAGAAAGATCTAGTTCCGATGGGCTAGGCAAAGTCATCAGTGTTGGGCGAAAACCAGCCATCGAAGGAGACGGGGGAAGAGATATGCCACTAGGAGGTGTAGCCCGATTGGGAACAGTAAGAACTTGAGAAGATGATAAATTCTCAGGCTGGTTCTCGGCTGGCATCGTGCTCGTGGCATCTGTGACAGACGTACTTGTTTCCGATGGTCCTGCTAGAGCTGGAACGACTGCAGGAGAAGGCGGGTTAGTGACAGTATCCAAAGGCGCCGAAGGTATGTCGTCGTTGCCGTCGCCTTCATCGTCAGCTTCGCTCGAGGATGAAGCATCATCGGATTCATCCTCGATGGCATCCTTCAAACTATCCAACACTTCTACTTTTGCTTTGGAAGAAGCGACTGGTCGAGCACGTTTACCACGAATGACTGCATAACGACTGTCTGTCCGCCTTGCTTCTTTACCAAGCTTTTCAAAGTGACGAGTCATCGAAGACACTTTGCCGCTACTTGAACTCGGGGGGCGACGGAAAGTAGACTTTGAAGCTAGACTAGTCGGGAGTCTTGGAGGCAACTTGTCTTTGCTTTTCCCCAACTTGGATCGGCCAGGTTTTGATGACGGTGTCGAAACTTCAGGACGATCTAGGTGTGGGGATGAAGGTCGACTGAACCGAAGAGCACTCTGTTTTGACTTGGTTGTCTTCTTCTCAGGTGATGGCCTCCTCGAAGATTGTTGAGATTTAGTTGGCGGGATCGGAGGTACAGGCAATGGTATGCGGGTCGTCTTTGGAGTGTGGGCACCGTGTCGTCTCGCATGAGTAAGATAACGAGGAGCAATGTTCGCAGCATAACTTGATTCGAAGTCTGATGAGGCCGGAACTTTCTTGGGTGGAGCACGTCGAGACTTGTGGCGGACTGGACGGATAACAGGGGAAGAGTATTCAGCTTCACTTTCAGAAACCAACGGATTTGGGGACATTGCAGTCCGAGCAAGGTCAGAAACTCCCGAAGGAGGAAGATAGTCTTGGTAACGCTTGATCAAATCCGCTACCGAAGGGTTCTGGCTGGAACGACGAGGTAGACGAGAGATTCTGGGGACCGACTCAGGAGGCTGTTCTTGACCTTGCACGGTCTGGAAAAAGAGTACAAAAAGTGAACAACGGTTGATAAAATACGGCTGATTCTTTACCTTGCTATCCCGGGAACTTTTAACAGAGCTGACCTCAGTCTTTGGCACCAATAGTGGAATCACTATCGGATCCAGACTTCTTGCCCACAGGTTCGGGGATCTTCTCAGCCAAGTCTGCCTGAGAGCTTTCGATTGGGGGTGAGATCTCCTCAACGCTGGGAGTCTCGGCGACAGATGAAGGGTCAGATGACGGAGGAGAATTTCCCTTCTTGTCACCCAGTCTCAGATTCAGATGCCTCAGAAGCGGACGACGCGAACGAATCCCCTGTAGTACGCCGCATCTTGGAGAATTGCGCGCCTTCTTCTGCTTCCGAGACGCTCGAGGATGGAAGGTGTGGTAAGTCGAAGGAGCCAGACAGCTCATATCGTCTGGGCCACATAGCACGCACAGAACCAAATGTAGAAGAGCGCTTGTTACTCAATTTCTCCGAAGGGACATTCGTTCGAGGTTTGGGAAGTCGATCAAAATCCTATGAGTGAACAAGCTGAGTGGTGCCAGACATCGAATGAAGACCAGCATACCTGTTGCCACGCGACGATCTTATCCTGCCGAACAGCGTGAATCTGGTTCAATGCCAAGGTGTCCGTAGGATGCTGACTCGCGATAAATTTGGTCAATTTGTCGAGCAACACTATCCCTTTCCTCCACTGCTCTTTCAATAAGCATATTGATATCTCCGATCAGTTTCAAGTCATGTTCTTCGTCCCCAGTAGACGCGTCAATGGAAATGAGCTTTAAATCGTCCACTAAGGCAGTATACCAAATCAAGTTTCTCTGGTGCAATCTTTCGAAATCCTTGTTCTTGAGCTCCAACTGTGTCTCGGGACGTACACGAATGCGACTTGGAGGGTACACAGGCTCATAGAGGGTGACTGAATCAGTCTGAAACCGAACAGTTAAACCTTTGAGAGCAAAGTAGCGCGTGTGAAACTCATAAATGTTGTGTTGACATCCTGCGCCCTGTACAAGCTTGACGTCTGTAGGATAGAACAGGAGCTCGATAAACTTGGCGAATGAGTACTTCTGCATCTCCATTGAGACGGGAATAAAGGGAGTGACAGAACCGCAAACACGACATGTGGACCAAGTCATGATTGTGTCGGGGTGCTTTCAATCACGTCAGTGTATGCATAAGGATAGAGAAACCTCAAGTCATACCGGATAGTAAAGTGATTGATTTTTAATTTGTCCATCCCACTGCTCTGCAGCAATGACAAGTCTTGTTCCATTGTGAACATATACTTTGCAATGTCTGGAAAGCGGCTGCTCGCAGCCCTTGCCCGTACAAACAGCTTTGGGGTCCAAGAACTGTTGCACCGTCCTCTTGACCATCTGCTCGACAAAATGGCCCAGCGTGCAATCATTCTCGCCATAAAATGTCATATATGTCAACGCTGGTGCAAAGCATGCGCGCTGCAACCCAAATTCGGTGACAGGAATTGTGTACTCCAACATCGAGATGCACTGATACTTGTCCACAACAAAATCGTCTTTGTTCTTTCGTAGATACCACTCCCAAATCCGTAGAGCCTCACGGTGCTTGTACCGGAGGTAGGTAAAGCGTGACTCCGCAGAAATATCATCAATTGTTTTGAGGGGCTGGGATTCTGTTACAGCGTGCACCGTGGCTAGCGGGGTAGAGATATTAGGTGGGAGGATTGAGCCAGGCCCAACAACACCAGGGGCTGCCGGAGCTTGAGTGAAGTAGGATGAACCCTCTTGGCCAAGTCCAGACAATGGAGACGTTGTCAATGGAGGGCTACCAGGGTCAGGCATCGTGGGGAGAGCTTCGATCTGGGAGACAATGTCGTCGCGAAAAGTTGTCGGCGGGGTCGTAATATCAATCCTAGGGACATCTGTGAAAGGGCCAGGAGTCGTTGCGTTACTCTGAGTAATCGTTTCGTCCTTTATGTGACTAGCTTGCACCATTTCCTCCCTTCGTACAATCTCGTCTTCCCACCCTCTTTTCGCCTCCAACAGTTGATCGTCGAGCTCCTTCATCCGCCGTAGAGGATATGGTGGCAAAAATCGGAGGGTAGCGGAGACGGAGATGAAAGTAGACCTGTACGGTTCAAGGGCTTCATTGATGCGACGAGAGAGTCTGAGTTGATGGAGATCTTCATTGGGGAGATCCTCGTCATCGCTCGCCTCTTTGATTGACTGAGAAGGAAGAAGGGACGTAGGGAACGTCACACCTTTCGACCGAGTATCCGAAATGGGAGTGGGCAAATGTGGGCTTGAAAGGCTTGGAGCTGCTGCCAAAAGTGTGTTGACCGACAAAGTCGACGTGCCACTATATCGTGTGCTTGGAGAAGGGAAAGCAGCTACACCGCCAGCAGCCATCATTCCAAGTTCTTCGCCAAAGAAACTCGGTAAGCTAATTAGTTCATCCTTCCAAACACATGTCTCAAGTTTTAAATTCCTCACTACGAAAATGAGGAACTTCATCACTTTCTTCACTCGCCTAAGTGTGGGCTCATCAGAACCTCTTAAGACAATGGTGCAGCCTTGATCTCTGAAGTTACATCCTTCAAAGCGCATGTAGGTCTTTCTCTGGCCGGGAATGAGCGGATGGTCGAAAGTTCGGATACTGTATTTGGCACAATGACCAAGACGAGGAGAGAGTGAGAGATTTGAAATGGAAGAAAAGACATCAGCTTGCGTGAGTCGAGCAATGAAAGATATTGCGCTCGGCTTGACCGCACGAGCCACTGATATACCGTGCGCGGCGAGTGCATCTAATGCTAGGCGAGAAACACTTTTTTCAACCAGGACGACATGTGGCCTCAGTGCCGCAATCCGAGAAGCTAAATTTCCGAGGTATTCCTTCTCTTGTCGAACAATCTGCCCAAAATGCAGATATTGTCCCTCTACACGAGAAAACTCTAGCGGGAACGTAACGAGCATTATCCTAGGATTGCGCTGAACCCGAGACATGCGCTTATGCGCCACATTCTTGGTGATGACAACACCATCAACGAACTCCGAATCGGTGGGAGAGCCACCTGGGATCTTCTTGATCTTCACGTATCGTCGAACGTCCATCTCATCTCCCTCTTGATGCTTTGAAGAAGCTGAGTGTGAAGCAAAAGTCAAATCTCGGGCAATACGAAGAGAAAGACGTAAAAGGACTGCCTCCCAAGTCTTAATATCAGGAATGTGTTCATTCGTAAGAAGTTGTCGGAGGAGCAGCTTGAGATGAAGCATGGACATCAAATTCAGCTCCTGGGCGTACCTGACATTAAGTTTAGAGGAGAGCAGCCTAAGAAATAGAGTCTCCAGTCAACTCACGCAGTGCTTTCTCGTCTGGTTCTCCATCCGATTTCCCCAGCCAAAGGACCCATATCGATATCCAGGCGACTCTGGACACGACTTCTGATGAATGGCGTTGGTACGTCATAAGAATTAAAGCGACTACGAATCATTCCTGGATGAGGAGTGTCCTCGCCACTTCCCAGCTGTTTCTCAGGGGAACCCATGGGAAAAGCTATTGAATTTAAAGCATCGGGACCGTTTCCGGTCTGGTCTACAGGGATAGTCAGCGGGAAATCGATGTTGTTCTGGCCGTTGGCAGCCATAGAAGGGTGAATAGGAGAGAGTTCTGGAGCAAATGGGTCAGAGTCCTCGAGGGGACCAAGAGAATCCTTTGCTTCTTCCTCTGTAGATAATGTCCTGCGAAATGGAGCTGGTTCGGCTAAAGACCCTTCCCAGGTCGGTGTCATAGGACGAGAGCCGTATGCAAAGTCTTCGTGGAAGGACCCGACACGGGACCGGCTTTCATTGATTGAGTACAAGCCACCTGGATCTTGAGTACGTAGGGTAGAGGAGAAGGGGGAGCTGGGATTGCCAAACAACGAAGGGAAGCTAAAGTGCCCGGGGAAGGAGGAGGTCGTTGACATCCGGTCATCCTCATCGTCTGAGTCCGCTTTGGACAACTTGGAAAGACAAAGGTTGCATGCTCGGATCATACCGTCATGGCCAAACCGAGAGCCTGAATAGTAGAGGTAAGTTTTCAAGTAAGTAGAAGCCGACAGCTAC
This sequence comes from Flagelloscypha sp. PMI_526, assembly GCA_021399455.1. Classification (NCBI taxonomy): domain Eukaryota; kingdom Fungi; phylum Basidiomycota; class Agaricomycetes; order Agaricales; family Niaceae; genus Flagelloscypha; species Flagelloscypha sp. PMI_526. The sequence continues at coordinate 2,234,060 of JAJTUO010000001.1, read as the reverse complement.
GAGAACAAACCTTTGATGATAGAAGAGGCACATCGAGCACAGAATATTTGACCTAAGGACGTTAGAACCGGAGAGCTACGTTCAAATTGTCCGGACATACCACAAATTCTGCAATGGTGCTTTCTTCTCCAGGTCGTGAAGACAGACTTGCAGTCGTAGCACTCTTTGCAGTTCTCGTCGTCCATCCAATAGTCTCTCGATAATCCTTATTTTTAATAGTGAGTCAAAATATCAGACATAGATTAAATAAGAAACGGACCTTCTCCACGAATCTTTCTAATTGCCTTGCTTACACTGTTTGAATTGGCTCGATGGAGGCTTGTGCTTGTTTTGATACTCCGCGTATCATCTTCTCTTGGCATAGGAAAGCCCGGAATCACGTTTCCTACTGTACCATAACCATCTTCCATATAACCTCCAGTATAATTGGACATTCTACTGGAACTCCGCTCGAAAGTGGGTGAGTCTATGTAAGTAGATACTTCCGGTTGAGCAGGGGTAAGGGAGACAAGGGGAGGTGCTGCAGAAACCTGGGACATGGTTGGACGATTGGCCTTCTTGCTTGCCTTTTGGGCTGACGGAGCTACGGAAGCTACGGCTGTGGTGGTCAGGGACGATTGGGAGTGCGGAGTTGGTCGAGTGTCTTGAGAAGTTGCATCCTTGCTCGTACTTGACGCTTCGAGAGGTGACGAAGACGAAGTTGTATTCTGAACTCCACTGGTGACTACATTGCGAACTTTCTCAAAGAGACTTGTGAAATTGAAGCTAGATTGGTCGTGTTCGTCCTCTTCCGCAAATGGATTAAAGGAAGTTAAGCTCGTGACATCCGTCCTGCCATTGGTATTGGTGCTCGACCGCGATCGAAAGGTAGGCTGGAGGAGCGGGGAAGAGCTAACAGTCGTCATCGCCGCTTCGGCATGAGTGGAGAAGCAAACAAGTGACTTCCAATAGCCGCCTTACATGAAGTGCGGTGTGGACGACGGCCTATTTAAGTTTGGATTTTTCCGTTTTATTCAGTAGTTGATACCTTATTTCATTTACATGACACCCTGCCGTCGCTCGCGGTCAGTAAGCTGGATCACTTGCCTTCAACCACCACGATGTCTGACCCTCAACTTGAAACTCTGAAAAAGCAGCTCAGAATAAAGACAGGATCTACAAACCGGTACGTCTTATATTGTATCCAACACAATGGAATTGCTTATAGGCGGTAGACTACAGAAAGAACACGGCTTGTACCAAAAGGAATTGGAGGACCAGAAGATCAAAGTCGATACACTTGTCGCCGAAAACGGGGACGAATGGCAGATTAAAAATGCTGTCTGTATAACATTATATATCTGTGACTCGCTTGTAGATCTCATCTAATCATGTCACCAGAGACGGATGTTACTGGAGAGCGAGACAATGATCACCGACTCTGATTCTCGGCTTGGCAAGGCGGTGGAAGAGCTGCGAGGTTTATTGGTGCACTTAATATTTTTTCACAACGCTGTCTGAGGGCTGATCAATATCTTGTTACAGGTCGACGCAAGGAAGATCGAAGGTATTTCCGAGGTGCCCGAATTCATAGCAGCAGAGGAAGCACTGGAGAAAGTGAGCGCATAAGACGCAAAGGCCAGAAAACTGTACAACACACACACCCGGTCATTTCCACAGGTTACTTCGGATCGTCCATATGTACGTCCGATGTATGCTGTAGACCTGTCGATGGCTCTACCAGTCCCTCTTGAAGTTTCGTGAGAGATTTGAGAATAGCTTTCCAAGCATCTCGTTCCACCCGTTCTTCCTGCAAACCCCGATTCATTTCCTTTTGTGACTGCGCCTCTTCGTCAGACATCGCAACTGGGCGGCCCACCCCTAAAGACGGGGGTACGAAACCAGGCGGGGGCGCAGTGATCTTCGAGGGCGTGATTTTGGCGTCTTTTATGTGGGCTAACATAGACTTGATTGTTTCTTGAACTCTCTATAGTTCGATAAATTAGAATAATCACAAAAGACGCGTAAAAAGAATACAATACGTCAAGGAGGGCAAAGTAGACACTCGCTTCTGCCACAAATGCTTCCTGACGTTCAAGTCCTTGGGCAAGATTGTCATCTGGGCTATCCATCTGGGGTAGACTTAAAAGATTCATGGCATTGGAAGCCACGGTAAGTAAATGGCTCAGATCCTAAATTAAGAAAGTCAAGGTCGTTAACCCAATGAGTGTCAAAACAATGCACCTTCTCGACCATGCTGAGTTTGTAAATTTGACGACCTGTTTTGCTGTTTTGAAATGCGGGCTCTGTTGGTTCGGGATGGGGAGGCAAAGGTGGTGGTTTAAACTCTTCGGACATGGTGGGACAGCCGGAAACCCCTGCAGCGGGCGCTTCAAAAGTGTCATCCACACTCGAAGTGACATCATGACCACAACGTGCTTGCTTTCGTACCTTCACCATCATGGCCCAAACACTCCTCAATAAGGCTGGAAAGGCCTTGTTCGAGAAGCATATGGAACAATATGCACCGAAAGATCCTTATTACGAGGAATACACTAACGAGAAAGGAAAAGTCAAGCGCCGCAGAGTACGTCCCTTCATCCTCTCGTCTCCCATTCCCAACTTCTTTGACTTTCTCAGAGAGAAATTCCTCCTGGATTGTCTAAGAGAGACCAGAAAATTCTCAAGTCTGTCCAACGACGAGCTCACTACCTGGACAAAGGTTCTTATCTCACTGTCGAGCTTAAAATCGGCACTCATGACGTTATTCAGGCTTCAGCATTTGCGGTGTTCGATTTGGATGGACATTCCTCATGTAATTTATTTCTCTCTTGCTCAAGTCTGTACCTGAGCGAACATAACAGCGGCATAATACCCGGAGCCGGAGACATCGTTGACGCTCTCCTGAACTATCTGCTTGTCCTTCGAAAAGCAAAACAAGCAGAGCTTCCTGGTAAGGCAGTAACCTGAAATTTCAAAGATTTCTCGATGATTCATTTTGTTAGGCTGGCTAGTTCGACGAATGCTCCTTAACAATCTCGTGAGCGCCGGAGTTGGCGTTGTTCCCTTCGTTGGAGACGTGATTCTAGCTGCATACAAGGCCAATAGTCGCAATGCCGCTCTCCTTGAAGAGTTTCTTCGTATCCGTGGCGAAGAACTGATAAACTCGAATCCAAGGGCAAAGATCCCGTCAAAGCCGCTACCCCCTCCAAAGCGGAGACCTCCAAGACGAAGAAGGAAGAAAGCGCAAAGGAAGTTGTCAAGGGTGTTACCAAGAAGGACGCGGAACAAGTGAAGCCTGGGGCTGGTAAAGAGACCGGAGAGAAGATCTCCAAGAAGTGACGGTTTATCTTACAGAGACCAAATTAGCCAGTTGGATTGAAGGATTAATGGACTTGCGTTAAGAGTGTTGTATATGGACTATCTTCGACCTAAATTTATACCTTGCTCTCTTTACGATACCTCAGCTGGAAGAGAAAGTAAGGAACTCCCTCAGCTTTTCGAGAGCTTTGTACCGATGTGACAGCTTGTTCTTATACTCGGCAGGCATTTCAGCATAACTAAACGTCAATCAGAACACCAGCTGTAACAAAGGGTGGGAATGACACTAACGTCAGTGTCTCTCCCTTAGGTCGAAATGTTGCATCCCATCCAAATACTGGTGGCCCTTTTGCCCTCACGATATCGCCATCCGTTCGTCCTTCAAACAAGACCGGTTCGGTCCCTCCGCAACACATTAGATATTATCCTAGTTTAAATCAGAACACGCGAGAGGGACTCACCAGGTCCAGCAGAAGTATGCGAAAGTACACAAAGCCCAAGCATCTCGTGTCTCAAATCCATCCAACATCTTGTTCAATCCTTCATGACCCTAAAGATTCTAGGAAATATTTGATGTATGGTCCAGGAAGTCCAGTTCATTGCTTTGAAAACAAAGAGCTGTATCTTCAGTGATGCATGGTCCATTCAACTATCCAAGCGATCTATAGCAGTGCAGGCAGTTGAGTTCAAGCTGGGAAAGACATAACATACCATCTCAGCTGCACGTCTACATTTCGCGATGGCTACTTCTTGTGTAGTACCCTGTTCTTCTGGAACTAGATACAAGCATGATCAGACACAGTGAACATTTCAGGATACGCAGGGCTGCAAGTCGGACGAACTATCGAGAGCTTGAGACGTGATTTCAACTGGTTTATCACCTGAAAGAAGGATGGATTTGACCTCTTTCAATTTGTTCGCGTTGCCGGTGACGAAGGCTAAAACCAATACAAGTAAGAGGAGAAAGTATCGGGGAAGACAACTGAAAACTTTCTGATTGAGCGCATTGCTCGTGACTGTAGATGGCGAGAACAAGTTTGATGAGGAAACAAAATCACCTTGCTTGAATTCAGATCGGATGCCAAACAAATTGCTAATAAAACAGTTTTGTATATATGTAGGTCAAAATGGAACCCTTGAATAGACGAGAGCATTCGCGCGTTGCGGAAGACATTGAGCCAAGACCAGTTCAAACTAGCTTAGTCTCAATACGACCACAAGCGCGACGCCCTCTCTGCGCAAACACGCCCTCACAATGAGGTGGTGCGCAGAGGATAACGAAGGGCCATGACAGGGATCAGAGGGGTGTACGTATCTGTGTAGATGGGGAGTGTGTCGTGATAACAAAGAACAGCGATGAGAAGGGGATGTGAATGGAGACGTAACAACGAGCGTGGGAACACAGAATAGTCATAGTGGAAGACCTGTGTATGTACAATATGCGAAAAGCGCCAGCGTGGGGATTCAATACACAACTGGGGAACCAAGGGCGCGGAAATGAGTTGGGAGGGGGAACTAACACTGAATTAAGTGCCGAATATATGTAGTGATGAGGAAATAGGCGGCTGAAATGTGCAAGATTGTTCGAAAACAAGTCTCAGACAAAACAGCGTGAAAGAAAAAAAGCGTCCGCATGGTCAGGAAAAAAAATAACTCATCACAAGTAGAGTATTGGGGAAATCGCAGGCGATGAAGCAGCAAATACTGAAGGTGGTGAGCGCAGTGAATGTGCGAAAATTGTCGCAACCAGTGCGGCAACGTCGTTCAAGACTTGTGCAGAGGGACCAAGCGTACATGCCCTGCGTATATGGAGAACCTGACGTTCTCCAAAACAGTCTTGGCGACGTGTTCTAAACCACCAACCATCGGAAAGGCCACCAACAATGCGAGCTGTCCGAGCCTTCTCTCCAACCGAGCCAAACATCTCTTCCTAGTCTTCCTTTCTTCACAAGCTCGGTCTTACTCGGAACATACAAACAACCAACATCATAGCAAACAAGCTCATTTACCAGAGTTGATCGCCTTGAGCCTGGCGTTTGGCGGGACCCATTTGCGCTTGGCGGGTGTGGGAGCGCAGCATACGATCACTGACGCGGGGGTCCTCTTCTTCAGCGGCTCCACCAGCCATCTTGGGACGACTGCTGCGTTGTTTGCTGGGGCCTGCGCCGTCTTCCATCTGGTTGCTCCTTTGGACGCTCCAGTCAAAGACATAGTCGTACTGGTAGCCTTCGCGAACAAAGAGATCACGGAAGAGCTTCCTGAGATAAGAATAGTCGGGCTTATCGTCAAAGCGGAGAGCACGAGTGTAGTTGAGGAAGATGCCAAATTCGTTGGGGAATCCACGACAGAGAAGGTCGGTAGGGGTGGTCATCTTCTTTTCCATGATTCGGTCGTACTTCTGCTTCTTCGTGGCAGCCTTGAGGCCTTGCCAAGGTAGAGCTCCACGGAGGAAGTACATGAGAACATAGGCCAGAGACTCCAGGTCGTCACGACGAGCCTGCTCAACACCAAGATGAGTGTTGATCGATGTGTAGCGAGCTGTGCCCGTGAGATTCTTGTTCTCGCGGTAGGGGATGTGAAGATGAGTCTTTGGATCGCGGAACTTCTTAGCGAGGCCAAAGTCAATGACATTGACCTGGTTGCCGCGCTTACCAATACCCATGAGGAAATTGTCGGGCTTAATATCACGGTGGATGAAGTTGCGCGAGTGCACATACTCGATGCGAGAGATCTGCAACATGGATTAAATGATAGAAAGAGACACATTGGTATCAGTGCTTACTAATTGGTCAGCAAGGAGGAGGACGGTCTTCAGGCTGAACTTGCGATTGCAAAAGTTGAAGAGATCCTCTAGAGATGGTCCAAGAAGGTCGATGACCATGGCATTGTAGTCGCACTCGGTTCCGAACCAGCGAACGAAGGGGATGCCGAACACCTCCAGCAAGAGTCTTGTAGACTTTTGACTCATACTCAAGCTGGGGATGCTTGGCCTTGACAGACTCGAGCTTGATAGCAACTTCTTCACCTGAAATGATGTTGATTCCAAGGTAGATGTCCCCTGTGCAGTGAGTCAGGGTCAGATGGCCGCATGTGGTGACTACAGCAAACGAAACACACCAAAGGAGCCAGAACCAATCTTTTTGCCGAGACGGTATTTACCGCCGACGCGAAGATCCAATCTGTGAGAACCATCCGCCATTTTATATCAAAGAGGAAAGGGATCTAGGAAGTGAGGTGAGCGCCGGAAACGAGAGCTGTTGGAGAGGCACAAAGAGGAGCGCGCAAGCCAGAACAGCCATCTAAGGCGGTCCATTAGGACCGCTTTCGACGTAACACGCTATATTGTGGATGCTGGTTGTGACCGCCTAGTCGAGAGAGCGAGTCCTCCGCGCAGTTGCCTCGAGGCGCAAAACCGCAAAAGAGGGTGGAGCAACGGGACGCAAAGAGAGCGCAACGTGAAAGAAACACTCACAGAGTTAGAAAGGGTGTGGAATAAAGAGGCGTAAAGCGAGGAGTTGTTTGGTGCAAGCCGTCGTAGATGGTGGTGGAAGGAGGCAGGATGCAAGGCGGGTGCTCTTTCAATCGATCACGAACGGTTGCAGTGTTTATAATTTGTTTTGTTCGGGGCTTTGGCGCTTTAAGACCTCACATGATTCACTCTCAAGAGTTTTATTTATTTATTTACCTAGCCCTGCTCGTTCCTTTACTAATACGATGTCAGAATATCGATTGAGGGAGAAGGAGTCAGCACCTAAGGCTTGTAAGCGCCAACATAGCCACGTCTCTAGGGTGCCCCTAAGGACTATGAGATCGAGCTTGCTTGTGAAAGATCAATGTTTCAGTTTTGTGAGAGCAGTATGATTGTTTTACGCATAAGGGTACAAGCGAGTGAGATTTCGTAACCGATTTCACAGACCTCTGGTCGGTTAAATCGATTATTTTCGAGGTAAAAAGAAGAATTTTTATTTTATTGGGAAAGTCCCGTAAGTATATGAACCTGCTTTATTATATAACTCTCCTTTTCATGTTGCTTATGAAATAGGGTATTGCTAACTCGCCAAGAACATTTTCATACGACGAGACAACGAATCCTCGCTACGCTATGGAAGGGGGACGACTGAAAAATAGTAGTGGTTCTAATCTAGAACAACATTTTCCCGGTGTTGAAGGATATTCTGGTGGTTTAGGACATGTTTAGGTCATAAATACTCCGGTTTGGAAACGCCCAGAAGTGTTGCTGATGTGAACCCAAAGTTGACATCTTGGCTGCAACTACCGTCGTTCCTTACTTTTCCGTTGTGCCACACAATTTCCCCGGAGGAATTTTGCTATGGCTTACAGACCGACTCACGATCCTTACTATCCTCAACACCAGGCTCCTCAGCCAGGCCAATATGTGCAGCCTCAACACCAGGATACCTACTACAACTCAGGAACTCCAGACACCTACCCTCCCGCCTCCAATTTCGGACAGTCCGACTACTTCGACAACGGCTCAAACTGGGATTCCAAGTCGGCAAAGTCTTATCAGAGTAGTGCCTACCATTCTGAAGCCCACTTGGACCCCTATGGCTTCAACCAGAATGCCCCTCCCGTACCCCAGATGCCCTACGCTGGCCGCCAAAACTATCCCATGCAGCAGGTCGGTGGCTTCCGAGATAATATGAGCACCGCCGGGTACTCTGTCGCTCGCGAGAAAATGCTCAAGCGACGATCGGTCAAGCAAGTCGCGCTTACGAACGGAAATTTAGTGCTAGACGTTGCCGTCCCTTCGCACATCATCCCGCAAGGAAAGCAAGGCGTTGAAGAATTTTCCAAGATGCGATACACTGCTGCGACCTGCGATCCCGACGAGTTTATGGCGAAGAAATATACTCTTCGGCCGTATATCATGGGAAGGCAGACTGAGCTCTTTATCGTCATGACCATGTACAACGAAGACGAAGTTTTGTTCTGCAAAACTATGAATGCTGTCCTCAAGAACGTAGCCCACCTGTGCGGTCGGTCGCGCAGCAAAACCTGGGGCCCTGATGGATGGCAAAAGGTCGTCGTTTGTGTGGTTTCAGATGGTAAGTACTTTTTTTTCTGTGACTTTTTCTTTTCTGGACTCATTGTTTTCTCCAGGTCGTTCCAAGATTAACAAGGTAATGCCCTGAACTGTCGTCGTCGGTCGAAGACTCATCTCCTTTTTCTACATAGCGAACTTTGCATGTTCTTAGCTTGATGGGCTGCTATCAAGATGGTATTCCCAAAGACTCTGTCGCAGGAAAAGATGTAACAGCTCACATCTTTGAGTGTGGCGCCATTTTCGTTCTGTCCTTTCTCTGCGACTAAATTGTACTTCAGATTCACTTCCCAAGTCGTCATCTCAGACTCGGGGGAAGTCTCACCAGCTCCCTGTCCTGTGCAAATTCTTTTCTGCCTCAAAGAACAGAACAAGAAGAAACTCAACTCCCATCGCTGGTTTTTCAATGCATTTGGGCCTCTGATCCGACCCAACGGTGTGTAACACAACTACCGTTGATTCTGCCTCTTCTCTGAATTTGTCTGCAGTTTGTGTTCTTCTTGATGTTGGTACGAAGCCCACGGGTACTTCGATTTATGAATTGTGGAAATGTGCGTCTTTGGTCGGAAAATTCATAAGCCCAACTAATGCCTCGTAGGTTTTGACAAGCAGAAGAACGTTGGTGGTGCATGTGGCGAGTACGTTCCTTCAAAACTCCTGAATTTCCCCTCTCTAATCGTTCATTTATAGAATTTGCGTCGACACCGGGCGTGCATGTGGTTTACTGCTTACAAGTCCGCTCGCAGCATCTCAGAACTTCGAGGTAAAACCTTATGTTTCCCAGTTCTCTTCCACATCTAATTTCGATAGTATAAAATGTCCAACATTCTCGATAAGCCTTTGGAGGTTTGACAATTTTTTCTTTATCAGGCTCTCGCTGTTGTCTAATTCAGATTACAGAGTGTCTTTGGCTATATCAGCGTGCTTCCTGGTGCCTTCAGTGCCTACCGCTATAGAGCTCTCCAGAATGGGCCTGATGGCCGTGGCCCGCTAAATTCATACTTCAAGGTTAGTTGCTCTTGTCTTCATGCCTTCACGTATTTGATAAAACATTTCTACAAGGGTGAAACAATGCATGGCGGGCATTCTGACGCTGGTATCTTTGAACGTAACATGTACCTCGCTGAAGATCGTATCCTTTGCTTCGAGATATGCACTAAGAAGCGCGAAGGATGGGTGTAAGTTCCTTCTGTTTATCTTAACAAGTCGAAATCTTACCATTGTATAGGTTAAAGTATGTCAAGAGTGCCAAGGCTGCGACTGATGTCCCGACTACTGTGAGTTTCCCCTGTTTATGGCGCTTGCAAACTCTCTTTTCATTCTTTATCAGTTACCCGAATTTATATCACAGCGTCGTCGGTGGCTCAATGGTTCTCTCTTCGCTTCCATCCATGCTACAGTTTTCTTCTGGAGGATTTGGTCGTCTGGCCAAGGGTTCTTCCGCAAGATTATTCTCCAGATTGAATTCATCTACAACGCAATTCAACTCTTCTTTACGTGGACTTCTTTGGCCAACTTTTACCTAGCTTTCTTCTTCGTGAGTCTCAGCACTTCTTATTTTCAATCACTCTGAACCTAATATTATGGTAGCTCATTCAATCCGCCACTTCCAACGAAAACCAAAATGCTTTTGACTTCTTAAATGTGGATGGTGCAGCTACCTATGTTTTCGAGGTGTTCCTCAAGCTCTACATCGCATTACTTTTTGTGGTCCTTGTCTGTTCTCTTGGTAATCGGCCCCAAGGTTCCAAGAAAACGTACTGGCGTAAGTTTTTCTACATTTTTCTTTGTTTGGACGTCCTTAAAATCCCAATTATAGTGGCTGTCGTTCTCTTCGGTCTGTGTAACATTATCACCTTATGGTGTGCCGGTTATACGATCTACCTCGCTGTTCCCCATACTTTGGAAGAATGGAAAGACCTACCTTCGTAAGCCTCGATCGTGTACATAGTAGTTTTCTTGATTTCTTATTTTCTTTGTAGGCTAATCACTGAAAACGCCACCTTCCGCGACATCTGCATCTCTTTGGTCGCCACATATGGTCTCTACCTCTTTAGCTCTTTACTTCACGCAGAACCTTGGCACATGCTTACATCTTTCGTCCAATATTTGTTCTTCCTTCCCTCTTACGTGAACATTCTTATGATGTGCGTCTTTCTTTTATTCTTCGACTGATCTGACCTTTTCCAAGGTATGCTATGTGTAATCTTCACGATGTTACTTGGGGAACGAAAGGTGACAACGGTTCCCAGAAGGATCTCGGAGGAGCCAAGAAGGTCAAGAATGACGACGGAAAAGAGATGATGGAGCTCGAGCTTCCCACACAGAAGGAGGATGTGGACCAACTCTGGGCTGCTGCAAGAAGCGCACTTCGTGTTAAGCCCGCCGAGGAGAAGGAACACCGAGATGCTGCCACCAAGCAAGCTGACAATGACCGTGCGAGTCGGTGAGCCACGATTTTAATGTTTCAAGACCTTCATCTCACGATCTTTCTTACCTAGAACGAATGTTGTACTTGCATGGGTTGGAACTAACATGATCATGATCCTCGTTTTCACAAGCAACGCTTTCCTCGATTGGGTGAGAACGCACGTTGAGGACACCAAAGACTCACAGTTTAATCCCTACCTCACTTTCCTCTTCTGGGCCATGTACGTGCTTTTCGATTTTTCGTTTCTACTTACCAAGGCTCTTCCTTCCAGGGCTGGTCTTTCAGCTGTCCGCTTCTTCGGCTCAACTCTCTTCTTGGTGTTACGTCTATTCGGCGGCTGAATATCGAGTAATCCAGTCTCTCCCTCTCTCTCCTATTTTCTGTTCTGTGGATTGGCAATTATCTTACAAGTTCACGCACGTACATGCTACTAACTCTTCATACTTCGTCAGCTCTGGAGTTGTATCCTTTGACAGTTCAAATTAGTCTCTCTCTTTGTAACAATAGCAGAATCTATACCCTTCGTTATTAGCATCATGAATCTTGAGTGAATAGTCGACAAAAGTTCAAGAATTGGTTGAACCGACGAAGAACCTAACTAGCTAGCATAACTCATTGCACACGTATCACTAGCCTCAATGCTCTCAGGAAGATAACCGTGTCTTTTCACCTTTGGACGCCCTGCTGTACCCTCAACGAAAAGAATCGGTAGCGATGAAAGACGGTTTTTTCCAAAAAAAAAAAAATATTGCTCAAGGTAGCTTGCTCTTCATTGAAGAACTTGTATTTTGTGGGGTCTTCATGATCATGAAGCTGCTTGAGACAAGTAAGCCTGAAGTATCTTAGGTTTAAATTAATGGTGGACGAGCTTCAAGGTGGGACAGGTAAAGACAAACACAACTTTAAAAAAGCTGCGCGAATACGTTTCATTCTAGGCGTAAGTCGTACTACATCCACCTTCGTGAAATCATTGAGGAACGTTACTGGGAAAAGTTGTAAATGGTAAGCTAGCCAAAGGCAGAAAGCAAAGAGTATGTAGGAAGTATGAAGGGTCTGTCAGAAAGCAATGTAGAACAGCCTCATAGAAGCGAGAAAGCGAGGGCAAACAGGAAGCGGCATTAGTGGATAGGTGATCAGAGTAACTCGAGTAGAGGTCGGAAAGGTGACATGTCCCAACAAGATACCAACTTGTGGTACTGAGGAAACTTCTAGTTTCTTCAACAATATCCTCCCTCTCAATGGATATCTAGGCGACGAACAAACCCTGTAACATATACCTCGGTTTCAGCCATACCCAAGTGACCATCGAACTAGCGACAGCACAGAGAAGGCGAATCGCAAAGGTAAGACAGGTATTCTTCAGCGCACCATCGATGAGGGAGACATGGATATGTCGTAATCTCTAGAGAAACAATGAACAACCTGGCCAACAGCCCGAAGTACCCATGATCTCGAGAAGCTATGCATACAAGCGATCCATCCCACAGGGAAGCGCTCAGTGCCCATTATAGTTGGCTAGCTTGACCATGCAATACAGCGGGCAAGGGTTGTCGGAGACCAGGGAAATAAGGTCGCGCAGCGAAGGCAGGGCGACGCGTGAATATACAGCTAGGGGCTTAGGGGCCTCCAGATAAGTAAGCCAAATAAACAAAGCGTGCGTTGCGAGAGCGAAAGGGTTGACAGAGACATAGTGATTGAACGAGTTTCGTTTTGGACTTGAAGAGCTGCTAGAGAGCAAATACGCCAGTGTATCGGCCACGCGAGAGAGGCTCGGAACCACACTAAAGTGGTCGACTACCTCAACTCGAGCGTGTAGATCTGCGAATCTGAGAGAGAGGGGACAACAAACACAGTCGGCGGTGTAAAGAGTGGACAAGAGGTGCACGAGAGAGTAAAACGGGGTACCATAGCGGTGCCATAATCCGCGCCACTGCTATCTCGAGTCTTGCGTCGTGCGGCCTGTGATGAGTCAACCGTCTATCAGGGCAGGGATCCATATCTATCTAGTCTAGCAGCGCCGTCGAGTCTCAATCCAAAAAGCGAATGACCCCAGATCAAATGCAAGAAGGAGAGAACGACGGGAAGGGGGGGCTGATGAGCAGCCGGTCCGAGAGATGTACATGCAACGAAAGTCGTGGGCTATGTCAGTGTCGTCCAAGACGCTATGAATGGAACGGAATGGGGGATGGGAAATGCGATTATGGTACAATGCAGAAGAGTCCATGGATAATGATACAGAACACCTAGACAAAGGTGGCTTCCTCGACGAAACCGCCGAAAGTGCGTGCTGAAAATCAGAACGTTGCCATCGCGGACATCTGCGGCTGCAGAGCCCTCGACTCCATAAGTGCGTCGTTGACGCGACGAAGACGGCGCATTTCGTCCTCGGTCTCTTGGAGTCTCCGTTCAAGTTGACCTTTGACGGTATCGAGGTATTTGATCTGATTTGTGGCTGAAGGCGACCGTTAAACCTTAAATTTGGAGGATAGGCGTAAAATATATTACTTACCACGTTCTAGAAGAACAACCTTCGAAGACTTCTGACTGGAAGCAGGGAGGATCTCCTTGAGGCGTTGATAACCGTCACGGAGATCATCCCTTCGCTTCTGTTCAGATTCGATGCGTTGTTTACGCACAACTTCCTTGCGTCTATCGCAAGTGTGTCAGATCAGCGCTTAAAAACACGAGGCAGCAAATTTGACTCACTCTTCACCGGCACTGGAAAAACTGCCAGAACCTGGGCGGAAATCGTCATCGTCTTCTTCGTCGTCTTCCTCTTCGGTCATGCGTCGGCGGCGTTGAGCGCGAGCAGCGGGGCGCTTCGCAGCTGGAACCATCGGGTTGAAGCGATGAGACCTTGGTACCTTGGAGTCCGCGGACATTGAAGTAGGGGGTGGAGTAGGACTTGCACGGCTGCTCATCGACGGGGACATGTCGGGAGCTACACCAGACACAAGCTGATAGCTGGCCATCTGCGGGGAGATGCCCATGCCATCGGGTGGCGTCAGCGGGCGTGTAGGTACGTGAGACGAGACGTTGGAGGTTGTGGAAGGATACGAAGTGTAGGCCGAGTCGCCATAAGCCAATTGCAGAGCATTCATCTCAAGACCAGGAGAAGGCATGGTGTCTAATGAAGAGCGTTAAGCAAGAAACAGTCTGTTCGGGGAAATTTTATGGGGGCTCACTGTTGAAGCCCATCAGGACTGGAGAGCTGGTGTCCTGGAGGTAGGGATCGGCATAGGCAGCGTAGGGATGGTCGAGGGTGTCCATGAATGGCGAAGACTTCATGTTCTCAGAAAAGTCCATAGCTTGACAGACGATGCAAATATGAAAATGGAAGAAGAATGTAAGAACTTGTGAAGATCGTGAAACGCCAAGGCAGAAAACAGCGCAAGGGCTTGTGTGGCACGAGATGTGGTGAGCTTCTCTGCGGACAGGGGTGGAGAAGGGAAGGCGCTTACAATCAGTGCAGTGTCTAGAGACGATGGCGGAGGAGGAATGAAGCTAGGATGAACTGCTAGCAGGCTGGGGACCTGCGGCGGGGAGAGGAGATGGAGGTTCAAGGGAGAAGAGCAATCTTGCAGTCATCACTCAATCTCTTTATAGCTTGCCGCGGAAGCACTTTTTGCAGGGCTTGACTTGAATCCAAAGGTTCGTGTCCCATATACCCGTTTCTGTCAGATCTCTCCGCAAATTCTCCCCGATGGGCCCCTGATTAGGGACCGAAGCTATTAATTTTGACGCAATTTCCGAATGTGACTTTCTCGGACGGTTCACCAAACAAGGAAATGTGATGTGCTTGAGCCGTTCCGCCCTTGTGCCCTTGCCCAGGATAGCTTCCTCTAGGCCTGGCTAGTTGTTTTGAATGCTTGCTTGTGGCATTACCGCGGACTATCGATTGCAACCAAACGGTGAGTCGACACCAGCGACATCGGCTGCCTCGAAGAATTCTAGAGCCTTTCGAAACGACTTACCCCGAGCCCCTTCTTCACGAAATGAACGCTCAATGTGCCTCGAACCTTAGATCTCGCAGGTTGGATAATCCACCGCCCCCCCTGAGGTGCCGATCTTGCCGTTGATGACCAGCAAGGAAGAAGACACAGAACAACGCGAACTGTGCGGCGATCCAAGCATCTCCCGATGTGATGTTCCGGGGATCCCATACAAGAACGATCCGACCTAAAGGAAATGAGGAATCTTTGTGACCAATACGGATCTGAACGTCCTGTGCATCTGGGGAAACTCAGTTATACAATGCCTCATGTTTTTCATTTCCATTCGAAGCATCATCACAAGAAGCTTGCTAAAACAGAGCTTTCCGATCATGAAAGCCACAATCCATCTTCGGTGAATGTCAGTGTCGCTCTGGAGAACAAGGGCGGGGAAGCTCTTCCGGACGAAATATAACAGCCATCAAATATTGCAGTGCATTGCTAATAAGGGTTCGGAGCAAAGAACAATAGCTATAGCTATACCGACGGAGTAGGTACGTTGAGACCGCTGCGGGCGCAAAGCAATAGAAAAGGCAAAGAGATACACAAGGAGAGGCAGAAAACCAAAACCAGTCAGGATCGTCAACATTGTCGTAATCGTAAAGGGAAGGTCATTACAGTGAGTCGTTGATAGCTAGAAAAGAAAGTAGAAAAGGGTGAAGAAGGAAAAGGAGGAAAAAGTGTCCAGAGAAACAGCACAAGGAACGGACAAGACAATTATGCATAGTAACCTAAAGAGGAAGTGAGAAGACTGTAGAGATGTTGTTCACGACGGTCAAAGACGACTTGCCTCCGGCGAATGGCCCCTTCATTGACCTGTAGTGTTCCAGTCGCTTTGAATACCGCCATGTTAAGAAGAACATGTACAGCTTGAGAAGTTAGAATAAGTCAACACAGATTGGTGAAAGCACTCACTTGGCAGGCAATGTCGATGAGTAGTGAAATGATGAAAATGGTGTTGAGTGTGTCA
This sequence comes from Flagelloscypha sp. PMI_526, assembly GCA_021399455.1. Lineage (NCBI taxonomy): Eukaryota > Fungi > Basidiomycota > Agaricomycetes > Agaricales > Niaceae > Flagelloscypha > Flagelloscypha sp. PMI_526. The sequence continues at coordinate 2,218,302 of JAJTUO010000001.1, read as the reverse complement.
AAACCTGCCGCACAGAAACTGTTTCCGACAGTTGGATTATCTGTGTAGCCCGCCTCTGCGCTCGTCGTCCACAGCTGACCACCATTGTCGCATTCCCAAGCAATCTTGTCTTTGCTAATAAAACCATAAGTTCCGATAACTATACAATTCTTTTGTAAAAAGGACCCTACCCTCGTTGGAGCTGAACGATCATGATAATAGCACGAACAGCGGAAATGACGATGACGAAAGGCCACACAAATTTGCACACTCGAGTCCAAATGTATGATCGCTGAAAAAAATAGAAATAATCAAAAGTCTGGTCATAAAGATAAAAGGAAGTTTACGTTTGCATGAGCCAGAACATTGATAACCGCAAGAACGCAGACACCAATGCCAATACCGCCGTAAATCTGCCTAACAAAACGAGTTAGATGATCAAAGCAGAACTAAATGAAATGTTCAACCATTCAGGAAAAAAGAAGTAAAGATATTGTCCGTATAACATAAGGAAGATACCGCCTGCAATACTGTACAGCTGCAGAAGAGTCAATCGGGGACTACGCCACAGGGACCGAAGCGACTGACTGCGATCCAGACGGCCCATCCCATTGAGCCCGCCCGCTGCGAGAGCGTAAGAATAAAATTTAATAACCACTAAGGGAACAAGACGTACAAGTGGGAACACAAGCAGACAGTTGTCACACCTGAAAGAAGAAAGAAGAGGTCATATTCAGAGTGGCTCCACGGGCATGTAGCCGCCAGACTAACCACATCGTCTGAGGGCAGCGCGGGAATTATACGATAGATACAAATGACACGGCAGGAAAGAGGGAAGGGTGGGTCTCTCAGGGAGCGCGGCCTAAGCAGGACGGAGAAAACGACAAGGGAGTTGGAACGAAAGGGGCTTATTGATTCCGACCATCGTCACCACCTTCATGACAGGCTGACCTCTTGACTTGCCCAATTGCACGATAGATTCATTCTGTGCTTCTCTATATGCCCAAAAGTATTCTTGATCTTCTATGGCCAACGGTATCCGTCTCTCTATCCTTTCTGACTGGCCCAGCCCAGCCTTTGTCCCTCATCTCCTCCACATCTCTGGCTTTCATCTTGGAATACTATCCCTGACCGGAAACGATAGACTTGGTACTTTTCTCCATAATCTCTGGTTCTAGCTTGTGTTATTTCTTCGAAAATGAGCCCCCAGATTCTCTTAGTGTGAACGATGTTCTTCTTGACCTTGTCAAGAACTTGGAGTGTGATGACCATTGAGATCACCCAAAGGGTATAGTAATATGGCATACTGGTATTGAATGGTGATAGATGTGCGCGTTCAGACTCCTTCGAAGCTCATCCAGAGTGTTTACGGCTTTGGTGCTCAAGCCTTATCGTTGGTTGATAGGTGCAAAGCACTTATCTCACTCTTGACAGTTCGTTGCCTTTTTAAGGGCTTGGAATTCAACTGTATAATCTTTCTCTTCAACCAGCGCATGCGTCTCTTCACAATACTACTCGCCACTTTCCGATCCGCTTTCATCCATATTGATAACTTTCACGGCCTAACCGCTCCTTTCAAAACCCTTTTCATCACAACTTTTTTTAGGCTAACTTTCTCCACTCTCAAGTCAACCCCTCCCGACAAGAACTTATTCCTACAAGCCACATACCGAGCCGCGTCGGCTCTCATGAGGTCCACAGCCGACAGTTCTCAAGTATGAATCAATCGCACACAATTGCCGTTATCGCATCTATGAACCTTGCAATACTCATGCACTCCGATTTTATTTACCCTACAATACTCAAGCCTTACACGTACGTCTTTTGGCAGCCCTCCGTCATCCGGTTTGAACGTTGTTTCCTTCAGATCATATTTTCACTATGCTCTTGATCGTTTCAGCGCTCCATCTCACCCGTTCTCTTGAGGAAAATCTCAAATCGACGTTCTATTGGCCATTAAATTGGATACTCACAACATATAGTTCAACCAGATATTCCACGCGCAAAATACCCCCTACCTAATGCCAACGGTACGAACCTCCCTATGACTCGCTCTCTGCAATTCTCGATAGAGATTTAGATTTAAATGATACCTTCAAAATTAAATTGAGTCCCCAAGCACCCCGTGTCACACTCGATTCCCCCACTCGTGCCTTTCAGGTCAAATTGACCAAGGTCCTTGAACGTTTCTATCTTCTATTGGGTTTCCGACTTTACTGACAGTCAGCCACACGTTTGCCGGCCGTCAATATCGTCAAGAACCTTAAACGGACCGGGATCCTCTACTCAAAAAGCTTCTCATCTAAGGTGGCCACACTAACGCACTCCTTTTTCCTGCTCGGAGATGAAATGGTATCTTCATCGGTGACGAAATCGCAACGAATGACTGGTGAGTTGTCTCTCAAACTGTAGATCTTCTTAATTTTTAAGTGGAAACTTGAAAAGTTCGGATCTTCTCCTTACGATGAGGATCGGCCAAGATGTCAAGCAAGGAAGAAGAAGAAAAAAAACAAGCTTTCAAACTCATCGTTGCTTCCTCGGATTGAAAACTGTCCTCGTACACCAAAACTTCCAATCCAGTATCTCGCTAGGGGCCGGAATCGCTCTCCCGGCCAATTTGTTTTACTTTGCCCGGTAGTGGGGGTCACTCTCCCAAGTACCCTGGGGTTCATATGCACGTTTCCAGTCCATCCGCTATGAATTGGTAGCCGTTGGTTTTTTGCTATGCTCATCTACCTATTAGTGGGAAGTAGAGCCTCGAGCCGTCTGCGGCACGATGTTCTCAGTCAAAGCTGCATGTTCTACACGTGTGTGGCACGAAGATCAAGGGTCAATGTAGCACAACTGCGAAACAGCTGCAAAGTATTTCTCTGAAACAACAGTTCAGAAAAAAATCAAACTCAGCGATGGTGATGAAAGACGAGACACCATTAACCGAACCTTGTGTGAGAGGGGATCGGAAACAAGAAAATCGAGTTAGAAACATATGAGCATTCGCACGAAACACGAGAGATAAGTGAACCTGAGGAGTAGATATGTCCGCTTTTTGGGGTAAAGTAAGTAAGCCTACGCAATACACTGTAAAATCGTAAAGGAAACAAAGGTGGTAGGAGTAACTGAGGATTTTGATGACCTAGCATCACTCGGGAATCGGTCCAAGTGCTGGCGCTTTACCTCCGGCCCGAGAAAGAAACCATGTTCAACAGAAGTATGTATGTACAAGAGATACACAGAATAATGTCATGAGATGTTCGTCGAGAAATCATGAGAAGAGTGACAGTGGTCATGAAAGCAAATCCGGGGCGGCAGCCTTTCCTTTCTACATCCAGTCCCGAGCTTCACCCGTACCCATCTCCACGGATTTTCTGCTCATCGATGAGCGAAAGAGACGGAGAGGAGGTGGGAAGGGACTTTGAGAGGCGGGGATCGAGGTGCTGAGCTGATAAGACGAAAAAACGTGTTGGGAACGTGTTTTTCTACAATCGTCAGGGCATGCTTGTCGGTTTGTATTTTTTTTGGTCATGTCGTGCCACAAGTGGCGAAGGTTTTGTCAGTATCGACAGTGAGAGCACAGCTCACGAGGAAGGGCTTGCTTCAAGGTTGATTTTCGATTTCGTGCTGGATGGTAGCGTAAGAGAGAGAGAGAGAGAGATGGAGAGAGATGTAGTCAAAGAGGAAATGGACCAAAGAAAGTAGGTAGCAGCAGCGCAATAGCAGATGCATGAAGTCGAGAGGAACGTCCGTGCGAGGCGGCGAGCATTTGGGTTGAGAGAGAGAGATTCGAAAAAAAAGCAAGAAAGAAAACTGTATGAAAAGCAGACGAGATGGGGTAAAGAAACAACGGCGCACACAGATGAGATACAGATAAAAGAAAATGGTGAGGCAAGAGGGGAGAGCATGGTCGCGCTCAATATGCACTGTCCGTTGACGGAGACGGGCTAGCGCGATGTTGGTGGATGCTGGATGCATGGCGGGCCTCATCCAGACCAGTTTGAGGAGAAGAACCGTCGTCTGCAACCAATCCAGGCGACATGGGATCGGACTTCATGTCAAGCAGGTTGGCAGACTCAACGTCTCCAGCTGTGCCCAAAGTCATCCTCTCGTTCAAAGTACGGAGGCGGGCGGCTTCCTGTTCCATCTCCTCAATACGGTCCTGAAGCTCTCGATTTTGCTTTTCCAAAGCGATTATGTGGTTGGTAGCTGGAAAAAGAATTATGGCGTGAGAAGACAAAGGCGGTCACTAGAGACAAACGCGAACAAACCTCGTTCCAAGAGAGACACCTTGCTGGATTTAAGGTTGGAAACTGGTAGGACATCCTTGAGCTTAGCGTAACCGTCACGCAACTCATCTCTGCGACGTTGCTCAGCTTCGATGCGCTGGCGGCGAGTCGCCTCTTTCCTGGTCGAGGCGAGGTTGTCTCTGTAATTTACGCCCATACCTTCGTCGTCTAGTTCATCCGAGTCCTGAGAACGTGCCCTCTGCGCGCGACGGGTGCTGGAAGAGCCAGTCGGGGAGGGAGTTGGGTCGTAGCGATGGGTGGTACGGTTCCTGTGGACCAGCGATGATCCACGGGAAGATGAGGGTGAGCTTGCGGCAGACAGGGCGCCACTGGAATTGGAGTGATGATAAAGGCCTTCTCCGGAAGTCTCCGAGCCAGACAAAGTGGGGGACAAGGGATCGTAAAGATTGGTTGGGGAAGGAGGTGGAGGCGAGGCGGACGGAGGCAAAGGCAGCTGGCCTCGTGGGGGGGAAGCAGCGTTGTATGTTTGGTAAGTCTGATGCGTTTGTTGTTGGGGCACCATCACGTTTTGGTACTGTAGGGAGCTATGTTGGTGAGGAATATCTGTATCGATTGAATCAACACGAGGTTGCTTTACGGCTGATAATTGCTACCCACGAGTTTGAATCGGAACCGGCTGGTGCACGTTTGGCACAGGATGTTGAATAATTTGAGCGTGGGGAGGATATTGCGGGTGGCCGCCAGGAGAGTAGGGCATGGTGTACTGAGAATCATCGACATAGTAGTACATTTGGTCATGTTGCATTGCCTGGTTATGTTGTTGAGCATCCATTTTCGCGTGTCTAATCGTTCAGAGGTCGTGAAAAGAGAAACCAGAAGAACAATAGACGGAGTTGAGTCCGGTCTAATGGTGGTTAGAGCAAAGCTCGATGAGCGCGTCTGTCTATGACAGTCTCTATGTACCCAAATCTCCCTTTGTCTTCGTCGTCCCATTATTCGTCTATCCTCTCGTTTCCGAGGACCTGTTTCTTCTCTGATGAAGATAAGCTTTCATTTCGCAATGCTAGTAATATTTTATCCACCTAAAGTTGCAGTCAAAACTGGCCATTTCTCCCACAAGCCAATCTTCTTATCCCACAGGACAGCTGTCTGGGTCTCAACTGCCCTATTTGAAGCGGCATCTATGCCGATCGTCAACCTCCTCTTTTGAAAATATATCTTGTTGTGGGCTGGGTTAGGGTCTAACTCTCGTAAAAGTCGTACGTTCCTGTACACATGTTTGACTGCCGCAACTCGGCGGCTAAGAAGCTGAGTTTCTTACCCTAAAATTGCCATTCATTATCCGGGAGCTTGAAATCTAGTGCTGAGTTTGAATCCAGTTGGGACGGACAATGGTAAACTCCGACAAGGTCCGATGGACTGCAAGCGCCAAAGCAATGCTCTTTCCTTTCTCCGTAAGTGTCTCGACCTTCTCATTTTCCTTCCTTCCCTTCCCCTCCTCCTCCTTCTTCTCTCCATGACGAATAACACCGAATATAAATTAGGAAGTGCCGTCTGAACCCATCTTATTGGGTCAAGTCGAAACTCGGTTCTCTGATCCTTCTCTACTTTTTTTTCTCTTTGTTTCTTCGCATCGTTGGACGCTGTGCTGATGTGATTTTCAGGGGCTTTATTCTCTATCCATGTGCTATGTACCTTTTTTTTAATATCTATTCAATCCACGATTTTTTTACAATTGGTTGTTCATTGTTTCCTTCATCGCAACTAGTAGCCCCCCTGCTCCCCGCGTCTCCCAAGTGAACATCTCCCATACCTTTTACCAAAAAGATCTTACTAGAGGTGGTAGTGGTTCTCTTGGACCGAGCAAACTGACGGAGGCTCTGACCGAAAGAACTTGAACCCGTCCCTTTTGTTGTGGTCATGCGCATTAAACTCATGTGGCCTATTCCCTCAAATACCGAGCGTTCTGACTATGAGAAAAAGGGGCGAAGTTGAGAGGGGTTTATTGGCACACCGCAGACCATCAGGCTTGAGTACAGGCGAATCAATTGTGACTGTCAAAAAAGCCTCTCTCAAACAAAATCAGATATTTAGTTGGGGCAAATTGTAGAGTAAGCATGCTTGGAAACGACTAGAGGTTAGAGAAGGGGTATTCTGACCGGACAGCGGGCAAGAAGAGGCAGATTGAAAGCGTCGAACGGAAATGATCAATTTCGAGTTCGGCTGGTGCTGTTTCTCTTTATGCCTTGATGAGCTCTCCCACGACTTCTGGAGGGTCATGGTCTCCACGCACGCCTCTGAGCGTAACACGGTTGGCAAAGATTGCTAACTCGTTTGGATACAACTTGCCCTCACCTTCCACGGAAAATGTGCGCCGAAGTCCGTCGCCGAATCACTTTGCAGCAGCTGCAGCTTCATCCTATGTGCTTGAGGTCATTCCACCTCACGACTTGCCCCACGACGACAATGATGTTCTGACACCTCCACCTTCCTCTGCGACGGGCTACCACCCGCGTTACGAGCGAGGCATTCTTGTCTCAGTCAAACCAACCCTTCAGTCCCAACTTGCAGCGATTGCTCGCGAGTATGCTCTTCCGAGTACAGCTGGTCTCGTGCTCTACCTCGTCAATGAAGGTTCTCCCGGCCCGAGACTGAGCGAAGACGTATGGAAAGTGCTCTGGTCGCGCATCATGAGCTCAGACAATTCGTACCTTCCTCCTCCTACCCCTCGCACCCTCAACCTGCTCTCTCCTAGTCCATACCACCGTGGCTCACCCTACTCGAGCTCAGTTGCATCCAGTTCCAGTGGCCATCTTCTACATCCCTCATTGTCCATTCCGTCACCCCGCAATGGATCCCTCTGACATCCCACCTTCAACCCCGAGCGTAGTTAGCAGTGTACCATCTCGTTCATTTACAAAATCTGCTCCGCCTCCTTCTTCAACCTCCCCAACAGACACTGCGTCCGCTTCCGACCTTGGCCAAGAGCCTGACACCCCTCTTACTTCTGCTGACCCCTCGACCAGGGCCTAACTCGCTCGAGTCTCCTGGCCTCCCTACGTCTTACGAACTCACCCTCCCCGGTCTAAGCAATCCCCATGCACTCATCCCTGTCCTTGCCAAGGTCGAGTTTGATATCGACAAGAGCAAGGCAACTTGGTTTACGCCTTGGATACGCAGCCGGCACAGAAATCACGCCAAGCGTCGAGCTGCGTCAGAGTCTGCACGCGAAGATCAATCGGAAACAGAGCAGGAAGGAGACTCGGAGAAGTCGCGTAGACCAGTCATCGACCTCACAATTGGAACCAAAGACCCTATGCCATTCTCGCACATCAATGGCGAGTACGCGCCTTTGTCGGACTCTCCCATTGAAGAGATAGACCAAGATCTCACCATTACGCATTCGAGATGGTGCTAAGGATCCTCTTGCAGACGTCTTTGGTGATGATCAAGACCAATGGGGTGTTCCACCACTTAAACGTCACGACAAAAACGTGGTTCCCTTTGGCACTGACTCCGGGTGACCTTGATGCTTTGGATTTCGAGGACGAAATGGCGGAGGAGGAGGATCAGGAAGATATCGACGAAGTGCGGGAGATGATCAATAATGCTACTCAGCCACTTAGAAGTCCAGAGAGAAATTCAACGGCTGCACTACGCAGAAATGTCCCTCCCCCTCTTGTCCTTCAACCTCATTCGCCCAGCAGCTCTACCCAGTATTCTCCCGGAGGAACGACTGTAACGACCCGACTACCTTATCTACGTCGAACGAGTGAAGACGAAGGTGAGGATTCACCGGAAATTGACCCGTCCACTTCTGGTTCGGGATCTGGGAAGAGTGATCGAAGACGACTAGGGATTTATGATGATATTGAATTTGATTTTCCGGAGGTAATGCCCTTTTTTTTATGTCGCTTGCATTCTCCGCTGACGGTTTTTCACTTAGGGAGACTCTAAAGAACAGGCACAGATGAAGGCAGAGTTGGATGCAATTGAACGGGTAACTGTTTTCCTTATTCTATCCCGCTTTGACCCTAATCCAGCTTTTTTAGACTTTGTATCAGCTTTCGCCTCGGAATCAGGATGAATTCGACAAGCAGCAGCTAGAACGCGATGAGCTTGCAAAGAGCCCATCGTCGTCAGCGAGGACCTCGAAAGTGCATTCCCCTGCCGATGCTCCTGATTCTGGCCGCACCTTGTCACCGCCAGCTAGGATTGACGAAGCGCCACCGACGCCTGAAGACGATCTAGAACACGAGCATAGTACGGATGATGAGTGCGTGATTATTGACTTTATTGCATTTCTGTATTGCTCAAATGTGGTGCCAGTGAACCTGCGTGGCCCGCGACGCCTTTCTCTGTGCTCAAGCAGAAACGGATGAGCGGCAGTTCTTCGCGTTCGTCCAAGTCTTCGGCAAGCAAGAGGGGTTCTTCCTCAACTAGTTCTGGCGTTCCTCAACTCGCGGTTAACTGGTGTGTCTACGGGCGCTCCTATGAACTTCCGTACCAGCGTGGGAGCCCGTCGAAAAAGTAAAACAGACGATTCTCCTGGTAGTGAAACTACCCTTCGCAGAAAGGAAGCCGAGGAGGAGGACATGGCATGGCGCCAATCTCGGGCGTCACTCAAGCAGCGTGCCCCCAACAGTCCTATCATCCCTCTCTCTCCCGATCCTTTCGGTCGGTTCTCGAGTGCTACCACGAATTCTTCTGCCGGCGGCTCGCGGGCCAGCGTATACTGGGAGGATGACCAACCCATCGTCTCAGCGGCTCGGAAGCAAACCAACCCTGCTCGGCCTTCTACCGATTCTGAGACTAGCTCAGCTGGAGGGGACTCATGGCGCAAAGACGACAAGGGAGCAGAAGGAGGCCAACCGCACTACTCTGATGAGTGTCAAGGGCATCAGGAACCTCTGGAGAAAGAGCAGCAGAGCATCCTCCATATCCTTGAAGAACAGTGACATCCCACCAATCCCTCAATCTCCCGCTTTGCCGAGCATGCCTGCCAGCCCAATGACTCCATTAACCCCACAATTTGCCAACCCTAATATGCCTAAACGGCCAGCTCGTCCTTCAGAAGAAATCATGGAGCTTCCTACAGCGGATGAAGTTGATTCGTCAACTGGCCCACTACGCGTACCTGCCATGCTTGGAGGCGAGGGTCGCGCCACTGTCATACCTGCACCACAACAACCTCAGCGGATGCTCAGTACTGCAGGACTTGAGACGGAAAGAATGTCTAAGCCACCCTCTCCACCGATTCTCCCCCCTCCACAACACCACTCTCATGGTCCCAACCCACCGTTCCCTGGGCCCATGCCGAGGTCGAATTCCTTACTCCCCAATGGTCCTATCCCTCTCCATCCGACTGGACCTGCTAACAATCGACCAAGAATGGGTTCGGTGGCTTCACCCATCATGCCCGCAAAGATGATGCCTGGTGGAGGCAGATCCGCCGTGACTTTAAGTTTCGACCAAGAGACCCCGTACCCAGTGCCGATGCGGAAGGCTAGCACTAAAGGAGGGTCGCCGCCTGTTGACTATGACCAAGTATCTAGGCCCAAACCATCTACTACTCCACCGTTGCCGGCAGATACAGGCAGACCTAGATCAATTCTCAAGTCCAGATCTTCTGGTAGCATCTCTATCACAGGCTCTTCACCGCCTCCTTCACCTGGTCCCGCTACCCATAGAACAAGACGCCCAAGTTTACTCGGTAGAAATCCATCTCTCCAAGCTTTCCCTCCAGATCTACCTCCGAGCCCACAGATTCCCCAACAGTTCCTTTCACAAATGTCACACGTGAAGAATGGTTCGAGGAGCTCAACGTCTCTCAAGTCTAAACCGCCTTCTGTCCATTCGCAATCCGGGTCATATCGCTCGGGAGGGTCACGCTCATCACACGAGACTGCTACCGAACCAGAAGAGCCCATAGATGACTTCGAGATGGTTAATTCGAAGCTAGGTGACATGAAGCAGCTCAGCTATCCATATTCTGAGGCGTCTTAAGGGTGCGACCTTTAGCTGTAACTTAATTTCCTTACCCTTTCGATATTTCTGTGTTGTTTTCTCGTGGATTTTGTTTCCTGGCTTGCTACATGACCACACTCCATAATTTCGTTCAGACATTCCATTGCTCGCACAACCCACTTCTCCGCATCATGCCACGTACGCGCCTTTTCAACACATTTTACACACATTTTCTCCGTTGCTTTTCCATTTAACCCGTCTGTACATTCGTAGAACTTAATGTAAGTAATTGATCTAGCTGAACGAGGCACCGTGCAGAGCCAGCGCTTAAAGTTCGACCAACCTTCTTCCACGTCGACCATGGCGTCGTTCAACCTCGCGTTTTCTAAGAAAGAGGACGAAGCTGGCCTGTCCGCATACTACAACAACAAAACTACGATCATTCAAGAGGCACGAGTGTTCAACGATTCACCTATTAGCCCACGAAAATGTCGTGCTCTGCTCATTCGCATTGTGCATCTCCTCTATCTGGGAGAAACCTTCGGCACACAGGAAGCAACTACCCTATTTTTTGGAACCACAAAGCTTTTCCAGCATAAAGATGTTTGTAGAATTTTACTTTCTACCTGTGGTCTTGATCACTAAAAAGGGATAATAATTTCAAGGCTGCTCTTCGCCAAGCCGTGTACCTTGTCATCAAGGAGCTGGCTTCCATGGCAGAGGATGTCATTATGGTTACCCAAAGTATCATGAAAGATACACAGCCCAATTCTGAAGTCATTTACCGTCCTAATGCAATGAGAGCCTTGTGCCATATCATCGATGTATGTCTTTCTGTCTCAACTCATAACCGTAATCCCTGCTAGCTACGAACCTAACGTTTTTGTTTTATTTAGCCTTCAATGGCACAAGGTGTCGAACGATTCTTCAAGGCAGCCATTGTCGATAAAAACCCGTCCATTTCCACTGCTGCCCTCGTTTCTGCGTATCATCTTTTCCCCAACGCGAAAGGACGTTGTAAAGCGTTGGGTCAACGAGGCGCAGGAGGCAGTTAACGCCAAAGCCTCTTCTAGTTTCTTTGGATCAAGTTCAAGTGGTGGATACCTTGGGTTTGGGGGACAGGCGCAACAGCAGCCTCAGACAATTCAGTCAACGAGCTTCATCACGCAATACCATGCACTTGGATTGTTATATCTCATTCGACAACAGGACCGGATGGCTGTAACTAAAATGATTCAGCAGCTAGGAGGAGGCAAGTCCGGGTCTGGGACAACGTTGAAGAATCCGATGGCGCTGTGCATGTTGATTCGGTTTGCTGCGAAAGCCATGCAAGAGGACCCGAAGTATGTGATTCACTCTCAATATTTTTGTTGGATCATAATAAGATTGATTGGTGATTCGCAGCATTCAGCGCCAGATGGTAGAATTGCTTGAAGGGTGGTTGCGCCATAAGAGTGACATGGTCAACTTTGAAGCTGCTCGCGCTATTTGTGAGATGAAGAACGTGACAGCGCAACAGCTCACGAAGCCAATTGGTGGTAAGAACGATTAATTCAAGTACTTTAGACGCGCGCTCTAATTTCTCCTTCTCTTTCCGCTCAGTTCTTCAATTGTTCTTGTCTTCTCCGAAACCCGTCCTGAAATTCGCTGCTACTCGAACCCTTGCATCCCTGGCTCTCATTCATCCCGCCAGTGTTTCGACTTGCAATGTTGATCTTGAGGGGCTCATCGCAGATTCGAACAGAAGCGTAGCTACTTATGCTATCACTACGCTTCTCAAGGTATGTTTGGTGTTTTACTTTCTTCGGTCATTTAGCTCATCCCGTTCGTCCTCAGACGGGCAATGAAGCGTCTGTTGATCGTCTCATCAAGCAAATAACCGGTTTCATGAGCGAGATCAGCGATGAGTTCAAAGTTATCATTGTCGATGCCATTCGTTCGCTTTGCCTCAAGTTCCCTGCTAAGCATGCATCCATGCTGACCTTCCTTTCTGGTGTTCTTCGCGATGAGGGTGGCTACGACTTTAAACGTGCCGTTGTCGAAGCCATGTTCGATATGATCAAGTTCATCCCTGATAGCAAGGAACAGGCCCTCTCTCACCTTTGTGAGTTCATCGAGGACTGCGAATTCACGAAACTCTCCGTCCGGATTCTTCATCTTTTGGGGGTAGAAGCGCCCAAATGCGCTCAACCTGCAAAATACATTCGCTTTATCTATAACCGAGTCATTTTAGAGAATGCAACCGTTCGGGCTGCTGCTGTTGCCAGCTTGGCAAAACTCGGTGTCCATGCATCAGACGAAAAGTTAAAGACCAGCATTAGGACTCTACTCACTCGGTAAGAAGCCCTTTGTTCGGCTAGATCACACTAACGCTCATCATACTACAAGATGCTTCGACGATGTTGACGACGAAGTTCGTGATAGGGCTGCATTCTACCTTAAGACACTCGAGGATGCTCCCCTTGCAGAGACCTTTGTCAAAGAGGGTGAGATTCACTAACCATTGACTTGATCAGATTGTTGACAGAATATTAGAATCCATTTTCTCCTTAGCTCAGCTTGAAGCGAAACTTGTTTCTTATATAAAGGAGGATGGCGCCTCTTCCAAACCATTTGATGTTTCTTCCGTGCCAAAGATCAGCAAGCAACAGGCTGCGAAAGAATCTGCTAGTAAGCCCCTTCTAATTTCTTAAGAAGGTTTTATAACTCATGTTACCGAAGGACCGAGCACCCTTGATACTATCAGTGCTCCGAGCACCAGCAAGGCTGCTGAAGCTGCTCCTGCTCCTACTGCCGCCGAAACCCAGTCTGCATATCTCAAGCAGCTCGAAGAAGTTCCAGAATTCGCATCCTTCGGTCCAGTCTTCAACAGCAGTGCAACACCAACGCAGCTTACGGAACCCGAGACGGAGTACCAGGTTTCTGCCGTCAAGCACATTTTCAAGGAACATATTGTATTCCAGGTATGCGATTTTTTTATTTATTTCTTGCAGCTTTGGTTACTCACACTTTGTAGTTCAATATTTCAAACACAATGCCAGAAACAGTCTTGGAAAACATCGCTGTGGTGATGGTACCCTCCTCCGACTGATATTGGTCTCACAGAAGCTTTCATTATTCCCTTACCCTCTCTCAGTTCGAGCACTTCACCTGGCATTGTCTATGTTGCATTCACTCGAGACGATCCCGAAGCGTTTGCCATGGGCTCGTTTGCATGCACCCTCAAGTTTGTCACGAAGGAAATTGACCCATCCACTGGTGAACCAGAAGAGGAAGGTTTCGCCGATGAGTATGGTATCGATGAGGTCGAAGTGAGCGCGGGTGGTGACTATATTGTCCCTAGCTACGCGACCTTTGGCTCTGAGTGGGACAGACTACGGACGGGACCAAATGCAACAGAAACTTTCGCCCTGTCTGCCATGGAGAGCATCAAAGGTAGATTTGCTTCAATTTCGCCTTTCAGCAACAACTCACCTTTCCTGTACAGCTGCCTGCGAATCGATCATTGAAGTTCTCAGTATGGAACCATTGGGTGGTAGTGAGAACCCGACTTCAACTTCAGTTCACACATTGCAGCTGTCAGGATTGGTTATTGGTGGTGCTGGAAAGGTTCTTGTACGGTGTCGGATGACATATTCCCACGGACAAGGTGTCACTTTGGAACTGGCAGTCCGAGCTGAAAAACAAGAAGCCTGCGACCTTGTTGTGTCCGCTGTTGGTGGTTAGAGCAGAGTAAATAAAAGTTTTGGGGTAATATACTCATGTGTTTTCTTTTGTTGTCCGAACGGCCGTAGGCATCTGTTGTTCCGGTCCTTCATGTTTTCGTTCTTATAAATTTCTGGCCACCCTTTGTCATCCACACTCGTACCTCATTACATTTCATTTCCGGTAGAAATGTCTGGCCCCTCCTTACCCTCGCCCAACCTCATTCATGTCGACACAAGGGGCGCAGTCATTCTGGACGAAGAATCCCCTGAGGTCTGTACTTCCCCACATGTAATCCCGAGCTTGTGCTGAGCTGGACTTGCTATAGACACGAGACAGTCGAGGAATATATCTTCCTAATTACATAGAGCCCGTTTCTCACATTGCGGTCGATGTACGTTTCTCAACTGGTGCCACTTTTAGAGAGTCGGACTATTCTAATGATTATTAGGTGGGAGGTTCTCTAGCCAAGGTGGTCTACTTTACACGATCCATTGAACCGCCTTCTTCGCCTTCTCTCGTCGCGACGAGAGGTACTAGCCCATCCCCAGAAATCCCGACTCCGCCAGATTCCCCCAACCGACATTCCCCAACTTCGTCAGCCATCAAACGAAATGGTGCTCTTACTCCTCTCGTCCTCGAACATTCCGTAAATGATACCCTGTTATCCGGAGCAATCAACGGGCTTCCTGACGAGTCCTCACTCATACGAGAAAGCATGCTTCGGCGAGCATCGCAGAATATCCCTGGTGGCTCCCTCAACTTTGAACGGTTCGAAACGGATAATATCGACGAATGTGTCCAATTTATTCAGGCTCTCATTCAAAGGTCGGCTCAAATAAACCAAGTGTCTATCGAGGAAATGAGAAGAGGCGTCAAAATCATGGCCACAGGAGGAGGGGCTCACAAATTTTACGAGCTTTTCCAAGAGACATTGTCTGTGGATGTGCAGAGGGAAGATGAAATGGAGTGTCTTATCGAAGGACTCAAGTTCATTACGCTCATTCCAGACGAAGCATATTATTTCTCAGACTTGCTCATCCAGTCGACTGTCTCTGGGGCTGCGCTCACTCAAGTTCCCTCCGTTCCCACTTTGTCGACCAACGGTACCTCCATGGAACGACCGAGTCCCAATCCCCCAAGCTATGAGGTTACGTTCCTCAGCAATCCAACCCCCCAGCTTCCCTGTTTGCTCGTGAACATCGGATCGGGTGTGTCTATTATCCGAGTCGACGAAGACGGAAGCTTCGAGCGTGTCAGTGGAACAAGTATTGGGGGTGGAACACTTTGGGGCTTACTCAGTATCCTTACTCCCGCCACAAGTTTCGATGGTAAGAGTCATTTTCTTTCATCGATTTTAGCCTTACCCTCAGTGTGCTTTCTCAGAAATGCTAGCATTCTCCGAACAAGGTGATAATGCCAATGTGGACATGCTCGTTGGAGACATCTATGGCCAGGACTATAACCGCTTAGGACTCAAATCTACGACAATTGCAAGCTCTTTTGGCAAGGTCTTCAAAAAGGGTGGAGAGAAGACCAAATTTTCGATGGAGGATATCAGCAAAAGTTTGCTGTATGCTGTTTCGAATAACATTGGACAGATCGCGTACGTATTTTGTTTTCTTTCTATTTTCAGGCGAATTGTATTAACCCTTTGATGTTGTAGATACATGAATGCGGAGAAATACAATTTGGATAGGATTTATTTTGGTGGCTGCTTCATTCGGGGTGCGTTCAGGACCTTACATAAGGCTTTCCTTGGACTCATATACTTTTTGCCTAGGACATGCCGCGACCATTGCGACATTATCATATGCGATTCGCTTCTGGAGCAAGGGGACTAAAAAGGCACTGTTCTTACGCCATGAAGGATTCCTGTGCGTCCACCACACCTGTTTTTTTTTCTTGAGCCAATTGAGCTAAATACTGTCTCTTTTCTTTCCCTTAGAGGATCTATAGGTGCATGGATTAAGAATCTCCACTCTAACGATGAGCAAGGAACGTAGATTCGATGTGCGGCCGTGGAACTTCCCATATATCTTCACTCACCTGAAATTGTAATTGGGTGATAGTTGATCATCAGCTGTTTAAGTAGAAGGACCTGTGCAGCATATTGTTTCCTTACCATATTGCGCCATGATGCTGTTGGTGTTTTCAAACCTTTGTTACCCTAGTATATACTGTACAACTTCAAAGTAGATAATATTGCCCGGAAGGGAAAGGATAGCAGCCGAGACAAAAGTGAGAGCTGATGAGACTCGGAAACTGATAGCGGCGCCTGTGGTCTGAAGGTTGCCTTTGAACCCCCAACACCATGTCAGCCTCGAAAAAGCCTAGACACCGGCACACCTCAGAACAGCTAGAGCAGCTCAACTCGCTGTATTCCATCGATGACCATCCCAGCCTCGAGCAGCGACAAATCCTTGCTGAGGCATTAGGCATGTCAGTATCATCCCACTCTGACAAAAGGATCCATCTGACAGCGCTACAGGGAGACCAAAACAGTTAATTCATGGTTCCAGAATAAAAGAGCCTCCCAGGTGTGTGGTCTGCCAAAAATGCGGTGAAAAAATCGAAAGTCTGAAACCCTGTCTAGGCGAAAAAAGCGAATCGGATGAATGCAAAGCGTGGCTCGGTTAACGGCGCAGCTGGCCAAGACAGTGATGACTACGACCCCGATAGCTCTGCAGTGAAAGCCCGCAACCGTCTCTTGCCTGACCAACTCGACTATATGCGACAGTACTACCAGACAAATGACATGCCAAATCCTCAGGAGAGGGATATCCTTGCCTCTCAGTTGGGGCTCAGCACTCAAACAGTCACAAACTGGTTCCAGAACCAACGCAGCCTAAGCAAGCAACCCGAAGAACATGCAGCAGAAATTCCACGCCATTATGCTGCATACCCACCCCCTTCGAGCCATCCCTCTCTGCCATCGCTGCCCCCGGCTTCGACCCACCCCTCTATACCTATAGCTCCCATTTATCAGAGACCTCCTAGTGTGTCTCCAGAGATCTCCGGCAAGTCTGCCCTTCGTAGGAGCACAACTCCTTACACCCCGTTGCCGAATGCTGGTCGCCGTCGCTCCCGTCCTGAGCCTCACCAGCTTGCAGCCCTGACCGCACTATATAATAAATCCGCAAATCCAACCATCCATGATCGCACAATTCTTGCTGTAGAAACCGGAATGTATGTTTTTCCAACTTACTGACACCCATCATTTCTAATATTCCATCATTTCTTCCTTTCTTAATAGGGATGTCGAAAAAGTTTCCAATTGGTTTAGAAATATGCGCCAGAATGGCAAACGTCGTCAACGTAGCGGTGAATCAGATGCAGATATGGATGGCGACGGTGGTTCAGAACATGATTTCCTGTCTTCCCCACGGTCCTCCCCTGGACCAGTAGAGCTCGCGTTCGATGACCGCAGACGTACAAGCAACTCGACTCGGTCTCCTGAGTCAGATATGGGCAGCGAAGAAGAGCAAGAAGCTGTTACCCCCCCTCCTCCCTCTGTCCATGGGGGTGAACAATCCGAGTCTCCACCTTTCGAGTCTACTCATGAGACCAGGTTCTCGATTCCTCACGAATGGGTTGACAATGACCCCCTTGCTCAAGCTGATTTGGACAAACGCTCCCCCGTTGACGTGGAAGGTGCCCTGCTTCTACTTGGATTCCATTCTTCCTATCCCGCAGAAACATAAAACTGTGATCAAGGTTTGTCATCTCTATGTCTCTGTTTTTCAGTGCCTCACACAACTCTTATCCAGACGCTTTGCATTCTTGTACCTGCTTGCGTTTAGCATGCTGCGCTGATGGCCAGCGCCCACTCCCTACTCATACTGTCTCATCGCTAATCTACGCCAATCCCCATTTCATACATTCATACAATACTTTTTCTTCACATTCTGCATTTTGGCATTTATCCACCCCCTACAAATCCCTTCTTCCCTCCCTCGCCCTTTACCCTATGATCGGACCCCGGTTCCCAGTACACAGAAGAGAAACCCCAAAATCATTTGTATTTTCATTTTTCCTCCATTTCTGCGCTTTTACCATCAATTACAAACGCTGTGAAATTTACCCCGAGTCCTGCAGGAGTTGTTGCGCGGAGTGATGCAATTGAAACCATTTGAGCAACCATTAGTTTCGACATAGTATTTGCAGAGATTTGTGCACCTCAGGATGCTCCAAGCATTTCTCTATGTAAGCTCTTCGATAAACAGATGTAATCCCGGTGCGATTGTCGCCAGGGACCCAAGAAGCGCAAAGACCGAGCTTCTTCCGTTGTGGCGCTTCACCGGGCGACACTGTACTGGCACTGTTCTTTATTTCTCACCACCACCTTGGCTCTTTCGTCACTCCTTTTTTTCTCTCTCAACGGTCATGCAGTTCGATCTCCCACGTATCCGGCTTGGCCTATATGGCGCTCTTGTGAGTGATTGTGCCCTCCTCCCCAACGCCCCGACGCGCCCCTCTCTGACCCAATGTTGGTATCTAGGGCCTCTTCCAATTCTTTGTCTTTGTATTTTGCTGCGCGCGGCTGGGATACACGCTTCATTTGCCACGAGGGGATACTCTCAACGGAGGCAGGGATTTTTATGGTGAGTAGGCACAGAAACGGACGTGCATTTTTGTTCAACCTAGGCCATGTCCAGATCCTGTTATCGTCGACTTGCTCGTTACCTCTCTTTGTGGGATGGCTTGGGCAGCAATCATCTTTTGGATTATTTTGAAACGTCGAGAAAACCTTCCAGTAAAGACTTTTAAGCATGAGCTCATAGGCACAGGCTTGCTTTGGTTCTGGCTCCTTGTGGGAATTTCAATTGCAAGTGTACGTCATATATCCCCACTTTCTCTCTTTTTGACTCTTTGCGACTAATTTGGTTGCTCCAATATAGTCCCAATTTGCAGCTGTGCCTTATTGTCAAGTCTTTGAAGCGTGCAGAGTCTTGTCAGCCCTCCTCGCATTCGGATGGCTGTCCTGGATCTGTTTAACACTCTTATGGGGAGCAACATTCCTCCTCAGTTACACCAATGGCGCTTGGAATCACTCTCTTCATGGCCATTGGAACGGCTCACCAGCATCTTCGCGACCTATGTCCCAAGTTACCACTGGTTTTGGTGCCGCATAAATGAGCCCCAAAATTGATGAGACCCGAGGATGTCTGCGAGCGGGTACAAGATACCTTTGTTTGAATTATGTTTAGGCATCAGAGATGTTATTGTATTTCTACCTAGTAGCGTTTTGTATGCTCACCCTATCCATTTCTTTTCTACTATGCACATGTCCGGATCTTGTTTGGCCCGGTCGCCCGAGAAAAGTTAGTGACCAATGTTATGTTCCGAGAGTCTCTTCCGCGCTTACCACGATGGCTGCTCGACGGAGTAGCCTTCTAAGTCCTTTTCTTCGACGTTCAATGTCTTCCACACCACCTTCATTGCCTCTCCGCCCTCCAACTGTCGACGAGGAAGCGGCCCAGTTCAAACAACGTACTGACGAAATGGCTACCTTTTTTGCCCTTCCCCGGTTCAAGAACATCAAACGGACCTATACACCTGCGGATGTTGTCTCAAAGCAGGGCTCACTCCCTGTCGTACCACCGCAGTCTTCCCTGCTCTCGGACAAACTGTTTAAGTTATTAAATAGAGCGGAGGAAACCGGTCAACCACTTCATACTATGGGGGCCGTAGACCCTGTTCAGATGACTCAAATGGCCAAACATCAAGAAGTCGTGTACGTGTCTGGATGGGCTTGTTCGAGTTTGTTGACAACGGCGAACAATGAAGTTGGTCCGGACTTTGGGTGTGTCCTATTCTCCACGGCCATTCTAACACAACACATTGATTCATTTGCCAGAGATTATCCGTATACAACGGTTCCCAATCAAGTTCAAAGGTTATTCAAAGCTCAACAACTGCACGACAAGAAACACTACGATGAACGGTTAGCTATGACACCAGAGCAACGAGCCACCACCCCGTTCGTAGACTATCTGCGCCCAATTGTTGCGGATGCAGATACAGGACACGGTGGCTTGTCTGCAGTTATGAAACTAATCAAATTATTTGCTGAATCAGTGAGTTTCTTGAAATGACTATGAATCCGACTTTTGATTTTGAAACAAGGGTGCGGCTGGAGTTCATTTGGAAGACCAACTTCATGGTGGTAAAAAGGTAGGTCACTTAGTTGTTGTCTTACACATTTGGCTAACAGAGACCCCCGCTTGAAGTGCGGTCATTTAGCGGGCAAGGTTCTCGTCCCCGCTTCAACACATATTTCTCGACTTGTTGCCTCCCGATTCCAGCTTGACATGATGAAGTCGACCATGCTCGTTATTGCACGTACAGACGCGGACTCGGGCAATCTTATCTCCTCTACTGTTGATGTGGCAGATCATCCATTTATCAAGGGAACCATTACACCAGATACCCTGGGGCTTGCAGATGCTATTGCTGCAGCTGAGGCAAGCGGTGCTAGTGGTTTCGAGATTGACCAGGTAGAGAAAGATTGGACTGCATCACACGTGCTGTGTACATTCAATGAAGGTCAGTTCATTCGTTTATAGGTGTTCGTCGTTTACTCAAGTCTCTTATTTAGCTGTCGAGAAAGCTATACAAGAATCGCCAATTGAAGATAAAGGTGTTGCTTACCAGTCTTACCTTGATGCAGTCGCTGGAAAATCAAACGGTCAAGCAAGAGCCATTGCAGCTGAAATTCTGGGCAAGCCTGTCTTTTGGGACTGGGATCGTACGTTAATATCTCTCCGTACCATACGATTCCTATTCATGTATTCAAAATTAGTCCCGCGTACGCGAGAAGGTTACTACCACTTCGTTGGAGGGATCGAACCAGCAATTGCCCGTGCGACTGCCTTCGCCCCATACTCAGATTTGGTGTGGCTCGAAACCAAAACTCCTGATCTGGAACAAGCAAGGTATTTCGCTCGCAAAATCCGAGAACAACATCCTGGAAAGTAAGACTTCAAGTTTATGACCTTTGCTTTTTACTTCATCTTATGTTGATTACAGGGGTCTTATCTATAACCTGAGCCCCAGCTTCAATTGGGCTGGCCATGGTTTCTCAGATGAGCAGCTGAAAAACTTTATTTGGGATCTTGGAAAGGAAGGGTACGCTCTGTGAATTTATTTGGCTAAAGACTTCACGAAACCTACTCTTTACCAGCTTCGTCTTCCAATTGATTTCTCTCGCTGGACTTCACTCCAATGCTGTTACCACCGCTGAACTTGCAGAAAAGTTCAAAACAGACGGAATGCTCGCTTATGTGGACCTGATCCAGAAGAAAGAGAAAGCTGTTGGATGTGACGTTCTCACCCATCAGAAGTGGTACGTGCCCTAGATGTTCATTCCAACTCGTTTTAATTTAGAATAACCGATTCTTTGAAGGAGTGGCGCGACATACATTGACCGCATTCTCCAGACCGTCTCGTCCGGAAACTCAAGTGCCTCAAGTGGAGGTGCTGGATCTACAGAACACTCGTTCTAGATAATTTGTAATATATTATCATAGAATATGAAAGAAGCTAATCGAATCACTTGTTTCTTTCGTGCTGACTATGCCGAATCGTATATAGTGAACACGTCTGTGGCTGACCAAGGACAGACGCGTGTCGTTCATTCATCTTGCATCCTTTCCCCCATCTCCCAAATGGCTCACTACTCGACAGACAAATGGGTCGATACTATCACCCATCTCAAAAATCAGCCGAAACCGGAAAAGGCCTTAGAAATGCTTCAACGCGTTGCGGTTATGGTCAAGCCGATTATGAGGAAACATGGCTGGCGATTACCTACACTTGCGGAGTTCTTCCAAGTAATCCAGGCCTTCTAGGAATGAGTTTGTTTTCCCTTTTTGTTCCTTCTTCTATCGTATGATATCGGTGCTGACATCATGGGGCGAAAAGATATGAACATGGGGCAGAAGATACTTTTGAGACTGCGACCTGCACACGCGAATGATTCGTTCTTGGAATTTGGTATGTTTCCTTTTGGACCCAATTTAATTTCGTTTGGACTTGAACATTGCGTAGATGATGTTGTACAGGTTCGCATCCTTCCTGGTTTTCTCATTAATATCCAAGCATTGACCCTAGCCACCGACTAGACAATGTTGCATGAGGTGCGTCAGTGGCGCAAGCTTTGCTCGACTGTGTAAATGGTTCTAATTTAACATCTCTTATATTAGCTTACTCATAATGTTCACGGACCACACGACTGAGAAGTTCTACAAGTTTCTTTCTGGACTCGAAGAAGAATATGACGCGCTTCAACGATCTGGTTATTCTGGGGAAGGCTTCTTTACGAGAGGGAACAGATTAGGAGTCAATGTGTCTCATAATCTGCCTATACATCTAGCGAAGCAAAAAGCTTTGCTTGCTGCCTGAAAAGAGGAGGGCCCAATCCACCGGAGGACCGAAACGATTGGGTGGAGGTCTGCATGCGAAGGATAGGAGTCCAAGAGAACTGGCTGCAAGGGTTAGTCTATTTCATCCTCACTCCCTGCTTTTTGGCGTCATGCTAAACTGTTTAAATAGGCGGCTGAGAGACGTTTTACTGACGAGAAGGCCTGCGGTGGCGGAAAGCTCGCAGAACAAGAAGCCAAGAAAGCAGACCTAGATAGCACAGTTACAAAAGTCATAGACTTAACTCTGGAAGAAGGAAGCGACGAGGACGAGGTCATCATCATCAAGAAGCCGGAATCTTCTTCTTCAAAACCTAGCTCTGTACCTACACCGGGACCATCGCGGACAAAGGACAAAACAAAGTCTCGCTCACAACCGTATTCAAGACCTCCCCTTGCTCCCGCGCCAATAGGATTCTGGGAGTGTCAAATTTGTACATTGCACAACGGCGAATCAAATCTGCAATGTGACGCATGTGGCTCCATAAAGCCACCTGGACCAGATGGCTGGAGCTGTTTTTCTTGTGGACAAACGGGCATGCCGGCGGAATTCTGGACATGTTCGACGTGCGGCGCAGTGAAACTAACTAGCTAATATAACTGCTCGCTCTTATCGACGGAGAGTGATATTGTAGAGCTGAATATTATGATATTCCATTGTGCCACCGTGGGGCAGATGTTGTGTTGCGGCTTCGTGCGGTAGAATTTTAACTTCTAATCTAGCATCTTTGAGTTTTTGTATTAGTAATTTATAATTCCAGGGTTATTTTTTAACCTACTTGTCAGTTCGGAGAGAAATGCTTGGTGTGTTTTATCACTGCGAATAGTGAGAGAGATAAGAGCCTGGGAATCTGGGACGGTTAACGCGACTTTGAGAGTTGCCACTAGTCCAGGGATTAGCGAAGGATCATAAACCTATAGAAAATCAGTGCCTTCTTCTGGAGAGCAGAAGGAATGGCTGGACAATATCTGCCCCCAAGATCAATTGGGCTTGGAACTCCTTCAACTGGCTGGGCAGTAACGTCTCGGCGTTATCTATAGCATCCAACCAGTCCAACCAAACGCACTGGATTTTCGGATGGGTCGACGAGGCATCTGGTGGAGTGGTATGTATGTTATTTCGCCAATCTAAAAGAACGAAAGAGAGAGAATAAAAAAACACAGACTGCAAATAAGCTCGCAGTTGCTTTTACAATTGTCCAGGACACTCTGGTTGATATCTGAGAGGTAAATTGGTTGAATTCCTCCCGTTTGAGTCTGAATCATGGCCACGAGAGAGCCAACAAGACCAATCCCGCAGCCAAGCTCCAAGGTACGTGTTCCGGACACAAGTTCTTCGAGGGTCATGATCAAATAAGAATTCTCCAGGTTGAAGGACAAAAATGGGTACCGGGATGATCAATGAGATAATTAGCCAGCTTCAAACTCGCTGGCCAAGTTCGAAGGCCAGTTGTGCCCTCTTGAATTGTAGCTCGCGATTCTTTTAGCGTGATCCACTCTAGACCAGAACCATGTGCAGGATACCAAAAGTAAGTCAGAAAAGACGGATCCGGAGGACGAATAAGGCCACCCTCGAGAGTGCTACTAGCCTAAAGAGGGGTCTCTTCTGAACTTTTTAGAATGAGTTCAAGTTGAAGAAACTGACAGGCCAACGAACGTAAGGAGGGCAAGGTAGTGGTCATAAATACTCTGTTCAAGCTCTATTTCTGCATCTTGGGCATGGATCTGTGTTTCAAGTTGGAGAATGAGCCACTTGAAGAAGGTCCGTTGGTATTCGCGCGATGGAGGGAAGGAGACCAAGTGAGGATGAAGCAGGATATAGTCCAGCACAAATTGATGTACTTGTGAAACCGGTAAGCTTTGTGGATATGCAATATTTCGAGGGGGCTCAAGGGAAGCGTATGCCTGGAGGAGGGATATGAGGGCGTGATCCATGATGTGTCACGAGATGGAGGTGGTCGGGAGCAGACTCACTCTTTTTTCTTCCTAGAACTCTTCTTCTCCTTCCTCAACCCACGCGTTCATGTTGCGACGCCGACTGCCAGGACATGTACGGTCGATAGCACGACGGCAACCTATTTCTCTTTCTGCCATTCGCAAGGCAGAGGTTCTTTCTGACGAACCTGGCCAACTTTCAAGCCAGGGAGAAGGAGATGTTGACCCTTTCGAACAGGCTATGGCCGGTGAGCAAGGAGGGGCGAAGCCTTCTGGACAGCCTGCTGCACCTTTGGAGAGACGCGACCAGCAAAACTTGACGCGGTGGCAGTTCTTCTCTCCGGCTGGCCCTGGCGAGGCGTATCGTTTGGCCAAGCCGAGACACTGGATATCTCAACACCAGCCCTCGAGCACGCGAGGAGGAGGAGGAAGACCCTGAAGAAGAGGAGCAAGGAAAAGCCATATACTCCCTTTCCTTTCAATCCCTCCTTCAAACCGCCCGTTCCAACCGCTGATTGGCTTCGCTCTCCAAATATTTGCTGATTTCATGCACAACCACACCGAGAACAATGAGCGCGCTCTTGGTGCTCGTTATAATTTTAGCATCAAGCGTATAGAAGCTATCCTCCGTTTGAAGGGAATGGAAAAAGATTGGAAGAAGGTTAGCTCCAACTCTATCTCTCTCTTTTGGCGTGATGAGCCATACATTTCGATTAGTCTTGAAGACTTCTTCATGGTTATATCTTCTTCTTTTGTTCTGACTTACTGTTATATTTTCTATGACCTGATGTACTGATTATATCTTTTTTTTCTAGGTATGCATGATTTCGCACTGAATGTGAACCAAGATACTGACAGGCTTCATTCCTATCCTTTAGAGCGTAAGTACGCCTCCATATTCTCCCTCAAAGATGAGACTTTATCATCATTCGCGAATTGAATGAGCTCTGGTGCCTTACATCACCTAGAGCGGTGCTTCAACCTGTTTTCAACCCCATCTGACGCTTCTTCTGCGTTGAGAATTACTATTGAAATATGTTTTGACACTTTTCATTTCTAGGGCATTCCTCTCCAGACCGGGTTCGCTCTAGGCATGGAATACCTTCTAGGAGTGAAGCCTGACACAGAACAGGAAGATCCTTTCAGGCACTTGAAGCGGAGAACAACACCACGCGACCCAGATTTGACTGAGGCACAACTGGAAGAATTAGCAGACATGGAAGCGGAGGAGGAAGAGGAGTACATCATTCCGGATTCACTTGCCGCAGATGAGCTTGAAGAGCTTGAACACCGTGACGCTGCTCGTCAACGCTACGTCCGGATGTATTGGGAACCTGTTGTCGAGGGCTACGTATGTTCTCGTATTCTCTTCTTCGTACCTTTGAACTAATCGCATTGTTCGCTATTTCACAGGCCTGGCGTCGTCGTTGCTTCACTTGCGCGGGCGAAGACTGACGCAGCACGTCATGCCAAGGAAGCTTTGCGTCTTCGCAGTGACCGTCGACTCGTTCCAGATGTCCAGACTATCGGAAGACTACGAGAGAAACCCGAAGACAAGCAATTCCGGTTGGACACACCTGGACGTATCCCCATTACCTTTGTGGATGTTGGTGCCAAAGTTCATGGATGTGCGCGAACGCGTGCGCCGACTGAAAGAGGCAGAGAGGAGAGCCTATTCGTAACGCTCCCTCGGGCAGAAGCACGAGCAAAAACTCGACCTCGTGCCAGTCGACTTGCACGAATGCAGGAGAGGGCTCTGAAGCCATTCCGTGACAGTACAACGTATCATTAAGATGATCATTGTATTCAGTACTTATACTTCCACTAATTTGCTTGAGGAATTCAATAAGGAAAAAATCCAAACAGCTGATCACAATAATAATTGACTTCTAGAATATGCAGTTGTCTCCACTATCGACGGGCCATACCTCGTCCGCGTCCACGCAAAGCTCTTTGAGCCGCTCCGGGAGGAGCTTTGGGGCCAGGGATTTGGCTGGGAACATGTGTGAGTTAACAAGGAGCAGGACAACAGAATATTCTGCACAAACCTGTTCACTCTGAGGATTCCGAACAGTTTCATCCACACTAAGAATTAAACAGGCCGCTTCAGTCGCACTACTGATAGCATTGACTTTTACCAGAGAAGGTTCCCAGACAAAGGCCTCCATGTTATCACGGACGCCCGTTGCGCCATCAACATCGACACCAAACCACTTTTCACCACTGGCATGCTTCATACGAAGCTTGTTCAATATATCTGTAGAGTCCAGGCCTGCATTGTCGCAAATCTGGCGGGGAATAATTTCGAGGGCCTTTGCAAAGGCTGAAATGATAAGTTGTTGCTTGCCGGCAATAGATAGCGAATGTTTGCGGATATGAGAAGAGATATCCATCTGAAAAGAAGGTTTCCTGTCAGAGGACAGATGAAGGAAGGGAAAGAGAGGGAGAAACAGACCTCTGCAGCGCCTCCTCCAGCAACAACTTCTCCGTTTCTCACAGCACGCTTCACAACCATGATAGCGTCATGTAAACTGCGATCCACCTCATCAATAAACTGCTCTGCGCCTCCACGAAGCAAAAGGGTGCACGTCTTCGCCTTCGGGCATTCCTCAAAGACATTGTATCGATCCCCACCAATTTGCCTCTCTTCGAAGGTCCCACAAGTGCCCAAATGCTCCCTCTGAATATCAGAGCATGTGGACTGGACAGATCCACCAACTGCCTGGACAACACGTCGAAGGTCTCCTGCAGCAACACGTCCAGCACAAAATATGTCGCGATCAGCGAACCATTGTGTCGCTAAGTCACCAATGGGCAATTTGCTGAGAACGACTTTGGAACCTGTCTTTTCGATAGCTTCAAGCTTGCGGTAGATGATCTGCCATTCCGCATCGACGATGGCTTGGTAGTCGGCCACCTGTTCAACACGGACTTCAGCATTGTCCTTTTCTGCCTTCAGCTCGAGCTCGACGTTCAAACAAAGGATCAGAGGATTTTTGAAAGATTTAGGGTTGTTGTTCTGCACCAGCATACGTGAAAGTCTTTTTAAAGGCGACACCACGAATGAGTTGTGTGTCCTGCGTGCCCCCACCTGCGATTTTCTTGACGCCGATGAGGGATTCGTCGAGATCGTCTTGATCAAGACAGAGGACAGCATCGACAACCATTTTGGAGAAGAAAGGTTTTTCAGAATGAATTAGCTTTGATGACATTGATGTCGACGCGCATTTGAGCAGAAGAGAACGGAATTGTCTAAGATCCCCAAGTCAGCGTACTTCAAACACAACCTTCCAAATCAACGCACTCTGAATCAGATTTATCAATAGTGACTTGAATCTGCTTTATCCTTTCTAATGCCTAAAGAGGAAGCAGACATGTAAGCCCAGTTCTAGGTAAACAGAAAGGGTGCTCACCAACTGGCTCGCGGTTCTGAATCCCTTGAGAATGATATGGGGACTGACTCCCTCTTCAATCAAGGGCCGAACTTCCTTCAATAGCTGGGCAGCAAGTAAAACAACACTTGTAGTCCCATCGCCGACTTCCGCGTCCTGCGCCCTTGCAATATCAACGAGCGTCCGAGCTGCGGGGTGGACAATGTCGAGAAGTTTGAGAATGGTCGCGCCGTCATTGGTAATCTGTGCTTCTCCTCGGTCATTTACGATCAGCTTGTCCATTCCTCGAGGACCAAGAGTACTGGAGAGCGTTTCCGAGATGGCTAAGCATGCGGAAATGTTTGAGAGAAGTTGGCCCCGGCCCTGCGACGAGTCTGTACCCTCTTTCAAGAGCACAACGGTGGGTTGCTAGAAAATGTCACCAAAGATCAGATACTAATAATCATGGCTCAAAGGGACACAGACCATGGGGAGTCCTCTCTGCATCTTGACGCTGATCGAAGTCGGGACAGAGCAAGTTGATGGTATCGGACGCGATTCTTTTTTTTTGGGAGACGCGTCCAAGGTTCTCTTCGTGCAGCGCTGTAATAATGTACAATTCTAATTCTTCTATTCTATTCCAACAAAAGAGTGCCTAACACACGAAATAATACACACATCGAAAATACGTAAAGTACGATAGCGAAGACAGCGATGATTACGAATGCTTTAAAGTAAAAAAAGAAGAATAAAGGAAAGATCGGAGCTAGTTTTACCATGGACGGTACGGGGTCGCACAAATAAGAATGCAGATAAGAAAAGAGTGTGTGTTGGTTGTGGTGGTACAGATGCAAAAGCAGTAGAGGTGCTTGTAGGATTCCGGTTATTGATCATGAAGTCGTGAAATGATGGGTTCTGGGAGAATGCTGGCTACGCAGCAATTTTACAGATGGAATAGACCCTGAAGGAGCGAACGACGAGGGTTTCCTGGTCATCCTCATCCAAGTCAACAGCAACAGGTGGAAGTGGAGGAAGTGACTTCATGATAGATGCTCTTTGAGGTGAGTCTTGGGACGAGCGAGGTGAGGCTACTAGAGGCTCGTCCTCATCTTCAAAATCTTCCCAAGACAGTTCGGGAAGTGCAGCTTTCCAGCCAAAACGCTCGCGTCGGAAGCTAAAATGTCTAGTAAGCGAAAGGTGATGTGGCGGAGTTCTCACAAAGTCTTACCACTCATAGTCGAAAATTTTCTGGTCAAAGACCTTTGGTGAGGCGGTGGAAGGATCGTCGTACATATGATTATAGATAGCATGCTTCGAGGAGAGAAGCTTATGAACATGGTGGCATGCATGATACTAAAAACGAGTCAGTAAGTGTAAATGGTCTTGGCGGAATGAACATACCTCGAGTTCCTGTGCAGACATGGGCAGGAATACCTCTCTATTGGAGCTGGATGGCGTTACTAAAAGACCAGGGCATGAAGGAAGACTGGAAGACGCGGGAACATCCTCAATCTTAACGCCAAGCTTGTCCGCTGACAGCTGGAGCTCATCTTGCCCCATTCTATTAGCTAGAGCCCACGAAGTTGCTAGGGTAAGGTTACCCTTGTGATTCAATGCTTCCGTCTGAGCAAGCTGGATAGTGTATGTGTCGTTCGACTGGAGAGAACAATCGAAGTTACTCTCAATATACCGGGCTAGAAACTCGTTGCAGCCTGCGTAGATACCGTGTGAGTCTTCGAGCATGAACTGATAGACACGCTCGAGTCGAGCAGAAGACTCGCAACGATCCTCGTATGTGGGAAGCCAAAGATCTGGGAGAGGGGCCGGAGCATTGTCAGTGGCCATCAGGAGGGTGCCCTCATGGTTCTCCTCGACGACTGGCGCCTCGTCCACAGAAATTTGGGAAGATTCGGAGGGTAGATCAGGAAGAGCACGTGAGGGGGGAGGAGTGGGTGCAGGTAGATCCCGAAGATAGGATGAGGACCGTGTGGATGGTCTCCGGGACAGCGGCTTTTCACCTTCGACATTTTCCAAAAGCTCATCCTCAGTAAGAAGAGTGTCAATGCTGTCTCGCGAATGCTCAGTGTCAAACACGCTGCTAACTGATGTTCCTGATGATCTTTTGCTAAGATCGTCAGACGAAGAGGCGGACGAGGGGGCGGGTGATGAAGCGGAGGCTGCAGCAGCGTAGGCCCATAGCGGCAAATCTTGGATGATTTCCAAGCGACCTCCAACCGTGAGAACACGGTTGCACTCTCCGAGTAGATGGTTCCATCGGTTTAAAGGAACGGTAAGCGTCAAGTCTGCCATTCTGATAAAGTCAAAAGTGTCATTTTCGAATGGAAGCGTGTATTTGACACTAAGAATATGGTTAGTTAATAGAAGCATAGAAAGCGCCTAAAACCTACTAGTTGCCCATGACAAACTTGCAATTCGATGGCATAGGCATGGAGCTAGCTCGAACGTCCACCATGTCAAAAGCAGTGACGGTGCTGTCCATCCAATAGTTGGCTGCGAATGCAGCCCAATGCCCCACTCCGCAACCGAGGTCAAGAATCTGTTTAGGAGGAACAGTGTATTCATGAAACGTAGGACCGTTGACGGGGTTGATTCGTCGCAATAAGATATGATTGTACAGCTCACTGGAACGGAACTGTCAGTTAGTGACTTATGGTGTGTGGAGGGAAAACAATTTACCTCTCTAAGTGATCATATGACTGTACATAAGGTGCATCAGACCCGTAGGGATGAACCGAACTGCGAGAGCGTGCAATGAGGGGCCGCGGGTCGTGATGTTCAGGCTGTGGAGAAACAACCGAGAGAGGATTGCCATAATCTTCATCGGATTCAATCGGAGAAGGAGAGCGAGTAGTGACAGGTAGCTCTTGCAGAGCAGGGTCAATGAAAAGCTGCTTGAGCTGGCGCGTGCTTCTCTTGAGACGTGCCGCGAACGAATTGGCACTGTGAGGCAATTTCTTGGACTTCACCACATCGTCCTGAGGGGAAAACATGGCCAATATCGATGATGCGCTAGAAGATGAATGGTGTCGAGGATGAGAAGGGCTAGAGATGGGGTGACTTGTTGAGCCAGCCGTGATGTTGGACGCGGAGACGGCGCGTAAATGGACTTTTGGATGAGGTGCGTCAAGGGGATGGAGGGTAGAGCGATATTTGACGGGAGAAACGGAGGGAAGAGGGGGAGTGGCCAGGTTCGATGGATTTATACGTGCAAAGGACATTGTATTACCGGCAACAAAGCGGAGACACTTCCCAAAGCGGAGATGGCTGGCGCTTTGACGGCAACTTGAAATGTCGTGATGAGTAGCTCAGAATATTTTGCGGGGGACAGTCCGTGATTGACTTTGTTTCAAGCGAGTAATGGTCGATATACGGAGAGGGGGAAGAGCGAGCGACAGCAAAATGCTACAGCGCCACTTTTCTTTTAAAAGGATTTTGCCACTCTGGTCTATCAATTGCACCCGAACTACAAACATCATCTCCATCTAAATCCACATCGAGGCCGCCACTGAACAAAGGTACAGCCAAAAACAGTAGACCCAATTCCGACTTCTAGAATTATTCGTCCTTCTTGGGAGGTGGGCCGCATGGCTGCAGCATTTTCTAAAACGAATTGTAAGCTTCGCTTCGAACCCTTCCTCTGAGGGCGGGGGGGAAGTTGGAGCAGCAGTCACCTCTGTCATCTCAAACTTTATTCTTCCTGCGGCCTGTCCTTCCGCAATGGCCAAATAGGATGTCAAAGTTGGATGCCCCACAATGGACGACAAAGTATCCCGATGCTGGTGTGTAATCCAGTCACTCGTCTAAACTCAGCTCTTGTTCGCGCGTATTGAGACGATAATTCTACATACTATTTGTTCAAGTCAGCGTGCCCTGGAGGTCTTCAGTCACCACGTAGCCCAAAAGCTGATTATCAAGTTTCGCAACGTACCGGTTCCGGTGTAGCGAGCATGTACTGTGGCGATGTAGGCTCGCGTGATTCCGCAAACGGAACGAAAGAGAAGCACGTACGATGTTCGAGTTGTGTATTTGCGGTGTATCGAAGCTCGGAAGCCTAAGGAAAAAAACACAGGAAGTGCACAACCCACAGCAATGAACATCAAGTCACGAACCATGAAGGAAGCTTAGCCCTTAACTGCTCCCGTCTGCCTCAACTATCCATTTCCTACGATCATGAGCGTCGACGAGAAACTGAAAAGTCAGCTATCAGTAATAAATTTGTCCATTGACGAGCTTGAATCTCAGCTGGATATTCTCCTCTCTCAGCCCTTCTCAGAAACTCTCGGGAAACTTGAGAAACTGCAACAAGCGAAAGTTCAAACAGCGCTTCCATATCTCATCTATGACCTGGTATTCAGTGTGTAATTTGTTATCGCATTCTCCTAATTTGCCTTACTTTGTCCCCAGTGTATCTCAAAACAAAGGGTGTAGACCCAAAGAATCACCCAGTCATTAACGAACTTGTTCGTCCAAATTTGAAGCCCATCTCAGTTCATCCCTCCTCACTTCCGTAGGCCCGAATAAAACAATACTTTGATAAAATATCTGGCGCTGAAAAGAATATAGATGCTAAAGAAGATTGTAATGCCTTTTCTCTTCATCTTATTCGATCTTGCATTATTCATCTACCAATTCACTTAGCGCAACATGTTCCCCTCGACAAGGCTGCCGCATCTCGTTTATTACTCACGCAATAGCCCAAGTCAAGTACAACTCTTCAAGACCAGATGAAGCTGGACCCAGTACCCAAATAATACCCAAGAAGATTACAAGCAAGATGCTCGAGCGAGAGCAATATGAGAAGGAACTCCGTGAACACATGGACGATGAAAATGAGATGGACGATATTCCTCAGATTTTTGATGATGTGGAAATGGAAGGAGACAACGACATTGGTGACCGAACCGGAAAAGGCAAAGCCAGGGCGAAAGCTGTGTCCAAGAGCAACTCAAAGTCAAAACGGAAGCATTCAAAAGGTATTGAATTACAAGTCGTTCTTTTCAGCACTTTATTGATAATATCTAGATCAAGACGCACTTGGAACCTCGCCTCCCAGGAAGAAGAGTCCGTGCCTCTTCGTTATAGTGTTTGTTGTCTGACTGACAAGTCCACAGAATCCACTTTACTTTCAGATGACCCTCCGACTAAAGAAAAGACGAAACCTCGTTCAAAGGCTGGGAAGAAGCGAGTTCTCACTTAGCAGTGAAATTCTTGAACTTTCCTCGACTAGCATTTGCAAACTGTCTAAGAAATTGTTGATATAAAGGTAATTTGTACACACAATGTAGGTACTTCTGATTGACATAATCTTACAAACGCTATCACTAAAACTACATATATATTCATTAAGGTTCGTGTCCAAAAAAGCAAAAGGAAATAGAAAAGATAGTGAAAGCAAGTGTCAGATGGCGTCGTGAAAGTCTCACATAATTAAGCATCCGTCCCCATTCGGGCCTGCTGTATTACCAACACGCCTCCGTGCTCCAGGCGACCACCACCGTCTGCTACCTGGATAATCGAAGTTGTCTTCGTCGGAGTTGCTCGAAGATCCTCCACCATGATTCCCAGCTCTTCGAGATTTCCTACGCTTCCGAGCATGAGCAACTGCATCAACTATGGAAAGTGCGAAGCTCAGTTCCAGTCCTCTACATGGAAATCAGGCGACTTACCAGATTGCCAAGAATGGAAACTCTTCAAAACAACCTTCTTCTCGTCGCACTCAGTCCTGGCCAATCTTCAAATCCATCGCAACATGGTGCCCTGTATCTCTCCCGTCTAGATATTTCAACTTCTTGGCCTCATATCCTACCCAGCCAAGCCGTGGCCTCGTAGTAGGACTCATTTCCTTGATCACCGTTTCGCCGATCCCACGACAGTCTGTGGCGACGATCCGCGCATCTCTCAAATCTCTGGATCGAGACAGTTTGACGAATTCTCTTAACGATCACCGCATTCATGCGTGTGTTGTCCGCTTCGAGAACTCGGAGCTTGGGACAGGCTCGAATGAGAGCAACAAGAGCATCCTCACTAAGTTCCGACCCATAGGCTACATTCAACACCTCCAGGTTGTGGCCAGTCTGTTGTTCATTGGAAGTTGTGGCGGGAGTGAGTACGCTCAGAACATCGTCCGTGATACCAGTACAATCCTCGAGGTCCAAGCGTCTGAGGAGTGGAGTCGTCTCCAGAAGATGAACAAGACCAGTCGTCACGCAGTTCTTCGCCGATGCCAGCGAGCTCGAAGGAATTCTAAGTGAGGCATAGCATGTGAAAGATTGGAGCAAGCAGTATCGGTGAGGAGGGGACAGGAAGACAACACTAGATGCCGGAGATGGGTGACTCTCCTTCGATGAAGCATCCCATCTTCTCTCTCCCTCCCAGCCTCACGGGATGTCAGCGTGACAATTTCGACTTCGTTTGGCAATATGTCAAAGTCGTGCTCCGGCCCTACTTCAACGAAAGCCTCGAGAGCTGAATTGTGCAAATCTTCACAACAGCTCAAATCAAGAATCTCCAGGAAAGGAGCTGCCTTTCCTAAGAGAGACATAACGCCATCATCGATGTCTTTGAGGCCTGAGAGTCTGAGGCATGTAAGAAGGAGAACATCGCCTCTTTCTAGAGTCCGCTTAGTTAAAATGCGGAGACCATGAGCATTGAGGTTTGCACATCGGCCAAGATGTAGGTCCTTGAGATGAAGACAACTGGAAGAAATGATCTCGCACTGTCGAGTTTCGAACAGCAGCTTGGCCCCGTAGATTCAGTTTGATAAGATGTGGTGAGCGCATGAGGAAGTAGTTCAGGGCTCGTGTAGTGAGCCCTGAACAACCTTGGAGGTTAAGGTCGGTAAGTTGAGTGTAAGACATGTGCTCTCCTCGAATGCTAAGGAAATCTGAAACGGCAATAAAGTTCTCCCAATCGAGGCCTCGCATTGCCAGAGATATCGAGGCTGGAGACAAAAGTTGAATGCAGTACGAAGAATGCGGTCAACCAATGATGGAGAGATGCCCGGAAACGCATGGAGATCGACAGAGGACCAGATTTGACCGTCAAATACCAGCTCTTGCCAGGTGCGACTAACCTTTGAGAACATAAGAAAGTGGAAGACGTGAAGTAAAGATAAAATAAGCAGCTAACCCTGCTAATCTTAACTAATTCACGGAATCCTCTTTCTCTTCCCCACCCAGCGGTTCTTCGAAGACGATGCCGCACGTGTTGTCCACCTGCCTTGATTGATAATGTGCTGGTGCTCTGAGGCATAGATGCTAACGAGACAGGCGAAGACCCGAACGCGGAGTTCCCTCGGGAGCATCTCGTCAAAATAATCTTTCGCGAAGAAAGAGAAATCCTGATCAAAATAGAACGTAAAGAGGAGTTCATTGGGTGTTGAGCTTCCAGAAGCTGGGAGTGGATAGGATTGGGAACGATTGTGAACTTTAGCCTGAGGAGGGGAAAGAGCAGTGTCTGACGCCTGCTGAAGGAGTTCGAGAGAGTCATTGGCACGAGACAACTGAAGGCCGGGTGAGACATCACTTTAGGGAATAAACCGTTCGTAATGAACTTACAGGGCTCATGGAAGCAGACGACGGCTTCTCTCCTTTACCTAAATTTCCTGAAAGTGTACGAGTGAGCTTGGCTTGAGACTTGACCAACTTGGATTGCAACGAAGTGAATGACTTCGCGGCCAAAGAGCGGGAAGAGCGGAGTGAGACATTTGACAGGGACCTGCGTCGAAGACTTGGGAATTGCTCGTAAGTAGAAAGAGGAAGAGGAGTTTCGAAGGATGTAGGGGAAGTGGAAGAAGCTCCGGGCGAGGGAGGAAAGAAAGAGGAAGATCCGTATGAAGACGGGCCCGCGGTGGAAGGCGATCCAGGCGACCACAAGGCTGGAGGCTCGTGGCTCGGTTCTGAATCGGAGAGAATGGAAAGGATCTGCCTTTGTTTGCCCTTGTCACCATTGACGATAGGCTCGGGGACGAGATCCAAGTAAGCCAAGTTCTCCTCGACGTCAGGGTGGCGCGACTCAAAGAGGTCGTTCTGCGACTGCTCGTATTGGGATATCTCGTCCGGGGATGTTGGAGCAGAATGTCTATATACACCTTTGCCTTTGAGGTGGGATGATGATGATGATGAGTGTGAATCTTCTGGGTCAAACTGAAAGACGGTATCGGGGTCGAATGAGGGCTCCTCGGAAGCATCCATCGCGGAAACAGGAGCGTAATAAAGGCAAGACGAAAGTGTGGGCTACGCTAGACTACAGATTGAAACAATGAGAGGCTGATAAGGGCCGCGAGGCGTGCGACCCATGAAGAGAGATCGTTGCTTATATGATGGATGCAAGCCGCAACTTAGGGCAAGGGGCCGACCGTCCGATCTCGAAGCTTGCCTGAAGCGGTAACCTCTCGCCTGCTATGCTTGCTTCGGTGCTATAGTTAACTTATCGCGCATGATCAGTTCACAAAGAAGTCGATTTAAGAAAACTAATCGCTACACGGCCAGAGATAAAAAAAGAAAAGAAATATAATGGGAGGGGTTTTGAAGTTCAGAGCACAATCGACAACAAAGCATTCCAAGAAAGCAACAAGGGGAAAAAAAAAGAATAATACAATCTGGGCAGGAAAAAAAATAGGCTTCGTTGTAGAGCAGAGTGATCATTTCGAAGCCTTTGGGTTGTCACTGGATGTTGCCCAGTTCTTGGCCGCTAACTTGAATCTATAGGACGCTATGAGGACAGCGCGTTCGAGTACCCAGTAAAAAATATCCATACCGTTCAGTATGTGCCAAAGTAGGCTTAGACTCCTTGAGTCTGGCCAGTTCCTTCTTCATGAAGCGGTTATACGCGCTCTTCTTGGCGGTGCCGCCGCCAGAGGTCTCTGTGCACTGTGAGGACCGCGAAAAGGGGTGAAATCAGCACAGTATACTCACTCTTGCGCGCAGCAGTGGTAGTCTTCTCGGTATCAGCTTTGGGCATTTTGGGCTGTGACGCGTCTGGAGGGTAACGTTATAGGGAAAGGAGAAAGGGTGCAGGCACGCGTTTGGCGCTCTGAAAGATCGACGGCTTAGTATGTAAGATAGGGGAAGGCATGAGACAAGCGCACACGTCTGGCTGAAAGGGACTTGGGTTTGGCAAGCTGGTGGCAGGAAGAGAAAGCAGGGCAAGGCTCAAGTTGAATTCTTCCCAGCCCCGTCAACTCCGGTATAAATAGCGCCGAATCAAATCACGCGACTGTCATCATTCCCAGCTGGTTGTACAGAGTCTCTTTAACCAGCGAGTCCTACATCTGCCGTTGTCTTGAACGGTGCTGTTCCTTCGATACTGTCCATTATCGAGTTCCCACTGACCATCCCTGTAGTAGCAACCAAAAATCGCCGACCTGCCGAAAAAAAGGGTTCAAGCTGCATGAACACGCAAAGAATAACAGACGGCACCTTTATTCTGTCTTTCTAGCCACCGAATAGCCGCTAGTTCCGTATAAGTGCAGCCTCCCAAAAAGAAAACCACTGTGGTTGTGGAACGCGGCCGAGATGATGCTGTGCACTCAGTAAGCAAGCAGGCAAGAACATAGGTGAGGATTCAGAACGCACGCAAGGATTCCAGCGGAGAGGGTCCTGCATCACGCGTCCCGGTCTGTACAACATCAAACGTCTCTCCTGGAATGCTAGAAAGAACATCTTCGAAACCTGTCCAGCCTTTGATCGGATGGGCTTGGACCTTAGCTCGGGCAGTGCTCTTATGCTTCCCTTTACTTTCCCCCTCCTTTTCCGCAGGATTGCTGAGGACCCCACCCTTTTGGGCAACACATTGAATTAGTCGAACACTGATGGGAGCATACCCTGAATAAGTGAAGCTGATGTCGTTTTCGACTTCTTCCAGGGCTTCAGGGTGGTCGTCTATGAGTAGCCGCAGTGAGTTCCGCAAAGATGAAAATGGGTATTTGACCGAGAGCGGAGGCGGGGGCGGGTTCGGAACGAGCAATCCAAGGGAAGGCGCAGAGAGAGAAAGAAGGAGTGGTAAATGATGATAACCATACGACTGGAGTCGTCATGAGTAAGTGTGGGCAAAGAACATGGTTATGCCGTACCTGTAAGATCTCACGTTTCAGCCCTTCGAGTGTCTGCTTCTTAATTCCTCCACCAGTCAAACTGGCCAAGCACAGAAGCCGCAAAATAGTAGGCATATCAGTACCAGAGGCAATCATGAGTTCAATAGGCGGCAAGCTGGGATGTAAAATCATAAGACGCAAGAAGATCTGTAATGTCCAGGTTGATAAGGAGAAGAAGCAGCTCAGACTCGCCGCTTACTTTGCTGTATCTCAAGGCATTGATTGAACTGCTGCGTCTTGGTAGCCTGAACTAAAAGCTCTGATACTCCAGTATCTATAACATAAAGTATGAAAAAAGGGTGGGGAAAAAAAAAAACCAGGAAAAAGCGTACGCAATGTTAGGGCATGGTGCTCGGATTGTAGACCACCAAGTTTTCCCACGAAATCTTTAAGCTGTGCTACGGTTTTAGCTTGTTTCCGGGCCTAGAAAGCTTAGTGTCTAGACTGGTGATCGCTGTGGTTGTCCCACCAACCTGATAGTCTTCATCAAGGCGATGAGCAACTCGACTGAGTGTCTTGCCGACGACTGAGAAGTTCAAGTCTCTCAGATCTTCGAAGAGGGGATCGCTTGCAGGTGTTAGGTGATACTTTTTTTTGGCTTCTTGTCGAAGCGCAGCTGTTGGCGCAGGGGCAGTTGGAGGGGCCGCAGTTGCAGGTCCAGGGTTCTGCGGAGGCGAGACGAGCGAAGCTGGTAATTCTACATGGGCTGCGTAAAAAGATCAATAGGCGGAACCGAGAAGATTTAATCACCATACAGTGTTTGATGCCCAAGACTTCGTCTATCAGTCCCTCGTATGTCAGTTGAGTGAGCAGAGGAGTAATCATATCTACTCGTCGGTCAAGGATAAGGAGACAATCGACTTGACCTGAGGGAGACAACAGGTTGTTTGGAGTATTTTGGCTCGCGCTCTTCGGAGCCATGCGCTTAAGCAAAGTTGCCAATCTCTTAAAATGTGGGCGATCAATTTGCGAAGTACGAGAGTGACCGAACACGTACAGCAGCATGATCACCCTTACCAATGAGCCGGGGAAACAATCCGTAGAGCTTCTGAAGTGTGCAAAGGGACTGTGCAGAATCATAAATAATGCTTTCGTCCCCATCCTAAATTTCATTTTGTCAGCAGTTGTCAAAACGAAACTGGTATATAGATGGTGGCGTACCACCCAAAGTTCCTTGAAAGCAGAAGATCGTTCCAGAGACAATACATCGTCAGCCAATGGGATGAATTGAAGATCATAGGCTTCAATACGGACTTCTCCAAGGACACCTTCGTCTTCCAATATCTGCGAAACAACAGTAGAAACTCTTGGGACGAGCAGAAGGGTGTAAATGTGTTGCTGCGAGTCTTTCAGGTGTCGTTTAATTTGGTCTAGACAATTAAGCACACAGGACGGAACGGCCAATAAACTTAAACATACCCGCAACTATCATCGCGTGTTTAATAGTGGGTCGACAAAGATACACGATGTTAGACACGGACGAGCTCAAAGGACCAGATTCAAGCCAAAACATTTTGTCGACACCATGTTGCTGTTCAGAATTTAGAATTGCCCAATAACAAAAGAAGAAAAAATGAGTACCTTAAGTACAGAGACGTCCGTAACAAGACCGAGTGGACCTGCGAGAGAAGGGTCGAGCACGAGGGTCTTGGGTCCGTTCACCTAAGACCACGGTTAGTCTTCCTTTACGTGATGTCCAATAGACGCGTACAGAGTTGAAAGCATCAATTAAGTTCTTCTTAGCAAGGTCTTTAAGTAGGGTGAGATCCAAGCCATCGTTAGCCTCTGAATCATTGATGGACATGAGAGTGTGAGAAGAAGATGTGGGCTAATACTGCGCCAAAAACTTTTGCACTTCACTTGCCGTAATACACAACGAAAACGATTCGAAAAGGTCCTTCTGAATACAAGAAAACTACGGATACAATTCTGGAACATTAGCAACCTCGATAACAACGCATTTTTTATTAGACAAAGCCAAAGCAATCCAACGAACTTTTCCTTCATCGTCTGTCTGCCATTCTGCTTCAAATAGACACAGTCCATTGCCGGAGCCCCATTCCCATACTTTTTTCATAGTCTATTGAAATATTATAAGAGCCAAGATTAAAAGAAGAAAAGAAAAAAGAAACTTTGGTGTCGTAGAACATGAGGACACCTAATTGTCCTCCAATAGACAAGTAACGTCCATCCGGGCTAAATGTTAACACAAATATTGGCATTTTTTGGTCTTTAAATCGGTGAACGATCGTTCCTGTTACTGCATCCCAAAGGATAACGTTCCCCTCGAAGTCACCGCTGGGTTCCGATTCAGCTTGTTTCGCTCAGGGTAGCTATTATACGCACGTTGCAATTGTTGGATTCTCATAAGGCTTCTGAACTGGGTTCCATCGAAGACCACTGAGACCCTTCGTGTGCCCTCTGAGGACATGCGAAGTCACTGGCGGTGCTTCTGTTAGTGGTCGATTCATAACGAAAAGCCTAGCAGTGCCGTTGTCACACGCTGCGGCCAAGTAATTCCCGTGACGGCGAATGAGAGTCAATTCAAATCCAGCTCTAGGCAGCATGAGCAATGACCGCAGGCAATAATCGGATGAGCCTCATACGGAGCTAGGGTATGCACAACACCTTCTCTGTCCATGTGCATAATCTGTATGGAACCATTAGATCCACCAGCAGTGGCAAAATGATTATCGTCAAGCCATTCAACATCGCAGCACTGTCCTGTGAAGAATTGGTCTTGTTGCTCAAGAAATATGCAGCTTGTCTAACCTTTGAAGAGTTTGTACATGCGAACAAGTCTCCCAGTCTGATTAGACCAAAGTCCAACACATCCATCGAGCGAAGCAGTTATAAGGACATTCTTTGTTGGATGCCATTTTAGGGCAAAAATTGGTCCCTGAAGGTTTTCAGAAAGGAGAATAACAATGAAGACATGAACAAACGGTGTGAGCAGTCCCTTGCCATAACGGTTTCCCTGATGTATCATACGTTCTCAAGACCGAATCATAAGATGCAATTGTCAACACTTTCTCAGTGGGATGAAATGCAATGCCTGTAATGTCTCCCTGTTTTCCTGATTTTATATCTAAAGCAAATTCAACTGGCGGTCGTGGAGATGTGTGCTCTGCGGGGATTTGCCAAATTCGCACTTTTCCATCCCGAGTTCTACTTAGTGCTTTAGCGGCGTCAAAAGAGAATAATCAGAGCATGAATGGTACCCCGTTGCAAAAACGTCGCGGAACTGTGCCGACCACGCCGCTGCAAAGACCTATTTTCTTTAATACAGGATCGCTTTGAAGGGAAATCGGCAAACCTCAGATTCATGCATTGTCGGGAAATTGATGACTTTAGATTTAGCACCATGTTTTGGAACAGTACGGCCGTTGTTTGTCCGTACAATGCCAGCCGCCGTCGATAGCACAGGTGCTGGTGTAGACGCAGTAACTTTTACGGGTGCTATAATATGTGAATTGGAGAAATTCCTAGATGATAGAAACAACCTACGGGCAAGACTTCCTTTTGATGGAGAGTCGATTTCCATGGCATTCGCATCATGACCTTGACGCGGTTTAACCATTTGGGACATGGAGGAAAGATTTTTTTGGTTGTTCAATAATGTTTCCGTGTCCGCATTGCCTATACGAGTAGATCCAAGGAGCTCAGGGACTACTCTGAAAGCAGGCGCAGGTTTCGCATCTGGTGAACATTCATGGCGAGAGAGAAGCGTGAAAGGAGCTTGGCAAGATTCGTTTAATATCTGCCCGCGACAGTGGGTTTCAACTTCCATGTAGCGGAGAGCTTTGATCAGATGTTCAACTAGTTGGCCGCGTTCAATTGGTTTTGAGAATAAAGGTGAGCTTGAAAGCTTGGATTCTGCTGCAAAAGAGAAAGCGGCATGAACGAAAGCCTGGATTGTTAAAAAAAAATTAAGATGAAGTAGCTTAGATGTGGCTTTAACTAACCGGAATCCTGAAGGTATGCATGAACAAGCAGATTGATTTCTTCTGCCGAAATTGTAGTTCGAGGAGCCATAGCGAGGGTAGAAACCTAGAGTAATTTTTTGCAGAATCGAGTATGCAAGGAATGACAGGCTTCCTAGATGCAGATACCGCGAATGACACGTGAGAGAGTTAGGCGTCCCAGGAAATGAAAGCTCAGAGCAACCTCGGAAAGCATCCGCAATAAGTCGATCATCCCGAGTTTGGCATAAGTCAGCGAAACTCTTTCGACCACTTGTCTTTCTGCTCTCATGTCGAACGTATCCTGGGTCTTCGACGATGACGCTGACGATAATGCCAACGTCCGGGCTATTACACTCAACCAATTACTTGCTCTAATGGCACAGAATCGTTCCAGTGGTCGCCGGATGGCTGCCGGTCGCCGTCTCTTCCTCGACGATGAAGATGATGACGAGGATACAGAAGATAATGACGATTTGAATCACTCACCAATGGAAGATCAGCTCCCTAGGCCTTCCCTAGCGACTG
Source organism: Flagelloscypha sp. PMI_526 (assembly GCA_021399455.1). Lineage (NCBI taxonomy): Eukaryota > Fungi > Basidiomycota > Agaricomycetes > Agaricales > Niaceae > Flagelloscypha > Flagelloscypha sp. PMI_526. Next base: position 2,176,077 of record JAJTUO010000001.1, on the reverse strand, counting down.
GACCCACAAATTGGTTCAAACCCAGAGCAGAACCTGACGAGATAACCTCTAAACTTCTCTTGACCGGCGAATTTGGTCGTGTGGAGCCCAAGCTTCAGCGTCATCCTCGTCCCAAAAGTCTTGCTCGCATGGTTCTCGATTACCCTTCTAGGTCACGGCTGACCAAAGAGCACGTCCTGACGGTGAGCCTGTCCGTCTTTTTAGCATCTCAGCTTTCCTTCCTCAACTCCTCACAGAACCTAGTCCCCAATACCGATGGGGTAGCGGTTGCTAGTTGTCCCGCCAACATCTATACCGGCTCTTTTAGTGCTGACAGTTCTTTCTACTACACTTGTTCTCAAGGTTGCAATTCTTGCAATTCATTCTTCGACCTTGAATTCACCTGTGCTTTTTTAGACTTCCAACTTCACGTATTTGACACAAATGCTTCTAAGAGTGCTCGACCTAACGGTTTGAGGCGCTATCCTCAACACGGACAGCCGTCTCCCGTCACCAGTCGACTCCACCTCAAACACACGATACAAGGGAGACCAGGGAGGTGGACCATTACCGATGCCAGTAAGTCTTGGGATATTCAATATTTGGCTCTTTCTCATATCCTGCAGATCTCTCCCCAGATAATGAACGAATGATTTATTCGTCCATTACCCCGACGGTGTATATGGCTGACATGAAAGATCCGACAGCACCCCAAGTTCCTATCTGCTTTTCCGATAGCGAGCGAACTCGACGGGCCTGGGATTGGGATGATGGTTTTGGCATATGGTCTTGTCGATTTTCTGCAGGTAGTACCATTATTGCAGCTCCTGCTTTCTGATTTAACACCTCTCAGATGGCAATGAAGTTGTGGCTGGTGGCAGCGGTAACATATTCGGTTAGATTTCTTTTGTTTCATTCTTCTGTGAACCTACCTTACCTCATGAATAGTCTATGACCTACTGGCCAATAGACGGACAGTCAAGATCTCCGCTCACGAAGCTGACGTGAATAGTTGTTGTTGGGCAGACTCTTCCTCTGGAAATGTCTTAGTGAGCGCTTCGGACGATACCTTCCTCAAAGTATGGGATCGCAGGTCTCTCGGCTCATCAAATACGGTTTGTCACTTGAATAGAAAGATGCAACGCTCTAACTATTGAGTAGCCTTCGGGGGTATTGTGTGGTCATACTCAAGGGATCACTTATGTTTCCAGTAAGGGTGACGGGAGATACGTTCTGTCAAACGGTAGCTTCTCAGTCTTCTTGCTGCCTCTCGAGACTCACAAACCTTCAGGCAAGGACCAGGCTGCTCGTCTATGGGATCTCCGCAAGATGTGTTCAAATAAAGATTTTGAAACTTTCGCGGATAAAAACTATGGGCATAATCACTGGGATTATCGGTATGTATTCCTTGCTGAGAATAACGATTTTCTGATTGTCGATGTCTTAGACACGAATCTTACCCGAGACCGCGTTGGCGTGCACACCCGAAAGACTTGCAGTGTCATGACGTATCGTGGTCATGCAGTACTACGAACTCTTATTCGCTGTCACTTCAGTCCAGTTGAAACCACTGGCGGTCAGTACATATATTCTGGTTCTGCAGATGGCAAGATTCATATGTGAGCTTCTGTACCGCAAAAGGTGATATATTCTCATTAAATGTTTAGATGGTCGCTTGATGGAAGAATCGTGCAAATACTTGATCGGAGCAAGACGCTTCCACAGTCCTTCGATGCCTCTGAACCCGAGCCAAGAGCGAGGGAAAGGAAAGCTAGAAGAGGTCATCCCTTGCGTACGTGATGTTAGCTGGCACACACAAGTATGCGGATGATTTTCTTCCCAGTTGTAACGAGTATTGAAACCCTTTTTGCAGCAACCTATTATCATGAGTGCAGCATGGGAGAGCGACCGAGACGGGTCTGGTAGTGTTAGTTGCCCAACATGAATGGAAAGGCCTTTCTAAGCTTGGGGGCAAACTGGAGGATTGGGTGGCCAAGGCTGAGTCGGAGTTAGATGAAAGGCGTGCAAGGTATCATGTTCCAGGCAGTTACCGAGACTGGCTGGATGAGGACGAAGATGATGACGATCCTGATTACGAAGAGGACGATGACGAGGATGAGATTGACGATTAAATTGTATCGGATAGTTTGTCGGCGAATAGCATTTGACGGGATTGCCGGCGCCTTGGGATGCTACAGCTTGTATTCTATCATTCATGTCGGCATACGACTCATTTGGATTTCCGCCGGGTTCGCTCATTTCCTAATCAATGAATTCAGCTCAAATAATGTTCGATGTCATAAGGCTACTTTGTTCTCCGCTGCGAGGGTGTTGGTGGTCGAGTACTTGATGTACATGGAAGGTAATGAACATATGGAGTCCCAGGGAGACGTGACTTCCTCTATTCTTATGCTCGCGTTTCGGCAGTCCTGAGGGGGAAAAATGGGACGATGGATGCTCATATTGGGCTCTGGACGGAGAAGGAACAGTCTCTTGTGGATGGTTAGTCCCTGGTCCTTGTTCATTCTGCTTACCGTCTCAGCTCTATGTAAGTTCGGCGGAACCCTGCTGCTGATAACCAGGTCCCTTCTGTCTCTTATTGTTTCCTACGCGTACCCTAAATACCCAGCTAATCTTTAGGTGTTCTTCATTGATGAGTCCGGCGCCCTCTGCTCTCGATTGACTGGTCATGCTATCGATGTAACTGAAGGCGATGCCCGTAAGTCCTGTTACTAGTTTGATGAACCTGAGGATCTACCTATTTCTTCTAGAGGGTTCTCTTGTCATTCGACATCGTCTTCCTGCTGCATTTACGGCTGGTCGACCTCTTCCTCGGTTCCAAATGGATCCCTTAACTGGTGAAATCACTGTCCATTTCACTTCAGGCTCCGAGTCCTCCGGTCATTCGGCGAAGAAGTATGTTTTGACGGCCATTCCAAAGGCTCAGCCACGATCTCTCCTCAGTAACGCGTCGGAGTTCTTAACCTCTACCGTATCCTGCGCCATTCAGTGGTATCTTCGGAGGAGGAGGACATACTCAGTCAACGCCTCAGGCTGTAGCTGAAGCAGATATCGATATTCAGGAGTACGAGGTTCTTCATGAGGAGGTACGCCAATATTATGCAAGCGCCTTGTTTCTTTTGTTGTTGAAGCGCTTCCGCAGCGTGGCGAAGAGGCGGAGGTGGACGATAGCACAGACTATGGACGAGATGTTCGTGTTATTCAAGTGCAAATAATTGATGACCATAATCTACTTGAGAAGACGAAACTGAGGAGACGATGGCGGGCGCTTCAGTTGAGAAGTTCGGATGCAAGAACCGGTGCCATTTAGTCAGACGTTTATCTCCAAGTAATTTACCATTGTACACTATATATATTCAACAACTGAATGGAGCCATGCTGTGTCCGTGGGGTCGCGTGTGAGTTGGTAACGATGGGGTTGGGGTTGGAACGTTCCAGACCATGAATTTGCGATTGCGTTCTCAGTCATCACACACCTTTGTTGGGTACATGTTACTGATCACTGAAGTTTCTAGAGCTCTTCTAGCCCTTTAGAGTGCCCTACCGTGGCCTGGGACGAGCCTATCGAGGATGGGGTATAAGAACAAAGCTTTCTCGTCTGGATTTTGCGACTTGCCCTTGTTCCCTTCGACCCAAAACAATTCTGATTTGTTTTTAGGCCAACTGCTAGACAGGGACCAATCACTATGCAGCGCGAAATAGCAGGCTCGTGAGCGTATATTTGAAGGGCATGATCTCGTGGGAAGGGGGCAGTCAAAGTCTTCCTTTCCCTCCACCAAGAGTGACGGTGTCGCTCGCAGTCTCCCTTTCTTAGCGATACTCGTGAGCTTTTACTGGTGCATATCCATAAACACCCCGGGTTATTGACTGCCTAAATCCAGATTCTGAAGTCGTCTCAAGTTTTTGAACCAGTCCAGACAACCAGCACCGCGACACCATGGGCTGTATTCCTAGTAAAGTTGAGGGCAACAAGAGCTTCGGTGCAGGCGTCCAGAAGGCGTCGGCGAACCACAAGCATAGCGTTTTATCTTCCGGACCTCAGCAACCCATGTCTGAATTACCGCCGGACGAGCTTCCGCCTTGGGTAAAGCGAGGCGCAGGAGAAGATAAGTCGTAGGGACAAAGCGTTTAGGTTGAAGAGGTTAGTGGAAACGATTGGTGTCGATCGCCCAAATCCGCTGACTTGCACAACAAGACATATCATGGGAAGTGGACCACAGTGCATTTTTAGCTAGCAAATTGGACTTTATTGTTTTGTATGTTGCGTTTTCATAGTAGTTTTTCTTGCAGCAACACATTTGAGAGCTGAATAAAAGAGAGATTGAAGAGTCCATGTGGACGACGTGACTGTTTGGAATGAAAGATCCATCAACGGTTTTTTTGGGTCTTCTCAATGAGCTCATCTCCAACCTCCATCTTCTGACGCACTCTTACGACTCTGACGCCTTGAACGCTCTCATGAACGATATTACTCTTCTTGCTCGACATACTACTGTCGGCCTTGGCGAAGCAAAGCAAGTTGTCATGCAGCCTCGTGCATGTCCTAAGTGGTTAACGGGCATTCTCATTCTAGTTGGTGGACTACTTCGAACGGCTGCGTATTCCTACCAACAAGTGGGACACCTTCTTGTTCTAATCAGCCTGGTCAACCCTTCCCAACGGGTTCTACTTCTCCGGCTTCTTCAAGTTCGACCTCACAGTTTCCAACAAGCATGCCATCTGCTTTCACGACTATCTCTCAAGCTACTGCTACAACCGGACGACCTACGTTAGCATCTCAGGGTGCTAGCTCTCAGACACCAACACCCTTCGCAATTTCTGGGGCCACTGCGTGTGTTGGTAACGGCCTGGATGCCTCAGCAGATGGCATTCTCGCGTCTGTTCTTGTGCCCAGTGCTTTGGGCCTTCTAATTTGGGTTAGTATGCACATATTGATTCAACCATTCCATTCATCACTCCGTAATCCATAGTTGCTGTTTGCAATCCTCCGCCCACATTTCAGACAAGTCTATGCCTTACGGGAATGGTTTCCTCCTCAAGAGTGAGTCGCGTCTGATTCTCTCGATCATTTCTCTCAATCACAAATTTCAACCTTTAGCACCCGTCCAGAGAGACTCTCCAGTTCTTTTTGGGCTTTTTTGTTTCCCCATGTCCCATTGGTACCAGCCGTTCCCACGGACGTCACAGACGCGGGACAGTCGGCAGAGAAAGACGCAGAATTATTCCCTGGGGACGAACAACTGACCCAGCGGACTGTCTGGACCGCATTTCTCATCGTTCTTGCATTTACCGTCGTCGCGCTGGCGGGGGCACTGCCGCTCTACATGGTATCCGTTCCTTGCCAGTCAGAGTTGGGTCCCGATGTTTTCTATGGCGGTGCATCTTCAATGATGCATGACATGTCCCTCCTACGACTTTTACGGCATATTGACGCCAACAATATCTCAACAACCAATCTCTTCGTTTCGCCCTCTCGTTCACTTGTTCGCAGGGCGTTCGACGACGATTCGCAACATAGTCGAACACGCATCATCGTACTCACAGTACTAGCAGCGGTCCTGATTCTTCTTCCTGCGATGCGCAAGATTATTAAGGAGTTTAATGTTCTTGTTCAATATCGGAAGTCATGGTTGCAGACAAAATGTGCGAACCTTGAAATGGGATGGATTGGGGTCAATACTGCTCCAGGCTTCGTTGGGTGGGGTGAACAGGAGCTGAAAGATTTCATTATCAGCAATGGTCTAGGAACTAGCCTTCGTGGTGGATCGAATAACCGTTCTCGCTCGCGATCATCAGGGAGAAAACACGAACATAGTGACGAACAGTCTCTCACATCTCATCCAGAAGAAAACACGGTCATTGATATCCATTCTCTCTATACCATTGCGTATGCTGGCCTTTCTTGTTGCTTGTTAGCATAACTGAATAAGATTTAGCTCTACCGACAAGCTCTCTGTTCTCATCGAAGAACGAGACGAAATCTTGGAGAATCTTGAAGTTGCAGAGACACAGTACATCTCGTCTTTCCGAATAACCACGCCAGACCCTTCCATCGCAGATCCTCTTGAGTTTCCCCAGTCAGATGATGCCCGACCATATATCAGTCGTCCACGACCTCTTGGTGCTCGCGTGAGTCCTTACACAAATATTTCTCTATCTATTCCTGAAATGCTCTAGGTCAAACATCATCGACTAGGAAACCCCGCCTTAGCAACGTCCTCTAGTCCTCCTACAGCCTTTGTCGCGCCTTCTCAGTTTTATAGGCTCCATAATACCCGTGGCGTCACTGGCGGACGATTTATGTCATCCCAGCCCAGCTTTACGGCCTCAGTCGATTCCAGAACTCCCGGTGGCAGCCGCTTCCGAGAAATCGAACGTCACGACGAAGTTCCTCTAGGTACAGCCGTCGAGTATGATGAACACGGTGTTCTGGCCCCTGCAGACTCGCAACAACAGCTTTGGGTACCTGACCCCCGACGTTTTGGCCCCAATTATTCTGTCCCTGAAGCTGACGAGGGGAATGAGCCCGGCTGGGTTGATGTCTCTGGCGAGGCTGAGCACGGACGCATCGCAAGTGAGAATAACGGTGCCCCTTCGTCTTTTCGACGCCCTCCCAAAGGACAAGCATTCACCGCGCAAAGAGAGACTTTTCCCTTTCGCGGAGAAAGTGAGGGAAGTGAAGCAACTCCTGCTCCTCCTCACCTTCGACTCCAGCCTTCCCAACCTTTTGTGCGTCCAGTCGAAGGCGTCGACTTCGACCAACTAGGTGCTGTTTATGGATCTATCACTCATTGGAGGTCCAAACTCAAGGCAATCAACATGGCAATTGCTGATGCGCAGAATATTGGGTACTCAGATATTGCAGAAGGTCAGGGTGTGAAAGGATGGCTACTGGTTGGGACGAATATCAGGTTCCTTCCCGGAATTGAGCTTATCGAGGTGGATATTTGGCGCTGAACTTGTTCATATGACCGTATTCATACTTTTCCAGGGACGAGCCAAGGAGGATGTTCAGTATGGTGTGCTCCAAACGAAACGATCATCGATGGACGGTGTGGTTTTTTGGATTATTTGCGCGACAGTATCTCTCCTTCTTGCCATTGGCTGTGAGTCCGTTATCTTCACGATCTTTTCTCATGTTATAATATATCTCTTTCCTTTCAGTGACTGCTGTTGCTGGGCTTGCTCTCGCAAATGCTCCGGAGGTTGCACATTATCTCCCGTTCCTACAGCCTCTCTGGAATCAACCACCCATCGTTACCGGGATTGCTACTGTGTTTGCACCGTCAAGTAATTGTCAGGTTCTTTTCTTACAAATTGGTAGACTAACTGTTTGGTATAGTTGCTGGCGTTATTTTTATCATGTTGGCTCTGTCCATTCTCTCTTGTAGGTTTCCTATTTGTCTTCTGCTGGGTTTTTGCGGTGTTTAATACTTCGACCAGGGGCCGTCAAACAACGCGGAACTATCTCAATATCTGGGAGCCAAGTTCTTCTCTTCCGCGCAACATTTTGGGTTCTGACCGGTGTCGGCGCAATCTGGCTGATTGCCGTAGGCGCCCTTATATATTCTATTCGTCCTTTCGATATTGGGACCAATGCGGCTAGTGATGTAGCAAACGGTTCCATCTACATGGCTGTGATTGCCCTGGTAGACATTTGTTTCGCTGTGCATGTTCCACTTCTGACGCTGTTCCTTAGGCCTTGGTGCTCAATGTTGCTATAATTTTGCCGGGTCTGCTTTTACTTCAGCCGTTGCGGCTATGGCGGGTCACTCGCGCGCAGAAGCGTTCCATCACCCCGCGACAACGCTTCAGAGGTTTGCTCGCCTGCATACCGTTCATTTTTCATACTCATGATATTACAAGCTATTTATCCTCGATCTTACAATCCTACTTATGCCATCGGGGCGTGTGTGCTGGCCCTTGTATTTGCTTCCACGTTTGCGCTGATCTTTCCTCTTGTTGCACCTGGTAATTTCTTTTCTCGTTGCCATTGGAATGCCCCTGACTTTTTTATCAGCGGTTATGATACTTCTCTTCTTGAGCCTTCTTGGTGAGTTTTCCGTTTGATTAATGGAGAGAATCCTATTACAACTCCACTACAGCTCACCGATTCCTCGTGGGTTATGTTTATGGACGGACACATTCACAAACTGGTGGCATCGTGTCGATCTATCTTATTCGGCGGCTAGGCACGCTTGCTGGATTTGAGCCCATCCTCATGGGGTTAATCTTTCTGAGTCGTCATATATGGATCGAAGGTGGTGTGCTAGTAGGGGCAGGTGTATTCACGATCATCGGCATGGAAATTTATGCCTGGAGCAAACTCCGACTTCCTGGGCGGTCCGCTCTTAGTGAGACCTCTCGCAATGGATTGAAGGCTTTTACAGCTTCCGCGCGTACGCCAGAGCCTGTGGTGTCTATGATCAAGTCTGAGAGCGGGACTTCCAGTCCACGCCCTCAGCGAACGCGCGGTTCGATGGCCTCTGTTCTGGAGATGATGAGCATCACATTAGCGGTTATGCCGTCAAGTGGTGCAAACCGAGATCCAGTTCCTTTAGGTATGTTTGGATATCCTTTCCGAAAGAAGCACGTTCTTACGTTTACCCCAGCGACGGAGACCATAGACGATCTGACCGCAACAGAACGTGCAGCTCGGACAAACCCAAATGCTCCACCCCGTTTGCCCCCGCTTCCTTTTGCACGGGAAGACCTTTCTGCCATTTTGTATGCACCTGAGCTCCTAGCGCTCGATCCAAAGATCTGGTTGCCCAACGACTCAGCAGGTGTAGCTCGAGCCGAAGCGATAGACCTTCAGAGATACCATGGTTTGGATGTCGTGCTTGATGTACAGAGTACACGTGATGTTTCTACACCTGCTCGACGCTCCACTTCCAGCGAGTGAGAGGAGTGCTTGTTTTTGGTGCCCGGACCTCTCGATACCTTGGACTTTTCAGAATTTTTTTTTGGTAAATACCATTTTCCTTGTATTATTTAGACATATGAATTTGCCTATGGACTTTGTCTTTTAATCTGAAGGTGCAAGCCAGTCGTGCTTCGATCAAGGTTTGGGCGCATGTTCAACTTGTCTCTCCACAGTTATCCCTGCATGTATATGCCTTGCATTCATTTTACCTTTACACTTCCTTTTCATTGCACCTTGCCCTGGATTTTCTTATTTTTGTGTCAAGTCCAAAGTGATAAAACCTTCCTAGCCTGTGGTTCCTTTTTTGATGGAGCCTAGGTGGAGCTGATCCCATTCGCTCCATGGCGCATATAAAACCCACTCGGGGCGTATGCCGACGTCTCTCTCATTCCTTTCATCCCGTCCACTGATGCCGGCCCTCAACATTGAGGAGGATCCTTTCGTCCGTTACTCACGTGAACTACACGAATTCACTCTGAAGCTCTGGCTTGAGAGCCGACGAAAAGTCGAAGAGCGAAGCAAAGCCAAAGCTACCAAAGCTCGATCAGACCAATCGCATCCCACACGGCATCCTACTCAGTGGACGTCAAGTCCCCAAACACAATCCTCCAAGGTCAAAGCACAATGACCCTTCTCCCTTCCACCTTGCCTCCTCCTCCTCTCACCAGGTGTGTCAGAACGACTTGTGCCTCATTGACAGCCGATTTAATGAACCCCTAGATATGCTAACGTCTATTACGCAAAGAGAATCTTCTGCTGCCTAACGAAAATCAATTTAAGGGCTCGATACACGTTAAAGCCGCCTTGAGCTCCTGCAAACCGTTTTCCGACTACATACCTCTCTGATACATACCTTCCGATCTCTGTGATAATGAAGCCGCTCCGCCTGCTTTGGACTTCTATCATACCATAATCCTCAATGTAACTTTATGTTTTGGAACACTTTAGACAATCTCATGCAATCGGCATATTGCCAGGATGTTTGTACTGAGACTAGCTGACTTGGAAACAGGCCAACACAAAATAAGCAAATAAGACATTGAACAGACGAATTCGTAACTTCTAGAGAATTATTCGTACTGACCAAATGGGTCTGGGACAATATTCATTTGACGGACGAGTGGAGTGAGAAAGTAGAACAGAATCGCATATTGAAGATAAACTAGGAAAAGGGTCCAAGAAACGAATAATCCACTTTCTCAACCAAGTCGTTCATTTGGTAGATGGACTGGCTGATTTGCCTGGAAGCCATGTTGATTCTAGAAAAGCAAGTACAGGCGTCTGATCGTGAGCTACCTTTGTTCGCGACTTGATAAGTATGATGCTTCTTGCCTGATTTGCCATACGAGCTTTTGGTCTCTGTATTCGAATATGCGCTATTGGAGCGACATATCTTTGAATACGACCCAGAAACTGCCGGCCTCTATATTCCTTTCGCTCAGCAAACTGGAGAACACGACATGAGTAAGTTCGAGCTCAACAGGGCATCACTTTCGCTTGTACTTAGTAACTCACATGGATTCGTACCACGTTGTAGCCCGAATAAACATGCTATTCGCATTGTCCGGCGTATGTCGCAGATGGAGACACATCCTCAATGCCTCTGGCTACTTATGCCAGGACCTGACTATCGGCCCTCGTGGCAAAGTGGTCAACCTCATCCATTCGCTTGATCCTCGGGCACAGCTGGCGCGTGATCTTTGCTTTTTGTTTAGCGAAAGTTAAGTAACCTTCAACAAGGTTCGGCGGGTTGTTCTTCCGTTCCAGAGCACCGCAACCACATCTCCCCAAGCTTTACCTTCACTTCTTGTCTGAGATCTCTTTAGACTCATTGTTCTACACTAACATCCCAATATAGGTTTTAGAACAGTTAAGGCACTCTATTTTATCTCTGTTTAGACCGAGAGCACTCTATCCTCTCTCCATTCCTTCGAATTCGAAACTGACTGTCCCGAATTTCCGTCTCTGAAAGCGGCTTGTTTGGTTCCACTGTGCTAACTGCAGCTGTAGCTGGAGGTATAAATTCGTTGGGCGAGCTTGTTGGAAACTGCCCCAATCTCGAGTATCTCTTCATTGGCGGTGTTCGCGGTGTCGGTGAATCAACTCTTCAGCGACATGCGATTTCCCTTCCCAAACTTCGCGTACTCAGGTGAGTAGATTATGCATTCTTGAGAAAACGTTCTACAATCGAATTCTATCAAAAGACTGAATGTAATCAACGCTTATGTGCTCCACGCAATCTTGCGTTGGGATCTCCCGAGTCTCGAGACGTTGGTTCTTGATTCACCTGAAGTAGGCATCCCTACCGCATCATCCTTCTGCTCTCGTTCCCTTATGGGATCGTTGGGGCCACCAGTTGGTTAGAACTTATTTTCGTGAACAAAATGTGATGTATGAACTTACGGTACTGCAGAAAACTGTCCAATTTGGTCGACATATGCGTTTTCTTCTAGCTGACCACATAAATGAAGCTCTTAACCGGTCAGCGCTGGTACATCTGAACTGTTATGCCTTCTTCGGTCCTCCTCTGCGGCCCAGTGTCCAAGCTTCGGGGTTACGCACTGTATCATTTCACTGTGAGATTAACCATTCTCTTGACGGTCTCCCAGATGCTCTTATTGTACATCTGTTCGAGAGGATCGTAGGATATCTCGACCAGAACGCATTCCCACTACTAGAGACCATTTCACTCGTTGGGCCCAACGCCACTCACTTCAGGAATGACCCCTGTATTGAGACTCTCGTAGTGAGGGCCCAAGAAATTGGAATAATGTTCTATGTTAGTTGATTGCTTTGTAGACTAGTTCCTACCAAGACTACCCTAGATTCTAGACGTTACTTTATGAATCGAAGAATGTTCTCAACCACTCTGCTTCCTTCACCATTTCCTCAATAGTTCGAGGCTTGCGGTCATCGTCATCCATCTTGAGCGGTTGACCGGTTTTCACCACCCCCAGGTCAACAGAAAGATTAGCTTCGGCTGTTTCGAGGGCCGGATAGACTTCGTCGTTTCGAGAGGCAAAGATATCGCCTTCGAATTTTCGCGGCAGAATATGGAAATGGACATGACTAGGGATTTAATGAGAATAAACATTACTCCCAATAAAAACTTCTGGTGTAAACTTACGGAACAGTCTGTCCGGCAGCCTTTCCATCCTTCAAGGGTGAACTAAGCGGTTTGTATATTATAACGACTGGATGAGATAACTAACCTGACAGGCAATGGTGAGAGAATCAGCTTTAAAGGCGCTCTCAATGACTTTCCCAACTTTGTTTATAGAGGTCATGAGTGATGCATGTTCAGTGTCTGTAGGAATTATTTGTGAGTTTTTTAGGACGGTTTCAGAGTGTTACCATCTAGGTCAGATAGACGAGCTACAGGTCTACTAGGAATTACAAGGACATCTAGAAGGATGTTGGTATGAGAGTGGGATGAGCGAATACGGAGTAACAAACGTCCTGGAACAATTGGCTACAACAGGCGTTCCACAAGGTCAGAAAATGAGGAAAGTGAGAGGAACAAGCTGTAAAACCTTCAGGTTTACAATCGCAAAAGATTGTTTACTACGGTAAAATGCCTGACTTGTGACTTTAATCGTGGAAAAGAAGAGCTCTGAGGTCATCATTGAGAGATGGACGGCGGAAGTAAAAAGGTGCTTCCTGTGATCATTCGGAACGCAATTAGTATAACGTGATGTCCTATTCAACATACTAAAATCAATCTTCAGGTTTAGAGAATTATATCTCCTTTCGACAGTATCTTTCCTTTCCCGCCTAAATACAATTTTTCTCCTCGCAAATGCGCTTGTAGTATCCCACCACGAGGGCTAACTTGGTGCGCAAGAATAGCCTCTTCCTTCGCCAGGACTACACTTGGCAGCAAAGTATGGTACGAGCATCGAATGGGCGGACCCGCAGACGTGGTCCTCTCCATCTCCCGGAATGGTTGCCGGTGAAAGCATTCTCGAGACGAATAAACCGTCCGATGCTGACTTGCCTGTTAACCGTGCAAAGACGTGCATCGGGAAACCGGATTGAAGCTGACGATCATATCAATATTGTATCGGGGGGTGATGAAATACTGTGAGACATACTAGCGGTGTGGGAGCAAACGGTTCACCAGCGAGTGTTTCCGATTCACCCAGCTCAAACACAACAAAAAGAGGGAACCCGCCACTGACACCAGTTCCCACAAATTTGATATCCAGATTTCGACCAAAAGCTTTGTTAGCTGCGTCCCTGGCCTTCTGTTCTTTCTCAGCAGACAATGGAACCAAAGGCGAAGCGGGCAATTCTAATTCCATGATTCCGCCTTCTCGAGGCCGAACCGCAAGCTTCATAACGCCGTCGTTGAAGAATAAAATTTCTTCAACTTTCGGTCCCACCTTTCCTGTTTGGATAAGTGCAACCGCAGCAGCCAGTGTCCCATGTCCACAAAGAGCAGCCTCAGGACCTGGAGTTGTGAACCAACGAATTGAGACTTGGGCTATCTTCTCGTCTTCCGAAATAGAGACTGGTCCTACAAAAGACGTCATGGGCTGTTGGTACAAACGAGCGATTTCGCGGAAAGTCTCTTCAGGGAGGTGCAGAGCATCGAAGACGATCAAAGCAGGATTGCCACCAGAGAAAGTGTCCGCAAAAGCAGTGACGAGTGCAAATTCAAGTGGGGAGCTCATGGCCGGCAGGAGGAAAGGTAAATACGGTGAATGTGACACGCGTTTTAATCGGACAAAGCTGACTCGAACAGACTCCGTGCTGACAGTGGGGATGTGGGAGAGAGGGGGGATTACTATGCAATTGATACACATAGACAAGGCACGTGAGAGCATATCTGTAACAAGAAAACCACGGAAATTGAGAGAATCGTGGGATAGACTTTTAAAATTGTCAGTCCAAAGGCACAAACCTCAAGCTTCTGACTCTTTCCAATCCGCAGTCCAACAGTTTTACGCCTCTCTTCTGAAGGCGTCTACGCCATTCTAGCATGTCACCTTGCACCCCAGTGACCTGAGCCCGCTCGTTCAATCCTCTCCTAAGCCACCGGACGTCTCGAACATTTACGGCCATCAGCTCCGGAAGGCGTGGAAATACCTCATTGAACATAGGCCAGATATCCATCCGCGGACGAGGAATAGACAATAGTCGCAAGTGTCGATGATTGGAGGGCAAGGTAAGCGTTGGGGTAGGTGTGGTCAGTGTGAGGTGGGTAAGTTCGGGACAAGTCTCGAGGAGGGTGGAAGGAGAGGGATGAACTCGAATTGGCCATATCTTGGGAGTTATCAGCGAGAGTGAACGAAGGTTAGCTCCATGTTGTTCGATAAATCGGGAAGAAAGTGTGAGAGGATATGGGATATCGTCGTAAGGGGTGACGATAAGCGTCGAAAGCTTAGGGAGAGGAGAGAAGAGAAGCGAAGCCATGATGAATGATCGTGGCATAGAGAGCAGTGTGAGAGACTGTAGGTGGGGAAGGCAGAGTGGTGTCGCGCGACCCTCCCAGTCCACTTCGTCAAAGAGACCTGAATCCAAGTCCGTTGGATCGAAGCCACGGCCAATGAGTTCAAGTTCCTCTAACCTAGAACAGCGTTGAAGCAAGAGGAGAAGAGGAACCTCCCTCTCTCCCGTTTCTGCAACAGAGCACGAAACTGAAATGCCGCTTAGAGAACGAAGATTCAAAATACCGTCTTTCTGGGCTAATAAAGCCATTGTCGGACGACTCAGACAGAATCCTGGATTCATGCGGAATGATTGAAGATATGGAAGTGTGTCGAAGATGCGGCAGAGCAAACCGTCCAATTGCATTGCCGTGGTTCGACCATCGTATTGAATGTTGGAAACGTCGAGGTGGCGCACCCATCGACCAGGTACGCTGTATTTTGTACGCGCAACACCGCTCCAAGATTTTTCACCATATTCAATAGCCGAGAATATGGCCTGAACGCAGCTCATTTTCCGGGGAACGAGGAAAGCATATGCATACGGCTTCGCGAGCACCTAGCAAACAAGTGATTATAAGAAACCGTTTACAAGTTCAGAGTTTCACATACGTTGAATATCCTAGAGACTTGCAATAGGCTCCATTGGAAATCCCACCCCTTCAAGAATGAGAACACGACGCCCCAAAGTTCCGTTGGCAGCACTCGAGGAGGGTTACGATCGAGGATGGGTACAAGCATAAACCTGCCAGCACGGTCATCATGAGAGCGAGGTTGCAGGAGGATTGCTGAGGTTTGGGATTCGGTGGACATGGTATTTAGGAACAAGCCTGCTGCAAGCAACAAGATTAGGTAGAGGAACCATGCAGCGGCACGGGTTCGCGTTCCGAAATGTGCCGAAGGAAATCATTTGTTGTTGAATTGAAAGTAGGACTTTGTACGATGACCAAGTGTATGCAAGAAGTGAAAGAACTTCTCACAGATACATACATTGGGTTAGATGGATTTGAGAGCATGGATGGTTGTGATGGTGGTCAGAATCAAGCTATGTTATTCCAAACTGTGACAACTACGGAGCTCATTCAACTGATACTACTACTGACGGGGCAAGGTTGTTTAGGAGTACAGTTTTCATAGATTAACAAGGGCTCAAGGGAGTCAGCACTCCACACCTAATTATCCACCTTCGGTTTCTTTGACGGGGGTAAACTAGTAAAGGCTGAAGGCGAAAGATTGCTCTTCAGAGTCTCCATGAGGTCGGGGCGAGCAGGCTGTGTAGAAGCAATCTCAGAAGCTTCGGTAGAGGGTGCTGCGTTAATCTTGGGGGTTGTTGAAGGCCGTTTCCGTTTCAGCGCAGCAGGAACGAATGATGTTGCTTCCTTCTTAAAATCGCGGAGTTCCGGCTCCGCAAAGACTGTGGCTGCTTCTTTGGCAGCTGCAGCTTCTGCGTCGGAAAGTTTCGGACGAGCAGAAACGACCGGCTGTGATTGTGGTGGTCGTAGAATCGGAGGTGCGGTTTGGATTGGAGCATTGCCATGTCTAGGAAAGAATCCAGGAGGTGGCGGCTGGCATCCCTGGGACATAATTGGGTCCTGTCATAGGCGGAAATGGAGGATAGTTTTGAGAAGGTGGTACGGGAGGATAAGTTGACGCGAAGCCAGGTGGTGGAGGCATTGGGGCAAACATGGATTGGGTTGCATTGAAATCCTGGGGGAGGGCCTGGAGGCGGAGGCGGATGGTGGTGGAAGATGACTACCTGATGGGATAGGGTATGCCATAAATGGTGGAAGAGGACCAGGTGGTAGAGGAGGAGGCCCAGGAGGCAGCGGAGGCAATGATGGCTTGGCTAGGCGGGGGCCCCTCAGGCAGAACTATTTCATCATCACTATCGGACATCTTCCTCACCGGGTGGTGCCCCGTCAGGTAGAGGAATGTCATCATCTGAGCATAGGTTTCAAAAAGCGCGGCATATGTGAATATGGAAAACAAAACATACCATCACTACTTTCCGACTCATCCTCCGCTTCTGAGTCAATTTCATCTGGACGCAAGGCTAATGAATTCAATGAGCGAGTGAAATCGGAATAAATGATAGTAGTGAGAGACGAACGACGTTGGGCATAGGGCATACCAGGAGGAGGAACACCGAGAGGATTGAACACAGGGTCATAGTATATGGACCGTTCTGGATGTCTTAGTGAACCGTCCTTGTTGTAAACATTCCTAGAATGTCGAGTCGATGCAGGAGTTTGGTCCTGAGGGCCATTCTTTCTGTGATAGACAAGTTTCCGCTGCTCAGGGTGTTCTTTTACATAATCCTCCTTCTTCTTGTTGATCTTTTCGAGGTCAGATTTCAACGCAGTCAAACGAGTTTTATCAGCAGGAGAGGCATCGGACTTGTTCTCGAGTTCTTGGATCTCAGCTTCCAAGTCTTGTTGAGAAGAAAGAGAAACTGTGAGGACAAGTTCCAACAAAATATTTTTGACTACACACCCGTCGTGTCTTTCTTGACTAACGCAAATTCGCGTGTTTTCGCGCGTCCCTCTTTGTTCTGTTGGCCATGAAGCAACCAAGACCAAAAGTAATTAAGAAACAGGTAGTTGCCTTTTTGAGTTCTTTCTTCCTCTGCTGCTTGCCTGGAATGGTATGAGAGCGTAGCTAAGAGAGAGACTGAGATATTGCACACACGATATGCATCTGCCGGATTGGCACTCTTGCCTTTAGCCATGAGTGTTGAGTGATGCAAGTGACCAGCGCTAACATAAAGGTTCCGGATTGTATTGGAGTCAAATCATAGACTCGACTTTCATGTCTGTCCGTACTAGCTCGGGAGTAACAGCATCTACTCCCAAGAAAGTACAGAAGATGCCGGCGACTGCCCAGTCCCTCAACCATCTCCTCAATTTCACCCTTCCTCCCCGCCAGACACCACCTGCAGCACTTCCCCGCCGAAGCAAGAAGTCCACAGCGCACCATGCCATTTGGAATAAAGAGCGTACGTGATATATAATGCTTAGCCAGCTTACATAACTAATCTCCGTCTTTCTCTTCGTCTCTAGGGTTCGTGAATGCTCAGTACCGATTTGTCATGAATCCTTCCGTGGATTGCACCGTTCATTTCGCAGACCCAGACATGTTCGCGCTTATTTTGGCAGCAAATCACTCTAATTCTCATCGTTCACTTCAGATACTTCGAGTGGAATGATATCATTCAAGTTATCATTCCCCGATCGTCTGCACTCGCGTCAGCGAATCCTACTTCATCTTTAGATGTCTCTGAAGGGCACCTTTCCTGCCCTATCTGTCTCTCTCCTCCTACTGCCCCTAGGATGACAAAGTGTGGTCACGTCAGTTGCAGCCATATTACTATCGAGTAAACCATGTTCTTACTTCTTCCCTCTAGGTCTTCTGCCTTCCTTGTATCCTGCATTACTTCACGATGTCAGAGAACCAGTGGGCTCGTTGCCCGATATGCTTCGACTCTGTCAATGAGTACCAGTTGAAGAACGTCAAATGGTTCGATGTACCAGTCACAGGTGGACGACTGAGGTTGAAGATAGCTGAAGCGTCTTCGTCGAAGTTCCTATCAGAACGATTCCACTCCTCGTGCGGGGTCTATCCTCAAGCTGCGACTCATGCTACGGCCTTCTATTACCACCCTTGCCTTGCCTAGATCACATACATGGCCTTCGGATCTCCTTCCACCTCACCAAGCTCCTTTCCATTTCCTCCCAGACATCTTCCCCTATGCTAAGTTCATGTTGGCGACACCAGAATATTTAACGGCAGACCTCCAATCTGACCTTGACCAGCTTGCTGTTGAACGCTGCGTGCTAATAGGAACTAAACTGACGAACTCGGTGTCGCCTTCGTGGACCGGGCAGTCCTTAAAGTAGCCAACCAGATCGAAAAGGCGTATGCTCTCGAGAACTTCGCACTTCGAGGGAGGATTGACAAGTTGCTGAAAGATCAGCAGGATATATCTGACCGTCGTGCGTTCTACGAAAGCCGTCAACGCAAGCAACAGCCCACCGTAGCTCCTCCCATACCAATAGAGGAGGAGGAGATGCCAGAAGAGCTTCTCGCCACTCAGGCGCGTGTCTCTCAGCTCGCGATGTCTCGCCCAAATTCACGCAACACTTCTCGCCAGCGTCGTAATATCAACCCGCCACCTCCTTCCACCTCGACGTACTACTATTACCAGGCTGCTTCTGGCTTGCCCATATTTCTGCATCCTCTCGACATTAAGATTCTACTTCTCTCATTTTGGAACGTATCAGGCATTCCCGGATACAATCAGAGTAAAGGTCGATGCCCTGGCGGAGGGAACCGTCAACGACGACTTGCGCAAACGGTGCAAATACCTTGCCCATATGCCTGAAAGTGCAGATGTTGTTTTCGTTGAGACGGACCTTAAATCTGTCGTAGGCTCTGAAGGTCTGAAAAACTTTGAAACCTGCACTCAAGTCTCGAAGTTCCAGGAGAAAAGAAAAGAACAGAAAGGAAGATAGGGCTAAGGTGAGAGCCGAAGAGAGAGAAAGGGAGAGAGAGAACCAGCGTTCGGCTACAAGCTGGGCAGCTGGTCCGCAAAGATTTAGTGCTGCTGACTTTGTGAGCGATTCGCCTGATGGGCCAGTCACTGAAGATGCTCTTCCAACGCCGCCTCCGGTCGTTCAACAAACGTCTGGAGCTTGGGGCAATCGGAGCTTTGCGTCTGCTATCGCATCAAACTGGGACAGGACGGCCGCTACCATCATCGAGACGGAACGATTATCCGGATGATTGGGAACTAGACGCAGCTTGGCACGACTTTGAACAAGACCAAATTGACCGCGATGGAGTTGGTCGTGGTGCTGCTGGTGGAAAGAAGAAAAAACAGAAGGCCAGTAAGCTTGTTGTTCTGGGAGGTGGAGGAGGCAGACGTCGATAAACTCATGAGATGGACTGGGATTTGCGTTTATTTGACTTCATAGCACAGGTAGTTCTGTGTGCTCGTGTGTTTTTATTTTCTGTGCACAAGTCAATATGTTCTCTGTATCACTACTACATCCTTCATTCGCATAACTAACAACAGAATGGTATCCTCGATTTTAGCCTTGTGCATCATCAAGACACTCAAGGGGGAAATGGCCAAAAGACCGATGGATTAGAGGCGGAGGGGTATCAGTACAGAGGAGCAAGGAACGAGGTTGAATCCACTCCATGTGGAGGAAGCAGCATTAAACATGGTGGGGAACCGAGTACAGCAACAGTGGTCCTGTTCAATAGGATATATAGGATGGCTTGCATAAGACGGCGTGGTTCATCAGATAATCTGGAGATAGTTGGATGGTGCAACTGAGAAGGGAAGTTAGATAAGACTTTTGGACATGAGATATTGAGACTGACTTCCAATGGTCCCATCAGCTTTCTTAGCTTGCCACCATTTCCCTTGTTTGTCTACAATGTCGAGAATTTCACCCTTAGTGAAAGAGATTTCGTTGGGGTCGTCTGGTGATGCAGTATCTACGGAAGTTGATGAGTACGCCTGAACGAAAATAGGGTAAATAAGCAAGCTCACAAGCATAAAGGGCCTTGGCCTTATACATGAATGATTCAGGAGCAGGTGCGGGAGATAGTTCTCCGCCCATACTACTAGGAGGTCCAGCGCCAACAGGTGATGAGGCCATGAGAGGGGAGTGAGTACCCTGTTCTCCGCCACCGACCGTGGGAGTATTATTAAGGCTAGCAGCACCAAAGCTACGTTGGGCACCGCCGTCTACGCTCGCACCTCCGAAACTATTTTGGCTTCGAAGTGGGGGGCCACCGAGTGCGCCTTGCTTGGAGTCATATGGAATGTCTGCAGAACTGATCCCTCCTCCAGATCCATAGTTGTTGACACCATATCCACCTGGTCCACCCATATTGTGCATGTTTGAAGGGGTACGGGTGCGCCTGCGCGAAGGAGGCGTGAGGCCACCGTTCCCACCCATGTTGAGGATATGCAGAACGAGTGAGTCTTGTTCAGAGGTGAAGTAAAGCACCCAGATTATGTTGACCATTGCAAGGATGAGCCATCCTGCACCCATGGCATCGAAGGCTGGCACGCTGGTGAAGATGCCCTGGTCGGTACCCTGGACGGCAAATACGATGGCAACTGCGCCAAAAACGGAGAGTTGAATTCTATGCATGGCGATGGAGTCACTTGCGAGTGTGTATATCACACCGCCAATGAAAAACATCTCTAGCCAGATGGCAAACCATAGCGTTCGAACATTTGTATTTCCAACTATAGGGTGACTGAGTTTTTTCCCCTAGAAAGGTCGGGAACCACAACATACATTGTGCCGTTGCTACAATTTGGCCAATAAATGCTACTATCCAACCAATCTGTTAGACGAGTAAGCAGAAAGACCACGGCAGTAAAACAGCTGTGCACTCACAATGGCGGCGATGGTGGTCCCCAAGAAGACATAATGCGTTAGGATTGGAGTGAAGTCCAGACCTGCTGGAGCCGGATGAGAGAAATTTTTTGGGACATTGGTCTCCTCTCTACCTTCAGAACCTCGCGGGGGCATGTTAGGAAGTGGAGTCGGACAAAAGAAGCACCGTGATGGTGTAAGGCAAGAGTATTCCCACACGTGAGCTATGACTTCACAGCTTTCCCTTTGCGCAGTTTTTGGACATTCTACAATTTAGTCACCTAAACGAACAAAAATGCTATCAAATTGAAGTTCCTCATAGAACAAACCATAAATTGGGTTGGGAGGTGACTATCAATCTAAATCACGTGTGCTACTTAAATTTTGCCAACAAACGTTCCAACAAGCAGTGACGATGTCTGAAACAGCAAAATTAATTGCAATATTGACCACGGTTTCACATTAATCCCGAGTCCACTCTGCCACAAGCAGTGACCTTCGTCGTCCTTTGACAAGCGTGTAGTCCCTCAGGACGCCTGGACGCTGCTTAAATCCGTTCTTGATGAACACCTAAACCTCATGTCGACACCAAAGGCACAAAGAATCGGAGAGTGCCACTAACTTTCATGCTAGCAGGATTCTCTTCAAAAGATGTACCTACTATGTGCTTGACGTTCATCCTCAATGTAGCAAACTCGAGGAGGGTTGCAAGAATGTCCGTCTGAGTCGACATAAGTAGTTCAAGGGCAGAGGGAAGGAAATTAGACAGACCATATAGCCTTTGCCATGATAAACAGGATCAAGCCAATCTAGAACATGCTATAAAGTCAAGTTCGAATAAAATTGTTGAACAAACTGACAGCCAATCGTCCACACGATTGTTGGGTCTCCTGTTGGTTTGCTCTTGTTGAGTGCAACTCTGCGCTGAGCTTCCTCACTATCTTCTGGAACAATAGGGTCTTCTCTACCCAAACCTCCATCTCTCCAGATTGCAATTGAACCAATTAAGATATCCGATTTATCCTCATTCAAATAGCGAACAACATGCACTGGGCATCCATCGAGATAATTAGAACCCGCCTGGATCTGTTCAAGCAGAGGAGGAAGAAACCCCTGAGCGATTTTGATCCAATCTTCGCCATCCTCTACACTTTTAGTGAGTAAAAACCTATGTTTCCCCAGGCAAAATGATCAGACTCTGGGTATATGGGAACGGAGGGGTGGTTAGCATCGTGTCTAAGCGCCTTAAGACTCGGAAACGAGGACAAATCATTGTAGTACACTCACTGATTTTTGGCTCATTCATGAGCGCTACATGCCGCTCGCCATCGTTGGCCCGTTGTGGAGTCAAGATGAGTTTAGGCTGATTCCGAACAGGCAGAAAGACCTCCTGTGTATGGGAATTGAATAGCAAAGGCTTTGCCTTAACTTCAATACCATCATCAATAACAGATATTATAGACATATTGAGTCAAGAGCTTTATGTTCAAGGCCAAAAAGAATCTAGAAAAAATAGAGATCCCTCTCTAAGACAAGAAGGAAGGGGACGGGATACGAGCTTCAAAAGAAATCCCGCGTCTAATATCGCAGTCTAATTGATTCGTCACAGCTTACATAAAGCTAGAGCCCGAACCGACGGCGCTTAAATCGTGGGAATATGCTACTCAAAGCGGACCCGGCATCGAAATAAAAGGACCCGCAATCGGTTGTTCCACCTCAACCGCCACCTAGCGCCATTGTCGCGCACAAAAATCTATTGCGATCTGAATAACCAGAACATCTAACTACCATGGTGTACGTTCTACCGTCTCATCTCTGAAACTCTGCTCATTATCGTCCTCCAGTAACTTCACCGTCGGTTCGTTGTTAATCAGCCAAATTTTTTTTTCACATTTTGTCCTAACCTCTATAACAACAGACCAGATCCGTGCCCTCATGGACAGGCCCACTAACATTCGTAACATGAGTGTTATTGCCCATGGTAACTTGAGGGCTCTTTCGTTTCATCGCGCAGATAACTGACCCCTCTCCTCAGTCGACCACGGAAAATCTACCCTTACCGATTCCCTCGTCTCAAAGGCTGGTATCATTGCCTCTGCAAAGGCAGGCGATATGCGTTTTACAGATACAAGAGCGGACGAAATCGAACGCGGTATTACGATCAAATCAACGGCCATATCTATGTACTTCGAGGTTGACAAGGAGGAAGTAAGCTCCATCAAGCAGAAGACCGATGGTTAGTAATCTGCTTTTCTTATTCTTCATTTTCTCACTTGGCCTCGCAGGTAACGAGTTCTTGATCAATCTCATTGACTCTCCCGGTCACGTCGATTTCTCTTCGGAAGTCACAGCTGCCCTCCGTGTCACTGACGGTGCCCTCGTCGTCGTAGATTGTGTTGAGGGTGTCTGTGTCCAGACCGAGACCGTCTTGCGTCAAGCTTTAACAGAGCGCATCAAGCCCGTCGTTATCATCAACAAGGTCGATCGCGCCCTCCTTGAGCTTCAGGTAGCGAAAGAAGAGCTCTACCAGTCCTTCCAAAGGACAATCGAGAGCGTTAATGTCATTGTCTCCACCTACAACGACGTAGCTCTCGGTGATGTCCAGGTTTATCCCGAAAAGGGCACCGTCGCCTTTGGGTCTGGTCTCCACGGATGGGGCTTCACCCTCCGTCAATTCGCCGCTCGTTACGCCAAGAAGTTTGGTGTGGACAAGGAGAAAATGATGTTGAAGCTCTGGGGAGACAACTTTTTCAACCCTGCCACCAAGAAGTGGTCGACCAAGAACACTGACGCTGATGGCAAGCCTTTGGAGCGTGCTTTCAACCAATTCGTCCTGGACCCGATCTTTAAGATCTTCGACTCCGTCATGAACTTCAAAAAGGATGCCATTGCTCCCATGCTCGAGAAGCTTGATATCAAGCTTACTGCTGAAGAGAAGGACCTCGAGGGCAAACCGCTCCTCAAAGTCATCATGCGCAAATTCCTCCCCGCTGGCGACTCTCTCTTGGAGATGATTGTCATCAACCTTCCCTCTCCTGCTACTGCTCAACGATATCGTGTTGAGACTCTTTATGAAGGTCCCATGGACGATGAGTCCGCTATTGGCATTCGTGACTGTGACCCTAAGGGACCCCTTGTCCTCTATATCTCTAAGATGGTACCCACTTCCGATAAGGGTCGTTTCTATGCCTTCGGACGTGTCTTCTCCGGCACCGTACGCTCTGGTCCCAAAATCCGCATCCAGGGCCCCAACTATGTCCCCGGCAAGAAAGAAGACTTGTTCATAAAGTCCATCCAGAGGACTGTCCTCATGATGGGTCGTTATATTGAAGCTATCGAGGACTGTCCGGCTGGAAATATTATTGGTCTCGTCGGCATTGATCAGTTCTTGCTCAAGAGCGGAACGCTTACCACCTCCGAAACTGCTCACAACATGAAGGTCATGCGTTTCTCCGTCTCTCCCGTCGTTCAGGTTGCTGTTGAGGTCAAGAATGCTGCCGACCTTCCCAAGCTCGTCGAAGGTCTCAAGCGTCTATCCAAATCTGACCCCTGTGTCCAAGCATGGATCAATGAATCCGGTGAGCATATTGTTGCTGGTGCCGGTGAACTTCACTTGGAGATTTGCTTGAAGGTTAATCTCCTGACATCTGAGCTCATTTTTTTTTTACTCACATATCTTTCAGGATCTCGAAGAAGACCACGCTGGCGTTCCGCTCAAGAAGTCTGATCCCGTTGTTCCTTATCGCGAGACTGTCAAAGCCGAATCTTCCATTGTTGCTTTGTCTAAATCACAGAACAAGCACAACCGCCTTTACGTCAAGGCCATGCCCATCGAGGAAGAGTTGTCACTTGCTATTGAGAGTGGCAAGGTCAGCGCTCGTGACGATTTCAAGTCTCGTGCTCGTATTCTTGCAGATGAATACGGTTGGGATGTCACCGACGCAAGGAAGATTTGGGCGTTCGCTCCCGATACAACCGGTCCTAACTTGATGGTCGACGTTACTAAGGGTGTTCAATACTTGAACGAAATCAAGGACTCTTGCGTAGCTGCTCTTCAGTGGGCGGCCAAGGAAGGTGTTCTTTGTGAAGAAAATATGCGTGGTGTTCGTTTCAACGTCATGGATGTAACCGTATGTTTTACTTGTTCTCTCTCTCTCTCTCTACCCTTCTAATGGAGGCTTAGCTTCATGCGGATGCTATTCACCGTGGTGGTGGCCAGATTATTCCCACGTGCCGACGTGTATGTTATGCCGCTTGCTTGTTGGCGCAGCCCTCTTTGCAAGAACCTGTCTACCAGGGTACGTTTTTTTCAACACTTAGCTGAAATGAAAATTCAACCCATTTTCAGCCGAAATTCAATGTCCTGAAAATGCCATTGGTGGTATCTACTCTGTACTGAACAAAAAGCGTGGACAGGTCTTCAGCGAAGAGCAAAGACCAGGAACGCCTATGTTTACAGTCAAGGCCTACCTCCCTGTCGCTGAATCCTTCGGCTTCAACGCGACCCTGCGATCAGCAACTGGTGGCCAAGCCTTCCCTCAATGTGTATTTGACCACTGGGAATTGATGAACGGCTGTACGTTTATTGACAGTAGAGTTATATTGCCATTGTTAATGATGCCCTTCTAGCTCCTCTCGATAAGGGTTCTAAGATGGAAGAGCTTGTTCATGCCATTCGTAAGAGGAAAGGTCTCAAGGTATGTTTTTTTAAATTTCAGACAATTTCACTTCTCTCATCTTCTTTTCAGGAAGAAATTCCTACCCTCGATACTTACTACGACAAACTTTAAATCCTTTCATGCATTATCACGTCTTTTTCATTGTTCAATTATCTCGTTGTTTGTAGTGCCTCGGCTGTATCTTTGTTGTATCCAAAACACTGTTGTAGAGGTTTCATGCATCTTGTGAAGAAGCTTTAAGATATGGGTACGGCCGGAACCACCACGATTTCAACAACTGAAGTCGCCGATCTTCCTGGAATCATGATTATGATTAACTATTTCTCGGTACCTCTGACTGTGGAACCGTCATACGGAACCGCAAACAAAGTGTAAACATCTTAAGTGCCGCTGGCTGATATTTAAGGCGAAAGAAATTAGTGCAGCGTGACTAACCACGTTTATATTTCTGCGCTCTCTCATTTCCATGGCCCCTACAAGCATCGAAGCGGTGAAGGCGTATCTGGTGAATGGGCCATTCGCTGCATCCTCCGTCCACTTGCTTCAAGGAGGAACCGCAAACTTCTTGTTTAGAATTGTGCTTGAGACACCGTATGAAGGTCGAAATACTGTTGCTCTCAAGCACACCGCAGATTTTCTCAAAGGCGACCTCGACAAAGATCCTTCTCAGAGATGGCACTTTGATTCCGAACGTCAGGTTTATCATCGTTCTTCTTATAGCTAGACATACCAACTCTAATATCGCTATTCGCAGGAGTACGAGGTCGAAGCATTGATTAGGGTCCACAAAATTTTACCGAAAGATTCGACGGCCACGGTCCCTGAGGTTTTCTTGTGGAACAAGGAGGATCGCGTGGTGATCATGGAAGACACCGGGGAAGGAGCGACTAACTTGAAAGAATTCATTCAGAAAGGTGGATTAACCGGTCAAGATCAGCTTGCTCAAGATATTGGAAGGGAACTGGGTCTGTTCCTCGCCCGAGTCCACGAATGGGGTATTACGGACACAGAGTCAACGAACTTCTTTGCTCAAAACGAGCTTGGAAAGGTTATTTCAGATATGGTTGTGTACAAGCGATTGTGGTCGACAATGAGCGGCAAAGATGCAATGCACCAGAGAGGCTGGGAGGCTGGAAAGCCTCCAGTTGACGGAATATCGGAAGCGGATCTCGAGGCCTTGAAAACATTTGGCGAAGAGCGAGGGGAGGAGGTGCTCAAGGCTAAGTCGGCGGTAAGATGATACTAGGACACAAAATGTTTTGATGTTAGGATTGACCTCTGGTGCAGATTGTACACGGTGACTTTTGGACAGGCAATATCGTCGCCAACGTGCAAGGTGGTGTCCTCAAGAAAATATACGTCCTTGATTGGTATGTCCCGTAAAATGCTCTTTCTCACACAAAAATGTCTCACTACTTCTTCCCTCTGCTAATAGGGAGCTGAGCAAAACTGGTCTCCTTGGACTTGATCTCGGACAGTTTGCAGCAGAGATAGACCTCATCTCACGTTTTCAACCTGAGCATAAAAAAGGTACTGACCAAGTCTTAATGTCATTTGTGTCTGGTTACAATGAAGGAGGAGGGAGGAAACATGAAGGAGCTGCTCAGCAGGCTCTTGGCCATTGGGGAGGACACCTCATTGCATGGACCCCGCGGAACGCGGAGTTTTGGAAAGGCGATGAGGCAGTTAAGAAAGCCATGATAGATGGCATGCAGCAGATTCTCACCAGTAAATCTACCGATGTAGTCGCAAAGTCAGTGTTTGGGCCACTCGTAGTATAGATAGAAGGACGTTCGGGAGCAATTTTAGGACTGTCCGAACTTATTGCAGCCACTTTCATCATGAACAAGGACCCGACTTACGTGCATCTCCCGGATACGCTGTCATTTCCTATCGAAATTGTGTCAATAGACGCGCCAGTCTCGTCCAGCGTCTCGCGTGGCTCGCGTCTGCTCAGCTATAAATTCGGAACTATCGACTCCGCGACTAAGACCGTAAAGCCTCTTTTGGCTCATGGGATTCAATTTTGGAGGGAGAGATTCAAGCATGGAACTTCAAGGCTGGAGATTTCATTTCTGCTAGGAAGGCTAGAGAACGACCTATCCTTGTTCTTCTTGAACCGTGCAAACATGAGATACAATACGGCGGAATGTGTGCCAATTGCGGCAAAAACATGATGATGTGCGTCCTTAAATGTAGTTTTACGTGCTCTTTCAGTTTACCATGCCTTGGCAGTGAGGATTACCTCGGAGCCTCCGATGCATCTCGCGCAAGTATCCAGATGAACCACTCATCTATGGGACCAACTGTCTCTCTCGAAGTCGCGAAGAAATTGAGCAAGAACGACGCAGAACGTTTACAAAAAGCGAAGAAACTCAGCCTTATTGTCGATCTGGACCAAACAATCGTGCATGCCACTGTGGACCCAACTGTTGGGGAATGGATTTCAGAGGGCGAGGCTTGGGAAACTAGGCAGTCCTCAAAATCATCCAAGAAAGATACAAATTCAACAACTCCGGAGCCTGAAGACAACGCATCCGATGAGTGTAATCCAAACTGGGACGCCTTGAAGGACGTGAAAAAGTTCAAGCTTGCTCCCGATATTGCCGGTCAGAAGGGTGCTCAAAAGCACCCAGATCATGCGAATACAATGTATTACATTAAACCAAGGTGTGCTTATATCTTCCTCTAAACCTCAAATTCATTCTGGCTAAGACATATCTCAAGACCAGGGTGGCAGGCATTCTTCAACGAGCTGATCAAGAAATATGAGATGCACGTGTATACTATGGGCACTAGAGCTTATGCAGAACAAGTATGCAGAGCTATTGACCCAGAAAGCAAGATATTTGGCGGTCGAATTCTGACAAGGGACGAAAGTGGTAGTAAGTCCATTCTTCATATCTTGTAGATTAATCTTCCCAACACTTCTTTTAGGTCTTACACAAAAGAGCCTCAGCCGCCTCTTCCCTGTTGATACTTCGATGGTTGTCATTATCGACGACCGTGCTGATGTTTGGGACTGGAGTCCGAACCTTGTCAAAGTTATACCTTGTATGTCTTGTATTCACTTTCCAGATTTGCGCCTAAACAGGTCAAGATGATTTCTTTGTTGGGATCGGAGATATCAATAGTGCTTTTCTGCCAAAACAAGAGGCGATCACTGCTGGAAAGCCTTCCAGTACGTTTCTATGATATCATTCAGCATTTAAACAACCCCTCACAAGCATTTCTCAGAAAAATCAAGTTCTAATTCAACTGAATCCGAAGTTGCACCTCAAAAGCCGACCGACGCTCTCGTTGAAGAAAATTCCCACGCAATCGAAGCTCAGGTTGAGGCTCGTCCTCTGGCGAAAGCACAAGAACAGATAGATGAAGCCGAGGAGATTAGAGAAACTGGTGTCAATGGAAATACGAACGACAGTACCAATGACAACGAGTCGAAGAGCCCCACTCCTTCTGGGAGTGGTACTCCTCCTCCTGCGGCTCATCACCACCGGAAGGCGTTGTTGAAAAATGACGATGTAGAGCTGTCACGAATACAATCCGTCTGTTCCCTTCTCTTCCGATTCTATATGCTGCCCTGACTATGCATCAGGTTCTTGAAACTGTTCACCAGAAATATTTGAAGCCTTTAGCAAGTCACATTCTCTTCACTCACGGAAGGGAAAGGGGAAAGCGGTCGAACCTGAAGAATTCGATGTTACAGTGCGTTCAGGAATCCCTGGAACGGGTTTCCAGTTTTAACGTTATCATCAGCGTATTATCCCTGGCCTACGTTCAAAAGTCTTAGAAGGAGTTCACATCATGTTCTCTGGAGTCATACCTCTCAACACGACTCCGGAAACGACCGAAGTTTGGAGGATGGCTCGGATGTTCGGTGCTGCATGTCACCACGACCTCTCCAAGGCCGTAACCCACCTTGTTGCTGCAAATGTATTCCACCTTCCCTCTTTCATACCAGAATCCCACTCATCTTTATTTCCATAGCTTGGGACTACAAAGGTGACCAATGCCCAGAAAATGGGTAGAATTCACATAGTAGAGCTGGCTTGGCTTACAGACTCTGTCGCTTACTGGAGACGAATGGATGAGAAGCAGTTCTATCTGGACGGTCCTCCAGGATCAGGATCGCGAGAGCTGTCCTTTCGGCCCGAGGAAGTCGACGGGGAGGCTCCAGCAGGGGATTTAGAACTCGATGTTGACTGGGCCGACATCAACGATGAAGTGGATGCTGCCATGAATGAGAGTGACGACGACGACGACGACGATGGTATGCGTTCGCAGGATGAGTGGTCTGAGGAGTCGAACAGTGTGATCGGGTACTAGTCTTGATGGCCCTTATTGTTGCACATTTGTCTAACTATGCTCTGTAGAAGTCAACCAAGCACCCCTACGCGCGCGAAGAAGCGAATTCGAAGTATCACTCCCTCCGATGCTGGCTCTGAGTTTCGCTCAGATAAGAAACGGAGGAAGCTTACGCCCATACAAGGTGAACAGAAGTTTTCTAAAGGCATAGGTGAGGTCCCGCAGGAGGAAAATCCGAGGACCCCAATGAGTGAGCGGAGCGTGAGTAGTGCAGGTAGTGATGATGAAGATTTCCTTGCTGCAGCTTTTGAAGACGATGATTCATAGCACTACGCGAACACGCTCGGATTACAACCTTGTTTCATATTGCTTTGTATTTGCTGTGTATTATATACGTACCTTGTACTCTATTTGATTATTTTCTTCCTTTCTTGTTTTTTCTTTTTCAGTCATGCCTTACGTTTTCGTTTCTACGCTGGGCGTTACGGCGTCACCGGATGTAGGTCTCCTCTTCTCCTTGTTCTCGTTGATTTTAGTTCCAATGTCCGCCTCTGAGTCAGCGTATGATTTGATTGTTCCGGTTGAGATTCTCTTGAGTATCCTCGAAGACGTAGTGTGGCGAGACCGCAATGGGGTACAGACAGCGGGGAAGTTATGTCTGGTTTCTAAATCATTCCAGCAGTGGTAAGCAACTATCAGTTCGTCTAGCTTTTTTCGCCACTTAAATCTCATCAAATCATTAGGGCAGACTATCTCTTTTTCCATACGATAGTTGTCGACGACTCTCGGTTCAGTCAAGCTCATATGGAATTCCTCGACGCTATGTCTTCCACCCAAACATCCCCAAGACTCCGATCAGCTCGGCAAAAGATCCAAGAGCTTTCAGTCCGCACTCTCAATCCTATTCAACCCACTGTTCTCCGACAACTCGTGCTCTGCTGTCCAAACCTTCATTCCATCTACCTGTGGTCCGAACCTCTTCCAAAAGGCATTGAAAAGCTACCGTGCCCTTCCCTTCGTGTGCTGCATTTCAAGAAGGACAAAAAGACCCCACTCGCACCGTTTTCATCCCAGTTCTTCCGCACAGTCACCCACCTCGAATTAGGATGCACGGATTTTGCCTTGGGCGCGGGTCTACTACAACAAGCTCAAGATCTTGTCTCTATGCAGCAGCTTAGCCATCTCGCCTTCGACGGCATGTACATCGACCGGTCTCGTTTTCCTGAGGAAATTCTAGCTAATTTGCACCATGTGCCGAAGACGGTACAAGTGGTGCTTGTGTCGCTGCGATCAAGTATGTTTACTGCCCTGAAGACGACATACCGGACAATACCATGGATTAACGACTTAAGGGTGGTTGCATGTTTAAGGCCCAAGTATGAATACGAGATGCCGAAAGAAGTGGTAAAGGGCAATTTATTTGACTGGAGCGAGAGTACAGAGAATGGGAGACCTGTGAGTCGAGATGTCTACTGGAAGAAGGCAGAGAGGATAGTCAAGGCAAGAATGAGGCAGGTAGGGTATTCCTAAGTTCTCTAAGCTTCGTTGTTTGCAAGTATGGAATCGCAAAGCGTAATGTCGACAGATTCTGAGCGAAAACATAATTTCCTTAACCATGTAGGAGGATAGAACTACACAAAAACACGCTAGAGTTCTTCCCAGTCTTCGTCGACAACTTCGACTCTGTGTGTGGGCTCGGCTGGCGGTGCTGCAGGTACCTGCAGGGTCCTCTCCAGTCTTCCCTTCCAGCTCCTTGCAGTACAAGTCCCAAAGTTTCCTCACAGGCCGTCCCGGTAGTTTCTTTGAAAATTCTTCTGTGATACTCTTCATCTTTCATCGCAAGGTTGATCTCGCGAACAGTGCCTGTACCATAGCGGGTTTCGAGCCAATCGAGAAAGTAGCCTTCAACAGAATAATAAGCAAGGGAATGGAAGGGATTTTAGCACACTGGATGAACCTGTTCGTTCGTAACCCTGAATCCCAAGTTTCTCCTGGTACATCTCGTTTCCAATGAGGAGGGGAGAGTCCTTCGTGAAGGCGGACATAGTCTTGAAAGTTGAATATGCTCATCCTTTGGAGATGCGGAGGGGTAACTACATACCTGCCATGCCTTCAATCAATCCTCCAGGAGCAGTACCTTTTGCTACGCCTATGTGTAAATCTCGCGAATTGTGGAGACGAGTGCGGAGGGATATACCATCATATTGATAGCAGTGAACAACTTCGTGAACAAGTACGCCCATAATCTCATCCCTGGCACGGCTTTTCGAATTAACGATGTGTTTGAGAGACAAATAATCTCCTTGTCAGTCGAAGTACCGGTGGTATAGGCTACACCGTCCATGTCTCGAAGAACCAATAGGATAGCCATAACACTGTAAGATTTAAGTAAGGCATGGATAAGCAAATAGTCAGAAAACTAACTTCTTCGGGTAATTTTCTGGTGTGTAGAGCCATTTGAAGCTAGCAATGACAGCTTCTGTGAGAGCCTTGCTGGCCAGACTAGTTCAGCCACAGTTGTAGATCCCAACATCAAAACAAAGCAGACTTTGGTAGGGTGGACAGAGTCAAAGAAGATAGATGCACCCTCGTGTGCTAGGTTCTCAACACGAATATTCAAGATGGGAAGTGGGTACTCTGGGGGAACGGGAGCCATGCGGGTGATGATGGTTGCGAGTAGTAAGCCGACTCTGCCGAGGTTTCCTTTCTCACAGGTTAAAAGTTAATACATTTTGCGTTTCGGATTCCGTTGTACACATGGTGAAGAGAACATTACAAATAAAACGTAGAGAGCGTATGAATGCAGCGTAGTTATGAAGAGTAGGTAATGGGGGAGATGGGACTACTGAGGGCACATGAATTTGGATATCAGGCAAAAGAAAGCACATAGTTCACATACCACGACGAAATTAAAAAAACAAAATCAGTTAACTTGGAAGGATGCCAGCAGCAGCTTCCAGTCGTAAAACTTCTTCGCGGAGAGCATCTCGCCCATCTTCGAGGTATTTGACATACTCCACTGCTCGAAAGAGGACTCCGCTCTTCCCTTTGCTGGATCCCTTCCCTCCGCGGCTGCTACTTCCCTTTTGGTCTACCTCGAGTGGGCATATCGAGGGAAGGGGCGCCGTCTGGAGCGAGGAGAGTTATTAGCTGCGCGTATCCGTCGCGAATGGCATTGCGTCGCTTCTGCTCTGACATGATATGATTCAGACGCTTTTGGGGGGAAGAGAGTGTTTGTTTGGCACGGGAAGCAGCAGATGAGGCTTCAGCACTTTTTGCAGGGCTGGATGAGGATGACGTTGGGGTCGATATTTGGTCCGGATTGACTGTAGTTGTCCGTGCTCTGGCGCTCCTCCGGGGAGGCTCAGAATCCATCGGAGAGTGTTCGTGGATCTTGGCTCGAGATGAGCTGGTGCGGGATTTTGGTCGGGAAGATGTAGATGCTTCCGGAGCAGTATTCAGGTGCGGATTGGAGTACGGTGGCACAGAGGTAGCTTTCGGGCCGGGAAGAGGAAAGGGATCGAAATACGGGATGTCGTGGGCCATGTCCACGTTCCATGGATCAAAGCCCTCAAGGAAACCGAGAATGCCAGACTGTTCTGACGCGGAGAGCAGACTACTATCGAAAAGGTTGCCGGACGAAGGCAGAGGGGGAGGAGAGGGAAACAAGTTCGACATAGATGGGTCAAAGGACAAGTCAAACTCCGGAAACTCTGAGGTGGCTGATGGCGACGACGCCATGGTAGTTGAGAGTAAGATTGAAAGTTGGGTTGCATCACATCCGGGATTTGGGATCACAAGTTAGCCGATGGTCGGATTACGTCAGCCGCGGTGCTTGCCTTTGTTTCCCCCATCTGAATCGGCGCGCCGAATGGATCCTGGCCCGATGGATACCGACCATCCCTCAGTAGCCACGCTTTCTGAGCCTGGCTCAGCCACGGCCAGACAGCCCCCAACGCCCACAGAGGCCTCCCGAAAACGTAAGTTGTTCTATTGGTCAGCCCAAGCATACAAGACCATTCAATCTCTCCAGCCAAAGGCCCCGTGGTGAGCCCGCCCCTCCGGCCCTCCCTGCTACACGCACTTACTCCTTTTGATCCAAGGTCCGGAGGGCATGTCTCTCTTGTCACAACGGCAAGACAAAATGCAATGAAGTTTTGCCCTGTCAAGTGTGCATTGCTTTCATCTCCCAGAGCTATCTACTAATGGCCTTCTGTCCAGAACTGTTTGAAGCGCGGTCAAGGTCCGTTTACACTCACTGACTCCGTTCACCTTCCGTCCTCAACGGCATTAAAGGTGCAAATTGCAAGTATCCTGATGCAGAAGGTGGTCCCGAGACCAGCCCATCGACTGGTGAATCATAGCCCAACACACCTCCTCACTCTCTTCTGACACTCTCTTTTCCATGATCAAGGACCCGCCTCAGTCACCCAGTCTCCCGCTCATACTCACGGGCCCACCTATCCTGCTGGTCATGGCCCGGGAGAGTCTTCTTTTCAGGCGACAATCTACCCAGCAGCATCTCACCCCGGGGCCGTAGCTTCTTCGAGCACGTCAACTATGTCCACGAGTACTAAGTATTATCGTGACTATAATGGCCAACCCACAGGAGCATCCTCTTCCACTTTCCGCCCAAAAAAACGTCCCAGGGATCTCACCGAAGAGGAGGCAGCCGCCATTACCCGCAACTTCAAAAGAGGTGACTTTTATGTTGGGGAGTTCTGCGCCCGTCCGTATCGATCCTCAGCTCCCTGTCCGCCTTACCCTTGCGGAAGGTGACCACGTTCATTTTATTGTTGGAGAGCAGATTGTGTAGGTAGCAATCTCCCTGTACACGCCTTTATATGTAGTCCCTTCCACTCTATCGATACAGGAAGGGTCAGGACTCTTGGGATATCTTTTGTTGTAACACTATTCTTGTTAACTATGCTTTCGTACGCTTTCTCGCCATCTATGGAGGACACGTCTCTTTCTAGTGCGAAGGAGCTGTTCTGTTAGAGACCTATACCCTGTAGTTCAAGGTCAGGTAATACGAATATGGGTGAAATGGAAGAGACTTGATTACAGGCGGATCACAACAGCGGAATGAATTTTATAAAAATATCAGCAGTCAATGTCCTTGTAAGAAGTGAGGAGAAGTTCTTGCATTCTGTGATCTATTTGTTCTACACCAAGACTCTCAAGCAATCTATCTCCTTCGAGCAATTTTCGAGTGGAAAATAACAATATGAATTAAACGCAGAATTGGATAGCGTGAATTTTTGGTTGGAGATGTAGATGCTCGTTTAGCAGATTAGACGAGGAAAAGAGTTTTGAACACATAATCAAGATACTACTACAGACCCTCTCCAAACATGATCTTAAGATTTTCAACACTATCTGGGTCGGCATTGTCTGCTTTCGAGGTCGAGCTCCCTCGAAATGCTTCCTTCACAATCGCTGTCTTTCGTTTTTGGATCTTGAGAATCCTTCCTTCTATCGTATTCTCAATAATAAATTGCCTCACAAAAACGGGTTTCGTTTGACCGAGTCGATGAATTCGGTCGATGGCTATAGAAAAGAGGTAGTGCATAAACAACACGAAAGATGGGAAGGGTAAGTTCAAATGGAGCACCTTGATTCTCGATGGCCGAATTCCACCAACAATCCATCATAAACACGTAGTTGGCTGTTGTCAAATTCAAGCCTACTCCACCTGCTTTCAAACTGATCACAAGAATCTTGGGTGCTTTAGATTCAGCTCTGAAAGCATTGATGGCAGCTGTTTTCTTTTTAAGGTCCATTGTTCCATCGAAACGCAGGTGTTCAAAGGAGTCACGATCAAGAGCTTGGTCGATCAAGTCAAGGAAGGAGGTGAATTGAGAGAAGACAACAGCGCGAAAGGTAGGGTCTGTAGTGCGGAGGCGACCTGGGGCAAGGATTAGCGGTCCATATCGTTCAGAGGGTAGTTGTACGAACGTAGATGTTGGAGAAGGGCATCTAGTTTAGTAGAAGATTGGAAGTTGTTGCGTCGAAGGGTGATCACCGGGGCAGCGGGCTGGGACAAAGATTGTGAGTCTCCGGATCGTTTAACCACTTCGATGAGATCTGTTTCGTGCTATTCATCAAAATATTAGTGTTACGCAGTAGGCGAAATGGTGGAATACATACTACAGGTCCCTTTGAGCACTTCGGACATTGTCTTTTGCTAGCTTGCATGTCTGCAGTTTCGAGCACTTGGATGATACAGGACTTGCAACTGGGAAACTGAATTAGCGGCATTCCCCTCCGATCCGATGGAAAAGTATTCACAATTTGTGCGAACACAAGGGCAGAAGCACTGGCTGATCCATAACGTCCAAGCAAAGCGCACACTCTTCGTTCTCATCTTCATCAAGATTTGACAAAACTTCCTTGGCAAACTCTCCATTCCCTTCTTCTTCAAATTTAGCAATGAAGTCTTCCATTTGTATATCGCCATCAGCATCAGTGGCAACAGAACCTTCCTTAACTTTGATTAAGTGAGGATGAAGAACAGCCCGACGGAGCCTCAGAGATAAGCGTAAGCCAAAAAAAAAACAGAGAGCACAACAAAGCAAAAAACTGACTTCATGAGCATGGCTAAGATGTTGGTGTAGTTTTTTCCAACCAGACCTTTCCGACTCAATTCGTCAAAATTATTCTTTGCTGTAGCAAAGATAGCATCGTAGAATGTCCGTTCAGCGGGAGAAAACACTAGCTTCTCCACCACTATCTAAAGAAATAATCAGTTTGACACGATAAAACGTAAATCGATACAAACTTCTTTAGGCGGAAGCTGCACAATCTTATTGCCGTCCGCATCCAGTGTATTCTTTTCCCGTCGCAGCAAAATTTGTTCCAAAATAACTTGAACAACCTCGAGAGCTTTGCGATCCGCAGCAAGGAATGGTATTGTAATAAATGAGCGAAAAAAAGAAAACTCTGACCAAGGACGGAAGTCCAAAAATTTGAGAAGTGAGTATAGATCTTCGAGCCGGTTGACAATGGGCGTTCCTGGATATCATATAAGCGTTTTATCCAGAGTGATGGTCGCTGGTTTAGCATACCTGTGACTGCCCAGCGCCGCTGTGCTTTGAGATTATATACTGCCTTGGCAGCCTTGCTCGTCCGTGATTTGATGTTATGTGCTTCGTCTAAAACGACTCGGAACCACTGGACTACATGAACATGAACATTAGCGAGGAGATAGAAAAAAACAACCATAAGCGACAAACTATCGAAAATGGGACTCTTCTTGGTCTTTGAGCTATGCTCGGAAACGAGAACGCCGTAAGAGGTGACAACAACTTTTATTGTAGTATCATTTTCGTCGTCAAGCTCAAGTTCGCTTTCGAGGTCCAGTCGACCTTGGCCATGCCAAACAATAACCTGACAATAATCAATCAGAATGCTCACTTCGCTAGTGCAGATCACGACTAACGTCCATGCCGCCCTTAGCACTTCTCTCAAGTTCTTCTGCCCATTGATTTAACAACGAGGTGGGAGCCACGACCAACGTCGAGGGTGCGATTTTTCGAGCTGTCTTATCCGATCGGAAAGCGCTGTTTAATTTGAGTTGTCGTCTGGTGGATGATAGATGAGAAGGAGATGGGTCAGGCGTTCGGTTTGTTTGAATGAGTGCTGAAAGCATGATGGTTTTTCCCATTCCCACTATGAATGGTGGTTAGATGACAAGGTCAGACTGAGCGACAAATTTAATTACTTTCTGGCAGTTATCGCGGGTTGAACACGGTCAATTCTGATCTAGAAGGGTTGTGCTCACCGTCTCTAAATCAAGAGTAGATGAATAAGTGGACTAGCCCGGGATAAAAGAACGTACGCCAAAATTCCACCTCGACAATTCCTCTCAGCTCTTGGAAATTTGAGGCTTAACTCTCCGCTGTACGGGTTAAAATAAAATGGTTTGTCATCCTCAGTGAGGTCCATGACACCATTGTCATCAGGGGCGCTGGGAAAATGATATCTGTAGAAACAATGAGCTGGTGCGTAGGCAAGAGAAAGACAAGGCGTGGCATACTTGCTCCAAAGGGGATGCATGGACGTGGAGTCTCGAGCATCATCCAAGCCAAGTTCCAAAGAGGTAAGCCATCTACACACCAGATTAACGTCGGCCAAAGACTACAATGAATGAAATTTAACTGAAGGGCCTGACGTTGATAATTTCGAAGGGTCAAGGCGAAAGTCTGAAGCGGACGATGAGCCTGTATTCCGAACAGAACAAAAAATGTACAGCAGGTTCCATCATTTCAGGCATCGAAATGTCGTGGGTTTGCGCTCTAAAGCGATTAGTGAATTAGGTGTTTGATGTATTCAAGTTGGTGAAGGCACTCACTTGGCGTAGATTTTATCAATTTCACTCTTCTCTAGCTCTTCTCCGTCTTCTTCTTCCTCGCTGGAATCCGCCACTTCAACCGCATCTGCCATTTGAGTGCCAGATTGAGCAGGAGGTTTACGCGACCTCAAAGTTTCTGCTAGCTGCTTCTTGAGGTTGCCACCATCTAGCTCTGCGCCAGCAACGGGTTTGAGACTCAAAACTTTGAAGAGCTTCACAATTGAGTCTTTTCTGTGGCGAAGCATGATCTCTTGCGAGGTTTCCATCCCTTCAGACCAGAAAGCTTCCGCTAGCCTTCGCCAGAAGAGCTTGGAGCGTGAGAGACGAAAGCGGACGGTAGAATATAAACACGCAAAGTTACGAGAATGTCAGTACCGGTGGTTAAGTGCTCTGGGACATCTGAAACGATACCACGCATTTCCACAATATCTATTGAGTATGAGTCAACGGTACAAGAGGGCAAACCGAAAGAAGTATGTACCATAGTCGAGGAGTTTAGACACCCAAGTC
Source organism: Flagelloscypha sp. PMI_526 (assembly GCA_021399455.1). NCBI lineage: Eukaryota > Fungi > Basidiomycota > Agaricomycetes > Agaricales > Niaceae > Flagelloscypha > Flagelloscypha sp. PMI_526. The sequence continues at coordinate 2,137,468 of JAJTUO010000001.1, read as the reverse complement.
GCGTGCTCTTGGGGTAAACGGGCAAATGCTGACGAAACATTAGGATACCTTCTGTTTGCTGCAGCATGAACAGACCTGTGCCACGGCATGGTCACTAAGCGCACAATGATGTTATCGGCCTTCCGCTTCGCAGGTTTCACGTTTTGGGGCTTGAACATCGCTTTGAGACTCATTTGCTTCTTACCACTGCCTGATTGAAATTTAGTTGTTTGAGGAGCATCTGAGTCGCGTTCCACAGTGACTTGTTCTCCGTTTTTGACATAGCCTTTGCCACCAACTGTACTCCATGCGTTCGACACAATCTCACCAAGATACTGTGGTTCTACTAGTGGTTCTGGCACATCCATAACATGCTGAGAGGCGCCATGTGATGTCTCGACTTCAATGTCCATTTTTTCTGGAGATGGTGGAGAGGACAGTCGCAACCGTTTTGAAGGAGGAGAGTCATCCGAAACTGAGTGTGTAGGTGGAGAACGACGAGGAGAAGCACGCGAACTCGTCCGAGAATGTCGTGGTCGTGGGGGGAGCGGCAGAGGAATCATTTCGGAAAGGTCTTTGGGCTCAACATCCTGCGTGTCACTGTCGGAATCGAGATTAGCAGCCTTTCGTTTGTAGTTTTCGACGCGTTCATCATCACTATCTGCGTCCAGGAAGAGATTTGGCGACCGCGTTCTGCCAGAAATAGTGTAAATTTGAGCAGGTGGAGTTTGAGCCAACTGTAAGTCTTCAGGATGATAGTCAGGATTTTGAGACTCTTCGTCTTCTGAGTCTGAGGCTGGACGGAAGAAGGGTTCTGGAGGAGGAGCGGATGGCCATTTTCCGGACGCGCTTGTGGCGGTAAGAGTCAGAGCTTGGCTCCTGCTCCCAAGATGCATGATGAGATTCAACCACCACAGGGCATCTCGAGTCATCCTCTCTTCAGTCTTATATCTGCCTGTTTCTGGGTTCTTCGTATGTTACATTCCTTCCTATTACAGACTGAATCCTAACCTCTCCAGTTTGGCTGTTATCATGGGTCAAGTCACTAGTCGCCCTAGCCCCAAAGCTAGTATATTATACACTGTCCTATTCTATGACACTTACCGTACGTCCCTTTGTTCACTGATTGAGGCTTACTAGCTTGCTGACCCAAACGGTAGCTCGACTTTTGGTCTTTCGTGCTCATCGCAATATGCCTAGCTGTTGCCACCAATTACTGGCTCCGATTTATCTACTTGAACAAGTATACTCAACTTCAAGAGCAACCTCTCAATAAGTCGGACGCGAAGGAATTGCATCCAGATGTTATGCCAGGTCTGTCTATCGAGCGAGAATCACATTCAATTCTAACTTGGTCTTCAAGAAACACAGCATGCGACACTCCATAACTACCTGGATGATTTCCTACAGGCTGTGAGAGTATTTGGTTTCGTGCGTTCCTGCTTCCGTCTGCCTCCCAAATGTCCTCTCACGTGTTTTACAGTTGGAAAAACCTGTACGTCATTCCTACCTTCCCTCTCGAGACATGTTAATTCAAATTTTATTAGGTATTTCATGAACTCACAAGGCACCTACAAACTAGAAGACTCATTGCGGGAGACAGTCTATCACTTGATGAAGATAAAAGTGTTGGTAGAGTTTCGTGATCGAGCTTTCCAACTCCTGATGTTCTCACAGTTCTACTGTGTAATCGACGGCAACGTTCAAGTATATACTCACAACTCGAACGACTCTTACGTTCAAGAAGACCAGCCAATCGACGGTTTGCAGCTCCTCAACGAGGTCGGAGCTGGCGGAACTCTATCCAGTCTCTTTACAATCCTCAGCTTATTTACAGAAGATGTGCAGATGAGCTGGCCTGACGAGGAAGCTCAAACGGTTCTCGGCTCACCTCCTCTGGTAGCAAGTCCTGCAGAAGCCTCTACTTCGACCCGGCATCCTTTTCAACGAGCGGACTCGGGGATATCCCAACTGAATCTCAGCGCGTCATCTCCTCGTCGTTCTGTATCTCCAGGGTCTTCAGTTGTTCACAGTCCGGAATATACTTTGTCGACACGAAACCAAGATTCTCCGTCGCCATTGCCGCGTGCTCCGCCCGCTGGAGGTGCGCAGGATAGTTTAGGTCATCGCCTGCGAAGAGAATTAGTTGCTCGAGCAACAGAAGATTCTACTCTTGCTGTTATTCCTGCCGAAATTTTTCATCGACTTACAAAAAAGTTTCCGAAAGCATCCAGCCACATTGTACAAGGTCAGTTGGCTTTTCAACCAGTTTATTTTTTTTCCGATTTTTTTTTAGTTATTCTCACGCGATTTTCTCGGGTCACATTCAATGCTGCACATAAATACCTTGGCTTGACTTCAGAAGTTTTGAGGACAGAAAAGGCTATCAACGACATCGCATACCAGCCGCTTCCCCGAGCATTCTACGAAGGAACCGGCCTAAAAGCTCTCCGGCAATTATTCGATGCTGGCACTACTCCAGAACAGCCAGAGTCAGACTACTTTGCTGAAAAACCTGCCCCCATCAACACACCTATGCCTCCAGGACCATTACTTGCAGCAAATAGCTTGCAGTCGGATACATCAAGTGAAGCATCGAATTCACCCCGACCAAATGTAGCAAGGATACCGTCTATACCATTGATGACTCCGCATAGATCCTCTCATTCTCTGGTTCACGCTGGCGATCTTCTCACATCAACAGACCAGGGACACGATGACTTCGCCAATGTCCTTAAAACACCACGCGTCACTCGCAAGGCAACCCTTGATCGAACTATTCTTCCTGGTATTGCAACTGCTGAAGATAACGTTGACCTCAAGGAAGAGGTCATGTCGTGCATCGCCAAAGCAATCGGGCTTCTCCAACCGCCCATGAGCGGACCTGAGTCATTGGAAGCATCGCCTCGTATTTTTCCTGCAGACGGGAGATCTCCCGTCCGGTCATCATTTTCTTCTCTGGGCTCCCTTTCCCTATTTGATTTGCATGACGATGGTGCATCTAGCGTCACCTCTACGAGTTTACAAGTCCCTCAGAGTCATATGACCGGTCTAGACAATGAAGTAGAAATTCTCTTCTTCTCTGCAGGTTCCTTTTTGGCGAAAGCTGGTGATATCGATTCTGGTGAGCTTTTTCGTATCTGTCGTAAAGAATACTACTGATGTCTCCCAGGACTATTCTACGTAATTGAAGGATTCCTTGACATCTTGCTGCCCTCCAAACAGACTGATACCCCTGGAAATGACAAGCCTCGAACTAAGCGTGCCAATAAGTATACTTCAGCTGGTGGACCTGGTTCACAGGAACATTTATTCACAGTCAAACCTGGCGGAATCGCAGGATATCTTTGTATGTTTCCGTCTCAGTTACAGTTATCATAACCTGACGCTTGATTCAGCCTCACTATGCCACACCCCCGCTTATGCGGATATCAAGGCAAAAACAGACGTCTATGTGGGCTTCCTTTCAGCAAGCGCTCTTGACCACCTGTTGGAGAAACGGCCAATCGTCCTTCTCACTTTGGCAAAGCGACTCATTTCCTTACTCTCCCCTTTAAGTATGTGTAACTATTCCTACACAGACCTAACCCCTCATCGCTACACTAGTCCTCCATATCGACGCCAGCCTAGACTGGCAACAAATTGACGCAGGTCAGGTTTTATGGAGACCTCAAGATCTCAGCGACAGCTTTTATATCGTCATCAATGGAAGGCTGAGAGCAATCTCGGAGACAACCTCAGGCGAGGTGTCCATCGTTGCTGAGTATGGCCAAGGTGACACCGTTGGTGAGTTGGATGTCATCACTGGCAATCGAAGGTGGAACACTCTCCATGCCATTCGTGACACGGAGTTGATCAGAATGCCTCGAACACTATTCAATGCAATTTCGTCGAGGAATCCACAAGTGACTGCTCAGTATGTTTCTCTCTTATCTTTCCATAATGATTATCCAATAGCTACCTGCAGAATCCTCCGTATCATCGCATCCCGTGTCCGCGGAGAAATCAGTTCTTCTGTACCATCCAAACACAAGCGGACCGCCGAAATTGGTTCAAATAACTCCAACCTTAAGACGATTGCGTTGCTTCCCTCAACCCGCCACGTCCCCATCGAGATCTTTGCGAAGAAACTTCGACATGCTCTCGATGCTATTGGGACCTCGTCAACGTTACTGAATCAGGCCTCAATTTCAAGCCATCTCGGTCGTCATGTCTTCACGAGGATGGGGAAGCTTAAGGCCGCAGGATGGCTGGCTGACCAAGAGCAGAAGTATCGTACTGTACTGTATGTGGCAGATTCGCCGGTGAATAGCCCGTGGACGCAGACGTGTATTCGACAAGTATATACTTTGCCGTGTACATTTTCAAAGCACCTACTAATTCTATTATAGGCTGACTTCGTGTTAGTGGTTGGGATAGGTGATGATCCTACCATAGGCGAATATGAGCGACTCCTGCTCTCTATGAAGGTACAGGCTGCAGAATTTTCGCTCGAATTCTTCCAATTCTAATTCCATTACAGACGACGGCACGGAAGGAGTTAGTCTTATTACACCCAGACCGATCTGTCCTTCCTGGTTCAACTCGGCAATGGCTCAAGGTGCGTCATCCTATACCCTGTATTGCATTCTTACCTATACCAGTTGCATTCGAAGACGCGTCCGTGGATTCAGCAGCATATTCATGTTTATCTTGAGGAGTCCCGTGGCCTCGTCGTACCTTCTGTGAAGCCAAATACTGAAAGGGACCCCGAAGCCATTGTTGCTTTACGGAACTTGAAGGAACGTGTCGAGAGAGGCATCAATCGATATCGACAGTACCGCGGCCTATTAACCGAAGCGCCTTCAACGCACCATCCTACTGTCAATGACTTCGCTCGTCTTGCTCGGCGAATATGTGGGCGTTCCATTGGGCTAGTTCTAGGTGGCGGAGGTGCTAGAGGATGTGCTCATCTGGTGTGTCTTTTGAGATATCTCAACTCTCATGATGTTTAGTTTTGTTCGCCAGGGTCTGATTCGTGCCATGGAAGAGTTTGGTATTCCTATAGATCACATTGGAGGTACAAGTATTGGTGCTTTTGTCGGAGGTCTATACGCGAGGGAAGGGAACATTATCTCTGCTGCTGGGAGGGCCAAGCAATTTAGCGGTAGGATGGGAAATATCTGGAGAATAGTCTCTGATGTGACTTATCCAATCATTGCCTATACTACTGTGAGCTATCCATCTTCAGCCGAGTGATTTGTTCTTTTTAGTTGAAAGCCTTTCAGGGTCACGAATTCAACCGTTCCATTTACAAGGTTCGTTGCGAAATTTCTGATATCGAATTTCCCCATGACCTCCATCCCACAGTCGTTTTATGATCTTCATATTGAGGATATGTAAGTGCAAGATTTTTTATAAAAAAAAATTGTTGACGACGGAGAACCTTTTCTCTTAGGTGGCTGCCCTTTTTCTGCAACACCACCAATATTATGACATCTCAGATGCAAATTCACGAGAATGGTTATGCCTGGCGTTAGCATTGAACGTTTTGTCTTATTTGCGAATATTCATCCCGAATAGGTTTCATACGCGCCTCTATGTCGCTGGTCGGACTGCTTCCTCCAATTTGTGATCAGGGGCAACTTTTAGTCGACGGGGGTTACAGTACGTCGCATTACCTCTCCCAACGCCAATCCTTTAACGTTCAAATTAGTGGATAATCTTCCCGTTGCTGCAATGATCTCTCTAGGAAACAGCGCCGTGTTTGCTTGCGATGTTGGCGCTGTAAGTCTGTGACCATGGCTCACAAGTACGGGACTCACCGGTATATCCAGACGTACGATAATTCACCTCGAAATATTGGAGATCATGTCTCCGGCTGGTGGCTACTCCTCAACCGTTTCAATCCCTTCTCAAATGCCCGAAACATCCCGGACATCACTGAAATTCAGAGTCGACTGGCGTAGTAAGTTGCTTATTTCGCCTTTTTTTTTTTTGGACGGCCTACCAATTACTCTACAAGTGCTGCGAGCGTCAGTTCCCTAGAAGAAGCCAAGAATGCGAGCAACTGCCTTTATGTACAGATGCCTGTCCAAGACGTGAGTTCTCATTTGTCATGCATCGAACACGATATTGACATCGAGCGTCTGCAGTATGGCACTCTGCAGTTCAGCAAGTTCGAAGAAATTCAGGTTGTAGGATACAATGCCGCTGTTCAGATGTTGAAGCAGTGGGAAGCAGAAGGTCGTCTGCCCTTGAATGGTCCGCGCTTCTGAATCGAACAAGAAGAGAGGTCGAGGAGTCCGTCGTAATTCTATCTAGCCCTAATTTCTGTTTTTTGGCCGTCTTATGAATCTCGTCTTGTCCCATCGTGGCTGAATCGGCGTAATGCAGCTAAAGCTTTGAGATGAAACGGAGGGAACGAATCTACTTAAATTTTGCGTTCTCGTGTTTGTAAATCGTTAGGTTCTCGGGACCCCCGAGAGCTCTGCTGAGTGAGCGGTTGGAAAGCTCCAGAGGTATGGGTCATGCCGGCAGGTGACGCCATCATCTTTTAAAAGGTAAGCGTACCGGCCGGTAAGTTCACAACTTGCACTCAAACCATCACCATGTTTCGTCTGGACTTAGTCCGCCCTCCTATGAGGTCTAGCCGTCTTTACACTCAATTGGCGTCAACAAGATCTCTCAGCTCGTTTCGCCCGTCGGTCCTTAATAACCTAAGGTCGCAGTTTCGACAACCTGGAAAAACACGAAGCTACCAATCTGGTGCCTATGCCCCTCCAGCTAGCCAGATATCCTGGCAGCGTCTAGGAATTACAGCTGTTTGTCGTTTCGCGAATTATCTTCCAGTTGACAGAGCTGACCACCACTTAGCTAGCTGTTGGAGGAACAGTCGTCGCAACCCAATCCTTCTTAAATCGAGAAACCCGAGACAGTCTTTCTTCCGGAGAGCGTTCACTCCTTAATGACACGTTCAAGTATACTGGTGCAGGAATCGGAATTACAGCTCTTGCTGCGAGGGCAATGTTTAGGAACGGGTTTGCGTACAGAATTATGTCTGCTAATCCATGTGAGCTTCTCCCATGGCTCACCAATATTCCTTTCTAACATATCTTGAAGGGGTTGTTCTTGGTGTCAGTCTTGTGGGAAGTATTGGTTCGATGATTGGTGTCCAATACACCTCTCCTGACAATACTGTCCTCAAACATACTTTTTGGCTTGCATTTAATGGCTTCCAAGCTGCGACATTGAGCCCTTTGTTTTTCTTTAGCCCTGCTATTCTTTCTAGAGCAGCATTGTACACCCTGGGGATCGTGGGCTCCCTTTCCTACGTTGGAGCTACCGGTAAACTATATTCACGGCTCATCAATTATCACCTGTGACTGAACATATTTTAGCACGCTCTGACAAGTACCTGAATATGGGAGGACCACTTCTGGCTGGTGTCACTGTCGTTGCTCTCAGTGGTCTGGCTCCGATGGCTCTTCCTTTGGGAATGAGAGGCTTGGCGATTACGGAGGCTATTAGTTTATACGGTGGCCTTGCTGTTTTCAGCGCATTTGTTTTATATGAGTGAGTTGATCTCAAACATTTTCTTCAGCACCTATTCATTTTTCCTACAGTACTCAGAAGATTTTGGCGCACGGACGTCTTGTCGAACAAGGTGCAATGACGGCCGACCCTATGAGAGAGTCCGTCTCATTGCAGCTGGATATGATCAACATATTGCAAGTCTTGACCCTCACGATTCATATTTGTGGCTGACGTCCTTCTAGTATCAGACTCGTTCAAATTTTCGCGATGCAGGGCAACAAGAAGCGATAAACTGGTCACGGACATTGGCACGGATTGTCACCTCCACTCTTTCAATGTATTACAAGCATATGTAACATCTTTCTCTACATAACAATTTATTCATTTGCACCTACGCAACATCCTGGACCATTACCCAAACTCTCTAAAATCCCAATGAATCCACCAGGATCGACTATTTCAGTGCCACCGTAAGTCACTCTTTTACCAGTCTTCTTAGCCCATTCTTCAAGGTTCCCATATTCGACATAACCTGCCCCACCAACCACAAAGACCACACTTTCATTGTAAGCCATTCGACGGCTCCGTCCAGATCCGACATTACCACCTCCTGGAGTGCCATAGGGACTACCGTGTGGCATCTGGGAACTCTTTGAAGCCCTGGGATCGAGGAAGATGTATTCGTCAGTCTCTTGCAGCGATGCATTTGATGCTGCGGAGGAGTCCATAAGTGCCTCAGTTAACCGCGTGACCGGCAAGGATTTATTTGTTGGAAGGAAGTTCTTGACGCCAGAAATGAGGTTTTCGAGGCCGCCTTCAGCTAGTCGATTTGTAAACTACCGTAACCGTGAGTCTCAACTGACATTTCATGAGCCTGAAAGTACAAACCCGAGAGCTAATGGCATTTAAACCCTTGAATAATTCGCCTTGCGATCCGACACCTTGCATAGGAGTCGAAGCACCTCCCAGACCAGAGGCTCCTGGAGCCAGGGTCATCCGGAGAATCTCTTTATGGCGCTTGACGTATTCAAAAGCGCGGATGTCAGCTCCAGCACTTTGTAGTTCTTTTTCTAGCTCAGCAGTATCTTCCTTCGAGAGTGCACCATCTGCGGCAGAAAGATAGAACATGATAACCAGTCGGAGCTTGTCTGTTGGAGTTAAGGAACCGTGAGCGGAATCGGGGCGGGGGGCTCTGAGAAATTCCAGGATAGTTTGAAGGGTCTTAGAGACAGGTCAGACATTAGCTGAGACTATAAGAGGGGAGGAGAATACCTGCTTGTTCATTGCCTCTTCTACACTGAACAGTTCGTCCAGGGACCGTTTCTTGATTTGCTCAAGCAAGCTTGTCGCGATATTCATATGAGTATCAAGAGTTGCTTTGCGAGCAGGTTAGTTCAGGTAGCTGAGTAATGGCCGCCTTTAAGTGAGCGGCATTAGCGGAGAGGTCACTATGCATTTGTTAGTAAAGAATATTGGGACGGGAAGAAAATGTATATTGACATTTGAGCAATATCGTTCACATCGCTAACACCAGTGCTCCGGGTAATCTCAGCAGCATCTTGCTTGTACTTGTTTAACTCGGCATCAATCTCTTCAGGCAACCTGAGGGAAAGGGATTGGGTGCATTCTTGGCCCAAAAGAAGTCATTAGCATCCAGATCGTACGCTTTCTTGCTCGACCCAGGCTGGCCAGGAACGGTGACTCTGTTGAGATGAATTTCAAGGCAATCAGAAACCAATGCTTGATAGGTCCACCCATGCGATATCATTGATGTTAAATCAATATTGCGGTCGAGAATGAGAAGAAGGGGACGTTGAAGATTAGAAAGACCAGACTGCTCTTGAGAGAATGGTGTAGAGGTTGAATGAGATCCTCGTGCAGATAGCAACGCGTCACGGAGCTTTGTATCGACCTTTTGCGCAACCATCTCTGCGGCATTTCCGCGAGGAGCCCGGATAAATGGGACTTGACCTATTAACAATAAGACTAACAGAATTAAATTGCTGAGGAAGGAGCTGACCTGTGGTAACGATTGCACTGAAGAGGCCAGCTGCAATACGTTCAATTTCTGCCTCAATCTGAACCTCTGTAGAGGATGGAGAATTGAGTAGAGCATATGTCGATGGAGGACGGGTTTCTGGTACAGTCGGAGATTTTGGAGAATGCGTATGAGGGAGTATAGAAAACAGAGACGGTGAAGGAGCGATGAAGGATAGGTATTGGTCCACAACCTGTATTGCGTCAATTAAGTCATAGATACACCAGAGAGAGAGAAAAGGAAGACTCACTTGCGAAACCAGCTCACCAGTTCCGTCTCGAGCTACATTTGACGCCTAGCTCTTCAAGCAGTGCTCGTGGAAGAGGCTCAACAAAGTTGAGATGGAAAGATTCGTACAACTGTTTGTCCAAGTCGTCAGATATTCGCTTTATGTTTTCCATCGTCCCAGACACAAAGTACACAGCAGGTACATCTGGAAGAGCTGGACGTGTTGAGTGTAACTGACTATGTACAGAAAGTTGGTAAAAGTGTACGAGGTGTGAAGAAACTGGAGAGTAAATGCTTACACATGCAACGTGACGCCGACATCTCGGAGGTCTTGCACACGAAGAACAGTAGCCAATACGTCTTTGGTGTGTTGATCTAGGACGAGTATCTTCCAGACCGGGGGGCCGGCTGGCGGCGTAGGGGACATTCTTCGTGCCAGGTTTTGAGGGAACAAGTTCTGTCGCCTGGTTCAAGTTGAGAAGAGACAATAGTGCACGTGTCTGTGCTTGTTGGAGGGTCGTTGGCGCAGTTGCCTGCTTTAGTGCAGCACTGGCCATCGTGGTCGGAACGTAAGTCTACAAGGTTCTCTAATAGACGCGCTAATACTCCCACGTCACTTCTATATGCTTGATTTACTTTTCTGTCTTTTGCTTCGCTAGCGCTGCAACATCTTTAAGTACATTTCTTGCATTCTCGTCGTCTTCCAATCTACCGAAAAGATTGGCAAAACCTTTGTAGATGTCACCCATATTGTCACCGTTTCGACCACTATTTTCTTCAGCTGTGGTATCAACAAAGTCTAGAGGAGATATTGGCTTCCCAGAATATGCAATGGATTAAGGGTGGCATCTTACTAGCAATTTCTTTCATCTCTCCAACCCAACGGTAGGCTTTCGGAATGGCGGGAATTACCCCAGAAGCGATGCCTTCCAGCGCACGTGGGTTTGAATATTCAAGCTCACTAAGAAGTGCGCTTAGAGTAGCCGGAGACGATTGTGCCGCCGCTAGAGGTTGTTAGGTTTCAAGGTCACGACTACCTAAATAGAGAAATCGAAGCTCACTCAAAGTCATGGTCATAAGCAGACCTAGGAAACCCTTTGAAATACCAGCATAACACATCTTTAGAGAAGAGGCATCTCCGATGGAAGCTGAAGGACCCTCCAACGGTATGATTCGCATTCCATAGTCGCGCAAAGTAAGAAAATGCGAGAGAGCATCTTCGTCGCCTTGATCGACAGAGGCATAGAAAGCAGGATCATATCCATCTTTGGGAGGTCCACCAATAATTGACCCATCAATAAATTTAACGCGATTAGTTGCACTTTTGTTATGTTGCAAGAACGACGTCTGGATCCGCTTGACTGTGCTCGGGTTAACTGCATTACAATCAACATAGATCAGGTCGTTCTGACGAGGCTCTGAAACAAAATTAGGGTGGGAATGAACTTGGAAAGGCAGTATACCGATTGTAGCCAGCGTAGACTGAACATCCTGGGCCAGAGACTCAGGCAGAGCTCGGAGGGAGGATGGACAGGAAGATGTCAGCACGTGAAATTAGGTCTTCGCTTGTAGTATCAGGTCATTCCAGCATCCAGAGCACGCTTCCGTGTCGCATCGGATCGTCCTCTTAGGTCAGTGAGGACCGTGCAGCGACTAGTAGTGAGGCGACGAGCCACCGCAGCTCCCTAAACCAGATAATAATGAGCACCAGAGATATTATAACATAACAGATTAAAATATTATCACCATCGCTCCTGGAGAGATAATCGCAAGAGTAGGGGCCATCACTTAGCCTGGTATGAAACGAATTCGAAGGAACTCGGAGGCGAAACGAAGGACGAGGTCTCGTGACTAACCAAGGTTGACTCTTGTCGCCGTGATCTATCCTCTTCGCGCGTATTTTTGGTCATGTCTCATAGCCGGGTCGCGCAGTCTGGCCTGGGATCTCTTAAACGCACGTTTTCTGACACAGAAAGTGCATCACAGCCCAAATGTGCTCGGTCTCTACCTTTTGACATGCACGCGCAACCTCCGCCTGCCAAGAAGTCGAGGTTGCAGCTGATTCAAGAGGCTCTTGATGCTGTAAATTATTCTGTTTTCATTTCTTCACGTTTTCATAGAGTTCCTCTAGAAAAACAATGGGCAATTGCCTCCTCCACGCATTGCTAGCGCACCAAAGACGCAGTCATCTTCGCAACGCTCTTCGAAACCATCCAGCTCATTCGAGGACGCTTTAATGCAGCCTACTACCTTCAAGAAGCCCTGCCTCATCTGCTCCCCCTCCTCCTAAACCGAAGCCCGCCAAGATCACGCTCAGCGACGAGCAGACCAAGATTTTGGGGTTTGTGAAGAACGGTGAATCTGTTTTCTACACTGGCTCTGCTGGTAAGTTGTTTGTTTTCCGCTTTGGTGCAGTCGCTATTTGTAGTCCTGATTACTTTTTCAACAGGCACTGGCAAGTCTGTCTTGTTGCGCGAAATCATCAAGACGCTCCGCAAAGTCCATTCAAGGTTCCCTGATGCTGTGGCTATTACGGCATCAACTGGCATTGCTGCATGTAACATTGGAGGGACGACCATCCATTCATTTGCTGGGATCGGTATTGGAGCTGGTTCCGCTGAAGATCTCAGCAAGCGCGTTATGAAGAGCAAAAAAGCTACTTCTAGATGGATGAGAACAAAGGTTTTGATCATTGATGAAGGTCTCGTCGCTTTCTTTTGTCCAAAGTTCATTGTAATTAATTGTTACCAATAGTTTCGATGCTCGATGGAGAACTATTTGACAAGCTGTCGAGAGTTGGAACTATCGTCCGTAAAATTCAGCTCCCTTTGGAGGTATTCAAGTACGTTACTTCTGTTTAGGTTATGGTTGTGAATTCTAATTACCTCAGGTTATTGTAACGGGGGACTTCTTTCAGCTTCCACCTGTGACTAAGAACAAAGCCGTAACTTTTGCCTTCGATGCTCAACTATGGAGTCAAACTATCAAGAAGTCCTTCAACCTCACTCAAGTGTTCAGGCAGCGGGATTCTCGTAAGCATTTCGTAAACCTTGTCGTCTATACTCTCTTACTCAACTCTACTAGAATTCATTGACATGCTAAACGAGATGCGTTTCGGCAGACTCTCACAAAAGTCCATCAAAACATTCAAGAGCCTGTCACGCCCAATAGAATACGATGACGGGATTGGTCCTACTGAACTGTGTGTTTTTATTTTTTAACATTTGTTTCGACAACTGATTCGTTTTAGTTTCCCGCTACGCAATGGTGTCGATGCATCTAACAATGCTCGTATGCGTTCGCTTGGAACTGATAGTGTGATCTTCAAAGCATTCGAAGGTGGCATGGTCACCGACACGGAACAGCGGGATAGGCTGCTATCCAACTTTATGGCGCCGAGGGAATTGTCTCTCAAAGTCAATGCTCAGGTTCGTATTCTTGTATGGGCTAGGCTAGGTGTTTTAGAGTCAATTTTTTTTTTGCTAGGTTATGCTTATAAAGAACATGGAGGAAGGCATTCTTGCTAATGGAAGTATGGGAAGGGTTCTGAGTTTCGAAAACCCTGCAAAGTGGAGTGGTGCTATTACCACGAACAGCAACGATAAGAATCCAACTAAACCCGCCTGCTGGTGATAGATGGCCAGTCGTTGAATTTGCAGGACCATACGGTCCAATTACCATGATGTTGCAACGTGAAACCTGGTAAGTCTTTGAACTATTACAAAAATGTCAATTTATAACCATTTTACCAGGAAAGTCGAACTACCAGGTGGAGAAGTTCAAGTCTCCCGAACTCAGGCAAGAACAATCCACCTTGCACTAGACTTCACAGACTCATATTTTCCCATCTTTAGTTCCCTATTATTCTGGCGTGGGCCATGAGCATAGTGAGTAGTATTATTTTCTTTTGGGTATTCAGGCTTAACTTTTTGTTTAGCATAAATCTCAAGGGCAGACTTTGGATCGAGTGAAAGTAGATTTGGGCCAAATTTTCGAGAAGGGTTTGTTCATATTTTACTATGATTTTATCGCATGGTTAATGCTGTATTAGGTCAAGCATACGTTGCTCTGAGTCGTGCAACGTCCCTCGAAGGTCTCCAGATTCTCAATTTTGACGAGAAAAAGGTATGACTGACGTAAAATGACTGGGCCATCTAATTTATTTTTTTTAGGTCAAAGCCCACGACAGAGTAATAGAATGGTCTAAATCTCTGTTAGACGCAACACAGATGTGAAATCATTCATACACACACACACACACTACTCTTTGTTAGAGCATGCATTCTTACTATCACTAATACCAAGATGATACCGTTGAATAGGATATCATAATGATAATCACATGTCCAAGCTAAGGATGAGAATGTATATTACGATGAATATGATAACTTAAAAGGTCCATGGTCAGAATGTGACTCATTGCTTGCCCCAGGCTCCCGTCGCAGCTCCATGTTCTTCTGAGTACATAGGTGGTGGTTGCTCAGGGTAAGACTGGGAGTCCCGATGTGGTCTGGGGCCCTGTACGCCGGAAGGTCCAGCAGCAGGACTGGGTGTTGATTGTGGATAAGCATTCGCGAAATCCATGGAGGGCTGGGAAGTTGCGTAGCCCCCAGCATACGGGTTTGCGTCATGACCCGCATAAGGGTTGGTATCAGGAAGGGGAGGAACAGAATTGCCCCCGTACCCGTCACCACCAAGAGTGTAGCTTCGCTCGGGTGCGGGTGATGAATGGTTCGAAGGATAATACCCTAGGGGAGGCGCAATTCCGGGTGGGGTTGCTGTCGGCATTGGTGGACTCGCCATGCGGTTTGCAGCAAAGGGGTCAGAGTAGGGTGTAGCGTATGGGGTTTGATTTTGATAAGGATTGTTTTCGTACGCTTCATATGGCGAGTATCCCGACGGTTCAGATCCGTGACTAACAGCAGAGTGGTCTAAAGGACGGAGTAAGATAAAATGTTGAAACAAGTATCAGTGAAGGACTTACAAGTTGTACCGCCAGAAGTATGGCCATACTCATGACCTGGTGAGAGATAATTTGTCTGTGCTGGTACGGCAGGCATAGGAGGAGGAGAAGTCGTATGGGCGGTGTAGGTCGATGGAGCATATGAGTGAGCGCTTGCTTGTCGCCGTGGACCAGATGGGGCTGGGGGATACGTTGTTTGGGATGGATGATAATACTCATCTACGGCACGATCACCCGGATGTCCTTGAACGTAGCCTCCTCCAGCATACCCACCGGTAGCAACACTATGGCCGCCGTAGGTCGGAGAGTGAGCCTTGTGGTCATTCGGGTCGTCGATGTAAACGTCATTGCCGTCAATATGGCCTGTCAATGGCTGGTGTTCGTAGAAAGCAGGTAGTCCGCCTTCCTGGAGTTTGGTGCGGTTTTTCCTGTCAGCCTCAGCCTTGACGGCGTCGAGACGCAACTGTTCTGAGAAGTCTGGACCTCCATGACCACTCTCGTGATCCTTCTTCTTCTTGTGGTCTCTGGGGCCACGCTTGTTAATACAACAACGTCCCAGGGTGTAGAAGCATCCACTGAAGAATAGCATCACCCAAGCTGCAAGTGTCAACCACAATGCATTGCCCATTTCAGCGCTACCTTTTGTGTTGATTGCGCTCTTTGCGAGGAAGAAGAGGACGACATCGAAAATGAAAGCAAGTAGAGCGACGCCTGCAGCAAAACCGGAAACACAGGTGCTACAACAGGCCATGCTCATTTCGCGAACATGGGCCAAAAGTCCAAACAGAGAAGACCCACAGGCCAGTACGAGAGCAACAGGATGGAGAACAAGGGCATAAGTAAGCCATTTTGTAACAATATCAGGAATATCGATGTTGAAAGGAAGATTTCCAATGAGTCCTGTGATATCTATATAAAGGACATGAGCGGGCAAGGCCGGAGAAGGACATAGGATGGGACGCACCGATTTGATAACCTACGGAAGGCTTGGAGCAGGTTATAGATCCAGAAATGTCGACACAGTACCCAAGTGTTCCAAGGGTAATAGAGCCTGTTTTTCCGCTCTGGGTGAAGGTAGCTTTAAGGAAATAAACAGATTTGAAGTAAGGAACGCAGAAGGTTACGACGGCTAGGAGGATGGTGGCGACGAGGGTAACTAGGAAGCCTGGAGTTGCTGGTCGAAGGCAGCCCATTGCTCTAGATGATTATTGAGTCGCCCTGCGAGTCTGAAGAGGTACAAGGCAGCTACGGTGGTGGTGGTTCGCTGGAAAGCAAGGAGCGTTGAGAGCACAGCCGACCATCTCTGTCTAAGTGCAGCGGGTGCAGAATCGCCTTTCTCCACAACGCGCAGCACCAAGGCAGGGGCATTTTCTTCCGTTCTTCCATCCCCATCGTCACAGGTGATCATAAGACTCTATGTCGTTGTCTAGTAGTCGCAATTGTCAACTTTTTCATCCATCTTCATGCTTGGTCCCTCACGATCTAGGCCCGCCAGGCCTTGTTTCTCCTTCTCCTTCACCCATCGAGGACTGTCTTTGCTGTCGAATAATCAAGCATCTATTTGTCGCAAACTATACCGCGTGCAATAGTTGTCATTAACTGTGATGTCTTAGCTCTCTCCTCTGGGGGCCCGAGTAGTTCCACAAAGGACGTTCTCATCATCACTGGCCTGGCTTTTAAACGCCCTTTTAATAATTATTAGGCCGATAAAATGTGTCAGGAACCCGAGCCTTGCTCGAACACTTAGTATTACTACGGTTTCCCGACCCGAATTTCGGAAACCTAAGCAAGCTGACTCCTCGGCTGCAGGGTCAAAAGCTCACACGTCGCACTCGGCGCCAAACACATGTTTCCCTCACACCAAATTGTTCTACAAGACACATCTTCGACCGTTCTCTGATGTGTTTGCTCTGTCTGCAGTATTGGACCGCGTTCATGTCTGCCTCGGCAGGTCTCGGTTTGGTTAGTTGATTCCACCTATCCCTTAATCGTTGCTCCCTCCTCACGCAATTCGATTCATCCTAGAGCGTGTTATCCACCGTGATTCTTTCACTGTGCCCGTACAATGACCCACCAATAGTACCTTCTGAGAAATCAAGACCAGTTTCCATCCACGATCCACCGCGTCGACCGCTCTCGTTGACCCTCCATCCCAATACTCACATTATTGTTCTTCAGCCTCCATCTTCTGCAGATTCCCCACTCTCGACTTCTGATGCAACCTCCAGCGTTTCGTCAGTCGAGCTGTCGACGTCTGAGGTTCATTCAGAAGAGCCAACATCCATGGCTGCCGATTCTCCCACAGTAATTATTACTCCGAATGTTTCTCGGAGACATTCTGAAGAACCCATGCATTCCTCCAAACACTCTTTACCTTTCAACCGTCACCGTCACCGCCATCGCCATCGCCATACCCTCCCACACTACTCTAGCGAATCGACCATATCCCCGTTGGGCGGGTTTTGTGCGCCAGAATCGAGTCACCTTAGTGTGTTTTTTTTACGTTCCATGAAAAAGTGATTGTTCTGGCTAACATCTTCCTAGATCCTCACCTTTCTTTGTTTTACCATGCAAACAAAGCTCAGCCCAAACTCAAACCTAAACCAAGCCGGACTAATCCATATGGTCCGCCATATAATGCCAATGAGCCTATTTAAAAGGTTTCAATGTTTACAATTGTTGTATAATTTTCCTGGGAATATTGTTGTTAATTTTTAGATCTGCATTCACAATTTGTATGTTCACGAATCCAAATATCATTATCATTTCTCCAAGTAGATAATATGCAAGTCCCGAACATCCGAAGAACTCTCGGGTCTTATCGTAATTGTTCCATGGAGATGAATGCAGCCCTTGTCCGAAAAAGCTTGCAGAACACGACGCCTACCTTTCCAGATCCATCGTTCCAATCTTTAAAATCATTTGACTAAAGGTGCACCTGAATCATTGACTTGGATTTTGAACATTAACTGTTGTGGTGTGTTTCCGTAAAGGCGTACTTCTTTTGTTAGAACCTAAAAGTAGAGACGTAAGGTTGTTGGGCGCCTGTGTTGAACGCGTCTTGATTCTCTCCACTCCGTTGTCTAATCATGGACGGTCGACCGCCGAGCATTATGGAGTTTCTTGGTGGTGGCAGTAGAGCCCCTCCACTAAATGTTGGACAGCAGTCGCATGGATCACCTTCCCCAATGATCGACCCAGCACTCTCTGCTCCTTCACCATCCACATCTCTCGACCGTCAGCTCAACGTCACTGACGCTCTGACGTACCTGGACACTGTCAAGACGCAGTTCGCAAACCAGCCTGACGTATATAATCAGTTTTTGGATATTATGAAGGATTTTAAGAGTCAAGCGTACGTGAATTCCTTCTCCCAATTCCAAATGTCCTTCGAGGGTCTAACCTGCCCAAAGGATCGACACTCCAGGCGTGATTAACAGAGTTTCACTACTCTTTCACGGAAATCCTCCATTAATTGCAGGCTTTAATACGTTCCTGCCTGCGGGCTATCGAATCGACATTTCTGCCGACCAACCTAACACGATCAAGGTGACCAGTCCCTCTGGAACCGTGATCCACCCGACAGGGCCTTCTCCTACCACGCGCTTGTTGGGCGGGAGCATTCCAATGGCACCTTTGTTTCCTCCCCTATCCAACGGTACTCCGAACCCCCACCCTCTCGAAGTAGGGTCGTCACTGGGACAACTTGCAGCCAATCTCCCTCCGGAGCCAGTTGAACCACCTCCAGGTCAAGACATGACTCCAGCCATCGATTTTTTGAGCAGGGTGCGCGAACGTTTCACCCACCGGGACCCCGATGTGTATAAACGTTTCGTCGAATTAATTCAGGCTATTCCAAAGGGCGAATACCAGCCTGAAACGGTGCGTTTCCTTTTTTCTTCGGTATTGCTATTCAATTCTTACTATTGTTTAATTAGATTCAAGCACATGGACAGAAAATGCTCAGAGACGACCCCGACTTGATGCAAGAATTTCTTGTGTTTTTGCCAGGCCATCCCAGTTTTATGCAGCATCACGAGGCTTTGAACAAGTCCATTGCTGCTCATCCAAAGCGAAGGAAACGTGTTGCAGAAAAAGATAATGTGTCAAGTACTGGAGCACGTACAAGTCCAACTAAAGTTCGTTTTTTCTTTTGGTCATACAAATCCATTATCATCAAGCATTTCAGAAACCTAAACATCAGCATAGAGCTGAACCCGCCTCGCCATCCTCGTTCTCCCCACGACTCAGCGCTCATGAAGCTACAATGGCTCACCACCTCCCTCCAAGTCAGCCTTTAACGCAAGAGGCACTCACGCGCCTATCGCAACAAACAGCCCACTCACCTTACCCCCCAGCCGTGTACGCGACTGGTATTGCTCCTCAGCATGGTTCCCCAGATCCAAAACTGCGTTTCTTCGACCATGCTCGTCGAAGACTGGTGGATCCCAGTGTCTACCAGGACTTTTTAAAGCTTCTCTCTCTTTTCAGCGAGGGTATCATTGATATGGCAGCTCTTGTCGAACGTGCTTCCGTCTTCTTGGATGATGACGGACTCTTAACCGAGTTCAAGACCGTGCTCGACTGGGATGAGAGCAAAGGAGGGACTCGCGATATTCCTCCAGGCAGCATTCGAACGCGGCCCCCTGAAGCTTTGAATGTGGCATATTTCGACGAAGGGCAAGGACCATCTTATCGACGATTACCGAAATCCGTATGCTTCTTCTTGATCTCTCATCCTATCCTTCTAAGACTTCTAACAGGAAGTTGGTCTCGCCTGTTCAGCCAGAGATCAACTATGCCGCTCCGTACTGAACGATGAGTGGGTCTCTCATCCAACGTGGGCATCCGAAGAGGCTGGCTTTATGACCCACAAGAAAAATGCCTTCGAAGAAGCTCTGCACAAAAGTGAAGAGGAGAGGCACGAGTATCATGTTTATCTTCAAGGTCTTACCGCGACAATTGGGGTCCTAGAGACAGTATTTCAACGTTTTGAGGAGATGGACCAAGACGATCTCCAGCTTTACAGACTTGAAGCCGACTTTGGTGGGCCTAGCAAGGGTCTGTATCATCGAACTCTCAAGAAAGTATACGGTCGAGACGCAGCGAATGAGGTCATTCTTGCGCTACAAGAATCGCCAGCAGTTACCGTTCCCATCGTCCTTGGTCGTCTCAAAGCGAAGGATGCAGATTGGCGACGAGCTCTGAGAGAATGGAGCAGTATGTGGAGAGAGGTCGATTCGAAGAACTTTTACAAGAGTCTGGATCACCAGGGCATTACGTTTAAGGTGAATGACAAGAAGGCCATCACATCAAAGCAGTTCGTTCAGCAGATACAAGTTCTCCGAAAGGAGCAGCTGAAGTCGATAGCCTCATCCTCTGTCAAGCCTTCTTTTGTTCGGGGCAATCCTGGCTACCAACTCGAATACCGTTTCGATGACATGGACGTGCTGCACGACTCGCTAAAATTGGTATATTCTTTTTTGGACCATTCACATGCGCAGTATAGTTTGGGAGAAAGGCAGAGTGTGGAGAGCTTTTTACAGTCCTTTATGCCGCTTTTTTTCGGACAACCTGCCGTCGAATTTAACACGGCATGTGGAATTGATGCTTTAGAGGCTGCGAAGAAAGCAGAGGCAGACGCACAAGAAGAGCAATGTAAGTTTTATTTGGTATGCCGTGCCTCTTTTTAGTTTCATGGTAATTGTAGGGGAGCTCCACTCGATGCTCATGAAAATCATGCGCAAGCGCAGCAAAGCAAAGAACAAGGAGCCTCGCGGAAGTACTGCTGCCTCGCGAGCACAAACACCAGACGACGAGGAGGCTGATGATATGGACGGTGTTGTGGAAGATCCCCTTGGTCGAGCGATGGATGTCTGGGTCGACCTCAACACTCCAGCTGACGAATCCGACACTTCCATCATGGCTCTTCAACCACTTCGACCTTTCTTTGCGAATACTACATTTTATACGCTGCTTCGCCTCTTACAGGTCAGTCGCCTCCATTTTTTTCCTGTTCGGCCTTCGGGTTTGACTCAAATGTTAAGTCCCTCTACACTCGTTTGCTAGAGTGTAAGCAACTCGGCCTCGAGCTAGCCAACGAAAAACACGCTTCGCTCATGCCAAATCCAATTGCTGCGTTCCTTGGCTTAGATGATCCCAACGGTGGTCCTGCGACTCTTCTAACCCAAGCTCAAGAGGCAATCAGGAAAGCTCGACCACTGGGAGCATCTCCAGATACAGAGGTGAATGTGGTGTACACATACTTCATCGACGCTTGCGAGAAATGGTTCAATAATGAACTCGATCCGGCAACATTTGAAGAGCATATGCGTTGGTTCTTTGGGAACTCGGTAAGCCTTTTATGTGGCCTCCGTTTTTTGGTTTCTTTTTCTGACATGCTGGCTTTGTAGGCATACCAGCTTTTTACCCTCGACAAGCTCGTGATTGCATTAATCAAGCAGGTGGGTGAAGCTTACTTTCGCCATAGTAGCTGTATGAGTGCCGTAGATTCATACTTTCCATAGGTCCAGTCTGTGATTGGAGATAATCGGAGCTTAGACATATGGAGGATGTTTGAAGCGGCGGCTGCCTCGCCACTGATTGGAATGCAAGATCTAATTCGCTACCGGCGAGAGGCAGAATTGCATGTTGGAGCGGATGATCATCTTTATCGCATTCAATGGGTTTGTGCTCAGCCTGCAGGATCCCTGGTGCCTGTTTCTAACCTCCTTTCGCTTGAATAGAACAAGGAGACCCGGACCCTGCAACTTCAGCTGTTAGGGGATGCGGACCCCACGGTTGTATCTAACAACAACGACGTAGAAAGGATCTCCCGGTGGCGGCAGTATTCAACAACGTACGCGATGCAGCATCCGACCGAGTGGATGCCTACCGGACGGAAAGATCCACAAGCTGTCTTTTTGCGGAGGTGAGCTTGCTATTTGCGGGTTAGCGAGCTGCGAAGTCGTTGACTAGTCGGAATATTCTTAGGACTTTGAGACCGAAGCAAGAGGAGCTGACGATCTCGGACAACCATACATGCGTACAGTTCATGCTTCCTGGGTATAAAATGCTGTATCAGGCAGGCAGCGAAGAGGTGTTCATGCGACAGGTCAGTCCAGAAGAGCTGGAAAGGGCGCGGTCTCGAGACCTGGAACGGCGACGGTGTGGTCTATTGTCAGTGTAAATTAGAAGAGTCTGAATTGGAACGAAGAGGAATTTTGAGCATCGACGGAGGGAAAGACTAAAAGTAGCACAAGTCATTTAGGGCCAACGAGCGGCACTTTAGGGGAAGCTGATTGATTCCTGCATTGAACACCCACTCGGAAACTTAGCTGGACGAACTGCTTGGACAATGGCCAAGCGGAAGCCCAGTAAATGGGCTCCAGATCCCAGCCCATCTGAACGAACACATTGGCTTAACCATCGGACGAAGGGGGGGCCGTCTCCCTCTACGTCGGTTCTTGCGCTGCTTGCTGCTGTAGCTCCTCAGGCGAGCAGTACACCCCTCGACTTCTTGTATCCCACTCTCCAACTCCGTGAAGCGACTACAACGACAACAACGTCCACAAAGGAGACTCAGATCCGTGCCAATGTCCCTGCCAAATATGTCGTTGGCTCAGACGGCCAGTGGCGCCAGGCTGAAACAGTCTCCCTCTACGGGTCAACTGTCTGTACTGTACGTCTCAAGCCTTCTTTTTTCATGCTCTCTTGTCTAACGTCTTACTTGTTTTAGGCCAACTGCCCTGCGTTGGAATTAGCCGCCGCCACCTCGTCCGCGTCTGTTTCTGCTCATCCGAGTGTCAACACCAGCAACCTGCCACTTGGGTGGGCTGTAGGAAAACCCGGCTCGATGGAGCATACGACACTCATAATTGCTTTGTCACTGGGTCTCGCCAGTTTCATCGTCTTTTGCATGATTGGCTGCTTGTTCGTGCGCAAAACACGCCGACGTAGGAAGTACGGACTTGAGGATATAGAGGGAAAAGCGGGCCAGAGAAGACGGAAGCGAAGGAGCAAGGTACAAGACGAGACGTTAGTGGAGAAGAACACCGCGCGTAGTTGGGTGAAAGCTTCAGCCCGATGGAAGGACGGTGCACTTCGAGCAGCTCGACGGCGGCGGTCCATTTATCGCTGGCGAGGAGCATCGTCTGTGTCTGTGTCCAGTCCAGCTCACAGTCCAGACGCCCCATCAGAAATTCGTTCTCACTCCTCTTCTGTCCACTCCCGACCCTCTATGACCGATGGGATAGATACTAGTCCAGAGTCCCAGATCGACCTCGTCCCTCCAGACTCACGCAGGAGCTCCATATCCCCACCAGCATATCCCTCACCCTACACGTCCGCACTTGACAGTTCCTAGCCCGACATCGTCTGGAAAAACTCGTCTCCTTCACCCTGCACAGTCTAGTTCAAACATGAGCTCATTGTATGAGCATTCGAACTCTTCTGCTGAAAATAGCTCTTCCTTCGTCTCTCCCGCATCGGGGCACATTGCTACAGACGATAAAGCGGCACTAGCACAACTTGCCGCAATGGCTAGTGCGCCTACAGTGTCAGGTCATGGTCAGGATGCTTCATCCGCACCAGAATGGGATGATGACCAATATGAATCGATATACGCTGGCCCTAGCTCAGCTCATGGAGAACGTATACCTTTGTCACCTCCGCCTCAACCAGCATCGTTTCTCCCATCGCCTCCAGAAAAACCGCACTCATTCGAGGACCCTCTGTCTGATGAAGCATACGAAATTGATACGTTCAATGTCGTTCCACTTCACCTAGAAGACAATGTCCTCCAACCGAGCGCCCCTCCATTCGAGGAACACCTTTCACCAAGCGCACCCCCTGCAATTGACTTGGACGGTTTTGAAGAAGGAGAAGAGAGACTCAGCCATCCTAGCCATGAAGAGGAACCAGGACAGAATCACGACAGACAACAGCCACCCACCTATCCGTCTTAGTATTCTTGCATTCGTAAACATCTGTACCACATTTTTTGGACTCTAATACACAAACAATTTTGGCATCTACGTAAATTTAAAACATCATTTTCTCTCGTAGCTGATCTGCATACTGCATTGGATTGTCATGTGATCAAGAAACTTTTGCGATCTCGTTCTCAACTCCCATGGGCAAATCCCAGAAAAAGAAATCAGTGCGTCGCCACAACCCCGTGAGGGTTCCCGATTCACATCTCCCTCGTGGTCTTGCATCTGCTGAATCTACCTCATCTAAAACGGAGGCAGTCTTGCCAATAATCCAAAAGGCACGATATGCCGTCTAATTGCCACTTTGGGTCTCATATATGGTTGGTATAGATGGGTAGCTCCGATCCTTTAGAGAGAAAATGGGCTTGTGTCGCAGTCTCTAATTTGATTCAAAACGATCCCTCGACAAGAAGACTTTTGCAAGGAAAGAATGTTGTCGGAAGCCTCATCACGCGTCTATCTGACGGAGAAGAGGAAGTAGTTGTTGAAGCTGCAGGTGCTCTCCGGTTCGTAATAACCTCAAGCGCTGACGTTCAATTGTTCATTTAAAATCAGCAATCTATGCATTGACGGAGGTTTTGAGATTTGTGCTGAAATGTACAATAAGAACATCCTTGCACCCCTCAGGACGTTTCTTCCTAAGGTTAGCCCAGATCGCCCAAAAAAATTTTCACTCTCCATTTATTGCTGTTATTTAGATATCAGCCATTCTTGAACAGTTCCTAGCCTCTCCTAAAGACGCTCCAGAAAATGCGAATATACTCGTCTTCCAACTTTCTGAGAGTCTTATCACAATTCTTTGGTGTCTCTCGTATGTGTCCAGCACTCTTGTCTGTCTATATGAGCTCAATATCCTGTTTAGAGAAACGTCTAATAAAGCCCTAAATTCTATCAATGAAATTACCCTGATCCCTTTCCTCATGTCATTCCTTGCCGCTCGGGACAAACTTGCTCTTGCGCCAGTGATTGCTGCAGGTCAGTCGCTCTCAACTCCCACTCATTCTGTAGTTCTTGATCGCGCTTCTCAGCACAATGTCTTTATGTGTTAACGGACGAAAATTACCCTGCGATTAAAGAGGTTAATTCAAACGCAGATTACCTCTCAACTCTCCTTTCAATAATACAGGCGGAATCTGAAAAGGGGACAGAGGCTAATGATCGAAGAAAACTGCAGTTAAAAGTGTTGGCAGCTGGTAAGTCACCACCCTAAACGCACTGTGAGGTTGTGATACACGTGAATTAGGTGTTTTGAAGAAAGTGTCTCCATTTCCGACCGTTTCAGCTGTCTCTTCATCGAATTTAGATCGAGACGTGATTCTGCCCGTGCTGCAGCCCATAGTCACAACCAACGTATCACTTTCTACCATGGTGGAAAGTATCCCTGATCTGGTTGTCAACCTGGTGAGTTGGAATGCTGAGCTACTACCCGTCTCTCTATAAACTGGGTTTACAGGAGAGCGAGCCAAAAATCCTTAGCCAAGGAAAACATGGTCCTAAATCGGACCATAAATCAGAAGCTGAACTAGAACTGGATAGGCTTGAAAACCATTTGCGAACGATTCAGCTAGCACTCGAAATATTAACTGATGCCAGTGCCACGCTGCCTGAACCTGTAGACGCAGAAGGCGAAACTGGGGATGATGGCGAATGGGAAGGTTCCTAATTCAGTTAATCCTATAAGTTTAACCGTGCCTAATATTCGCTTCGTAGAGATGGATGGAGAAGAGGAAGGTAAGGAGGTAGAGGCAGATGCGGATGGCATGAACATCGATGAAGTCCCATCCCCTTCGAGTCAAACACTCTCCTCTCTGCCAACATTTGTTCCCCCCCTTTTATCTTTAATCCAGCCAACGGCTCTCTCATTCCCACCTCTCGCCTCCCCGTCCATACACCCCCCAACAACATCTGCACTCAGCTCCATCCATCTTGCTGCCTTGGAGTGTCTCAACAATATCTTCCTTTCCCTCGCCGTGGCCTCCACCTCTCCAGATGGTAATGCTGGTGCAAGTGTCTGGAAAACTCTTTGGGAGGCACTCGAATTGGTTGGGACGGAGACGAGCGGACTTGGGCAGGAAAGGCGGGCAGAATTTTGGAGTATAGCTGCAGGTGTGTTGTGGGGAGTTGCGAGTGTCTGGAAGGGAGTAATTGCCCCTACTAATACCCATGTTCACTTGCTGGTCCAGTTGTGCAATAGTACACCTGATGAGAGACTGAGAGTTCGGTGTGTAGGCACGCTGGAGTGTCTAGCACAACATCCAACATCCATAGAGATGAATAAAGTATGCTTCCTTCCTTGTTTCTGACCACTCCTTCCCTTATAGACTAATAATTCGTGAACGTTTACAGGTCATAACTCAGTATCTTCTGTCTATATTAAACGGCAGCACTCTTCTGGGTACAGAACCCTTCATCCAGGCGACCTCTGCTCTCGTCGACATCTTCTCTGACGAAAACATGCCTTATGACATCAATTTCCGAAGTGGAGGCTATCTCAATCAGCTCATCGACGGTGTGGACAGACTGAAAGCAGCCAACAGGACAATTGACAGGAAGAAAGAAGGTGGGAAGGAGTTACGAAGGAGAGGAGAAGAAACCAAGGCCAATTTGGTTGCTTTTGTGCAGTATCGAAGAAGTTTGAGATTTTGAATCTGATGGTGCACGAAGGATTTGCGCTGGGTATCCCTTTGCTGAAATATCTACGCCTACCTCTTGATTTATGCACAACTCGGGTGTATCGACCGTTCCGGTTCCACTGCCAAAAAAACCACCCTCATGGGGAAGCTTCGTAAATTTATCTTTCCTTGATGTGTTCTAATAATTCTCCTGGCTCATGAGCCTCACTCGATCTGGTGAGTTTAAGGCTCCCAGTCATCGCAAAGCTTGGGCTTCTCTTCGGATCTTGGGCAAGAAGCCAATCAATCCTTGCTCTGCACAAGTTTCTTCTGGCCGATAGAGATATAAAAGAATGGGCATGTTAGACAGCTCGACATCCGTTCAATGTCATCCCATTCCACTGGAAGCAACCAAAAAGTTGCCATTCTTGAGAGTGCTGCTCCACCTTTGCCTTGTTTCAGTGGGTTCTACATACACATGAATCGGACCTTTAGACACACGATATTGAATAAGATTTTCCAGCACAGGCAGTCATATCAAAAGGAATGGTCTATTGTTCTGGCTTCGTCGGATGTGAATCGGTCAACGACACAGGTTCACACAGTAGACAGCAATACGGGCTCCCGTTTGATCTCAAACTAGTCCAAGGTGGAGTAAAAGAACAAACAGTGAGATTTTTTTGCAAGCTTCATGAAGGGTTTTGACATTCATTGTATTCCACTTTTTCTTCTTTGAGATCCTTATTCTCTCCCATCTCTCGAAAGCCCTCCAGGCCGCAGGTTCGAGTCTCGATGATATCGTCCAAGCAAGGGTGTACTTGACGGATCTGGAGCAAGATTTTGCGGAGATGAATCGGATTTGGGTTGAGGTGAGCACATTTCTAACAAGGCAGAATTGTGCTTAGCCATCTCATCACATATTCCTCAGAGGTTCCCTAAAGACATGTCACCACCGGCCCGAACAACAATTGGTGTTGCGAAGCTACCTATGGGCGCGTGCATTGAAATGGACTGTATTGCAGAATTGTCTGCGGGCTCGAGTTGAAACGTCCGTTATCGGAGGACACAAAAGAAGGTGAACATTTCTTGTAGTGCAGCTGCTATAGAATGACATTTCGCGAAATTATCGCATCATGTATAACTCAAGTGCAATGTTGATCCTATGGTAGTATAAATGCCCTAATATTGTGCTAGTTTGCTTGTCAACCAGCTCCCTCCTAAGGCATGTCGTTTAACAAGAAAACGATTATCAAGAACAGCGGCGCACCTCCGATACCTTGCTCTAGTCTGTAACAGTTGACAATTGAGGTCGCTGCTCCTTATGGCCCTTTTAGCTCAAGCTGTTGTATCGAACGGCCTCGTGTACTGTTCTGGATTTGTTGGTACTGAAGTAGTGGACGGGCAAGTGAAACTCATCGAGGGAAGTGTTAAAGATGAAACTGTAAGTCGAATTAAAGAAGGCCAAGCAAACAGGGTCAAGTACTGAGAATGGATGGTGTGAATAGCAACAGACTCTTTCTCACCTTTCGAAGGTCCTTGAAGCGGCAGGATCAAGCATCAGAGATATCATCCAAGCGAAAGTATATCTCATAGACTTTGAACGTGATTTTACCGAAATGAATCAAGTTTGGTTGGAGGTAAGTGTTATTTGGCAGGGTATGAAAAGCAAGAGTAGGCATTGACGATATCTTTTTCATTTCTCGAGACGTTCCCCGAGGATAAAGAGCCTCCCGCGAGAACAACAATCGGAGTGGCAACATTGCCAGTAGGTTCCCGGGTTGAGATTGACTGTATTGCAGAAGTGTCTGTGAAATCGTGAGACTGTTCAGGCAGCTCCATTCGTGTATCCTACAACAATGCCCTCGGTGTGCTTCGACTCTAATCTAATGTATTTACGAATCCTCTTCGACTACCTGGTTGGCATGCTAGATGAGAATAAGTTCCTATATCTTTTTGTGAGTAGAATGATCATCGGCATACCTTCGTCGAGGTAAACGGTTCGAGAGCAGCCGCTGTTCGAGAGCCAGCGATGAGACCACTGAGCACAGTAATTTAGCTGACAGGCATAAATATGACCGACAGAGGACTGACCTCCAATCTAAGTTCGGGATGGCGTTATCAGCGCCTGTTTTCAGGCGAGTTTCGTTAATGGCTCGAGCAGTAAGAAGGTGCTGATGAGCAATATCAATAGTAGGCATAGGAGAGTTGTACTCGTTGGTCAGCTTGCGGATAAGATGAGCGTCTTTGATTCCGCCGTTAATTTCGAAACCTTGACTTGCTTCGAATCGGTTATTGGCCATTCGTTCTGCGTAACTGATAGTATTTGGGGCAGGGATGATTTCTGTATGCTAGTGAGTATGGTTGATGAAGCCAATATAAACAGAACAACCTTTGACAAAGTTCAAGATCATGTCAGCATCTGGAACAGTTCAGTTTCCGTGTGGCAGAGATTGGAAGGCAAGGCTGACCAATGCCAACTTTGTCGCCGAGGGTGAAGCTTTCGGAAAGCACTTCCAGAATACCTAGAATCATGCTATTCCCGATGAGCTTGAAAGTCGGTGCTGGAAAAGCGTGAGACGCTTTCAGGAGCATGAGAAGCCAGTGGTACCTTTCTCAAGATTGGCCCCAAGGTCGAGAACTTTGCGTCCGACGGCAGGCACAAGAATATATGAAGCTTGTTTTTTACCCAAGTAATAGTCACCACTCATAACGATCAGGAGTTCACGAGCGGCTGCGGCCTTAGGAGTTCCAAACACTGGCGCGGTAATCATGTGAGCGTGGGCATGTTTCGAGATGATTTTATCGAGGTGGCCAGCTAGAACAGGATAGATCTTGCAAGTGGGAGATGAATACAAATAGATATTGGTCTGAGGGTCGATTACCGTCGAGGTTTCTACAAACACCTTGGGCTTGATCGCAGGGGTTGCCTGTCGTAATTGACATGGAGAGGAGATGGGTAATTGGAAATGCAGCGTACGGCTAAAGCCTTATCGAATTCATCATAAACGGTTTCAACGACGGTATCGTTCGCAAGGTTAGTGATAATCAAGTCAGCTACTTGAACGACTTGTGCGAGATTCTGGGCTACCTCGACCTTGTCGGCACCAACTTGTTTGGCTAAAGCCTTCTGACTTTGAGACAGTTCTGTTCCACACGAGGAGCGGGGGAGATCCAGGGATGTGTGATGCTCTCCAAGTTGCAAGATTGGTTGCCATAACGTTTCCAAGTTTTCCGAGACCAACAAAGGCGATCTTGGAGTCCGCGACGGAACCAGGGGTTGCAGGACGCGAGAAGGGCACGAAATTCTCACCCGCCAATGGTGGAGTAAGGACTACCAGAAGTCGACATAGTGAAGGGAGAAGGAAACTTAGGTTTGCACCGGATCCTATTAAAGGCCACTGCGTCTCTCTGCTTGCTCTTACCATCACCATTTCCGAGTGCCTGCCTCGTTCACTTTTTGAGCTCTTGCTGGACTCTCCGTTGGGACTGCGATGCAGGCTTATCCGGCATATGGGCAGAACAAAGGGACGTTGATGCCTGGCCAGGCCATCTCTGTTGGCAAATACAACGTCCAAGTCGAACGGTACTTGTCTCAGGGTCAGCGCTTCCTTTCGGTGTATCCATAGCTGGAAGGCCTCATAGTTCACAGGTGGCTTCGCCCACGTGTATCTGGTTAGAACGGCGCAGCCCGTCTATAACACAACCCACCATGTTCTCAAGCGCATCGCCGTCCAGAATGAGGCAATGCTGACCGAGGTTAAGAAAGAAGTTGATATTATGGTTCGTGGCAAAACACCTCGTCGGTTCTCCACCTCTCAATAGTTGCTTCCAGAGATTGCTCAAAGGCCACCCCAACATCGTCCACCTTATTGATGCAGCATGGCACGCGCTTCCAAACTGGAGTCTTTGAGGTTTTCATCTTGATGGAGTTTTGTCCAGGTCAGTTCCAGTTTTGTCAGTTATAAGTGCCCAATTTTGACAGTCATATCCACAGGGGGAGGCATCATTGACATGATGAACCGTCGTTTGAGGGAACGTCTTACCGAAGCAGAAATCCTCCAGATATTCGTTCGATGTTTGCGAAGGAGTGGCATACATGCATAACTCTAGGCCCTGCTCTACTCCATCGTGATCTCAAAGTGGAAAACATCCTTCAAGCTTCCCCAACATCTTTCAAGCTTTGCGATTTTGGCTCAGCGAACAACAGGTTGCTCGTACACCAACGAACATGCAGGAAATTCGCGTTCTTGAGGCTGATTTAAATAGACATACCACCTTGCAATACCGCGCGCCGGAAATGGTCGACCCTTACTTGCGAAGACCCGTAGACGAAAAGAGTGACGTCTGGGCGCTGGGTGTCCTTCTTTATAAACTCTGCTATTACACCACCCCATTTGAGGAACATGGGCCTCTCGCGATTCTCAATGTTCAGTATAGGATACCTCCGTATCCTGTATATTCTAGCCACATGAATGGGTTGATCGGTGGCGACATTTCTTTTCCTAGTCTGCAATAATCTCATTAATATATTTATGATACAGCTTCAATGCTTCGAGAGCATGGGGCACATAGGCCAACTGTTTTCGAACTCCTGAACCAAGTCCATAGCTCTCCGTGGAACCAAGTCGCCGTACCAATATAAAATTCCTGCTCCTCAACCCTCTCTCTCCGCGCAATCCACCATCACGACAACAGTCGCAGCAACCCGACCAGTCTGTTATCTCTTACAAAGCAGGGCAGCAAATGGCTGCTGCAACAGCTGCTGCCAAACTTGCTCCTGTCTCGTCATCATCAACGAAAAACAATGGTGTACAGGCAAGAGACAAGGTGTTGGAAGCCATTGCACCTATGCGCAGAGGTCGGCCAGGTGCTTCTGACCAAGCTCCTCTCCATGCCTCCCATTCGGACATTCAGCCTGAGAAGCCACGGAATTGGTTGGACGAGGAAGAGAAAGCATGGAAAGCGGTAACATCGCAGCCAAAAGATGTGACTACGTCGATACGAAAGTCAGAGGATGCATGGGCTGTGAAAGATCCGCGACCGACTGTTTCAACTGGCAAAAAGGAGGACGGGTTTGGCGATGATTTTGCAGAGAAGCTTTGGATCAATCATGACTCACAGAGTCAGAATACGCTCGCCCCTCCCCTTACAAAACCGGTGTTACCCCTTCGGACGGCTAACTGCTACAGTACATGCTCCTCCAAAGGAGCGTGATGCATTTGCTGGGTTAGGTTTGCCTGTCTCTGAACGGGAACGACCCCAAACATTGGGAGAAACTCGCGCGCTTCGCACTGGCTTAGCTTCGACTGGAAACACTACGTTTTCGTCCTCCAACACTGGCAAGAGCAGTGATCAGACCACTCGTATCTCTCCTTCACCTCAGCCCGCCTATATTTCTGCTCGGGCCTCCCCTCAACCCCCTTCTCAGTCGTATACTTCATCCAAATCTCCCGCTCCGAATCCTTCATATACTGGAGAAGCTCGTTGGAAGCCTCCTTCCAAAGATGACGATTCCTCTGCCGAAACTCGTTTCCCCTCTTTAGAAGAACTTGACCAAACGTATGGCTATCCAGACAAACCAAGAATAAAACCAAAGCCCGACGCTCTCTCCTCAAATCCAGGCCCACATTTGTCGGCTTCACTAACTAGTCATCCCTTACGAAGGCGGAGCGCCAATCTTGACGGATCGTTTGAGCTTCGTCCTCCACTGGCTTCCAATCCTTCTCATACAGATGGAGTGCGTTCGCAGCAGGTGACTGGTATTGCTATGAAGGATTATCGGTCGTACCAGACGCCAGCAGCGCCACAGGATTCGCAACAGCCCAAGGAATCGAGTCTCGAAAGCTCAACGCCTGCTGGAATTACGTCTCGGCCTTCCCTCACTCGCAAGCATCGCAGCTCAGTGGCAATGAATTCTCAAATGGCGTCCTCAGTTGTAGACGACTCGGCTCCCCGCTTGCCACCTCGACCACCCAAGGATTGGCTAACTGGAAATGACGAAGCTTTCTCTCCCCCTCCAGCGGCTCCACCCAAATCACAAACTGATGAAGGGCCGAGGATGAGAGCTTCGCCTAGCAAGCGAGCCTCTTATATTCCCCATCGTGACATCCATGTCCCGAAAGCGCTCTCTGTTGAGCACGATGTAGCAGACGTCCTCCCAGATCCTGTCCTCGACCCACCCCCTTCTGCCCTCTCAAGAGCGACCCATGTCTTCCCAGACCTAGACATGGGCTCACTTGAATTGTCATCATCGAAATTCGGCGGATCAGAGTCTAGCGCCGACGAAGGGCCAGAAGACGTTCAAGGTATTGTCCCCCCTTTGCGAGGACAGCTATCGAGCACGCCGAAACGGAAAGGGCGGCAGAGTTCAGTCCATGATTTAGTCGATCTCTGGGGCGGAGGACCGGAATCCAAACTGAAGAAGGATTCGCCAACGAAACCCGCGCCCCTAGATGTGAATAAGGATCGTTCGTCCTTCATTTCTCCTCCTGCCAAAACTCCTCCCACCTTTTCTGCCTCGAATCTACCAAGCACCGGAATGTCAGATAGGCGAACGCCAACGTCGTCCTCTAGTATTCCCTCTCCAGACTCTGCTTCGTCGAGAAGTCGACCGCAGTCCATGTTCGTCTTTCCTAGTAAGATTGCCAGCGAATCATCCAAAGATTCGACGAGCTCTCTGGATCCTCCGGAGTCTCCTTCTAAGCAACGGACAGCTCGTCGCACGTCTATCTCAGATATGGTTCAGAAGTACGAAGCGATTGGAGCTATCCGTCCCCGGACCACCGTTGGTAGCGGTACCGCATCACCTGTTACGACCTCCTTCCCTCTTCGACAAGCTGCAGACGATGCAAAACCTGTCACAGAATTAGGAACAACATCGTCGCGTCTTTTACATCACCCTTCCTTGCCTGTCTCTACGGAGTCCAGATTTGGCCCAGTAAAGGTACCAATCTCGAATCCTTCCTCTTCTGGCCTACCTCGCTCTTCACCCATGCCCCTGCCTGGTTTAGGCATCTCGTTCCACCCCCTCGGGATTGCCTCCCCGGTCTTCACCAGTCGATCTTCGTCCCACCAGCAGTAGCAACCTCGACTGGCGAGGTCATTCGTCCGAGGAGAATATCAACAGCAGCAAGTGTCTAAGCCAGAGTTTGGAATAAGACAAGATTCGATGGCGTCCGTAAACTCGGCAAAGTCATCAGACTCTACACGATCGTCATCGCCTGAGCGACCTTATCAAGGAGTGGGTAAGCTTATTGATCAATGGCAGCGGAAGGCTGTCGAGGAGCAGCCGGTATCGAAACGGGCTCCCTGTTGTTGGAAAGAGAACTGGAGCTGTAGGCAGCGGTGTTAGTGGACTGTAAGGTAGCCAGCCAGTCTTGTAGATGCCTCGGTTGTTGTGACTTTTTTTTTTGGACTGTACTTATTCTTTCTGTATCTGCCATTTTTATTCTCTTTTTGGATGGATTATTCAACGCACACATAGGATACTTAATGACACGTAAGCAACGCTAACCGAGAAATTCAAAGATTGTCGTCTTCGCTATCTTCCCCAAGGTTGAATGGCTGAGAATCTGGATGTGAACGACCATTTTCTTGTAGGCCAGAGGACGCAAAAGCCTGGCGGGCTGCATCTCTCCCCGCACCAGCCTGGAGGAATGGTGTTCAGCACCTGAGAATCTTAGAAAAAAAATAGAGAAAACAAACAGACCTGCCATGACGCATCGTGCCCATAAGTTGGCTGAACTACATTCTCCGTATCACTCTCCAGACCCATGCGAATAGCGGTGGCATCAGCACGGGCAACGTTCGATTGCAAAGGGTGAATGAATAACTCGTCAGGTTTCGACCTTGAACGTGGCCGTGTGCTGGGAAGCAACATGTTCGTTTCAGAGGGCGCGTCAGGGAGCTCGTGGTATTGGGAATCGGAGGGGTTGGGTTGAGAGGGAATGCGGAGTTCTTTGATGAATTGGGCAATGCTAAGAGAAGTAGCCTATGTTTCGGTTAGAAAATGGATGTCTTCAGAGAGGAGATAGGAAGTAGGCGAACAATGAGGACAAGTAACCTAGCATAGTTCAATGTGGCGTAAAAATGGCAACAAGTGTGCAGCAACGTACATGGCGTTTTGGCTCATGGCAATAATCATATACAATCTGTTTGAAAAGATAAACATCTGGACTTAAACGAAATGTAAAAAGAAACTACTCACAATCGAAGCAATGTAGCCAACCAGAACAACCCTGTCTTCGCCAACGCAAGGCGCCGTCTGTTGTATTGGAGGGAAGAAGGACTCCAACCAAATTCCATTAAAGTAGTTACAAGCCTATATTTCCAATGCAAATGAGTTCATCAGACATAAATGAAGGAACGCAGACTGCTACAAACCGTTCTAAGAAGCAAATCACAACAGTCAAGATACAAGCAATGAGGAAGCCCAGCCATCTAAACGCATAAAGTCAAATACGTAAATACAAATAAGAAAGACACCGGGAGAGGTAACAGACGAGTCTATTTGAAGTCCAGGGAGAAGAACATCTGGAAAGGACGAAGAATGAGCCCCATGTATAACAAGACTAGGCAAAGGAATATCCAACATTCGCCGTCAAAAGTAAAATGTAAAACTGTATTGCCCATCTGGACTTGATAACTTGGAGAGAAATGAGGAAAGGAGAGGAGGGGTGTGGCTGAAGCGCGTTTGTGATGGTCAGGAGAAGGCTATGTGGGCGTTTAGTGGGACGAGCTAGCTGACATTCCCTAACTTTGGGTCACACACAACTCGACACTAAGATACGGACATGGAAGACTCTGTTTTGTTCAAACCCTTCTGCTTCAAATACAACTCCGCCTGTTCTGCCCTCCATTCGCATCCGTCACGATACTCACAAGTACTAAAAATAATATAACTAATTGAGCGCAAGTTGACCAAGAGAAACGAATCTAGCTTACTTGCATCGATGAGTTTGCTCTAAGCTCACACCTTTCGGCCTTCTCTTCCCATGCCAAAATTCAAAAGCATCCCGTATATGAGCATCTAGAAAGTTCTCGTTCATCTGGAACCTCTTCGTCCCCAAAATTGTAGTGGATGGTTCTTGGTCCTTGGGGGATGATGACAATTGCAAGAGCTTGCTCTAAATTGTGTAGCAAAATGGGGTCTTGAGCTTCCAGGGGCTGCGAGCTGATGCTCTCTATTTGGGCCATGAGAACCATTTGTTCTTCAACATCCAAAACATTGGTACGTGTGTTTGTCTTTTCCCTGGCTCGAGGCGACTTGGAGATGTAGCGATAGACTAATGCCAATGTTGGGTCAACACCGTTCACCTCAAGGGTCGGAATAAGTTTTGTCCACTCTTTCTCCAAATCATTCAAGCATCGCATATCTTTAGGCAGCTGCGCTTGTTCTACAAAAAGAGGGCTAAAGTGCTTCGTGGGGTCCACGCCATTTCGTGCCCAAAATGCTATAAAGTCGAAGCATTGCGGGCGAAGTAGGCAGTCGAGAAGGCGGTGATATAGCATGAGTTGAATGCGAGAAGGAACTGCATCAGCGTCTGGAGGAACTGAACGAGACTTGCGCGTTTTAGAGTCGATAATTCGGAGTGTGTGGGTCGGCGGCGGTTCATGAGTCGTTGTTTGACTGGATGGGAGAGAATCTGGAAAGGTTCTTTGGGAGATAGATGATGACTGATGTCGAGCCCGTTTTGAGTTTGCGGCTTTTGGGGAGAGGGCAGCGGACGTTTGGTCCCTGTGTCGTGTATTCGAGTTCGTTTCAGTTCATCCTGCATCGGCAAAATTGAGTAGGTGCCAACGCAAACGAGCGGAACGCCCACGATAATACCAACAACAACGTGATCGTTTATGATCCCAAAGACAGGAATTTCTCGCTGAAGTTTGGCAGGAGTAAGTCATGAAACGAATATTGGATATAATGCATACAGCGAGACCTTCAAGCATAATTCCTTGGAAGGACTCAATTAACACAAGCAATCTAAGACAAATATTTATCAAATACAGGTTAGGGACACTGAATCACTCGAAAAACTAACCTCCGAGCCCAAGATTCTTCCTGAGAGGAGATTTGAAGTTCAATTTCTTCAGGTCGAATTTCTCGTTCAAGCTCTTTATGAACGGCTTGACCTCGCTGAACTCTCTTGAAGTTTTTTACAGCAATGTCCTTCACAACGGTTATTGTTCTACCCTGACCTGAAACTTCATTAATTTGGATGTATGGCTCTAGGTCACGAAGAAGAGGCATGCCAGTCTCGAATGTTGCCGGTCTGTCCTCAAGAGGACGAAAGCGCTTCTGACGAAGGCCTGATGAGGATTAAAGAGCTGGACATTGTTGTAGGAGGACGGTTGTACCATAATCATACTGAGTGGCAAAGAGATGTGGGTTGGCATCGACTCGGGCTTGCATCGAACTCACCTGCACTTCACACCTGAGACAATATCAAGAGATAGAAGGACCAAAGAACAGAAATGTGTACATACCATACAGGGCCGCACTAGATCAGACACCTGAGAGGGGTTTGTTCTGTCGAAAAAGAGAATACAAGGAACGGCTACCGCGTCCAGCCATAGCTTGGTGGTACTTCAAGCTCAATCGAAGTTTGGGGTTCAGCAGCGGAATTGGACTCAGATATTGAATAAAAACTGGCAACTTCTTCTGGAGACAACGAACTCCAATATACTGTGTCTGAAGAGGTGATGGTTGTGGGCATGTTCGGATCCGAATGTCACATATGCGTGACGTCACGGGCAGCTTGGGTGTATGACGCTGTGTGCCTACCTATAGAAGGCTGTATGGACCATAGAGATCGATATCGTTTAATAGGCGACAGAGGGCTGTTCCTTGACGAGTGCTACATGAAAGGGAATGAAAAGTGAACAACAATAAAACGATCGGGAGTGAAGTCGGTGATTCTTGAATTCACCGTGTCCACGGGAAATCTATTTTAAAAAAACAAGGTGGGACGACTCTGTTTCTCGAGGAAATGTGAGGTGGCTGAAGAGATTCACGGCTTTGCTCCTGCCATCACTCGAACGACTTTTGCTGCTGGTGAATGGGACAACAGTTTCTGGCTCGATCTCGTAGCCTAGGCACCTCCTTTATGTCCTTTTAACTGGCCATTGGTTTTTCACCAGACATCTTGTGCCCTGCTACTCTCTTCCCCATGCTTGGCCCTCTCAAGACTGCCGCAGTCTCCGTCTTTGCGGCTGGCTTGGGCGTATTTGGGCTTGGCCTGGTTCGTACCCCTGTATTTTTCCAACGGGTCCACTTTTACTGAGAAAGGGTCTTAACAGAGTGTAGCAGCCATCGTCGCCCGCTGGCTTCCCTTTACCAGCTTTGCTCAACCTCAAATCGCTACCTTAGAAGCTCCCGTTCCTAGCGTACAATCCCTAAAGGCATCTAGGCGACGCTCTGTCCCTACATCCCCAAAGGCAAAACGCCCTGTCTCTCGGAAGCGCCCAACTTCCGTCCCAGTCTGCGACAATGAGTCTGTCCTGTCTCCGTGTTCATCAAGCGGTCGTCGCGTTTATTTTGCGGACTCACCCAAAGCACCTTCCTCGAGACACTCCCGCTTTTCACTTCCAAACGATAGCGCCATCAAGCCTATTCTCAACTCCCCTGTTCTTTCTGAGATACAGCCCACTGGCAGTCCTCGTTCATCCCTCTCCTCTATTTCTATTTTGGGGCATGGTTCAGCTGCCACTTCGCTCAACGATGATGGCAATACCACTGTTGAATCTGATTCCTCGTCCCTCTCATCTCATCCCTCTGGCTACAGCAGCTACTCAAGCTACTTTCCTCGTCTCCCCATGCCCAAATTAGGCAATCCTCTCACGAGGAGTAAGAGGAAATCGTCTGGATCTGTGTCCAGTGTGATTACTTCTACTATTACAACCCCGGAGAGTCCGGGGCTTCCTGCTACTCGTAAGCGGTTCAGCGTCAGCTCTTATGTGTGGACTCGTTGAAAACTGACTTGTCAACTCCCAGCACCTTGTGAGTCGCCCATCTCTCCCACGACCAAGCAGACTCGCAGATCAAGTCTGGGTTCGTGGTATCCTTGGTCCGCCTCCTCCCCTCGTCGCTCTGGTACTGCAGAGCCAGAAGGGACCAATAGCAGCACCACGACCACACGTCGCTTCTCTCATGTCAAGAGTGTGAGCAAGTCAGATGATGAAACCACCGTTACCACTACCACTACCACCTCAACCTCCGTTGTCTCGACCATCGTCTCTGCCGGATACTTCTCCAAAAAGCCCCAGAAGGCTAAGAGAAGAACGTCAACACCTGTGCCTCGGACACAGCCTTACGCCTACCCTATTAACGCTGCGTATCCTACGATGTACGACGAGGAGGTTCCGCCACCGCCGCCATACCAGGCGTCGGCGATCACGACTAGTCCCGAGCAGCCAGCCTCGGATGTTAGTACTATCAAGCGCGAGCGCAATGCGCAGGCACAGGCTGCCTTGGGGGTTGGGGAAGGTCGGAGACCTTCCATGACCAGAAGAGCCGCCACCTTTGCTGGCTGAGCTCCCCCCACAGGTGCAACGATCCACATCGAATGACGACTGAAACGAATTTCAATGAACTTGTTTTTTTATTCCTTATCTTATTTGTCTCCCCATCTCCACTTACTCAATCCTCCCTATCCGCCTAATGACTTTCCATACTCACATTTTTTTCCTCCACGAGCACGTGTAACCTTACCTGTAACGCAATCCAGACCAAACATTTCGCAAACTCCTGCTTTTAAACCTTAATAATAAGCTCTAAGTGTCTCTAATGTCTGAATGACCACATGAGAATTCAAAAAGCCAAAGGCTGGATGTCTAAAATGAATTATCCTACACACAAGTCGAATACATTTAGGGCTATCGTACATATTTTTGTAAGAAATACAAGGTCGAGTCCATAAATATGTTGCCCAGCACCAAGAAGTACATCACAGCTGATTCAACTTCATCTCCCACATACCATTCTTTCTGACCAGCCCACGGAACATGAACTTCACCCCAAGAAAGTCAACTCTCAAGACACCTACAGCATGCTGCCCCATGTCACCACCAACCCTTTGGGCAAAGGCAGCCTGTATTTGGCCACGATCTGCATCCGTAATCGCTTCTGTGTAGTAATGCGCATCCGTGATACCTTGTTGTAGCTGGTTATACATTTGATAAAGCAGGTCACCTGCTGTGACGACACCATAATTACCACCGACGACTGTCGATGTACCATGGGAAGTCCTTGTGGAAGAGCCGCATGTGTCGGGCTGGCGGGTTTGTAGCGTATTGCTAAAGAGAATAAAGGTCGACGTCGAGAGGTGAATACCCGAAAACAAAGACGTACGAAGAGGTCCATTTGGGTTGGTGCATGTCCCAAAAGAGGGAAAGAATTCTGGTCGACAAGTGGGTCGTGTCGCAAATCCAAATCGATGGATGGAGCCCGACTGACATATTCAAACAAAGGATTCAGCTGTCGGTTCTGGTCATCGCGGAATTCTGAAGGGAAATGAGCCAAAGTTCTCAAAAAAAGGAATTGTTCTGAAATGTGTAACCTTGTACAATGGAGAAAGTCTTGCTGTTGGATGTCGGGTTAAGGAACGCTAACGGGGAGGTTTTGTAGTTGGCTCTCCAATCTCTTGGCCTAGGAATCTTTTTGCTCTGAGAGGCAGACCTGAAGTTCTGATAAACCTGCTGTCCGCCTCCGTATGATAAAGAACGCGTGATGTGTGGGAATTCCTCCGATCGGTGACGAGACTTGGAACGAGCAGGAGCGTAGGCCATTTCCCCTGACCTACGTCGTCTGCGTTCCGAACGTGAGCGACTGAGCCGTTCATCGTTGGCAATTGGTAATCCAACGGTAGGAAAGGCTCCTTGATGAGCAGGACTAGGACCAAAACCGCCGGCAATGATGGGTTCACCACCACCACCAAACGCAGGTCCCGGGTTTCCAAAACCAATATGAGGAGAGTCTGGAGGAGTAATTAGCTCCTCACCAAACTGTCCAGTCATCCATTGTTGTTGTCCAGCTGGGGCACTAGAGCTGTGTGCAATACCAAAAGCCGCAGGATATTGGGCAGGTGTGCTAGTTGGAGTATGGCCTATTGGTTGCCACGGACTCGCATGCGCAGAAGATGGATATGTCATATTTGTAGGAGGAGGGATCGCCCATGGTGATTCAGGATCTTGACCGCCTGGATAAGGATTTTGAGCTTGGGAGCCACCCCACGTTCTGTAATGCGCGCCATCAGCGGAAGCAAAAAAAAAACCGGAAAAACATAGTAGTTTTCCGCTGGACCACTCACTGAAATCCTGTCTGACCCCCAGCAAGACCAGGGAAAGCTGAAGCAGTTCCTGCGTTCATGATTGAGTGGATGTTGAGAGCAAAGCTGTATCGTTGCTCAAAGAGCGTATATCGTTGATGAGCAAGCTACAGTCAGAGGGCATACAAGGCGGTACGCCGCCTTTGCGCTCAACACTGGACTGGTGATTCGAATTTAAGCGTCCTAGAAAGCGCTGCGTGAGCAATCCATGACGGCGAAAGGAAAGGTTCGGAGGGCTAATGCTCAGCGAATTGATGCTTCTTTCTTGTCCATCATCTTTCTGGTGCTGTATACCCCGCTATCTCCTCAGCCTGCAGGACCGCGAACAGTCACTTTGGCAGCCATTTAGCAATTTTGGAGGTGGCTATCCTCCAAACTGAATTTCTTTCTACTTGAAA